>JAFEMH010000273.1:0-600000 GCA_022495995.1 Adenophora triphylla var. japonica | reverse complement strand
ATCGACCAGGATACGCCGGATGGTACAATTAGCAATCTGTAAGGAAATTACTAGGCCATCATGATAGGGTTCCAGCAAATTATCTCGATCACTCTCATCAAATGTGATTGGATCCTGGCAAGGTGTCGACATCCTGGGTTGTCTTTCTGGCTTCTCCTCTTTTGACTCCTTAGCATGTCGCTTTGCGGTAGAATAGGATGTGCCACAAATTTCTGAACCTCCACTAATGAAATTGATCACCTTTAATGATGCTGGAGGAGAGACTGGTCTTTCAACTTCGTGTGGAGCTTGAACTTCAGCACTTTCTGCCTTCTTCTTTCTGGATCCAAGCAACTCCTTGAGATGTCCCTTTGAGAGCAAGTAACTGATCTCCTTTCTCAGCGCGATGTAATCTTCAGTAACATGTCCAAAGTCTTTGTGGTAAGCACACCATTTTGACTTGTCACGCCATCCCGTGGTCTTATCTGTCTTCTTTGGCCATCTGACTTTGTCCCCCAGGTTGCCCATTGCACATAGTACACCTAAAATGTCAACAGAAAAACAATAATCAGAAATGTTAGGCACATTATCACTATCTTCATCCTCCCCCTCAATTGAATTAATTTTGCTATTATCAATTCTTGGATAAGGATTGGAATGGTTGTTCCTGCGATAGGATGATTCAGTCTTCCTGTTAGGGTTGTCATATGTTGACAACTTGGATGAGGACTTCGATCTTCGCAGCTCATCTTTCTCCAATCTTATGAATCTTAGGGCCCTGCTCCTGACTTCTTCTAACCGCTTACAAGGAGTCATCACCAAATCTTGATAATACTGTGAATCCTTCTTCAGCCCCATTTTGAATGCTTCTGTGGCTGTTGACATGTCAAGATTTGGGATTTCTAACACTTCTTTATTGAACCGGTGGACATATTCTTTTAGAGTATCATTAGGCTGCTGGGTCACATTGTAGAGGTCACTTGTCAGCTTCTCGAATTGTCGACTGCATGAGAACTGGTTGTAGAACATGTTGATAAGCTGGGCGTATGAACCAATTGAACCTAGGGGTTGCCTAATCAGCAATTTGAGAGCTGGTCCAACCAAGGTTGATCCAAATCCTCTGCACAAGCAAGCCTCCCTGAATTGAAGCGGGATATGAACTATGTCCATCTTTTCTTGATAGTGGGCAACATGCTCCTCTGGATCTGTGCTGCCGTCATACAGCTTCATGGATGGAACACTGAAACGCTTCGGGATGTCGACATTTGCAATTGCTGGGACAAAGCGGGATTGATTGTAACAGTTTTGAGTTACTGGTTGGATTGGAGGAGTTATGCCTGGCACGTTTATTATCAGTTCCCTGAGATCCTGCATTTGTTTGGCTAGTGGGTTTCCTGCAAAAGGGTCAGGCATAGGAATACGATTGAAATTATTATTATTGAAAATATTATTTAGCAAACCAGAGTTGTTCATGGTAGTTGTGACAGTGGCGTTGTCAATGAATGGGATGAACGGGGTGAATCCTGCTGAAGGTGGCGTCATTAGGGTGTCCCCGGGCAAGGATGTCGATATCATTAGGGATGTCGGCTGATGAGTTTGGGAAGCTTTATTTCCCCCACTGTTTCTTTGACTTTGCCACTGAAGCCTACCAATACTGAGGATTTCTTGACAATCTCCGATTCTGGGATGTTCATCTCCTTGAGGGTGCTTAACATAATGAGATTGACAGAGCTACCCCCATCGACCAGGATACGCCGGATGGTACAATTGGCAATCTGTAAGGAAATTACTAGGCCATCATGATGGGGTTCCAGCAAATTATCTCGATCACTCTCATCAAATGTGATTGGATCCTGGCAAGGTGTCGACATCCTGGGTTGTCTTTCTGGCTTCTCCTCTTTTGACTCCTTAGCATGTCGCTTTGCGGTAGAATAGGATGTGCCACAAATTTCTGAACCTCCACTAATGAAATTGATCACCTTTAATGATGCTGGAGGAGAGACTGGTCTTTCAACTTCGTGTGGAGCTTGAACTTCAGCACTTTCTGCCTTCTTCTTTCTGGATCCAAGCAACTCCTTGAGATGTCCCTTTGAGAGCAAGTAACTGATCTCCTTTCTCAGCGCGATGCAATCTTCAGTAACATGTCCAAAGTCTACGTGGTAAGCACACCATTTTGACTTGTCACGCCATCCCGTGGTCTTATCTGTCTTCTTTGGCCATCTGGCTTTGTCCCACAGGTTGCCCATTGCACATAGTACACCTGAAATGTCAACAGAAAAACAATAATCAGAAATTTTAGGCACATTATCACTATCTTCATCCTCCCCCTCAATTGAATTAATTTTGCTATTATTAATTCTTGGATAAGGATTGGAACGGTTGTTCCTGCGATGGGATGATTCAGTCTTCCTGTCAGGGTTGTCATATGTTGACAACTTGGATGAGGACTTCGATCTTCGCAGCTCATCTTTCTCCAATCTTATGAATCTTAGGGCCCTGCTCCTGACTTCTTCTAACCGCTTACAAGGAGTCATCACCAAATCTTGATAATACTGTGAATCCTTCTTCAGCCCCATTTTGAATGCTTCTGTGGCTGTTGACATGTCAAGATTTGGGATTTCTAACACTTCTTTATTGAACCGGTGGACATATTCTTTCAGAGTCTCATTAGGCTGCTGGGTCACATTGTAGAGGTCACTTGTCAGCTTCTCGAATTGTCGACTGCATGAGAACTGGTTGTAGAACATGTTGAGAAGTTGGGCGTATGAACCAATTGAACCTAGGGGTTGCCTAATCAGCCATTTGAGAGCTGGTCCAACCAAGGTCGATCCAAATCCTCTGCACAAGCAAGCCTCCCTGAATTGAAGCGGGATATGAACTATGTCCATCTTTTCTTGATAGTGGGCAACATGCTCCTTCCGGATCCGTGCCGCCGTCATACGCCTTTCATGGATGGAACACTGAAACGCTTCGGGATGTCGACATTTGCAATTGCTGGGACAAAGCGGGATTGATTGTAACAGTTCTGAGTTACTGGTTGGATTGGAGGAGTTATGCCTGGCACGTTTATTATCAGTTCCCTGAGATCCTGCATTTGTTTGGCTAGTGGGTTTCCTGCAAAAGGGTAAGGCATAGGAATATGATTGAAATTATTATTATTGAAAAGATTATTTAGCAAACCAGAGTTGTTCATGGTAGTTGTGACAGTGGCGTTGTCAATGAATGGAATGAACGGGGTGAATCCTGCTGAAGGTGGCGTCATTAGGGTGTCCCCGGGCAAGGATGTCGATATCATTAGGGATGTCGGCTGATGAGTTTGAGGCGGACTATGTTGGTGTAATGCCCTAGGCTTTAGTTATGTTTAACTGAAAACCGTTATGTATCATCTTTATCGTTTATGTTTATTATTTGATTATTATATAGTTTGCATATTTATTGTAATAATCTCCGTCCCTAATTATTAAGAGAATAATTAGTATAATTGTCAATGGATAATCATATGATGATTATATGCATAGAGATGCACATTGAAATTATGGGTACTTGTTAGAGAACAAGTGACTGGACTTGACCCGTATGAGATTTATGTCATGGTCAAATGTCATAATTAAATCTCATATGGTCACTTCATTTAGTCCCTAGACCTGAGATTATCATGACCTTACATATGATGAAAGTTATGTTTGATTTTAGTCAAACGGTATCTTAACACGATATCTATAAAGGCTATCTTTGGCATGATCGAATTCATGATGGGAAGGATGATAAGTCAAGATGGAATTTGTCCCTCGAAAGAGAGATGTTTTGCTTGGGCCCCTCGATGAGTGATAATGATGAAAGCGTGTGGCCACACCCCAATATGATTGGACTATCATTATACTCAAGATCGAGAAAGCATTGAACAAATACAAGTTGACGTGGACCATGACTTGTGTTCAATATAACATCGTGAGACAAAGGGATAAATGGAAGTGTACCATTGGAAACGTGAACTCTTACGTTGTGTTATTTGGGTAGACATAATGGCTTGCTAGAGTCCGCTTATGTCTTATGAGGGTCGATATGATCGGACTCATTGCCAACATAATACAATCCTATTGGGTCACACACAAATAGAATGAATTGGTTGAACCGGAGGAAGAATGATTGAGAGTCTCAGTATCTGGCTACATATGTCACGCGACATATTAAGCCAATGGCTTAATATACCGCGCGACATAATAAGCCCGTACGCGGTTTGATGACCCTGTCTCCTAATACGATTAGGAGACGTATTCTTACTATTGTAGTATAAATACAAGGGGTCTGTCAGACCTAATAAGCTAGCCGAATTTTTCAATAGAAATTCACAATCAAAAGTCCTCTCAATATTCTTCCATAAGTTTTAGGAATCTAGCAATTCCCAACCCGAGAATCGTTCTCGACATTCATATTTGTGTGGATTACCAAAAGAGGGTCTTAATTTTGTTCAAACAAATCAAAGACCTAGAGTTCAAATCTGAAGATCCAAAGGAGTTGAAGATTCGAAGATTTGAAGATCAAAAGTTTGTGATTACGAATCACATAATTATCCGTTCGATAGCTCAAGACCGGAAAGCAATTAAGGTTGGTAAATTCTATCTCATAGGAATTCAATTTAATCGTATAGAACGGATCTTAGGGCTTGGGTTTTGTGTTAATTTGATGCTTAATTCCGCTGCGCATGGACCCATAAAACCCAACAAAGGGTATCGTGAGCCCCGTTCGTTTGGTTAAGTTTGAATTAACATGCTAGATTTAAGATATAAATTGTTTATATGCTTATTGCATGTTTTTGTATGCGATAGAATTTTGATTGTTTATGTGAAACAATGTGAAAATCGTTTTCGAATTATGTTGAATTAAATCTGTAAAAGGGTTGTTTTATATGATTTAATTGCATGTAATCTGAATTTATTGAAATCTGAAATCCCGCGAATCGGCTACCTATGTCGTGCGACATAGTAGGCCACATGTGGAAATCTGGTAATTCGGTTAGTTATGTCACGCGACATACTTAGCCACCGGCTAGTTATGTCACGCGACATAATAAGCCAAATCTGCGTAATCGCCTTGTTTAATTTTTCGCTAATCTGTGATTGTGTTTGCAATCTGAGATGTTTTATGTCTTAATCTGGATGCTATAAATTTCTGGAAATAAAATTTATAGGGCTATGCTAGATTAATTCATTGTTTAAGATGCATGCTTAATTAATTCAAATGTGTTTTATTAATTGTTGCGATGCATGAATTAATTGTTCTTAAGTGTTAAGAATTTTATTAGATGTTTAGTTGAAACATTGATTCATAGTTTTCTAACATGTTTAGATTTAGACATTGTAAATTTTGGATTTTATGATTGTTTATGGAAACAAGTCATAATTACGCGAAATTTAAAAGGAAACTGATTGTTTATAAAAGGTAGTGATTATGTTGCCAAATCAGAGCTGATTTCTAATTGTGCATGACTAGGAGAGTTATGTCTAAGGAAGAGTTGGTACTTAAGTAGTCCTTGTGGCTCACCTATCTTCCTGGGAACTTACCTGGTGCATGATTGTGACTATCTTTGCTGATATGCTTATAATCTACCTTAAAGAACCTTCATTTAACTTTTAAGTTCTTTATGCCAATCCATGATTAAAACACTTGAGATCACTCGGATAGTTTTGGGTGGGCTTGCCATAGCAAGGTGCTTTGATTCTATTCCGTTTGCGAGCAAGATGAGGAAATGGTGGTTCCTATACGTTTAAAGTGGATGAACTTAATTGGGTTATCAAAATGGTTTTGGACCCAAGGCATAAGATGAGATTAAAATATGCTTGGACATATGATGTCTTAAATAAATCTCATAAAAGATCCTAAGAGTCATATATGATATGATTGATGTTTTCTACCTAATTAGTTTAATCTTGAGCGGTGCGCCATAGCGTACTTGAGATTAAATTAAAGTTGGATCTTAGCCCTAAGAGTCATATACGATATGATTGATATTTTCTACCTAATTAGTTTAATCTTGAGCGGTGCGCCATAGCGTACTTGAGATTAAATTAAAGTTGGATCTTAGCCCATTAAATGCATATTATGCTTATTTGCATTGGAAGGTGTATGATTTAGTGGGAGTATTTGTAAAATACATTATTTGCTCTTAAATGATAAATGTGTTGATATTGATATGTGTTCATATAATTTGTATATTTTGTTGTAGAAGTAGCATTACATAATGATAATTGCGATTCGTCCTTATGAAGGACAAAGTTCGAAAGAAATGATACAAATAATTTTGATTGGATCAAAAAGCCTAAAGAATGGTTCTTAGGTAAATGTGTTCGTTCTTAACGAATCCGTTCCTACTGAACCCATTGCAAATGTTGCAAAGGGCAAATAAGGAAGCAACATTAGAAATATAGTGATGATTCTGACAATATTGCTTGCCTTGTATTTGCCACCATGTTTAAAGGCTCTTATGAAGAACCTTGAGCACATGATAACTATTCTTTTGTTCTAGCATAACGCAAAAGGGAAATGTTCCAAGAGCATGCTAGGCAAAAGATATATGTTGTGGTGAAGGCTCTTAATTCATATGATGAAAGAAAGAGCAATCCGCAAAATGTGTTAATGGTTGACACAATAAAAGGGTTCATAAAGGAAGGAAAAGAAGGTAAAGCAAAAGTTGCTAAACCTAGGACAAATGTTGTCAAAGCCGAAGAGGCTAAACCCAAAGTGTCTCAAAAGGATGCATTTTGCTATCATTGCAATAAGATTGTCATTGGAAGCAAAGTTGCAAGGCTTATTAGGAAGGCCTAAAAGGTGACGAAGGGCAATATGATTGCTACTACTTCAAATATCTATATGATATATATTTTCCCTTCGACTTCTTGTTCTTGGGTATATGATACCGGATTGGATCCCACATTTGTTTAAATGTGCAAGGAACAAAGAATAGAAAGCCACTCAAATAAGGTAAATTAAACCTATGCATGGGAATGGAGCAAGAGTTGCAACATTAGCCATAAGGGACTTATGAAGTCACTTTCCCTTGTGAAGTAGTACTTGTTTTGAATAAGTATGACTACGTTCCGAATTTGAGTAGGAGTATTATTTCCGTTTCTTAAATGGATGATGAAGGATATAATTTTCTTATTTTCAATAAGAAGTTTTATATTCATTTAATGATATGCCTTATTGTATTGCATATGTCATTGAATGGTCTTCATATCCTTGAAGATGAGATACAAAATAATATTGAAGATATCTAAAATATAAATGGGAATTTTAAACCAAACAATATGAACAACGCGTTCATATGGCATTGCGGCTTGGTCAAATAAATAAGAAACATATATCTAAACTCCATTAACATGGACTTTTAGACTCATATGACCATAAATCATTTGAGGAATGTGGATCTTATTTATTGGGATTATCGACTGCACCACCCTACACTAAGAGTAGTGGGAGGGCTAGTGACTTATTGGTCATTATACATGAGATGTATATGGACCGTTAAGTAGCATTGCTAGGGGAAGACTTCGGTATTTCATCACATTTCACTAAAGACTTATCTAGATATGACTATGTCTATCAGATGAAGTCCAAAGGTGAATCGTTTGAGATGTTTCGAACATTTCAAGATGAAGTGCAAAACAAACTTGGCAAAACTATTAAGTACTTCGATTAGATCGAGGTGGTGAATATTTGAGCCAAGAGTTTGACAATCATCTCAAAACTATGAAATCGTTTCAAAGTTGACTCCACCCGGAACATCACATTGTATGGTGTGTCTATAGGAGGAAGTGAACCTTGTAGGACATGGTTCATTCGATGATGTGTCAAGTTGACTTTCCTAATTCCTTTTGAGGATATGCATTAGAAATAATGCGGTTACACTGAATTGAGTCCTTACTAAATCGGTTCCTAAGGCCCCACATGAGATGTGGCATGGAAGAAAACTTAGTTTGTCTTTCATGAAGATTTGGGGTTGCGAATCTTATGTAAAGAGACTTGTCTCTTATAAGTTAGCACCAAATTTGACAAAGGTTATTTTCGGAAATTAATCTTACAACCGTAAAGAGAACAAAATGTTTGTTGCTCTATACGATTCGTTTCTTGAGAAATAGTTTTTCAATAAAGAATCTAGTGGGAGTAAAATTAATCTTGAAAAGAGTTCAAGAACCTGAAAATGACATGGATCCAAGAGTAGAGACGGAACCAAGTTCACAAAGGAGTTGTGGAATCGGTTCAAGATGCACAAGTCCATCGTAGATCGGATAGGTTACGATCCAAACTCAAGAAATAATGATTTCTCGTTTCGGAAAGTAATAAAGTGGAAGTCATTGAGAATGACAATCCTACTTCCTATCTTGAGGCGATGTCCACTCCTAATTTGGATAAATGGTTAGGAATCATGGAATCCGAATTACAATCCATGTTTGACAATCAAGTTTGGAACTTGATTGGGCTACCTGAAGGTGTAAAAACTAAAGGGTGCAAGTAGGTCTTCAAAGACCGACATGGATGTGAAGGTGTATACTTTCATGACTAAGGATTGTAACAAAGGGATTTAGGCAAATTCATAGTATTGACTATGTTGAAACATTTTTCGCCAGTTACAATGTCGAAGTCTGTTAGATTTTCAATTGCCATTATCACATATTGTGACTATGTGATATGACAAATGGATGTCAAACGACTTTCTTTAAATGGAAAGATTATTAAGGATGTGTATAGTACACAACCCGAATAGTTTGACGATCCAAGAAACTCTAATATAGTATGCATGGTGCAAAGATCCATGAGATGGGTTGAAGCAAGCTTAAAGGAATTGGAATCTTCGTTTTGATGAATTGGTCAAAGAGTTTGACTTTATCAAGTACGAAGATGAACCTTGTGTATGCATGAAATTCAGTGGGAGCGTGGTATTATTTCTATTGTTTATTACAATGATATCTTAATCATTGGAAAAACAAGTTCCGACACTTAAGACTGTCAAGTCTTGGTCAAGGAAAGGTTTTTCAATGAAAGATATGGGTGAAGCCGCTTACATCCTTGGCATCAAGATCTATAGAGATAGATCTAGAAGGATAAATTGGTTTGAGTCAAAGTGTTCACATTGACATGATTCTTAGAAGAGTCTAAGAAAAGTGGCTTGTCAATGGGTCATGGTATTTTCTCTTAGCAATACTCATTGTCTTATGACAATTGATGAGCAAAAGGGAATGAATGAAGTTCCATATGCTTCGGCATTTGGATCTGTCATGTATGCCATAATTTGTACTAGACCCAACGTCTCATATGCTTTGAGCATGATGAGTCGATACCAATCTGATCCTGTGATGAGAACCATTGGATGGCAGTCAAGATGATCTTTAAGTACTTAAGAAGAAATAAGGATACGTTCTTGGGATTTGAAAGGTTGGAAGTTAATCTTGTTGTAAGGATTACATAGGTGCTAGCTTCCAAACTAACAAAGTTATTTTAAAATCGCAATTAGGATTTGTGTTTATGCTTATTAGAGGTGCAATTTTGATTGGAAGAGTTCCAAACAGAAATTATAGCCGATTCTACTACTAAGGCCATATTTTAGCAACATACGATGTAGCTGAAAGAGGCAGTTTGGATCAAAAGTTCATTTAGTGTTTTGGAAACACTCCAAGTGTTTTTCCAAGTATCACTAATCCGTGGAACTTTGTTGTGATAATTATGGTGTCATTTGTGCTAACAATGGAACCAAAATCACAACGGTGATCCAAACACTCACTTAGACGTTCTTCGAGGAATTCATAAAGAATGAGAAGACGTTAAGATATACAAAATATCAACCGATGATGACATAAGGGATTCACTTACAAAGACCCTCGCATAGGCAGAAGCATGGTGGGCATGTTAGATCCATGAGTATTCGATACATAAATGGAGCCTAGTGCAAGTGGGAGACCGTTGGTGTAATGCCCTAGGCTTTAGTTATGTTTAACTGAAAACCGTTATGTATCATCTTTATCGTTTATGTTTATTATTTGATTATTATATAGTTTGCATATTTATTGTAATAATCTCCGTCCCTAATTATTAAGAGAATAATTAGTATAATTGTCAATGGATAATCATATGATGATTATATGCATAGAGATGCACATTGAAATTATGGGTACTTGTTAGAGAACAAGTGACTCGGACTTGACCCGTATGAGATTTATGTCATGGTCAAATGTCATAATTAAATCTCATATGGTCACTTCATTTAGTCCCTAGACCTGAGATTATCATGACCTTACATATGATGAAAGTTATGTTTGATTTTAGTCAAACGGTATCTTAACACGATATCTATAAAGGCTATCTTTGGCATGATCGGATTCATGATGGGAAGGATGATAAGTCAAGATGGAATTTGTCCCTCGGAAGAGAGATGTTTTGCTTGGGCCCCTCGATGAGTGATAATGATGAAAGCGTGTGGCCACACCCCAATATGATTGGACTATCATTATACTCAAGATCGAAAAAGCATTGAACAAATACAAGTTGACGTGGACCATGACTTGTGTTCAATATAACATCGTGAGACAAAGGGAGAAATGGAAGTGTACCATTGGAAACGTGAACTCTTACGTTGTGTTATTTGGGTAGACATAATGGCTTGCTAGAGTCCGCTTATGTCTTATGAGGGTCGATATGATCGGACTCATTGCCAACATAATACAATCCTATTGGGTCACACACAAATAGAATGAATTGGTTGAACCGGAGGAAGAATGATTGAGAGTCTCAGTATCTGGCTACATATGCCACGCGACATATTAAGCCAATGGCTTAATATACCGTGCGACATAATAAGCCCGTACGCGGTTTGACAGCCTGTCTCTCCTAATACGATTAGGAGACGTATTCTTACTATTGTAGTATAAATACAAGGGGTCTGTCAGACCTAATAAGCTAGCCAAATTTTTCAATAGAAATTCACAATCAAAAGTCCTCTCAATATTCTTCCATAAGTTTTAGGAATCTAGCAATTCCCAACCCGAGAATCGTTCTCGACATTCATATTTGTGTGGATTACCGAAAGAGGGTCTTAATTTTGTTCAAACAAATCAAAGACCTAGAGTTCAAATCTGAAGATACAAAGGAGTTGAAGATTCGAAGATTTGAAGATCAAAAGTTTGTGATTACGAATCACATAATTATCCGTTCGATAGCTCAAGACCAGAAAGCAATTAAGGTTGGTAAATTCTATCTCATAGGAATTCAATTTAATCGTATAGAACGGATCTTAAGGCTTGGGTTTTGTGTTAATTTGATGCTTAATTCCGCTGCGCATGGACCCATAAAACCCAACAGACTACCCATTGGGATAAATTCACTCTGAAGCGTAGATCCTTTGGTGTTGTCGAAGTTGAGGTTCCTTGCACGCAATGGTGAGATGTTTTCAAGCCGTGAAGTGATGAGCTGTTGATCCCTCTGCATCTTGATCATGGAATTGGCCAACACCTTGGAATTGCTATCTTGTTGATCCAACCTCTGATTCAACCTGGTCAGGATACTCCGGATGTCAGCATCTACATTGGAAGAGGCCGCTTCCTTTTGTGGAGTCTTTGTAGATTGAGTTTGCTGAGGTCCCGTCTGAGGAGGTGGCGGCAATAAGCTAGTTCTACCTCCTGATGTCGGAGTGACGGCGGTACCCTTGCCGACGGTGGACACATTGGGAGGTGCAGACATGATGAATTCGCTTAGGAAATGATCCAAATAACCGATAAACCACGCGGCCCCATGGTGGGCGCCAAATTGTTTTGGTAGAAAAAACAATAATGTTGAATCTTAACTTAGATAAGTGTGTGGATTAAACAACTAGGAGGGGACTATGGAATTCGATTAAATGGAATAAAGACATGAAATGAAAAAGTGACACCAAGAGTTGTTAACGAGGAAAAACCTTAGAGATAATAACCTCTTCGGAAAAAATCCCGGGAGTTAGGTCTCCAACCTTAAAAGTTTTACTATGATAATTGAGATTACAACTGCGGAAGATGATGGAGAGGATTACAAATGATGTGTGCGTAGTGAGTGTAAAAGAACGTGTTCTTTTCCATCTCCATCTCCCCTTAAATAAGATCAACTACTAACGGGTAAGAAGTAGTTCCTAAAATCTCGGCATCTAAGCTTATCCCTTCAACGTCCATAAGACTGAGTCCACTTTGTCGTTTGAAGAGAGGTTGAACGTGCTTGAAAGTGTCCCGTGTTTATCTCTCTTATTTAATGTAAAATAATAATAGAAATAATAGAAAATAAATTAGTAAATATGAAGTAATACTTACAGTGGAATAACATCTTGACATGCAGGAGCAACTGGAGATGTCACCATGCTGAAAAATACCCACAACAGTATCAAAGCTCGAGGACCGACGTCGGTTATCCTAGTCGGTTTAGGATAGACCGCCTTAGTGTAGATTCCCCCAATAATGTGTTGTTCAACGGTTGGTCAGAAATCATTGACCATATCAATCTTTATTACTTGAAGTCCAATCACCTGGAGCGCCCTCCGTTGTTGGGTAAGAATCCCTCCTCGCTGTTAGTTAATAGGACGGGGAGGGGTTCCCTTCCTCGTCTCGTCCTTTCACTTGACTTGGCCAAATTCTGATCCTTGTTCTTTCGCTTGTGCAGCTATGACAGGAAGAGGAAGTAATACTGCTCGGCCTTCAACTGGTCCGTCTACGTCGGGTAGAATTGTGAATGCCTTTGTCGAGGAGGCCCAAACTGGTAACTGAGGACGGTGACGTGGAAGGTCCCAACGGGGTAGGTCTGTCACCCCTAGGCCTAGATCTGCTAGGGTAGGGGAACCAATGATTGAAGAAATCCATTCCAAGTATGGAGTGTCAAGGGAGGAATACCGCCTTATATACCTCCCCGACATGCCTACCCAAACCGAGAAAGCCTTAGATGATTTCCTATATAGTTTGAACTATATTCATTTGTTTTACAAACAGTTCCAACTCGGCCTTCGCCTTGCCCTCTATCCGTTTATTTGTGAGTTTTTAGAAGATATGCAGGCCGTCCCGGCTATGCTAGGAGCCAATGCCGTGATATTCCTCGTCGGCTTCATTGTCTTATGCCGTAGCTTAGGTTTTGAACCTTGTCAGTTTGCATTCCACCATTTCTTCACCGTCAGCTACAAAGAGGACACTAGGATCCTAGTGGTGAGGAGTGATCTCAACCAACCCAAGTTGATTTATCCAATGTCGAGCAAGGTCTCTGGATGGACTAATAATGTTATTAGAATAGAGAGCCGACAAGGTTGGAAATTTGTTGCTCCCTCGGAGTTCCCACGTGTGCCCGAGCAAGTCAGGAGGCCGGAGTGGAGCAATCGCCTCATCGATAGGTTGAAACAGTTTGCTTCTATTGGCACGTTGTGTTGGTCAAGTCTGGTGACTGACCAACGATATTATGTTCAGGCTGGTATTATGCCAGGTGACGAACGTCGAAACGTCAAAAATAAATTTCCAACTCAACTATCTACAAGAGATTTGTAAATAGGGTAAGTCGGGTCGAACCACAGAGACACGAATTTAAAGTGTAGGAATTATTGCTATAACAAAAAGTTTGTAAAGTGAAGAATTTGTTGATTTGTTTAAGATTAATGTGTTTGCAAAAATTAAGTAAAAGTGATTATAAAAGATTTCAATAATAAGGTGAAAATTCCCGGAATTGGTTTCACAAATTATGCTCAAGTTTCACAATTCATCAATCAAAGTGCACTTGGGGTTTTGTTCTTACAAAAGTATGATTGGGACACTTTGGCGGGTGATTTGCAATCAAGTGTTTCTAACTAATCTATTCCCTTGGCCCGTTCATAAATTAGTTAGAAATCCATTTTAGAACTTAAGAACACCAAATAAACCACAATTCTTATGAATCGTTTGGCGGGGATTCAATAAATTGTGAAAATCAAGCCAAGACTTATTTCAATTGTAAATTTGGCGGTTCACAATTGAAATTCTAAATAATTCAAGAACAATTATTTGATCAAGACAAGAGTTCTAAAATTCCATTGAAAATAACTTGATAATCCCAAGTACCACAAAGATAAAAATGAAAAGTAAAACTTAAAACATAAAATGTTACCTCCAATTCCAAGAACTAAGAAATTAGCTATCCATGAAAAGTGAAGAACACCAAGAACTTTAGAGAAGAATAAGTTATGTGAAAGAAGATAAGTTCTCTAAAAAAAAACAATGATTAAAAATAAATAGTAATTGTCTCTTCCTAAAAAAAACCCCAACTGAATTAAACTCGCACGTAACCACCACCACCACCATTAATAGGCCCCATTTACTCCACATCCGCTCCAATCCGCCTGGAATTCGTCCGTAAAACGCCTCGTGGGCGGTCGCCCACTGCCACCTCAGCGGTCGCCCACACTGGCAAAAACATTTGGCTTCAAACTCTTGTTACCTCCAATTCCAAGAACTAAGAAATTAGCTATCCATGAAAAGTGAAGAACACCAAGAACTTTAGAGAAGAATAAGTTATGTGAAAGAAGATAAGTTCTCTAAAAAAAACAATGATTAAAAATAAATAGTAATTGTCTCTTCCTAAAAAAAAAACCCCCAGCTGGAATTAAACTCTGCACAGAACCACCAACAGTCACCATTAATAGGCCCCATTTACTCCACATCCGCTCCAATCCGCCTGGAATTCGTCCGTAAAACGCCTCGTGGGCGGTCGCCCACTGCCACCTCAGCGGTCGCCCACACTGGCAGAAACATTTGGCTTCAAACTCTTCTTCCTGCGTGGCCGCCCACATCACCCTGAGCGACCGCCCATAGCACCAGAAACATGTGGCCAGTTTCTCACTTCCCTTGCACCGGCTTGGCCCAACAGCTACATCCTTGGCCCAACTGATTCCTCCTTGGCCCTTGCAGGCCCTTGTTGCTCTGGCCATTTCTTCATTTGGCTGGGCCAAATGCCTTGGTTTTGTCCCACTTATAATTCGAACTCAGTCCATAATTGCATCGTCCCAATTTTCCACTTGATTTATTCACAAATTGTTCCCAATTTCCAAACTTGAACCACTGAAACTAAAAGCACTAAAAAACATCCATTAAACACACAAAACTCAAGGATTAAGTAAATAATAAGTTCGTAAAGTAGTCAATGGATGAGTGTAAAACTCACTCATCAAATACCCCCAAACTTAGACATTTGCTAGTCCTCGAGCAAACACTAAAACAAACTATAAACATTAAAACTAAGCAAACACACAAAAATAAAAACAAACTACTCTACCCAAATAATCAACTATGTCCCTCCATTCTTGCATGTTCCACAATTGCATAAATCACAAAATACCATCAACCGCAGGATAAGATTTTCCACAATGCAAGTATCAATATATTTTCCATTAATTGTAAAATATTACTTAACCATTATAATTGCCCCATAAATCTCTTTATGCACAATCATCTTTCTCTTTTCTCACAATCACGATCCATTTTTACAAAGCTAAGTACACCAACCATCTTTTATTTTATTGACTCTATTTATCAAATAACAACACTTTTTAGACACAAAGCATGAATATTCCCATGAAATAATTACACCCCCCCCCAAACTTGATCATTTAAGCACACTTTAAAATCTACTACCGTTCAAGTAGGGAACACTGTAGCAGCGAACTCCATGCCCCTAATACTAAGTAGAGATTTATTTAAAGGCTTTGAGAGTTAGCCACTTCGGTATCGAGCTTGATACGGACCATCACGGCGGTAAAGCTCTTCCTCCATAACGCTACTGCATACCCAGAAATCTGGTTAAGCTAGAATAATCCCTAACCAATTAATCTACGCGTCTGGAGGTTTCACCGAGTATACATTGCATTGCCATTGCTCTCATTTTATTTTTTTCCTTCTTTTTTCTTTCTTCTTTTTTTTTTTCAAGATCACAAAGGGGGGTTCCATTCACAACCAAGGAATACTCATCACAAGACTTGCCTAGTGTTGCTACATTGATAAACAAATTCATTAACTTAAAAGATGAGGGTGTACTCTAAACTTTATAAAAATGAATCAAAATTATCAACAAAGAGCATATTTCCACAAGTACACGAAACTACAACTAAGAGATTTATGACACAATTATAACTCTTAAGTAATATACCACAATTAACCAAAAATATACCAACTTGCATATACACATTATCTCAAACAATTATCCTCATTAGCGGTCAAAATCAAATCACATGCAAATATGTGGAACACCAAGAATGTTAATGACTATATACAAGAAAGGACATAGCTAATTATTCCTTTTTTTCATTTTTCAAATTTTCCCCTTTTTTTTTTTTCAAAACAGTAAATCCTAACTACCATGATAAACTAAGCAAACACAAACAGTAAAAAGTACCCCACACCCCCAAACTTAAAACATGCATTGTCCCTAATGCATAAAATAAAATAAAGGATAGGGGTACCTTCAACCAACAAATCATCTCCAGAATTGGTCCCACGGGCCAACCGAGCCACTTCCGCTCGAACCCGTGCTATGGTGCTGCTGCTGCTGTTGTTGCTCTTGCTGCTGCTGCGCATCCCAAGAATCCCATCCTCTCAACTGCTCCGGAGTACGATATTGCGGCGGCTGGTATGGAATGTGCTGAGGCGGTGGAGGAGGAGGAAGCCTCGTGCCTCATCTCCCGATACATCTCTCGATCGTGCATCCTCCATACGCCGCCTCCACATACAAGCAGCTGTAATACTCCTCGCAGCCATAGACCGCACTGTCTCGACTCTCCTCCATACCCAACAACCGCCGATCCATCACCTCAGACTGTCCCCTGAGCCGCCTAATCTCCTCAGATAAAGCATCCACATGGCCTCCCACATAATAGGCCGCCTCCGTTGGAGTGAACTGCTGTTCCTCCATATCATCATCCTCCTCATTCCCTCTCACTCCTCTCGATGAACCTTCTCCCGGCTGCAACTGAGCATGCCCCTTTACAGTAAGGGACCTCTTACTAACCGCTGTCCCAGTTGACACAATATCCCTAGCAATCCGCAACCGAGTAAAATTCACTCCCTTATTCTCTATCAAACCAGATATCAACAACGGGAAACTAAAATTGCATCGCCCAATAGTTTTAATGGTGTTCACAATCTCCTTGGATATCGCCAATCCAAGATTGAACCTTTCGACCGACAACACCACTGGCCATCAACAAAGCCCTTCTCCAATGCACATCGTTATAATGTGAAGTAGGCATAATACGCTCGCAAATGAATCGATGCAAAGCGCGCATCCTCAAGTCCATGTCCCTAGCCTTCTTCACATTACCGTTTCTCAATAGTGTCACATCAATATTTACGAAATAAGGCTCCAACATGTGAAGGTTCCCTGACACATTCAGCTCCATGATCTTCGCACTATTGTAATAATCACACGCACTGTTTTCATGCCCAGGCGCTTCCATCCCATAGTATCTATTGATATCCTCACCATTATAATATACATTTGTTCCCCTCACCCAACCACACTTCCTTGCTTGCCCCGCCTCAAACGCATTTGCATAGAATTCCCGAACCAACACTTTCGAACCTCTATTGGTTGGGCGGCTTGCTAAATTACCCCAACCATACCTTGCAAAGATGTCATCCAACCCAAGTTCATTGGGGTTAAACTCATTCTCTACAGAAAACCCCTTGTTTGCATATTTATCAAAAAACGACTTCGCTTTACCCCCAACAAACTTTGTTGCATCATACTCAACAACCGGTTCCGGGGCGGGAGCATTTCTTTGTCTAGACATTTTTTATCAATTATACCCGCAAAACTTCCACAGAGAAAGTATTAAAGAAGATTGAATTGAAAATCTTACTTCGCCGGAAAAGTCACCGGAGTTCGCCGGAATTTGACCGGAATCTCGCCGGAGTTGATGAAGATGAACTGGGAAGAACAACCCCTTCCTTGAACAATGATTATCACAAGAAACCTTTGCTTTTGAACTCCAAAATCAAGCCTTTTGCAACCTTCTTCACCCCTTGCAATATTTCAAAATAACTCCAAGATTCTTGGCAACAATGGTGGAAATTGGGTTCAAATCTTTGGCTTAAGAGGTTGGGTATGGTAGGGAAAGGCAAATTAGGGAAGAAAATTGGAGGATTTGGGTGTTTGGAGAGGAGATTTGTAGAGAGATGAAACGAGTGGGGCGGAGGTTTCTAGAGAGAGAAAGAGGGAGGCTTTAAAATTTGAAATGAAAGGAGGGGGTGTAACGGCGGAATTCTTTTAGGGCAAAACTGTAACGCCCAATTTCCAGGTGGGCGGTCGCTCACACCCTCCTGGGCGGTCGCCCACATGTCCAGAAGTTTTTGTAACTTTGCCAATTCACCCATGGGCGGTCGCTTACCCAATCCTGGGCGGTCGCCCAGTTTAACAGCAATTTTTGTCCTTTTTGTTCAACCAGCATGGGCGGTCGCCCTCAGCACCATGGGCGGTCGCCCAGTTGTCCAGCAACTCAAATCTTCTTCAAAAACAAGCATGGGCGGTCGCCCTCAGCACCATGGGCGGTCGCCCAGATCAGCAGGAGGATTTTTGGTTGGTTTCTCAATCTGCACAACACCACTAAAACAAAAACCAAGCATAATATCTATTGATACATTACCATTCGACCCATATTTTGACCGCACTTTCGCTGCCTACGTCCCCATTGATGCGGGCGGACTACCCACAACAATAGGCTCAGGTCACCGTAGTTCGACACGTTCCCGAAATGCAAGAAAACAAAGCTTTTTTTTTTTTTATAAGAAAAGCAAACAATAAAATGAAAACAAAATGAAAACTAAAACTCTCCACCCCCAAACTTAATGATTACTTTGTCCTCAAAGTGATGAAAACAAAGGAAAAATTAAATTTAAGGGTACTACAATTCACTACTTACCTTGGGTTGCCTCCCAAGCAGCGCTTTTGTTTAACGTCGTTAGCTCGACGGAATGACTTCCTCAACAATCATGGATCCTTCAACTCGATCCACTCAACATCCTTTGATCCTGACATTCCATCCAAATACGGCTTCACTCTTTGTCCATTGACCTTGAACCTATTGTTAGTAACCGGATTCACCAATTCCACGGCTCCATGAGAATATACGTTCACTACTTCAAACGGACCACTCCAACGAGAACGTAACTTTCCCGGGAAAAGCTTCAATCTTGAATTAAACAATAACACCTTGCTTCCCGGAATAAGTTCCTTGTGCAAAATCTTTTTGTCATGGTACCTTTTTGTTCTCTCCTTGTACAACCGGGAGTTCTCATATGCCTCCAACCGATGCTCCTCAAGCTCATTCAAATGAAGTAACATTTGCTCACCGGCTAGTTGCAAATCCATATTCAACTCCTTGATTGCCCAAAATGCTTTATGCTCTATCTCCACCGGCAAATGACAAGCTTTCCCAAAGACTAGCCGGTAGGGACTCATTCCAATTGGCGTTTTGTAAGCGGTGCGGTACGCCCACAATGCATCATTTAACCTCAAGGCCCAATCCTTCCTGTTTGGCTTCACCGTCTTTTCAAGAATGGCCTTTATTTGCTTGTTACTCACTTCCACTTGCCCGGAAGTTTGGGGATGATACGCGGTTGCAACCTTGTGATTCACCCCATACTTCTTCATGAGTGCTCCAAAAATTTTGTTGCAAAAGTGAGAACCACCATCACTTATAATCGCCCTTGGAACGCCAAACCTACTAAAAATCACATCTTTGACAAACTTGACAACAATATTAGCATCGTTAGTCCGGGTAGGAATTGCTTCCACCCACTTTGACACATAATCCACCGATACTAAAATGTATTCAAACCCACATGAAACCACAAAAGGACCCATAAAATCTATGCCCCATACGTCAAACAAATCCACAACCAAGTTATTCGTGAGAGGCATTTCATCCCGCTTACCAATGTTACCGGTTCTTTGGCACCTGTCACAACTTTTACTAAAAATGTATGCATCTTTAAAAAGACTTGGCCAAAAGAAACCCGATTGTAACACTTTTTGAGCGGTTTTCTTACCGCTAAAATGACCTCCACAATGCAATTCATGACAAAAAGAAAGAACATTTTGTTGCTCATTTTCATGAATGCATCTACGAATAACCATATCGGGACCATGTTTAAACAAATATGGGTCATCCCAATAATATTGCTTAACCGTAGACAAAAATCTTTTCCTTTCTTGACTTGAAAAATCTGGATTTAGAACCCCCGTAGCCAAAAAATTTACAATGTCGGCATACCAAGGTTCACAATCCTTAACAACAAACAACTGCTCATCGGGAAAATTTTCATTCAAGGGAATTTCACTCACACACCCCTTTTCAAGTCTAGACAAGTGATCCGCCACAACATTTTCACAACCCTTTTTGTCTTTGATGGAAATATCAAATTCTTGTAAAAGCAACATCCATCTTAACAATCGGGGCTTGGCATCTTGTTTGGAAAGCAAATAACGCAATACAGCATGGTCCGAATAAATAATCACTTTAGATCCTAGCAAGTAAGAACGGAATTTTTCCAAAGCAAATACCACCGCCAAGAATTCCTTCTCGGTTGTAGTATAATTCAATTGAGCATCATTTAACATTCTACTTGCATATTGGATCACATGTGACTTTTTATCAATTTTCTGACCCAAAACTGCACCCACCGCAAAATCGGATGCATCACACATTATCTCAAAAGGTTGAGTCCAATCCGGACCCACAAGAATAGGGGTTGAAGTCAATTTTTCCTTCAACAAATTAAAAGAATTGAGACATTCTTGGTCAAACACAAATTCCGTCTCTTTAGCAAGCAAGTTTGTTAACGGCTTACAAATTTTAGAAAAATCTTTTATAAAACGCCGATAAAAATCCGCATGACCAAGAAAACTACGAATTCCTTTAACATTTGTTGGCGGAGGCAATTTAGATATTATCTCAATTTTTGCCTTGTCAACTTCAATCCCTTTTCTTGAGACCAAATGACCCAACACAATTCCATGCTTAACCATAAAATGACTCTTTTCCCAACTTAAAGTTAAATTGGTATCACAACATCTTTTAAGAACCAAAGTCAAATTATCTAAGCATGCATCAAACGAATTACCATACAACGAAAAATCGTCCATAAATACCTCAACAAACCTACCAATCATCTCAGAAAAGATCGACATCATGCACCTTTGGAATGTAGCAGAGCATTGCATAAACCGAAGGGCATCCTCCGATATGCAAATGTTCCAAAAGTGGCATGTAAATGTGGTCTTTTCTGATCTTCCGAGCAATGGGAATCTGATTATAGCCTCGAAAAACCATCTAAGAAACAATAATATTCTTGACCACCGGCCTCTCTAGAATTTGGTCAATAAATGGCAAAGGAAAGTGATCCTTTCTAGTCGCCGCATTAAGTTTTCGGTAATCGATAACCATGCGTTGACCGATGACCATTCTAGTAGGCAAAAGCTCATTATCCTCATTCTTAACAACAAGAATTCGGACTTTTTAGCAACAACATGAACAGACTTACCCACTTACTATCGGAAATAGGATAGATAATACCCGCATCCAACAGCTTTCAAGACTTCTTTTCTTACCGCTTCAAGCATGCGAGGATTCATCCTCCTTTGATTCTCACGGACCGTCTTGGCATCATCCTCCATATGGATTTTCAGTGCATGCACATGGTTGGGCTAATTCCTTTTATGCCGCAATGCTCCAACCAAGTGCGGACTTATGTTGCTTCAACACATCCAACAACCTTCTTTCCCGCAATTACGTTAAGTCCGAAGCACACAATAAGGCAAAGAATCATTTGCACCAAGAAAAGCATACTTTAAGCTAGATGGAAGTTGTTTAAGATCTAATACACGGGAGGAGAGACAATAGATGGCAAATGCTTAGGATTAAAATTACCTAAAGATTCCAAAGGAACCTTTTCGGTAATTTCCTCCATAACATCCATCTCAAGCAAGAATGGCCCTCGCCTCATTTTGATCAAAAACACCTTCCATAACTAACTCATCCACAAACTCGGAAACAAGAGAGCCTTCAACATCGGGCTCAAGTAACACGTAATTTTCAAAGCAACATCACAAAATAAACACTCATTGACCTCATATGGCTTTTTCATGGAATCAAAGATAGAGAAATTAACAATTTCATCCATGACAGTTAAAGACAAACTTCCATCTTTCACATTAATTACCGCATCTGCGGTAGCCATAAAAGGTCTCCCCAACAAAATAGGGACATCATTCACATCTTTAGCATCTCTCTCCATATCAAGAACCACAAAATCAACAGGGATAATCAGTTTATCAACTTGAACCAAAACATCTTCTACTATTCCCTTTGGGTATTTGATCGAACGGTCCGCAAGTTGCAAGGTCATAGTAGTAGGTTTTAGTTCACCCAACCCAAGCTCCACAAACAAAGAATAAGGCAACAAGTTAATGCTAGCTCCTAAATCTAACATTGCCCTCACTTTCTTAGAGTCCCCCAAAGAAATCATCACATTAAAACTACCGGGGTCTTTAAGCTTAGGAGGCAAATTCTTTTCAAAAACAGCACTAACTTGGTCCGAAACCACAATTTTTTCGTTCGGGGCATACTTTCTTTTATTTGTGCTCAATTCCTTGAAAAATTTAGCATACGACGGAATATTTTTAATCACATTGAGCAAAGGCAAATTTACATTCACCTTAGAAAGCATGTCATACAATTCTTTAAATTGTGTTTCGACCTTATTCTTGACCAATCTACCGGGAAAAGGGACAGGAGGCACATAAGGCTTAAGAGGTGGAGTTGGAAGTTTCTCCTCAGGAGTCACTTCAACTCGTTCCTCAACCACCACTTCATTTTCATGCAAATTATTATCATCTAAAGGAGAAGGAGAAGAGTGTACCTCCTGAAGAGTCTTACCACTCCTCAGGGTGACGGCCTTTGCTTGTTCCGGTTGACTCGGTAGTGTACCCGGATTGTGCTTTTGGAGTGCCTCGGCAATTTGACCCATCTGATTTTCGAGCTTTTTCAGGGAAGCCTCTTGGTTCCCCATTCGTTGGTCCATGATCACCTGATTCTGTTGAGCAGCCTGGATAAACTTCTGCAACGTTTCCTCCACACTTGGCCTTGCAGGCCCTTGTTGCTGCGACTGTTGCATCTGTGGTTGGTATTGTTGCTGAAATTGACCCTGCCCTTGATTTCCTCCCCAAGAGAAATTGTGATGATTCCGCCAACCCGGATTGTAAGAGTTGGAAAACGGATCATTCCTCACTCTTGGTTGAAAAGCATTCATTGCATTTGCTTGCTCAAGAAATTCCGGGAATTGGTCTCTCAATGGGCATCCCATAATATCATGGGAATTCACATTACAAATTACACAACTTGTGCCCGAACTTCCCTCTCCTTGGTTTCGCCCTTGGTTTTGACCTTGACTTTGAGCCGTCATCATTCCCATGAAATTCTTCATTTGTGTAGTCAATGCCGAAACTTGTTGCGCTAGAACATCATTAGACTCAACTTCATAAACGCCTTTTCTTCCTCCTCTTACACTTTTCTGTTGCGAATTCATGCCAAGTCTCTCATATAAGGCTCTTGTTTCATCAGCCGTTTTCTCACCCATAGCACCCCCGGCTGCATTATCCACTTGGGCTTGACCTTGTTGAGTCAACCCATCATAGAAGGCCTGATTTAAGAGGGCTAAAGGAAACCCGTGATGAGGACATTGGACTAGCAACATCTTGAATCGATCCCAAGCTTCATGAAAAGCTTCACCCGGCTCTTGATTGAAAGACATTATCTTGGACCTCAAGTCGGATGTCTTTTGATGAGAGTAAAACTTTGCCATGAACTTGTTGTAAACTTCCGTCCAAGTGTTAAGAGAGGCCGGAGCAAGTGCCATAAACCATGTCTTGGCAGCATCTTTCAACGTATACGCAAAACACCTCATTCTCAACTGCTCTTCGGTTAGTTGCCCCAATGGAAAACCTTGCACGGTGCTATAGAACTCTCTCATGAAGGTAATTGGGTCTTCCGATGCCATCCCATGAAATGAAGGGAGCATGTTGAAATGGAGGTTCTTCAACTCATAACTCCTTGCTGCTTGTGGGAGTACAATGCATGATGGCGATGGTTCAATTACCGGACGTGCAAAATCACCCATCATTTGTGGTTCCGCCATTTTCACTTCTTCTTCAGAATCGGAAATCTCGGACTGTTGAGAGTAAACCGAATCACTTTCTGTATCACTTGGTTCCGGGTGCTTCCTCTTGTTGATGCGATGAATGTTGTGGTCAATTGGTAACAAATCTGGTTGTAGTGACCTACGACCAAACATTCAAATCTGCAACACCAAGTTAAAACAAAACAAAAATATATACACAAAATACTATTCACAATAGCAAATAATTAAAACAACTTTAAATTTCACGTCCCCGGCAACGGCGCCAAATTTTGACGAACGTCGAAACGTCAAAAATAAATTTCCAACTCAACTATCTACAAGAGATTTGTAAATAGGGTAAGTCGGGTCGAACCACAGAGACACGAATTTAAAGTGTAGGAATTATTGCTATAACAAAAAGTTTGTAAAGTGAAGAATTTGTTGATTTGTTTAAGATTAATGTGTTTGCAAAAATTAAGTAAAAGTGATTATAAAAGATTTCAATAATAAGGTGAAAATTCCCGGAATTGGTTTCACAAATTATGCTCAAGTTTCACAATTCATCAATCAAAGTGCACTTGGGGTTTTGTTCTTACAAAAGTATGATTGGGACACTTTGACGGGTGATTTGCAATCAAGTGTTTCTAACTAATCTATTCCCTTGGCCCGTTCATAAATTAGTTAGAAACCCATTTTAGAACTTAAGAACACCAAATAAACCACAATTCTTATGAATCGTTTGGCGGGGATTCAATAAATTGTGAAAATCAAGCCAAGACTAATTTCAATTGTAAATTTGGCGGTTCACAATTGAAATTCTAAATAATTCAAGAACAATTATTTGATCAAGACAAGAGTTCTAAAATTCCATTGAAAATAACTTGATAATCCCAAGTACCACAAAGATAAAAATGAAAAGTAAAACTTAAAACATAAAATGTTACCTCCAATTCCAAGAACTAAAAAATTAGCTATCCATGAAAAGTGAAGAACACCAAGAACTTTGGAGAAGAAGAAGTTATGTGAAAGAAGATAAGTTCTCTAAAAAAACAATGATTATAAATAAATAGTAGTTGTCTCTTCCTAAAAAAAAACCCCAGCTGGAATTAATCTCTGCACAGAACCACCAACAGTCACCATTAATAGGCCCCATTTACTCCACATCCGCTCCAATCCGCCTGGCATTCGTCCGTAAAACGCCTCGGGCGGGCCGCCCACCGCCACCTCAGCGGTCGCCCACACTGGCAGAAACATTTGGCTTCAAACTCTTCTTCCTGCGCGGCCGCCCACATCACCCTGAGCGACCGCCCATAGCACCAGAAACATGTGGCCAGTTTCTCACTTCCCTTGCACCGGCTTGGCCCAACAGCTACATCCTTGGCCCAACTGATTCCTCCTTGGCCCTTGCAGGCCCTTGTTGCTCTGGCCATTTCTTCATTTGGCTGGGCCAAATGCCTTGGTTTTGTCCCACTTATAATTCGAACTCAGTCCATAATTGCATCGTCCCAATTTTCCACTTGATTTATTCACAAATTGTTCCCAATTTCCAAACTTGAACCACTGAAACTAAAAGCACTAAAAAACATCCATTAAACACACAAAACTCAAGGATTAAGCAAATAATAAGTTCGTAAAGTAGTCAATGGATGAGTGTAAAACACACTCATCACCAGGCCCCTTGGACGGCCTAGTGCCCATGGTCCCAGTGTCTAGGGGAAACAAGTACCCCGATTGGAGGATACACCCCAGCCTAGTTTTTCATGCTGAGTGTGATATCTTCAGGCTTTATAACGATAAATGTCTTGCTGAGGAAGGCGTTCCCGGCTATAATCTTTCTTCCTTCCTGTCTTTCCATACTTGCACAATTTTTACTTGATATGTTACCCTTTTCGTCTTTCACTGAATAGTCCCTTTTCGTCTTTTCAGATCTAACCGAGGAACAAATCAAGAAGATGGAGGTAGAAATTTTGGACCCCCAAGCCTTAATGAAATTGAAAAGAAGGACCTCCAGGGGCCAAGGGCAAAAGATAAGATGACGCCATTGCTCGTCAGGCCGTATTATTCACCAAGGGGGCTGGTGCTTTGCCTATGAAGCCTGTGGGAGGTATTGAGGCCTCCAACGATGGAGAACAAGATGGGCAAGTCACCCATGTTGAGGGGCAAGGCTCCCAGGTCGTCCCTCCAGAAACCGAGGAGGTCGTCAGGCAGGTTGGCTCAGCTGAGACCGAGGGAGCTGATGCCTTGGTGAGAACCCCTGCTCCAAAGAGGCCAAGGGTGGAAGCCGAGATGGCTGGCTCCTCCAAGAGGGCGGCAACTAACCCGTCCTTGACTGCACTCTTTGCTCGGCATATTAAAACGTATGCTGAAGCTGAGCAATTTATGCGGGAGGCACGAGAGGCTCCCATTTTCAAGAGGATGGATGTTCTTGCCCGTAAGGATCCCCAGCAGAGGGTTGGCCGGGCCGTCATCTGCAGGTCCATGGATGATGATCTTCTTGATCGTCTCCTTGAGACTAAGCCCAATAGGGAATCTTTGGCCAGTAGGAAAGGCCTTATTTTGAGCGAGGTAAGCTTCCTAGGTTTTTTCATTGTTACTTTCTTGTCATATTTACACTTGTATTTTTTCTGATCATTTTTCTTTGTTTTTTGTAGCTTGCCATGGTCTCAGCCTATGAGGCTATCCAAGCTAAGGCGGTTGAAGTCCAGTGGCAGAAACTTGAAAAGTAGGTCGAGAAGGATAAGGCCAACCTGAAGAGGGTCGTGGAGATCTTAAAGAACCTTCACGCTGATACTGATGCCTTCAAAATGGGCAAGGCAAAATCTGAGGGAGAGGAGAAGGTTGCCAAAATGACATTAACCCATGTCGAAGAGACTGCCCATTTTAGGGAGACAGAGCTAGAGAGCCAAAGGGTTGAAGCCCTCAAAAAGGCCAAGGAGGCAGCGTCCCGCGACTTAAGGAGTTGGAGGCCAGCATTCCCTCCAGGGAGGCTGAGGCCATTGCTCATTATAAGGCTAGTTCGGCATTTAAACAAGCAGTGGCCGAGAAGACGGCTACCATGTATTCTTATGGCTACTTGAACTTAGCCAGAAGGGCCATGGTGGATCCTTCTCTTGGTCTCAACCTGGAGGGGCTAGCTTGGCACATCTGCCAGGACTCCTATGATGAGGCTGCCCGTGTCTATGCACCACATTGTCCCCTTCTCGAGTAATGCCCTTAAGGTCAATGCCTCCATTGATGCTTAGGTTGGCCGTCCTGCTTGGGTTGATCCACATAATTTTCATACACTTATCGAGAAGATCGAGGATGAGGGCCTCAGTTCAGAAGACGAAGAGGCAGATGCTAGTGTGGAGACAACCGAGGGAGCTCAGGCCGATGAAGCCCAGACTGACCAAGTCATCATTCCCCCCTCAGCTGCTGAATTGGATGACCTCTTTAGGGGGGTGACCAGTCTTAGGGACTTTTTGATTTCTTTTTGTTGATGTAATATTAGAATAGGCCTCATGTACTTCAACTTTATATCAATATAATGCCTTTTCTTCATTCTCTGTCGTCTTTAATATTTATGCCTTTGCTTTAACTGCTTTTGTATTAAATGTTGATTGCTTGAATGTATGTTGAATGATTAAAATGTTGAATACCTTGCTTAAGTACTCAACTTTCTTGAGAAGCCGAGGAGGGTCTCCTCGTCAATTGTATTTAGTTCATAAACCGAGGAAACTCGTTCGGTCTAAACACTTAGATAACTTGCAAGTTTATTTATTAAGCCGAGGAAGATTGCTCGGCATAACACTTGGGTTATTTTTTAGGGCTTGTCTCTTCATACCGAGGAGGGTCATTCGGCACAAGTTTTATACAATTTTTAGGTTTTATCTCTCTATGCCGAGGAAGGTCATTTGACATAGGTCTTAGATAATTTTTGAATGTTTTACCTCTCCATGCCGAGGAAGGTCGTTCGGTCATAGGTCTTAGGAAATTTTTAGGTTTTATCTATCTATGCCGAGGAAGGCCACTCAATCATAGGTCTTAGATAAATTTTTGAATGTTTGTCTCTTCATGCCGAGGAGGGTCATTCGGTCATGAGTCTTAGACGATTTTTGATGTTTTACCTCTCTATGCCGAGGAAGATCGTTCGATCATAGGTCTTAGGTAATTTGGTGGGAATTTATCCCTTGAATGCCGAGGAGGGAGCTCATCGTCTTTCAGAGTTGTCTTTCTAGTCATTTACCTTGATGAAAACTGAATTTTTATTAACTAAAAATGATTACATCAAACTTCAATTCTATTTTACTAAAAGACTAATAAGTACTAATTTGTTACATCAAAAGCAGACAAAAAACTAATGATAATACTTCCGTAGATGATCAAAATGCCACTGATGTTTCAACTCTTGTCCATCTGGGGTCTTCATTCTGTAGGTCCCTTCTCTGATAACTTGAGTAATGATGTAGGGGCCTTCCCTGATAGCCATCTCAGCTGGTGCCATGGCCTCAGAACCGAAGGTTAGTGCGAATGGGGTTTCCTTGGTTGGCCCCCGAGTGGTTGTGCGAATGCCCACAAGGTTAGGGGAAGTTCGTCCAACCATCTACCATCACTCTCTTCTAGGTTCTTGGTTAGGGCCGTAAGCACCAACTTGTTGGCCGCTTCCTCTTGTCCGTTGCATTGAGGTCTGCTTACAAATGACTTGATGTGTCTGACTCCTAGTCTGTTCAGTTTTGCTGTAAATGCCTTAGAGAATTGGAGACCATGATCTGATATGATAGTGTGTGGAACCCCAAAGCGACACCAGATGAAGTCGTGAATGAAGTTGATTGCGTTCTCCTCTATTATTTTGGCTAAGGTCTTTGCTTCAATCCATTTGGGGAAGTAATCTACTGCCACGATCACGTACTTGCAATTATGTCGGGCGGGGGGGAGGGGTCCGATGATGTCGATTCTCCACATGTCAAATGGCCACGTAGGTATTATGAGAGTCTATTCCACTGCTGAAAATCTAGGAATGTCAGCGTATCTCTGGCACTTGTCACACTTTCTTATATAGGCTTGCGCATCATCTCTCAAGTTTGGCCAGTAGTAACCTAGCGTGATGATTTTGTCGGCTAAGGTTCTGGACCCCGGTTGACCACCACAAATGCCTTTGTGGACTTCTGCCAAGAGATTTTATGTTTCCTTGGGATAGATGCACCTTAGCAGGGGCATTGTAAATGATCGATTGTATAAGATCCCGTTCAACACTGTGAATCTTACTGACTTTCTCTTGATTAGCCTAGCAAACGTCTTGTTATCAGGTAGTTGATCCCTTTCAATGAAGTCCATGTACTCGTCTATCCATCACTTCTCCTCCTCATCTAGGAGCATTACTCGTAGTCTTTCGTAGGCAGGTTCTTCGGCAAAGACTATGAGTGGGTTAGAGTCAGAATCTGCCACGTCAATAGTTGCCAGTTTAGATAGAACATCTGCCACTTGATTATCCTCCCTTCCTATCTGTCTTATTTCAAAAAATTCCAGCTTTTTTATCATGTCTAGGATGAGGTCTTTATACTTTATAAGTATAGGGTGTTGAGTGTTGTACTCCTCTTTTATTTGTTTGACTACGAGCTGGGAGACACAGAAGGCGGCAATTTTGGTTGCTCCATAAAAGGATGCAACCTCTATGCCAAATATCAGGGCCTCGTACTCCAATTGATTGTTGGAAGCAGGGAACTTGAATCTGATTATGTCTTGGATGGTATGCTCCCTATCGGGACTTGCTAGTACAACTCCAGCTCCGCTTCTTTCCTTAGTGGCTGAACCATCTATGAATATGACCCAGCAGTTGGATGGAAGCTCGGTGGTCAGTTCATCCCCCGCAGGTCTTTTGTTCTTACGGGAGGTGGGGTCGTTCTCACCCATGAAGGCGGTTTCAACCATAAAATTGACCAGAGGTTGTGCTAGGAGTGTCTTCCTAGGTTGGTATCTGATATCAAACTCAGTGAGCTCGATAGACCAATTAAGGAGATGTCCTGAGCAGTCCAACTTATGCAAGATTTTCTTCGGGGGCGCATTGGTATACACAATTATAGGATGCACAGAAAAGTATGCTCGTAGTTATCTTGCCGCTATGACTAGGGCGTAGGCTATCTTTTTTGCGTTGAAGTATCTGCTATCCACATCTGATAATGCCTTGGAAACATAATAGATAGGTTTCTGAGTGGTTCCTTCATTCCGTACTAGCACTGCTACTATGGCATGGTCCGTGGCTGCGAGGAAGAAATACATCATCTCTCCCGTAATTGGGCTGCTCAACAAAGAAGGGATTCCCAGTACTCCTTCAATTGTTTGAATGATTCTGAGCATTCAGAAGTCTAGGAGAAGCTCTTGGTCCCCTTCAGGATTTTGAAGAAAGGCAACGATTTTTTCGCGGACTTTGCAATAAATCTCCCAAGGGCAGCTATTCTTCCGTTCAGCCTTTGAACCTTCTTGATGTTGGTAGGTTCTTTCATGTCATCAAGGCTTTGATTTTCTCTGGATTTGCCTCAATTCTTGTGATACCATAAAACCAAGGAACTTCCCGGCAGTCATCCCAAACACACACTTACTTAGATTCAATTTCATGTTGTTTGCTCGTAGGCTGTCAAAAGTTTCCTCCAAGTCTGGAGCGTGACTGTCGTTCCTAGTCTTGATGACCATGTCAACTATGTAGGCTTCCATGTTACGGCCTATCTGCTCCCTAAAGACTTTGTTGACCATACGCTGGTAGGTTGCGCCCGCATTTTTAAGCCCGAAGTGTTGGGTTTTGAGGTTACAAACGCAGCGGAAGATTTATAAATAACATCAAAACCCTAGCCCTAAGATCCGTCTAGCATGAAGAGATTAGAAATTTATATGAGATATAATTTACATACCTTGAATGCGATTATGTTTAGCTTGAATTCGAATCTGAAAATCGAATCTCAAAATCGTTGATTAAGGTTTTGATCTTCTCCTTGTTCTTTACCTTGTGATGAATCAACGAACGGAAGGCTTCAAGCTCTTGGTGATTAACTTATCACCCTCTATCGGTAATCTACACACGAATGAATTCAAGAACACCTTCTTGTTGGATTGCTAGATGATCCTCTTGATTATTGAATCAATATTCAATAATCAAAGCCAAAAACTATGAAATAATTTGGGAGCCTTTGATTCAAAATCAAAATCAATCTAGAGTTTCATAAACCTAGAATTATGATGTGAGAGAGTAAAAATTATGGCTGCAAAGGTTGTATTTATATCCCATATAAATCCCCTAACAATTAGGGTAGAAACCTTGTCAAACACCAAAACCTTCCTAGCAAAGGGAAACTGTACGGACACGAATTCAGCGTTGGTACGAGTTGTGCCAATTGGCACGAGTCGTGCCCTTTGCATTCCATTCGTGCTCACGAGTCGTTCTCCATGCTCTAATTCGTTCTGATCAAAAGAACCAAAAACACAAGTCGTTTCTCAGCTCCTATCACGAGTCGTAACCCTTGGCACGAGTCGTGACCCAGGGCACGAGTCGTGCTCCTGGTCACGAGTCGTGCCAGAACCCAAAATCTCCAATTTTTCAGCTTGAATCAAATTTGTTCTTTTGTGTGTGACCCTTTAGGAATTATATTTTATGTTGGTAGTGAGTTGAAACATCAACCTCACAAGATATAAGTGACTTCTAGCAAATCATTATGTCCACCCAATTAAATGTAACATCAAAGATTGATTCCTTGATAGATCCAGAGTCATAATCCCTTTGTCCATGATGTCCAATTGAACATGAGTCATGGTCTATGTCAACTCATTCCATTCAATGCTTTCTCGATTCCGAATATGTTGATAATCCAAATGCATTTGATCTCTATCAAATCACTTGAGTGTGGCCACACATTTCATCAACATCATTCATCGAGGGGCCCAAGCAAACATCTCTCTTCATAAGAGGGACAAATACCGTCTTGACTTATCATACTTCCCTATATGAGTCCAATCGTGTTAACATAGCCCTTATTGCTATCCGATTAAAGATAGTATTAGACTGTATCAAACACGATCTTCGTCGTGTGGAAGACGATGATAATCTCAGGTTCTAAGGATTCAGTAACATGACTATCATAAGATTTAATCATGACAACAGACCATGTCATAAATCTCATAAGTAGGTCAAGTCCAATACTTGTTCTCTAGCAAGTATCCATAAGTGTAATGTGCATCTCCATGCATATAATCATCTCCATGATTATCCATTACCAACTTATACTAGTTATTCACAACAACTAGGGACGCAGTTCAATATAATAAACATGCAAACATATAATGAACAGAATAAATGCGCTCTATAATAAATGATAAAGATGATACATAACGGTTCAAGTCAAACATAACCATAGCCTAGGGCATTACACCAACAATCTCCCACTTGCACTAGGCTCCATCTATGTATCTAATACCCATGGACCTCACATGACCATCATGCTTAGTTTGTGCGAGGGGCTTTGTAAGCGGATCCCCAATGTTATCATCGGTTGATACTTTGCATATCTTAACGTCTCCCCGATCAATGAACTCTCGAATGAGATGGAAACGTTTAAGTATATATTTGGATCTCTGGTGTGACCTTGGTTCCTTTGCTTGCGTAATGGCACCATTGTTGTCACAATAAAGTTCCACCGGATTAGTGATACTTAGAACAACTTCCAAGTCACTAATGAACTTCTTGATCCAAACTGCCTCCTTAGCTGCATCAGATGCCGCTATATATTCGGCCTCAGTAGTAGAATCGGCAATAGTACTCTGCTTGGAACTCTTCCAACATATCGCACCTCCGTTAAGCATAAACACAAATCTCGACTGCGATCGGAAATCATTCTAGTCAGTTTGGAAGCTAGCATCTGTGTAACCTCTTATAACAAGATCTTCTTCCATCCCTCCAAATACCAAGAATGCATCCTTAGTCCTTCTTAAGTACTTTAGGATCGTCTTGACTGCCATCAAATGGTTCTCACCCGGATCAGATTGGTAACGACTTGTCATGCTCAAAGCATACGACGTCGGGTCTAGTACAAATCATAGCGTACATGATAGATCCAATAGCCGAAGCGTATGGAACTTCATTCATCCTCTTTCGTTCATCAGATGTCTTAGGACACTGCGTCTTGCTAAGAGTAACACCATGACCCATTGGCAAGTTTCCTCTCTTAGAATTTTCCATCTTGAATCTTCTAAGAACCTTGTCAATGTAGGTACTTTGACTCAAACCAATTATCCTCTTAGATCTATCTCTATAGATCTTGATACCAAGGATATAAGCGGCTTCACCTATATCTTTCATTGAGAAACACTTCCCTAACCAAGACTTGACACTCTCAAGCGCAGGAATGTCATTTCCAATGAGTAAGATATCATCGACATACAATAAGAGAAATAGCACAACGCTCCCACTGAATTTTATGTATACACAAGGTTCATCTTCGTTCTTGATAAAACCAAACTCTTTGATTTTCTCATCGAACCGAAGATTCCAACTCCTAGAAGCTTGCTTCAATTCATAAATGGACCTTTGCAACTTGCACACCTTGTTAGAATTTCGTGGATCTACAAACCTTTGGGTTGTGTCATATACACATCCTCAAGCAGTTTTCCATTAAGTAAAGCGGTTTTGACATCTATTTGTCATATCTCATAGTCATAATACGCAGCTATGGCAATCAAAATTCTAACGGACTTAAGCATGGCAACAGGCGAGAAGGTTTCATCATAGTCTACACCATGAGTTTGCCTATATATCTTTGCTACAAGCCTAGCCTTATAAGTATGCACCTTCCCATCCATGTCAGTCTTCTTTTTGAAGACCCACTTGCACCCTATGGTTTTTACACCTTCGGGTGGCTCAATCAAGTTCCAAACTTGATTATCCGACATGGATTGCAATTCGGATTTCATGGCTTCTAACCATTTATCATAATCGGGATCAGACATCGCCTCTTGATAGGAAATAGGTTCGTCATTCTCAATGACTTCCACTTCATTACTTTCTGACACGAGAAAACCATATCTCTCGGGTGCGGATCGTAACCTATCCGATCTACGATGAACTTGTGGATCTTGAACCGGTTCCACAACTTCTTGTGGACTTGGTTCAGTCTCTACTATCGGTTCCATGTTATTTTCGGGTTCTTGAAATTTTTCAAGATCAATTTTACTCCCACTAGATGCTTTATTGAGAAACTGTTTCTCAAGAAAAGTACCATATTGAGCAACAAACACTTTGTTCTCAACGCGGTTGTAAGAGTAATACCCTTTGGTTTCCTTAGGGTAACCAACGAAAATAACCTTGTCAGATTTAGGTGATAACTTATCAGAGACAAGTCTCTTCACATAAGCTTCACAACCCCAAATCTTCATGAAAGACAAATTAGGTTTTCTTCCATGCCACATCTCATGTGGGGTCTTATGAGCCGATTTAGTAGGGACTCTGTTCAGTGTGAATGCAACAGTCTCTAATGCATGTCCCCGAAAGGATATAGGAAGGTCTACTTGACTCATCATCGAACGAACCATATCTAATAGGGTTCTATTCCTCCTCTCGAAAACACCATTCCATTGTGGTGTTCTGGGTGGAGTCAACTCTGAAACAATTTCACAGTTTTTGAGATGATTGTCAAACTCTTTACTCAAATACTCACCACCACGATCGGATCGAAGTGCTTTAATTGTTTTGCCAAGTTAATTTTGTACTTCATTTTGAAATGTTCTAAACATCTCAAACGATTCACTCTTTGACTTCATTAGATAGACATAGCCATATCTAGATAAGTCATCGGTGAATGTAATGAAATATCGAAATCCTCCCCTAGCAATACTGCTCATTGGTCCGCATGCATCAGTATGTATTAGGCCCAATAAGTCACTAGCCCTTTCACTACTCTTAGTGTAGGGTGGTTTGGTCATTTTGCCCAATAAACAAGATTCGCATATCTCATATGATTCATAATCATGTGAGTCTAACATTCCATCTTTGTGGGGTTTAGAAATATGTTTCTCGTTTATATGACCAAGCCGGCAATGCCACATGAACGAGTTGTTCACGTCATTCGGTTTAGACTTCTTGTTCACATGATAAACATTTTCAACACTATTTTGTTTCTCATCAACATCAAGAACATAAAGGCCATTAAATGAATTTGCAATACTGTAGACACCCCATTCTGAACCAATAATTCATGATTACACTACTCTTCGTCTCGCTTTTATGTCTTGATGAAAGCATATTAGTTTGGTCATGTTTCGTTAGGTTTCTAACTAACCTCGTTAGTTTTGGACCTAACTGACTAACGAAATAAACTGAAGAGGACAAAATAGTCAACCGACTAGTTGTCCCGCACGGGACATACGCGTCTCGCGCGAGACAAGCCCTCTCGCAGATATGCGGGAATCACTCTCCTTCTCCGTTTCAAACTCTTTTCTCGGATAAAACCTTATCAATCCTGGGCCATCCAATCACAAGCCAGGTTCTGAACCTTCCTTGAGTCTCCTAATCTTGGTGACCAAGTCATCCATCCACCTCTTAAACCCCTATAAATACCTGATAGCTTTCAATATTTCAGAGGTCCCCGATTCACGATCGAAAACACACAACACACACACTTTGTTGGTTTCTTTCCACGAAAGACTCCTTCAAATCACTCACAAACAATTCCTAAATTCATCCATCAACCACGTTGATTGACGAACATCAAGGCTCAATCCTAGAATCAAGGCGAAGCTCTGTCCGAATCACTTCTCGACTGAGAAGACACCTTAGAACCATGTTCTAAACCAATTACTCCCTAAAACAAGGTAAACTCCTATATTTTTTTACTTTCTTTTCTCAACCTCTCTATTGGCTTTTAGAGTAGTGTAATCCCATCAAAAGGATTAGCCTAGAGTCCCTTCAATTCATGGAGGTGATCTCGAAGCATACAATCTGACATTCCTAATCAAGAAATTGATTAGGGTTTTCTCGTTCCTTTATTTAATTAGTAATTGTAAAGATTGATAATACCCGATTAGCAAGACCGATCTTCGGATTGGGTGGAATGGGTGCTCCTCGACCTTTCCATTCCATAACTTAACCTCGAACCCTCAAATCTCTTTAAAATCAAAAAGGTTTTTCTTATTATTTTCCTAAATAAATAATAAGTGGCGGCTCTGTTATTCAATAAAAATATCAACGCTACAAATACCATAAAGCATATCATTTAAATAAATATAAAACTTCTTATTCTTAATAAGAAAATTATACCCCTCATTATCCAAACAAGAAGCAGAAATAATATTCCTACTCAAATTCGGAACATAGTAACAATTGTTCAAAACAAGTACTAAGCCACTAGGTAAAGTTAAATCATATGTCCCTACGGCTAATGCAGCAACTCTTGCTCTATTCCCAACATGCAGGTCAACTTCACCTTGTTTGAGTAGCTTCCTATTTCTCAGTCCCTGCACATTTAAACAAATGTGAGATCCACATCCGGTATCTAATACCCATGAACTAGAAACAGAAAGGAAAATATCTATCATATAGATACCTGAAGCAGCAGCAATCGTATGGCCCTTCTTCGCCTTTAGGCCTTCCTTGTAAGCCACTTCCAATGTCCAACCTCTTGGCAATGGTAGCAAACCGCATCCTTTTGAGATGCCTTGGGAGCCTCTCCGGCAACGGCAACCTTTGCCTTAGGTTTAGCAACACTTGCTTTACCTTTGCCATTCTTCTAGAACCCCTTGCCTTGTTAACCATTAACACAATATCGGTTTTAGGCTTCTTGATATTCATCTCTGCGGTCTTAAGCATCGCATGCAATTCCGAGAGATTCTTATCCATGCTAGTCATGTGATAGTGCATAATAAAATGACTATAACTTTCAGGCAATGAATTCAATATCAAATCCGTGGCGAGTTCCAAACTCAATGGATTTTCAAGCCTATCGAGACGCTCAATGTAACCCTTCATCTTAAGGACATGAGCTCCCACCGATTTCCCTTCTTGCATCTTGCATGCAGTCAGGGACTTAACCACATCATACCTCTCGTTTCTTGCTTGCACTTGGAATATTTCCTTTAAGCGCTCAGCAAGATCAAATGCTACATCTATGTGCTCAAGGTCCTTCTGAAGAGCCTTAGACATAGTGGCTTGTATAAGGCATGCAACATCTGTAGAATCATCATTATGTTTCTTATGTGCATCCCTATCAGCCCTAGAAGCATTTGGAGCAGGTTGAGGTGGAATGGGTTCATTGAGAACGTACAGTTTCTTCTCTTGCTTTAGAACAATTCTAAGGCTTCTGATCCAATCAGAATAGTTTGTACCGTTCTCCTCAAGCTTGTCCTTCTCAAGGACTGATCCCAGTGACAGTGGTTGATTATTGTGTGTAGCCATTCTACAATAAAATATGCAAACAATATAAACATATATCAATATCAACACATTTATCATCTAAGAGCAAATAATGTATTTCATAAATACTCCCACTAAATTATACACCTTCAAATACAAATATGTATCATATAATCATAGTAGGCTAAGATCCATATTTCACTTGATTTTGGTTTAACTGAGTTAATGCCCGAAATCAAGCTATTTAGGTAGAAACATCAATCATATCACTATATGACTCTTAGATCTTTTATGAGATTTCAATAGACATCATATGTCAAAAACATTTTTAAATCTCATCTATGCCTTGGGTCAAATCTCATTTGAAAGCACCAATTAAGTCAAAACCTTTTTCAAACCTGTGAGACATGAAACGATGCACCTAACTGAGTCAAAACTACATCAACCATTATCTCACCTTGATCACAAATTAAGATACAAGATGCACCCAACTAAGTCGAAACTACATCAAATACCCCAAAATTTCACAAGTGTTCTAATCAAGGAATGTCATAAGACTTAAATATTTAGAAGGTTTTCAACATGTAACAAACATCGCATGGTTGTAATCATGTTCATGATTCATGATAAATTGATTTGATTAGTTTATCACATAGGTTGATAATTTATTTAATATGATTAAAGGGCATCATAGTGTAAAAATAAATTCCTCCAGCTGCCTGGAAGGCTGTTTTCTCAATATCTTCTTCGGCCATTTTTATCTAGTGATAACCAGAGTAGGCATCTAGGAAGCTGAGAGTTCTATGTCCAGCAATTGAGTCTACCAGCTTATCAATCCTGGGGAGAGGGTAACTGTCTTTCGGGTAGGCTTTGTTGAGATCTGTGAAGTCTACACACATTCACGACTTCCCGTTATGTTTTTTGACCATCACAACATTGGCCAACCAAAAAGGGTAGATTGCTTCCTTGATGATTCCCGCAATTAGTAATTTATGCACTTCCTCTTTGATAGCATCTATCGTTTGCAACTTGTGGAAAACTACCTCTTCTTTTATTCCTCGCATATCCTCGACCTTCCAGGCAAAGACATCCATATTATTTTTCAGAAGGGTGATGATCTCCTCCCTTTCTTTCGGGGAGAGCTGGCCTCCGATTTTTATTTTCTGCTCTGGATAGTCGGGATTGAGTGTAATTTCTTCCAATTCGTCTACGAGCTTCATTTCTGGACCGTCTCGAAATTGCAAAGTTTCAATTATATACTATAAGCCTTCTACCTTCCTCACCATTTATGTCTAGGTCTTCCATCTCAACTAGTTCGTCTACGTCCGGTGGCTCTCCTTGTCTCAAGTCAGGGTTGGCCCCTGAGTTTTGGCCGCTGACGAGATGAGGGGCTGTATCCAGGACGTGTTTTCGTGGATATCTAGAATCAGGTGTTCCTCTTCCTCTGTTTTAAAAATCAGATTCAGCCTAGAACTAGTGCTGGTAGTCTTTACGAACTTAGAGATTTTTAGATTTTCGTCTGGTGTGTCTACTTCCACTTTTCTGGATGTTTTTATGCTCCTCATCACATGCTCCAAGAAGTCCTGGGGGGTCGCCCTCACGTATCCGACTCCAGCACGAGTAGGAAATTTAACTTGTTGGTGAGGGAGGGAGGCGACCAACCTAAGTTTTTCTTGACTTGGAATGCTTATGATGGCATGGTAGTCACTTGCCAGGTCTATGACCATGAATGTTACTTTAGCCTCTGCTCGGAAAGGATGTTCTCCCACTTTCAATAATAAGTCAATTGTTCCCATGGCGCTGACTTTGTGGTTGGTGAAGCCTTCTAGTCTTCCAGAGTATGGCTCCAGCATGCTATCTTTCAGGTTCATCTTTTGGAAGGTGGAATAGTATAGAATATCCTTGGAGGCCCCCGAGTCTATGAGGAGCCTTTCAGATTCACAATTATCAATCTGCCCTTTGATCACAAGGGGTTGTTCGCGAGCCGCGCGACTTTCGGCTAGTTCATTAGGGGAGAATCTAATGACTTCCTCTTCCTTATCAATCCAGGTGGGGATGTGATAGACTTTACTTAGCTCGTGTATCTGGTCATTCAATTTTTTGTTGAAAACAGTCTCCTCTCTTATAACATGGAGCTTAGCCCTAGGAGGCCTATCCTCCCTTTCATCATCTTTGTCATCGTCATCCTTTCTTTTTTTGCTTGTTATCCTTTCTCATAACGTAGCGATCAAGCTTTTTCGTCTACCCATCTCTGGATCATTCTCTTGAGGGAGATACAATTCTCCGTGTCGTGTCCGTGGTCCTTGTGGAAGGCACAATACTTGGAGCTATCACGGGTGTACTTTTTTTTCATCAAGTGGTCGCGGACTTGGCAGATTCACCAACTGCATGATCTCCGCGATTGGTTTGGTGAGGGGGGTAAAAACTTTGATTTTTTCAGTTGCCCGAGTTCTATTCTTCCCCTTATTGTTACTTCCGTTAGAAGCCTGGTTGGTGCCAGCTGCATCTGCTTTTGGTTTTTCAGACATCTTTTTACTTTTCTCTTCTGCCATGGCTATGCGTAAGCCACATTGTACAGATCGAACTTTGACTTAGGGTCTCTGGCAGAAAGTTCATAGATCAAATGTTCGGATCTCAGTCCGGAATTAAAGCAAACAATCACCTCCCGGTCTGTCAGGCTTTCTTCTACCTGGTCTGCCATGGCTCTGAATCGATTGTAATAACTCAGAGTTGTTTCGTTCTTTCTTTGATCAATGTTAGAAAGGTCTGTCAATCTTTTCTTTCTCTTTCCCTCTGTAGCAAAGTGGTTCAGGAACCTCCTCCTCATGATTTTCCAGCTATCGATGCTTCCTTCTTTTGCTTACGGAACCAGGACAAAGCTGTTTTGGAGAAGGTACTTGCGAAAGCTTTGCAGAGAATATCATCTGCCTTGGTGAGGAGGGCCATGGTGGATTCAAAACTTTGCACATGGTCCCGTGCATTTGTGGTTCCCGCATATTTTTCAAAACTTGGGATTTTAAGAGCAGGATTAGGAGGTAGATCATTAATTCGCTGGGAGAAAGGACGGGTGGCACTGGTATCATCATCATCCACTTCCTTCCTCCCCATTTCCATTTCATCTAGTCTCTTTTTCAAGAGGAGAATGTCTCTTGCATCGATTCCCGAGCTAAAATGAGAACTGCGGTGGGTCCTTTCTTTCTTTTTGTGCCCATTCACTCTACTGTGTTCCTCATGTTCCTGGTGATTGTCCCCATGTCCAGATGGTGCTCTATCCCTTCAAGGTGCCATTTCTGAATGGGGAGGAGACCTGCGACAAGGAGTGATCCTCTGCCGAGGAGGGCTCCTAGGTCGAGCAGGACTCCTAAGCCGAGAAGGGGTATTACGACGAGGAGGGGTTTTCTGCCTTGCGTGACAAAGTCTTGCTCTCAAGTCAACAGAATTAACCTCCTGCTCCCTTTGGTGGTTCAGATGATTTCTCAAATCCTCATTGTTTCTCGTGTTACCATGCTCATGAGCCTTATGACGAGGAGGGACATCTTGGAGAGGTTTTTGCTTGGGTCTACCAGCAGGGTCATGATGAGGGGGATCTTGGCCAGAAGGAAAATTTTCTCTATTCCCCCGACTACCAAGCCTATCAATATGATCTCCCCTCTAAGGAAATTTTCAGTCCTCGTAGGCCTCATGAATTCAGCCAGGGAGTGATCAGGATCCAGTTGCAGCAAGACATTTTGTGTTTCATAAATGCGTTGCAAAGTTTCCATCTGTTGATGCAAGAGAGTTCTGCGATCAATCTGTTGGTGGGAAGCTCCAGTTCCCCCCTGGGCGACATTCCTCGTCATTTGGCTGCCAGCAGCCTTCCTCGGCGCCAACGATAAGGAGGATTTGGCAGCACTACCTTGGTTACTGGCTGTCACCTAAAACGCAAATTCATTCCTATGGGTGGCAGCCCATCAATCAATGGTGGAGGAGGTGGCAGTTCCCCATTAGCAAGAGGAAAAGCAGTTCTAATGTTACCATGAGTCTCCTCCACAAGAATATTATTTGGACCAGGAGTAATATTTATAGTATGTTCGTCTTCCATTAGGATTAAGAGAATGGATCAGAATTTTTCAAGCTAATCAACGGAGAATATGAATCGTTTTCCGGCAATGGAACCAAACTGATGATACCAAAAACGTTCAGATCAGCCCAAATCCAGCGGTAGGTTTTATTCTAGATGTTTGAATAGCTTGAAAAAGAAGAACAAACACGTAAACTAAGTCGGGGCTTCACCGGCGAATGCCCTCCGGCGTGAGAGTAAGTATTTATGTTTAGAGAGAGAAATCAATTGACGAGCGTTTAGAGTCAAAAGATGAGTTACCCAAATAATGTGAATTATGACATGTATTTATAGGTGTAGGATGTAGAGTCCATCTTTGATTAGGAAGTTGTGTGTGAGGAGGTTATAATCCTAGTGAGATTATAACTTCCCGCAATCCTTGTTTGAGTAGGATTTAGGTAACAACATTTTGCACGTGCGCCTAGGAGGCGGGCTCCTCGACATATAAAGCTTGGTCGACATGTTTGAAGCCGAGGAAGAGAGGAATAAGGATAGGGAAACCCATTTCCTTGTCCTGAATAGTGACTGAAGAGGCGCTCCTCGTCTTTTGATGAGGCCTAGGTCGGCCTTGCTGGATGCCCTGCTCGACATATGAGAGGGTGCCTTGTCGGCATACATGATTCCATGCCTTAGTCATTTATTCGCTATGCTATGTCTAGGTCGACATAGTGAGAATGACGAGGAGGCACGATGAGCAATGGTAGGGAAGGCCCACTCCCTTCGTCGTAATTGAGACTTGTATGAATTATATTTTGGACCCAATCCATTGGGTCTTGCCCGACCATGACCCACGTTCGTACCTCAATTTATACCGTTTAAGTTGTTTTTTAATGCTAGTCCAATAGGTAGTTAATAATTCTAGCATTTTAAGTAGTGATTTCTTTAGGCTTTATATATTCTTTACCTATATCAGTTCAATTCTTTTTCATTCGTTTTTCTAGATTAGAATATAAATATGATAACTGTGTTTATGATTAAGCAGTTGTCTAAATAATTTAGTACGTGAATAATGATTATTATGAGTATGACAAGTGAGTCTCATGAATAAATAAATATTAAAAAAAAATTACTTTGAAAGTGTTTTTTTTAAAATGAGATACTAAGGTGGTGTTTGATAATCGTTTTTATTTCTAAGGCCATCTACAATAGTTTCAACACTCACAACCCTTTAAAACACTCTACATCATCTTTCCTCTCCTTTACCTAATAATTCAACACCCCATTCAATTTTTAACCCTTACAATGGTTTCAACACTCATATTTTTTCAACACCCTTCCAAGTCATCATCCTATATCCCACCACTTTTATTTTATTTTATATTCTTTATTTTTATGATTAGTAAAATAATTATTATTATTATTATCATTTATAATTAAAAAATACTTTATACTTAATTAATTTTTTTAATTGCAATTAAATAAATACGAAATTGACGATAATTATTATTAAAAAAATACTTCGTACTTAATTAAAAGTAATGCATCATTGAAAAATACATTTTACTATAAAAGAAGGATTTTTTTTTTTGGAAAATGAAGGATAATTGAGAAATTTATATTGAAAAAAAAAAGTGTTTTTTTTTATGTCCAAATCAAATGAAAGAGGACTCTATTTATAGAGAAAAAAATTACTTTGATGTAAAAAAAATAATTTTTTTTATATAAGATAATTGCCTTTGAAAAATTCGGATGAAATTTGGAAAAAAAAATCAGTGACCAATCATGACGTGCCAAGTGGCAAAATCTGAAAAAAATAAAATATTGGCCTAAACGCGCCTTTGTCGGCGAGTATCTTCCACGCACCATTTCGGTCCAATAGGATTGTGACACGTGGCAAGAACCGGCCCAATTTTTTTTTCAATACCTGTTGAAAATTCAACAAAATAAAAAATTTCTAACTGTTGAAAAAAATCCATTCAATAGCTTACAATGGATTCAACTATTGATTTTTTTTTTTTTATTTTCAATAGTCCATTGTAAATGGTCTAACTCAAAACTAAAAAGAGAATAATATTTCTGTTTCATATCATTTTCATTTCTTTTTTTACAAAAACACTGAAAGAATGGAAATATGTTTGACAATCATTTCACGTTATTTGGTAGGGATGACCAAAATTGATTTCGGGCCCGGTTCTGATTCGGAATTGTCGATTCCGATTCGGAAAATATATGACTCTTAATCGGTCCGGATTGCTCACGGTTTCGGTTAATTTGGTTCCGGTTTTCTCCCCGGTTCGTCCGGTTTCGGGCTTTTTCCGGTCCGATTCTATTGAAAAACAATGAATTTTCGTTCGATTCCGAGCTTTTTCCGATCCGATTCACCATTTTGGTGACCCTTAATCGGCCCGGCTCCAAACCGGTTCCGATTACCCCGATTCCGATTTTTGTGACAATTCATGACGATTCCAAACTTTTCCGATTCGATTTTCCGATTTCGATCCGATTTGGCCTTCCCTATTATTCGGTACTTAAAAAGTTACAGTCAATGCCCTCAACCCCTGCTTCTTCTCTATCAATTGCTGAAGACCCACTCAAATTATATTCCCTCGACTCCTTTTCTACGAACCTTCGCCACATAGCCATCATAACACCTTCAACTCCAGCATGGATTCACCGCCTTCCTCCGATCCAGTCCATTCCCCATCGTCCCACTACCTAATGGTATCATCATATACAGCTTCACCCTTCGTTTCCCCTTTTACTGTCCACATTTTCAATAATCCCTCATCTCCTTCGTCGTTGCCGGAGCCGCCTTAGTCTCCGTCGAGGAGGCCTAGATCGAAACTGATACAAACCAATTCCGCCTGCACCTATCTCAATAACATTGACGGAGATACTCGCCGCCGATGACCTCCACACCCCACACGCTCACCAACGTATGAATCTCCGAAGAATTTACTCACTGAATCGGCACCTAATACATGGTTAATAAAGTCTCGATTTGGATTGGCAAATTCATGTCCTGAAGTTTATCTGAAAAGATCAAATCCACCATCAATTGAAGAACTGGCTTAACTTACACGAACATAAAAAAAATTGGATGCATTTATAGGGACTTGCAGAGAGAAAGTGTAAAATATAGAGAAATAAGAGAAAGGAAAAATGGAGGAGAGAGCAAGATAAAAAAGCAAAAAGTGGAACGGACAATGAGATGGGCCTGAGATGTAAAAATGGAGGAAATAGTGGGTTTAGAGAGAAAAACGGAGGAGAACCTGGAACTCTTCGGGTTTTGGAAAAGTAAGGTGACGTTTGGTTCGGTGGAACAAAAGTGAAGGAATGAAATTGTTAATGGAATTGAATTCCTTAAGAAATTGAAATGGAAAAAAATTGGTCAACCCTCTCCATTTGGTTGGCACGAAATGAAATGAAATTGTCATTCAATTCTTTGACAAATCATGTTTGATTTGAAAATACAAATTATAGGAAGGGAATGAAAGCATATAAAATGTCCAATTTATCCTTTAAAAAAAATTTGGGGGAGGGGGATGGGGGGTAGGTAGGGGGTATGCAAAATGAGTAAAAAAAATCGTGGGGGTGAGGTTGGGGGGTGAGGGTGGGGTGGGGAGGGGGTAGGCAGTTTGGATGGGGGGGGTTAGGCGGAAAAAAAAAATCGTGAGGGTGGGGGTGGGAAAAAAAAAAAAAAAATCGTGGGGGTGGGGGGTAGGCAGTTTGGATGGGGGGGGTAGGCGAGAAAAAATTTGTGGGGTTGGGGTGGGGGGTAGAATTTGGATGGGGGAGGGTAGGCGAGAAAAAAAAAAAAAAAAAATTTGTGGGGTGGGGGGTGGGGTGGGGGGTGGCGGGGAGTTTGGATGGGGGAGGGTGGCAGAAAAAAAAATAATAAAAAAATTTGTGGGGGTGGAGGGTGAGGTGGGGGGTAGGCAGGGCTGGATGGGGGGAGGGTAGGCAGAAAAAAAAATAAAAAAAATTTTTGTGGGGGTGGGGGGTGGGGGCGGGGGGTAGGGGCTGGGTGGGGCTGGGTAGGGGTGGGTAGGGTTTGGGGGTATTTTGGTAAAAAAAAAAAAAAAATTTTCCATTCTCAAAAGAATTCAACATTTCATCAATTTTATGATGGAATGATAAATTCCTTTATTTGAAGGAATTCAACATTTCAAGGGAAAGAAAACTTTAAAAAGAATGAACCAAACATGGGAATGAAATTGAAAAGAGGAAATTTTTCATTCCTTTCTCCCACTTTCCTATGAACCAAACGCCCCCTAAGGATATACTGAAATAGTTGGTGGTTGTGTTCGATCCCTCATCATCAATAAGTAAGCTCCGTACCTAATGGGCCTTGGCCTTAAAAAAAATTGTGGTATCCTAAGCGGCTTTCCTTCGGGAAGGTCGCGAGTTCGATTCCCCTTGAGGAATCTTGTGGTTTAATTTATATCATAGGGTTTTAGGGTCCTTAGGAGCTTCCCGGGGCACATTCGTATTGTTAAGGAAGCAGCACTGTTGGGCTTGCAACTTAGCGTGGGAAATTTGAATCTTGGCAGGAGCAGCTGGAGCAGCCAATTGATGTTGTAAGAGTGATGTAAATGCCTTGTTAGCAGGAGCAGCTGGAGCAGCCAATTGATGATGTAAAAGTGTGATTGTCTTGTAGGAGGGCTCCCTTGGGGCCAGGAGTATAAGGGGTGTTATCACCCTGGCTGCATAGGGCATATCCCGCGATTTACTTCCGCCAAAATACTGAGGGGCCGGTATCTTGTGGTCCAGAATTAATCCGACGAAGCTGAAAACCTGGCTAACAAAAATAAATAAATAAATAAATAAGTCCCGTGTTTTTCTAGGAGGAAGACTTTTAAGATTTGAGAATCAATATTTTTTTGTTTCTAGAAATGGTCAAAAATGATGAAATGTTTCCGTCGCATTTAAAAATGGAAATAATTATCAAACGCATTTTATTTTTATTTTTTTGTTAAAAGGTGGGAACAGAAATGAAAATGTTAGAAATGAAACGGTTACCAAACGAGCCTGAAGCGAGAGAATAGTTTTTCCTAAAAATATTTTGAGGAAGGAATGACTAAGGGTGTGCTCCCGAGTCCCGAGTTTAAAAAAATTAGAGAAAGGAAAGAAAATAGACGGAAGTCTAACAAATTTTCTCTCTTTGTTTTGCTCCCGAGTTTTTTTAAGAGCGAAGTGGAGGAAAAGGGAAGGAAATTTTTTAAGATTTTTCTTCCTTCACAACCTCCCAAAAGTGGGAGGAATTGAAAGGAAAGAAAATTTCATTAACCAACTTTTTTGAGATACCTACTTTACCACTCAAATATATATATCTCTTCTTCTTTCATCAAGGGTGTAAGTATAATTTAAACTTTTTTCTTTCCCTTTCCTTCCTCTAAACTCGGGAGTACGTAAAAGAGAAATTGAATTCTCTCATTTCTCTTCTTTCCCCTTTTCTTCTCTCCTCTTCCTTTCCTTTCTCTTCGGTAAATACTAAATACAGGGAACGAAAAATACAGGAAACGAAAAATTTCAATCCTGCCCTTGCACGTCTCGTGTATACGTACACGAGATGTTCCCACTCATCTCGTGTGAATCTACACGAGATGTCTCGTGTACATATACACGAAATAAATGTCGTATATATGCACACGAGATGTCTCGTGTAATTTCACACGAGAAGAGTGAGGTATTTAATCTATATCCGTATTCTCCATTACCAGATTCAATGGAACACTGATAACACACAGACAAAACACGCAGTTCTCCAGGTGTTTGTTAAAAGTCCTCAAAGATCCAATCAATTATAATTTCATTCTTCACGCTCAATTCTTGAATTGGGTAATCCAATTTCGATCTTCTGTTACAAATCCTAAAGAAAAATCCAGTCTTTTTTCTTGATTGTTCATTCCCAAATCATTAAATCGAATTTCAGTTTTCAGCCATGTTGAATCCGCCATTGAAAGCCATAACACTAACCCATGTTCGCTATCAAAAAGGAGACCATCTGGGCCATGGCGGTGTCGTCGTACGTACTAAGAGAGAGAGAGCGAGGGAGCGAAAGAGGGAGAGTGTTTTTGAATATGAAATGAAAAAAAAAAGTTATATAAATGGATATTTTGATAATTTACATAATTTCCTGTATTTTTGATTTCCTGTATTTAACTATATCCAAAACTCGGGAGCGGATCATAATAATAAGCACTTGAGCATCTCATTCCATGTGTCGACTCTCAGTAAGACTACCCACAATGGGGGATGAAATGGGGGATGAAATCCCATTTCATCCCACTGAAGCCTTACAATGGGCGAATGAAACAGGGCCGGATGAAACCACGGGATGAAATGTTTCATCCCGGATGAAACACTGATTTTGTTTTTTTTTTTTTGTTTTTTTTTTTAAGTTGCCACGTGTCAAGACCTTATTGGTCTTGACTTTATCACTTTTTCACTCAATTATTTAAACTCAATTATCTCATAATAAATGATTTAAAAATAAAAAGAAAAATTTACCAAAATTCATCATTTTTTTTCCTACAAATTGATATAAGTTTCATTTGATTTGGACACAAAAAAAAAACACTTAGTTTTCAATTTGGGCTGAATTATTACCTAGTAAATTAATTTTTTTTTAATTTTTTTTTCACCAAAATTCATCATTTTTTTCCCTACAAATCGATATAAGTTTCATTTGATTTGGATACAAAAAAAAACACTTAGTTTTCAATTTGGGCTGAATTATTACCTAGTAAATTAATTTTTTTTTTAATTTTTTTTCACCAAAATTCATCATTTTTTTCCCTACAAATTGATATAAGTTTCATTTGATTTGGACACAAAAAAAAACACTTAGTTTTCAATTTGGGCTGAATTATTACCTAGTAAATTAATTTTTTTTTTAATTTTTTTTCACCAAAATTCATCATTTTTTTTCCCTACAAATCGATATAAGTTTCATTTGATTTGGATACAAAAAAAAACACTTAGTATTCAATTTGGGTTGAATTATTACCTAGTAAATTAATTTTTTTAAAATTTTTTTTTTCACCAAAATTCATCATTTTTTTTCCCTACAAATCGATATAAGTTTTATTTGATTTGAACACAAAAAAAAACACTCACTTTTCAAAAACAGAGAATATAAATAAAATAAAAGTGGTGGGGTATAGAATGATGAGTTGGAAGGAGTTGAAATTAAATTTAAGTTAGTTATTGTAGGGGGTTAAATGAAATGGGTAGATAAAATATTAGATAGATGAGAAAAAGTGTAAAAAGTGTTGAATAAAACGGGGGAAGGGGATGAAACCATTGTGAATTGTGAGTAGTCTAATTGCACTGCACCTAAAGAGTGATTCAAACAAGGAATTGAATATACTGTACAGTAGAGCCCACCGTAAGGCGTAAGCCCTCATTTCAAATCCGTACACCCCTCGCCACGTCTTCCCCTTCCTTCCTTCCTCATGAAGTAAGTTTCTTACTTTCTTTCTCTCTCTCTCTCACACACACACTCTGCTTTCGTAACAAAGTCGAACAGCTCAAACTCACACCAATCTCTCGTGATTTTCTCATCCGCTTAAATTTGATTAACAATTTATCAAATTGATTTCATTATATTGATTTCCAATCATTTTGATTATCAATTTTAGCCAATGCGTAGTTGTTAATCAATTTCTCGTCGGAGTGCGAACCGAAGAAGATGAAGAAAGTCGAAAACGACGACGTTTGCTCGTCGGAGATTCCAAATGGAGGTCAAAATGTATTCAGCAGTAAAACTTCTGATGCTTCCTCCGCCGATCACCTCGTAATTATGGTTAATGGTATTCTCGGAAGGTCCGATTTCAATTTTGCTAAATTTTATTTTCAGTTTTAGGCTATCTAAGTTGGATTTGATGATATTCTGACGTAATTTGAGCTTGTCCGATTGAACAGTGAAAATTGGTATTGTTTCTTGTTAATTTATGGCGTCTGCACTCTTATCTGAGCTTTTTGATTTCAATTCAAAGATATGATCATTGTTTTTAGATACTTGACATCATAACTAGTGTACTTTTCCATCAACTTTTGAGGAATTCTTTATTAATTAACGTTTTTTTTTAAAGTTTAAAAATAGCAAGATAAGTGCTGTTTGTTTTACATTGATTTAAAGATTTCCGGTGGATCACTACTTTGCTGAATTCATATACTTCTTGTTGTAAAGATTTAAAATCTTTCATTTCAATCTCACTTGTGTGATCTTTTTAGCTCCGATTTTTCGTTTTCTTGTTTGGTTTGGAAAGGTGAGTTAGGGTTTGATGCGTGGCTCAGTTGTTTCCATATTCATGGAGGTAGCAGATGGATTGAAATACCTGTAATCTTTATGCATTGGCATTGTGTGCGAGTTTAGTTTTGTACTGTACAATATTTCGGCTGTTTCACTGGCCTTTGCAGATGTTTATCTCTTCTTTCAATTGCTAGGTTGATAGTACTATGTACATATTAAAATATGGAATTGTAGCAACGTGTTTTGGTTTAGTTTCGCCATGGTGTTAGAGATTGTGTAAAGTAAGCTCAAGTTCTTAATTCTAGTTTTCATTGTTTAGGAAAAAGCCTTGTTTCGGTCAGTAGAAGAAATACTCATCGATAAGAATGATTTTTTTTTTTTAATTAATAAGAATGATTGCAGAGAGCGCAAACAGTAATGTTGTTTACTGAAGCCATGTTAAGTTCAATGTTATAGTTTCTGAACTCTCTTTTGAAGCTTGGTGTAAAAGCATTTCTTTTCATTTGTTGTTATTATTATTATTATTATTATTTGTAATGATTCTGCTTCAATTTAGACAGGCTGGCCCTAACATTTTGGAGGTCCCTATTCAGAATTCAAAGCAAGGCCCTGAAAATAATTTAAAAAAATTAAATACAAATAATATATTATAACATAATTCACATTTATAAATGAAGTACGAAAATCTCAAAACCTACAAACAATTATCAAAGTTTTAAAATTGAAATTATACCTAATTGGATTGAAATCATATTTCCTATATAATACTACTCCTTCTGTCCAAGAATGAATATCCAAAAGAATTTTATATTTGATCTTGATCAAGAGCAAATTAAAAATGGTTTTGGTCAGACATTTTGGGACAGAAAAATTAATATATACATATATATATATTTTTTGTTTTAAAAATAGTCCTTTCCAAATTAGGGGCCCTGGAGTGCTGGCTCACTCCGCACCCCCTAATAGCCGGCCCTGCGCTTGCAATCTTTGTCGTAGTTGCTTTCCTATTCCATCTAGTTCCTGGGAACCAATCGTCTGCCCTTAGAGTGGCTTTTGCAATTTTAGTTACTGACAGAATGCTGTTTATGTATTAATATTCTCATATTTCATCACTGATTGCAAACTTTATTTTTCGTAATTATGCTTCTATTGTTGCTTCCAGTGCTGCTGATTGGAAGTTTGGTGCTGAGCAGTTTGTCGAGCTCCCAGACAAAGTATTTGTTCATTGTAAGGAGCATTTCTTTAGCCGTTCGCCATTATATTTTTATACTCTTCATCTTTTTCCAACAGGAAAGTTTTCTGCTCTGTATTTAATTAGGACGACTTCTGTATATTTCTCTGTATGTGGAGCAAATTCCATTACCACACTTTATATGTTGGGCTAACATTTGCTTGCATACATATCACTTTAAACCCAATAGCTTTTGTTGTTTGACCTGGAAATTTATAGCGGCTGGTTGGAGACATATAACTATTATCTTTTGTTAGGAAAAATTGGTGTCTCAAAATTTCTTATTGGAAATGGTACCAATTAGTTGCATGCAATTCCTTGGTTGATTGATCATTTTTAGAGATATGGTTGACCTCTTAGGTTTAATATTAATGCCCCTCTATTTTCTTGACGTGCAAATATCATGCGTTATGAAACACCATGGCATTAGTTCTTAATTTTAGTTGGGTGTACAGTGTACTGCTACAAGTTGGATGCGATTTGTATTATCTAACTGAGATCGGATAAGTATTTGCTTACTCTTACTTGATTTGCGATTAATAGGCAGTGAACGGAATTCATCCAAGCTGACATTGGATGGCGTCGATGTAATGGGTGAGCGGTTGGCGGAGGAGGTTGGTTTACTGCTTTAATCTTTTATTTCCCTTGAATAGTTTGCTGGTTCAACCATATTCTATTGAATCCTGCTCTGAATAAATTTATCACCACATCTGTTTTAACATAACATATGAATTCAGGTCCTTGATGTAATAAAACGGAGACCGCATCTTCATAAAATTTCGTTTGTTGCACATTCTGTGGGAGGACTAGTTGCAAGATATGCAATTGGGAGATTGTACAGGCCAGGTACAGAAAATGTTGAGGGTTTACAATTTAACGCCATTGAAGAATCAATGGGTACAATAGGTGGTTTAGTTCCAATGAACTTTATTGCTGTTGCTACACCTCATCTTGGTTCGAGGGGAAATAATCAGGTATTTTCCTTTCTCTTTTTCTTGATCCAGAGTAAGTAACAAATCAAAACAAACTGTTATACAGGCTTACAAATGGGTACCCCGATGTGAGAATTTGTGAGCATGTCAAGTTCTGATATTTAGGTATTTTCATTTGAATATGATTCGTTAGTTATGGACAGGGAAGGGAGATTAATGTTGCTTGAGGACTGGATAACACATTATAGGTGCCTGGAAATATATCTTTTCATGTTGGATATAGTGGCTGTTAAGGCAGTCACAATAGCTACTAGATGGCAGTCAAGATGGTCTGACTGTAATAGCTTGGAGTAGGTTATTTTTGGATAAGTTTTGGATAACTTGTTGAAGTTATATTCAGTTTCGGGGTGTCAACTCTTTATTATCATATCTTCTTTTACTCCTATTTCAATTTGGTAGCTGATATTCGCGAAGGACCACTCAAGTTGTTGGCACACTCTTAAATTTAGACACGAGATTGAGTTATTTAGACGGGGTTGATGATTGGGGGCAATAGTTCTATTTTAGATGTAGTCAGATTGGACTGAAGAATGTGTGACCTAAAGGGGTTCAAGTTCTGGAAGCAGCCCCTTGCATTTATGCAGGGTAAGGTTTGCATGCATTTCACCCTTGTGGTGAGGGCCCTTCCCCAGACCCTTGCTACGTGGGGATGCTTTGGTGCACCTGGCTAACCTTTTTTTTTTTACCAAAACCAAGAAAATATGGCAATCATTTTTTAAATAGATGTGTACTCCCTCCGTCCCATCCGAAAAGACACAAATTACCATTTTGGGTGTTCCATTTAAAAAGGCACACTCCTAAAACGAAAATTTTTTAATACTTTTTTATTCGTGGGACCCACTTGTCATACTCACAATAACTATCCACTAACTATTCTCTACCCTACTTTCTTTCTCCTACATCACTTTTCATACTCGCAACACTTACTCCACTATACACTCCTTAATTTCCGTGCAAGGCCAACTTTGTGCCTTTTCGGGTGGGACGGAGGGAGTATTTATATATATATATATTTTTATTATTTAATTAGTAAGCGCAAGAAAGGGAAGAGGTGATATTACTTGCTCTACGAGTGGATGACATGTATGGAGTATGTACTTATGAAGAGCAAGAAAGTGGAACCTTCTGTAGGCAAAGATGCTTGTAGGCAAAGATGCTGACGTTGTGGATTAGAGAATCAGTTAAAAAACATATTGATTTTTGTAGATAATCTCTTACATCATTGCCTAAATGGAGCTTTGTTCTTGATTTTCCTATTTACTGTTATTCGTCTTGTTAAAGTTTTTTGTTGTTATTACCGGATATATTACTTTTTGTTTATCTTTACAAGAGGTTTAGATTATTATTTCCTATACCAAGAGCTGTAACTCTGAGTAGGATAGCGGTGGGTTCCAAATCCGCACTATTTATGACTTGGGATGTTCCTGATCGCCTAAGGTGGTTTGGTCATGCGAGACGGAGAACACCGGTTAGAAGGCTTGAAGAGTGGAAAAGTGATAAAATGGTGAGGGGTAGGGGACGGCCTAAGAAAACTTGGATAAGGGTGATTGTAAACGACATGAGTTTATTGGGATTTGATGAAAATATGGCATTGAAAAGGCCGGAGTGGAGGGCAAAAATTCATGTGGGTGATGGGGGTTGATTTTCTCCTTTTATATATATATATATATATATATATATATATATATATATATATATATATATATATATATATATATATATATATATATATATATATATATTCATTAAAACATATGAGGATTAATGTTTATTTTGGGACTTAGGCTTTGTTGTTGCTGTTGTTGATGATGATGTTCCTGATACATATTTCCCTTGCTTTTCTCACCATTGGTTGCATGAAATGTTCGATACATAATATTGAGCTGGACAATACTTGATCAAACCTCTTTGTTTGTTTTGGCAAGTATAAATATGTGAATAACCCTATCTTGTTACCAATTGGTGTGCCTTTTGATGATCCCTGCTTTCTGGTCAGGTACCTTTCCTTTTTGGTGTGACGGCATTAGAAAAAGCTGCAGTTCTTGTTATCCATTGGATATTCCGTAGAACAGGGCGTCATCTTTTCCTTACTGACGATGATGATGGAAAACCTCCACTGCTCAAGCGGATGTTGGGAGATGACGGCGAACTCCATTTCATGTATGCCATACATGAGCCTTGTGTAATTTAAGATGATTTATTGATCCTGTGCTTCATGAATGCAGGTCTGCTCTACGTTCATTCAAACGTCGGGTGGCATATTCAAATGTTGGTTATGACCGTATCCTTTTCACTTTAGTGGTGTCACCAAAGTTTTGTTGCGTGTTAGATGAGATCTTTATTTAATACCCTGAGGTTTAGGGTTGGGTTATGATCGTTTCCTTTTCACGTTATTGGTGTTACCAAAGTTTTGTTGTGTTAGATGAGATCATAGTTTAATACCTTGGAGGAGGTTGTAATACCCAGAACTGATGCGGGAGATGGTTGTGACTTATTAGTGGCCACTTATCACCCCAAGGCACCAATATCCTCCATGGACTTTTGGGTGGGCCTTTACTTGACGTAGATGCTTAGAGTGCAAGTGTGTGAATGCGTAGTGGTCCGGGCTTTTGGGCCTGGTCATTGAACATAGTTGCTGTTTCCTTAAAAAACTGTCAGAGATTGTTGGCTGGCGAACTTCATCAATTAGGCGGAACAGTGAACTTCCCAAGGTACGTTTTAACTTGCGAATAGCTTCAAACTTTGGTTGCAATTCATACCAAAATCAAATTTTTCTTTATAGTGGGAGGAATCTGTAAACGAGAAATATCCTCATGTTGTGTATGAAGAACGGTGCAAGGCATTTGATGGAGGGCAGAGTGACACTGAAGGCGATAAATCAAATGATATAGAAGGTTTGTAACTCTAATGAATTATCTTTAAGAATATACTCCCTCCGTCCTAAAATGATAGTCCCATTTCCCCTTTTTGGTGTATTTCTGCAAGGTTTTGTTTTTGTTGCTATGCTGTTCAGTAATAAAAAAATGGGTGAAGATTAGTTGGAATTAGGGCTTCTTATCTTGTGTGCCCACAAATAATTTTCCGGGTTCCTTGCACCTATAATATGCGAATAATTATCAACATGTTTGGACTTGATGATGCAGAGGAGCTGGTGACTGGCCTTTCTCGAGTATCATGGGAAAAGGTAGATGTCAGTTTTCACACTAGCAAACAGAGGTTTGCTGCTCACAGTGTCATCCAGGTAGTTCTCCCTTCTTGTCGATAAATGCATTTTGTATACAGAGATATTATACATTTAATGCAATTTTTTTTTTATGTTTTTAGTAACCTCAATTTCCTTTGAGAAAGAAAGCTAAAATTTGATCCTGTGAGTTCTTCAGGTCAAACTTCACTCCATGAGTACTGAGGGTGCAGATGTTATTCAGCACATGATTGATCATTTTCATATATAGAAAACATATCAGCAGTGGAAGCATGTTACATATCGGCTAAACATGCACAATTTATAAGGTACAACTACTCTAAGCATATACTCCCTGTGCATTGTAGACTTCTTCACACATATTAAAAATATAATCAATACTCCCTCCTGTCCAAAATAACTGTCGCTTTTGAATTTTTCACAGGTTTTAGGAAAGACAATTATTACCCCAATTTAATAATAGTAGTATCAAGATTGCCCTTCATTTAATGTTTCTATCTCTTACATTACTTTACACAACAACCCAATTAATAAAACAAAACAAGTTTCAATGCGGGGATAAAATAGAAATTTGAATGCTTTTGACCTCAAAAGCGACATTTATCTTGAACCAAACTATTTATCCAAAAGTGACAGTTCTTTTGGACCGGAGGGAGTACATGTGAAAAAGACTTACCTTTACAATAAACCAATTTCTAGGTACTTAAATGTTTGTACAATAAATACCTTTACAATAAACCAATTTCTAGGTACTTAAATGTTTTGTACAATAAATACTTTACAATCATAAATAAGGGTACCATTGGCACACACAAGGTTAAACATTCCTAGATAATAGTAAAGTGTTAAATATTTTGAAGCAAATTTAAACTTCTTTAACATAACAAGTAATCCATCCGTCCCTAAATAAATGTCCAAATTTCATTTAGGGGATTCTTGAAATGTTTACTTTTTGTACAATTAAATGGCAATGATGCATAAATATTCTTGTTTTTCACTTACCAAACATTAGTTTTGCAAACATAAAGTGACTATGAAAAAAATTTGGCAAAAAAAAAAAAACATTTAGAGACAAAGTTATTGCCAAAAAGGACATTCGTTTTGGGACATAAAAATCTTGAAAAGGGACATTCATTTAGGGACAAAGGGAGTATTTTGAAATGGAGGTAGCAGTATAATGAAGCAGACTTAGTGAAAATAGGGTTCTCTTCTTGACCTCTTTTGTTTCATCTGTAGGTATACTATGCTCATTCCATATGGAAGGCCAAATTAAGCGAAAAGCTAAGAGTGCACTAATCGTGAGAAAGTGTCGATTAACTTGGTCCTGATGGCACATTGAAGTACCTACTCAATCATAGCATATTTTTACGAATTCCTGCGTCACGGGGATAGTTATTGAGATAAAACTTGCTATAAGCATGATCAAGATGTGTAGTTCAATCAGAAATATGGGTCATTTATTGTAATTTGTAAACTTGTGATGTAAAACAAATGCATTTATATTAGTATTAATAAACCAAAATGAGAACTTTGGGTAATGTGTTTTGCAGAAGAGATCTTTCAGCTTGTGTGATTCTGTGAATCAAGTGATCAGAATCTTGCAATGTTCCTTTTGGACAAGGAACTGTTGCAACCAGCATTTTGATGGCCCTCTACAATGTACGTTTCAGGTTCTGCCACATCTCGTCCAACAAGATCAATTGTTGAGATGATTAGGATGTTTAGTGGGCTCCACAATCACTCAATTAATCATGACCGTCAAACTGAGCTCGCTTGCGTAGATGCATCTCGCGTCACACGTCAGTAGCGCAAACAAACTGTATCAGTAGTTCCAAATTCCTTCTGAATCACTATCTCTGTATTCCCTCATCTGGTAGTTTACCAACCTCGAAGAGTAGATTCAAAAATAGTGAATGAAATGAACAAGTCTTGTTAGCAAAATTTGCAATTACAGAAGAAAGAAATTACAAATAAAATTACAGAACAGAAATACACTGGAACAGAGAGATAAGATGGCAGTAACAAATTGGTTGTGCACGAGCAGAGAGATAAGATGGCAGTAACAAATTGGTTGTGCACGAGCCCTGATGAATCAGTCTCCTTAAGACTTATTCGTCCCCTCACCAATAGTGCTTGAGGCTGCCTTGGACGCGAGTCTCCCATGATAGAACGTGCGGACCGGGAGCACTTTGCACCTAAAGTTCCCGGCGAATTGACAGTGTGCCTAGACAGTATCACCACAATGCAGTATGCAAGGAGGCCAAACGAAGATTGAACAATATGCAGCAAAGAGAGAGTGGGAGCAGTTGCAGGAAAAATTGGTGTGTAAAATGGTTTGTGAAGACTCCATTTTATAGCTGCCTTGAATCGAAACTGCCAATCAACCATAATCACGAAATTATTACAGTAATAATTTCGTATTTAATTTTGATATGGCTGTTACATGGAGGAAATTAAAATCGAAAATTATTACAGTCATAATTTCGACATTAACTCCGTTTCAGTTACAATGGGTAAATGGGAGTAAATTATACATTCGTGTCCGCAGTACGCATACGCACATGAGTTCGGTAGCTCCAAGCCTATTTTGGACCATGATTTGCACCCCCCCTGCGCACCCGTGCGCGAGAGAGAGTCTCTATGCCACACATAATTACTCCTTACATAAAGTGTAGTAGTATTTAAACTACCTAACTTTCACATTCCCATTCAATGTGGGATAACTTCTTTTTTCCACTTTCAATCCATCATCTTTGAGCCTTAATATTTCATTCATCCATCAACCATCTTGGACAAATAAATATTCGATTTTAATGTTCTCATGGAGTAGAATACAAATCCATAATAAATTTGGTCATTTAACAAATAACCCATTTAGGAAATAATCTCAAATTTCCTTCACACCCACTATTTTTTCCAATAATCCCCCACATGAAGGAAATAATGAGAAAATGGTGATAAAGTCCGACAGTTGACACCTGCATAGGATAGGTAGGGGTTTGCCCTTTGAACCTTCCCTTGTAAAATATATTTACTCTACTCGCTAATCAGTAGACACGATGTCCTTGAACTGTTCAGCTTTTTGTGTAGCCGATCATATACTTTACACAGATATCTCCCTAACACACTTCAATTCTCATGACTATGTTCATTCACGGACCTGAACATAATGTCTGGTTCTGTGAGAGGGTCTAAGAATTGAGCCTCACGCAATTCTCCTCGAAGCGACCACACTTCTCTCTCACATAGGTGATTCTTATAATTAACCCGTATTATTCCGCTCGACTTTTCGAAGCGTAAGAATCATTAAAAGCTAGAAGCTTAACCTTTTCCTTTCGGGATGTCACTTAAGGAATGGGTTTGGGAATGATTTCCCCCACAGTGACACTACAAGTCTTTTAACAGTTAGGTTGTCCCTTTGAAAACCTAGATCTTGGGATCTCCAGTCAACTAGGTGGGGTTTTCCGCTGTGTTTAACTTCTAAAGAGGCTTTAGTCCCATTCCTAATGTCAAACGTTCAACTAACTCTTTTGTTAACCCTTTCGTTAACGGATCCGCTAAATTATTCTTTGACTTCACATAGTCAATAGATATGGTACCAGTTGAGAGTAGTTGTCTTATGGTATTATGTCTACGACGTATATGTTTAGACTACCATTACACACATTGCTATATGTCTTTTCAATCATAAATTGACTTTAGCAATATACCATCTTGCTAACAAGATTTATCCATTTGATAATTGTTAACTCAGATTCAGTTAAATCCCAACTATTCCATATTGATCCTTTCAAATAATTCAAGAATATCCACCTAATGACTTGTTTAACCACGAGTCCATTAGTTTTCCTTGAATTTGAATCAACGGATCAAATTGGCTAGAATTTTCCTTAGTTAACATATCGTTTTTGGATTTAATATACAAAGTGACGTAGCCACTCTTGTTTAAATCCACACAATCAAACCTTTGATGTCTTTATCTTTGTACTTGTCTCAAGTCATACAATGACTTTACAAACTAGCACATTTTCTTCTAAGGTTTCATTTCTTGAACCATTTCAACACTTTGATCTATTTCATTCAAAGTATCATTTATTCACTTTCATGAATTTGACATCAATACTTGATTTTCATTGATTTTATTTTCTTTTGATTTTTATATATATTCAAACTTATTGAATCATATATAACAAACCAATATGCACAATTGTTATGAACATAACTCTTGAAACACAATCCACCATTTAATAACCAAATTCAATTTTTTTGGTAATTGGACTTGCTACTTTGCGAAACACCTCACATTAACAAGTGTATGTAGGCCTACGTTTTCATACTTCATATGGACATCTCATTGTTTTTTTGGGGAAACCTTTCCAATAGGTAATTATTTTCCAAAGTATACTCACCCCCACATTTTCGGAGTAGTCCCAAAATTAGCAATAATGCCAATTTTCATTATTAACACCATTTGATCATGGTGTACATTGTGGACACTTTGTTTCATTGTTCATGTACAAGAAACCCCTCGGATTGTTCTATGTAAATTTTCTCTTCTAAATCGACATTTAGAAAGGTTATTTACATCCATTTGATGTATTTCAAATTCTGCTATGCAGCAATTGCAAATACAACTCTTTATTCTCGTGATGAGAGAATAAGTATAAAAGTAATCAAGTTCTTCATTTTCTTGTAATTCTCAATTACAAGTCTAGCCTTGTACTCATTGATTGTTCCATCGGTCTTCATTGAAAATTCACTTATATGCTAGTGATTTACTACTTGAAGTTAAATCCACTAGTTTCCAAGTGTGATTTTTCAAGATGGAATCAATCTCACTGTTAATGGCCTATTTCCACAAAGATCATTCCAAAGAGCTCAATGTCTTTATAACTTTGTGATTCATTTTCTAGCATGGAGGTTAGAAAATCCGGGTCATAGAATTTTCTTATCCTACCTCATTTGCTATATCGAGGTCATGCCTCTTCTTTATCATTCCTCATGATAAGTTTCTTATTCTTCTATTGAATCATAAATCCGTTTAAATGAGTTTTCCCCATCTCTTAATTTATACGGAAACATATTCTTAAATAAAGAAGCGCTTCATGATTCCATTATTGAATCTTGAATTCATACACAAGAATTCTATAATCACAACTATTGTAAGCATACCCAACCATATGCAATCCATAGTATTTAGTGTAACATATACACAAACTACATTTAGTTGTATTTTATCACTACCTCTTTATTAAGTTGATTTCCAACTTTTTCTTTAAAGAGATAAGATTCAACATTTTGCTTTTTAGCAAGCAATGTTAAAGGTAAAAACTTACATTTTACCATCATCTAGTGAATAACATTCACACCTCAAGCATCAATATGACTTGATTATAGCTTCAAGCATATATTTGATAAGTCTTGTTTGACTATAAAAAGAGATTCATTCTCATTATTAATCACTTGAATACCCTTTCATTTCATTCATTCAAACATCATGAATTTCATTCTTGATGACATCACAATTGCCACTCAAGACACAAGGTATATGCTTGACTTTTTCAAACAAGTTTGGCTTTTTAAACACGTTTGACTTTTCAAATCTTTCTTCTGTAATTGCAAATTTTGCTAACAATCTTAAGACTTATTCGTCCCCTCACCAATAGTGCTTGAGGCTGCCTTGGACGCGAGTCTCCCAGGATAGAACGTGCGGACCGGGGGCACTTTGCACCTAAAGTTCCCGGCGAATTGACAGTGTGCCTAGACAGTATCACCACAATGCAGTATGCAAGGAGGCCAAACGAAGATTGAACAATATGCAGCAAAGAGAGAGTGAGAGCAGTTGCAGGAAAAATTGGTGTGTAAAATGGTTTGTGAAGACTCCATTTTATAGCTGCCTTGAATCGAAACTGCCAATCAACCATAATCACGAAATTATTACAGTAATAATTTCGTATGGAGGAAATTAAAATCGAAAATTATTACAGTCATAATTTCGACATTAACTCCGTTTCAGTTACAATGGGTAAATGGGAGTAAATTAAATTTTGAAATAAAAAATTAAAAATTTTAGCAAAAGGTTGGCTTGCGCGAATAGGCCATTTCGGAGCGACATTCGTGTCCGCAGGACGCGTACGCACATGAGTTCGGTAGCTCCAAGCCTATTTTGGACCATGATTTGCACCCCCCCTGCGCACCCGTGCGCGAGAGAGAGCCTCTATGCCACACACAATTACTCCTTACATAAAGTGTAGTAGTATTTAAACTACCTAACTTTCACATTCCCATTCAATGTGGGATAACTTTTTTTTCCCACTTCCAACCCATCATCTTTGAGCCTTAATATTTCATTCATCCATCAACCATCTTGGACAAATAAATATTCGATTTTAATGTTCTCATGGAATAGAATACAAATCCATAATCAGTTTGGTCATTTAACAAATAACCCATTTAGAAAATAATCTCAAATTTCCTTCACACCCGCTATTTTTTCCAACAAGTCTTCCTCATCATGTTTTTAAACATTTGTCCTTTCTTATTTCTAAAATAGATTGGACACAGAATAAGAATAAGAATATTGACTTGTTCCTTCAAAAGAAAAAGTTAGTTGAAAACCTGTGGGTAATTGTAGAATTCCAAAAATTAGAACTTACAACAAAAATTATTTTTTCCGTTCCAAAATATAATCTTGATTTAGGTGTTTACTGTTTAGTTTTTTTTTGTCAAAATTAGTGCATCTTATCTTCTGGTAACAAATAAAATCATTTTAGTTTGTTAATTTGTTCCTATTGTTTTGCATAATTATAGGATTATACTAAGTCAGTAGTTTGTTTTTTTTCTTGTTTTACTTGGTCTTTATTGTCTTCCTAGTTAGCTGCTAGTTGTTAAGATAATTTTAGGAAAGTCAGTTAGTAGAAAGCTTATAAATAGGCCTTCATGTATTCATATTTTCTCAAGTCACCGAATAAATAAGTGTTCTTCAAATATCTCTGTGTGTCTTCTTATCTTTGAGTGAGAATTTTGTTCATTAGTTAGTGTGTTTAGTACTGTAAGAATTAGAAGCCTTGGCTTTTGTTTATTCACAATGGTTCAATATATAGTTACAATTGGAGAGTCCTAATTGTACAAGGATTATGAGATCCTATCTATACATGGAAGAGATGTTTTCCTAATCTATGTATGGAACAATATTTACCAATTGCAAGAAGTAAATGTAGATTAGGAAACAATTGTAATTAGGAAACAAATCAAGGCTGCAAACTGAATGCTGAGGAAGCTGCTGGAGCGTGAGGCGGGCGCCCTAAGCAGGACGAGGCGGGCGCCTGGCAACCCGAGAGTTGGGCCGAGGTATGGTGCAAATGAGGCGGCCGCTTGATGATCTTTGAGGCGTGCGCCTCATGGGCCGTGGCTGCGTGCTTGGTTCCTTCAGAGTGAGGCGGCCGCATGGAATAGGATGGGGCGGGCGCCTCATCCTCAGTAACATCCTCCGTTGTTTGTTTGTCCCTTGGAGCTTCATCCTTAACACGCCCCCGCAAGATGGACGATCCGTAGAGAAGACCAATCTTGGAGAGAAGAAGTTGAAAGCGTATGCGCGGCAGTGGCTTTGTAAGAATATCTGCAAGTTGATCCGAACCGGCAATGTGTTGAACTCGAAGAGAGCCGGCCTGAATTTGCTCACGAACAAAATGAAATGAGAGAGCCACGTGTTTCATGCGAGAGTGAAATACCGGATGAGAAGAGTAGGTGGTGGCACCAAGGTTGTCACAGTAGATCACAGGTGTAGCAAGTGATGGAAAACCAAGCTCAGTGAGTAAGTTCCCAACCCAAGTAAGTTCGGCTGCGGTGTCGGCGATAGCCCGGAATTCGGCTTCAGTAGTCGATCTAGCAAGAGAACGTTGTTTTCGGGAAGACCAAATGACCGGGTTCTTACCCAAGTAGACAAGTAAGCCAGAAGTGGATACGAAATCATCTTTGCCTCCAGCCCAATCAGCATCACAGAATGCATGAATAGAGGGAGGAGACTTCGCAAAAATCTGAAGACCAAGATGCATGGTGCCATGAAGATAGCGTAGAAGACGCTTCAATGCAGCCCAGTGAGAGGATTGTGGATTCTGCATGAATTGCGCAAGCTTGTTGACCGAGAAGGCGATGTCGGGTCGAGTGAATGATAAGTACTGAAGTCCACCAACAATAGCACGGTAGGAAGTGGGGTCAACAGCTGGAGTGGTAGTAGATCGAGTGAGGGGAGGAGATGTTACCATAGGAGTGGGGAGTGGCTTGCAGTCAATCATTTTGTGACGGGTGAGGAGGTCATGGATATATTTGGTTTGGGAGAGGAGGAGCCCGTGATGGTTAGGGACGACTTCAACTCCCAAGAAGTAGGACAAGGGGCCAAGGTCCTTGAGGGAGAACCGGTTGGATAGGTTGGAGATGAATGACTGAAGGAGAGATGGGGAGGGGCCGGTGACAATGATATCATCTACATAGACAAGTAGGTAAATTGGGGATGGAGATTTGTTGAAGATAAATAGAGAGGGATCGGCTAAGGAGGGTTGGAAGCCATATGTGGTGAGGTAGGTTTTGAGTTCTTGAAACCAGGCCCGGGGAGCTTGTTTGAGGCCGTAGATTGCTTTTGACAAGCGACAAACAAAGGATGGGTTGGTGGAGTCTTCAAACCCGGGGGGTTGTGTCATAAAAACGGTTTCAATGAGAGTGCCTTGAAGGAAGGCATTGTTGACATCGAGTTGGCGAAGGGGCCAATGGTTGGTTGTGGCAAGAGAGAGAAGTAGTCGGACGAGGCGGCAATCTGAATGCTGAAGAAGCTGCTGGAGCGTGAGGCGGGTGCCCTAAGCAGGACGAGGCGGGCGCCTGGCAACCCGAGAGTTGGGCCGAGGTATGGTGCAAATGAGGCGGCCGCTTGATGATCTTTGAGGCGTGCGCCTCATGGGTCGTGGCTGCGTGCTTGGTTCCTTCAGAGTGAGGCGGCCGCATGGAATAGGATGGGGCGGGCGCCTCATCCTCAGTAACATCCTCCGTTGTTTGTTTGTCCCTTGGAGCTTCATCCTTAACAAGTACAACTATACACTCTAATTTTTGTGAGATGGTATCAGAGCACTGGTTATAGCTACTCTGATTGCTTTACTGTTTTGTTCTTCTTGTCTATCAAGTGTGATCTTGTAGGAGAAGTATAAAATTTGTTTAGGATTTTTTACTCATTGATATGGATTTTGCCAACGAATGAAATGGCTCCACGCAGAATGGTATCAAGAAACTTGTAGGCAATAATTACAAGTATTGGCGATTCTGTATGGAAGCTTATCTTCAAGGGCAGGACTTGTGGGAGCTTGTAGCAGGTGATGACTCAAGAATTCCAGCCAACACCCCAGAGAATGCTGAACCACAAAGGAAATGGAAGATCAAGTATGGGAAAGCTCTTTTTGCATTGAGGACTTCAATCCACAAGGAGTACATTGATCACGTTCGTGAGATCAGTTCACCAAGAGAAGTATGGGAGACTCTTGAGAAGGTGTTTACTAAAAAGAACACTGCAAGGTTGCAGTTGTTGGAAAACGAGCTTGCTATGTTAACTCAAAGAGGTATGTCTATTTCTGAATATTTCTTACGAGTAAAGACACTTTGTGCTGAAATATCAGAATTAGATATTGATGAGAAAATAAGTAGCGAAAGAGTGAGGCGTTATCTTATTCGTGGTTTAAGGAAGGATTATAGTCCGTTCATCACCTCCATCCAAGGGTGGGCAACTCAACCATCTATTGAGGAGTTGGAGAATTTGCTTTCCAACCAAGAAGCATTGGCTAAGCAAATGGCCAAGAAATCTGGTGTAGAAGCTGATGAAGTACTTTTCTCCAAAGGAAAGTCAAAAGATAAGCATGCCTCAACCACCACCACTAGTGCAGCTGGGACTAAAAATTCTGAAGGAGGTTCGACTCCAAAGAAGAATAATGGCAGTAGCTCACAACGAGACAGTCCTCCAGTATGTTACCGGTGCGGGAAGGCTGGGCACATCAGGAAAAATTGTCGTGTGAAACTCAGTAATGCAAATATTGCAAGTGAAGCTGAAGGAGATGAGAAATTGAAATGGGAGCAGTACTTCTCTGTCGCAGCGGTGGAAAAAGAGAATGTCGTGGTAGCTCAAAAAGAAGCCCGTGTTAATTACATTAATTACAAAGAGGAGTGGATCGTTGATTCAGGTTATTCTCATCATGTGACGGGAAATGATTCATTCTTTCTAAAGCTGCGACAACATGATGGAGATCGATCAATTGTCACAGCCGACAACTCAGTACACCCGGTTGCAAAAGAAGGTACTGTTAAGATTAATGCAAGCACTGGTATCCTATTAGATGATGTTTATCATGTACCTGGGTTAAAGAAAAATCTTGTCTTTGTTTCGCAAATAACTGATTCTGGAAAATTTGTTCTTTTTGGTCCGAATGATGTGAAAATTCTTGAAAATGTAAAACATCTGGAAGTTGATACTGTTCTTATTGGCGAAAAGAAAGAGTCGTTGTATGTTCTTTCTGCAGGAGAAGCATATGTGAAGAAGACAAGCCAATGTGATAGTGCATCAATTTGGCATGCACGACTTGGGCATGTAGGTTATCAGATGTTGCAGCAAATTTCATCCAAAAATCTGCTTGATGGTGTTCCTGTCTTGAAGAATGTGAAAGAGGATGTGGTTTGTCAAGGGTGTCAATACGGTAAATCACATCGTCTTCCCTTCGAAAGATCTTCAAATCGCAAATCTAAAGTGCTGGAATTGGTGCATTCAGATCTGATGGGGCCTACAAAACACCTAGCCACAGTGGATATCGCTATGTAATGGTGCTTGTGGATGATTTTTCAAGGTATACGTGGGTATACTTTTTGAAAGAGAAAAGTGAAACTGTATCCAAGTTTTCTAAATTCAGAAGTGCTGTAGAGAAGGAGTTTGGGCTGAAGATTAAATGCTTACGGAGTGACAACGGAGGTGAATACATGTCAGATGAGTTCCTGCAGTTTTGTGATGACAATGGCATTGAACGACAAATGACATGCCCTGATACTCCACAGCAAAACGGGGTTTCTGAATGGAAATTAGGACATCTTGCTGCAACCAACTTATCGTGGCTACATGATAAAAGTCTTCCACGAGCACTCTGGGCTGAAGCTATTCGATGCTCATGTCATGTGATTAACATGTTACCTCCTTGGCCAGGTAAAGAGAAATCTCCTTTTGAAGTTGCTTTTAATGTTAAGCCAAATGTGAGCTATTTTAGGGTGTTTGGGTCTACTTGTTATGTTCATATTCCAAAGAATAGGAGAACAAAGTTAGATCCAAAAGCAAAGAAATGTATATTTGTTGGCTATGACCCTTGCAGAAAAGGGTGGCGGTGTATGGATCCAACATCAAAGAAATTTGTTACATCTAGGGACGTAGTGTTTGATGAAGTTTCATCATTTAATACTACTTCAAATGGTGCTAACACTGGTGATTATTCAGCAAGTATGTATATTTCTCGTGACAATGGTGACCCTTCTCTTGAAGAATTTGATTACAGTGATGATCTTGCTGTTGATGATAGTACGGCTGGTCCAGAAAATGAGGAGATTGCACTGCCAACATTGCGAAGATCCACAAGGCAGAAAAGGCAGCCAAATTATTTGAATGATTATGAAGTACAAACTAATCAATGTTCTGTTACTTCATGTTTCTTTGCTGGAGCACAGGAAGTAGGTGAACCAACTTGCTATGAGGATGCAAAGGGGATTCCGGAATGGGAGGCAGCAATGCAAGAAGAAATCGCAGCCTTAGTCAAGAATGAGACATGGGAGCTAGTGCCTAAGCCTACAAATTGTAACCCTGTAACATGTAAATGGGTTTACAAAATTAAAAGAAAGGCGAATGGAGAGGTTGATCGCTGGAAAGCTCGACTTGTAGCTCGTGGTTTTTCACAAGTCTATGGGCTGGACTTTGAGGAAACTTTTAGTCCAGTTGCTAAAATGGTGACCGTTAGAGCCATAATTGCTTTAGCTGCTTGCAATGATTGGAAGGTTTGGCAACTTGATGTAAAGAATGCATTTCTTTACGGAGAATTGGATTGTGAAGTGTACATGTAGCAGCCAAAAGGGTTCAGTTCAGAGAAGTTCCCAGACCATGTGTGTCGACTTAAGAAAGCGTTGTACGGCCTTAAGCAAGCCCCACGTGCTTGGTATGGTAAGATCACTCAATATCTTTCATTTTGTTGGTATAAAGTTTCGAACTCAGATTCTAGTATGTTTATCAAAATGGGATCTGGAATGCGAGTCGTAGTTCTCTTATACGTGGATGACATGATCATTACCGGAGACAATGATAATGAAATATCACGTTTACGGGATGAATTGTCTATCCGTTTTGAGATGAAGAATTTGGGTGAAGTTGGATGCTTTTTGGGATTAGAAGTTGAGAAGTTTGAACGCGGATACTTTGTGTCTCAAAAAGGATATGCTAAAAGCTTGCTGGAGCGTTTTGGCATGGGGGAGTCCAAAGCAATGGCTAATCCAATGGAATTAAATATGAAGTTGAAAAGAGATGAAGGGAAGTTGTTGAATGATGCAAGAAAATTCAGGCAACTTGTGGTTAGCCTAATTTACTTAACTATTACACGACCCGATATTGCTTATTCAGTTGGTGTCATTTCTCAGTACATGCAAAGTCCAAGAGTTCCTCACTTAGAGGCTGCAAAAAGGGTATTGCGATATGTGAAAGGAACTTCAGATTATGGTCTGATGTATACAAAGGCTGAGTTCATTTTGTGTGGATACAGCGATGCAGACTGGGCAGGAGACTATGATGATCGTCGATCAACTTCAGGATACTGTTTTAATACTGGTTCAGCAGTGATTTCATGGTGCAGTAAGAAGCAACAAGTTGTTGCTTTATCTAGTACCGAGGCAGAATATGCTGCAGCAACTAAAGCTACCCAAGAGTGCATTTGGCTGAAACGTTTGATGAATGATATCAACAACAAGGTTAACTATGCTGTAGCAATTCGATGCTACAATGAAAGTGCTATAAAGCTTGCTTTAAACCCGGTGTTTCATGCCCGTACGAAGCACATTGAAGTTTATCATCACTTTGTTCGAGAGAAAGTGCTAGAGCAAGAAATCAAGCTTGAGACAGTTCGTTCTGGTGATCAGCTTGCGGACATCTTCACAAAGGCCCTTACCAAATCCAAGTTTGATAATTTCAGATCTGCTCTTGGCTTGATTGATAGGAAGCATGCACTAAGGGGGAGTGTCAAAATTAGTGCATCTTCTGGTAACAAATAAAATCATTTTAGTTTGTTAATTTGTTCCTATTGTTTTGCATAATTATAGGATTAGACTAAGTCAGTAGTTTGTTTTTTTCTTGTTTTACTTGGTCTTTATTGTCTTCCTAGTTAGCTGCTAGTTGTTAAGATAATTTTAGGAAAGTCAGTTAGGGCCTGTTTGGTAACCAAATTAAGATCTTAATTTGAAACACTTTAAGAGATAAAAAAATTAAGCTTGTTTGATAAGGTAAATTTGAATCACTTAAATAATTAAGATTGTCTTAAAAAAGGCTATTAATTTTAAGTGGACAAGGAGTAGCTTAACAAGGTAAGAGGTGGAAAGAATGAGAAAAAAAGGGAATGAGTTCAAATCCACACATCAACATATTTTATTTATTTATTTATTGTTACTTCCTTTTGTTGAAATATTTTTTCTTTTCATACAAATTATATTTGACCAAGTATGAAAATATAATTTTTTTAATATTAACATTTAATAATATTTTTATTAAAGTATCATTATATAATTTTTTTTATTATTTGTCAACATTTGTGATCATATTTACCAAACTAATCAAGATAAATATTATTATGGGATAAAGAAAGTACAAATAAAAATATTTAAATATTATAAGATTAAAATTTACTTATAATAATAATAATAATAATAATAATAATAATAATAATAATAATAATAATAATAATAATAATAATAATAATAATAATAATAATAATAATAATAATAATAATAATAATAATAATAATAATAATGTATATGTCAATAATGAATTTATTTTATTATAAAATTATAAATATTATTCATATAATATTTTAAATGTTGAGTTGAAATTCTGAAAATTCAGATGTAAGTGGTTTGTCATTATCAAACAAACATAAGTCTTCAAAATTCAGCAACTTAATGATTTCAGCTCTACATTTTCAGAGCTTAATTTTCAGTTTTACCAAACAGGCCCTTAGTAGAAAGCTTATAAATAGGCCTTCATGTATTCATATTTTCTCAAGTCACTGAATAAATAAGTGTTCTTCAAATATCTCTATGTGTCTTCTTATCTTTGAGTGAGAATTTTGTTCATTAGTTAGTGTGTTTAGTACAACTATACACTCTAATTTTTGTGAGCACAACTAAAAATATTATGCAGATATAGACTCACTCTGTCTAGAATAAGGATCGTACTTTTCTTTTTGATACGTTACAAAATAGAGGCAATTACAAAAACTACTTTAGAAAGATGAAAATTAAAAAAAAACCACATAAATTCGAAATTGTATTTGGTTTTTTTTTTTTATCAGTTTTGATCAAACAACTGATAATTTCATTTATCAGTTGTTCAAACAACTGATAACTGAAATTATCAGTTGCTTGAAGCACAAATTACTCTTCAAATAAGTGATAAAAATTGATAAAAACTGATAACTGAAATTATCACTTGTTTGAACAACTGATAACTGAAATTATCAGTTGTTTGACCAAAATTGATAAAAAAATAAATTAAAAAAAAAGTTTTTTTTTTTAAAAAAAGTTTTTTGTAAAAAAAGTTTTTTGTAAAAAAAGAAAAAAAAGTAATTTTTTATAATTTTCCATCTTACATGTTTTTTTTATAAATACCATCTTTTTTAGTGATTTTTTTGTAATAAATCCTACAAAATAAGAGTACGAATGAATAGTGTTTTGGATCACTTTGTCTTTGTTCTTCTAATACTTTCACACACACACAAAAAAAAAAAAAAAAAAAAACAATACTTAAGTAACCTGCGTAACCTATATTTATCCACTTGAATTTGAATATTGTTTCAAATAATTTGTTCTCAACCCACCCGCTTGAAATATTTATTTATTCACTTCTTGTTGTTTCATTAATAATAAGCGTGCAAAATCAAGCCAGGTTGTGAGATGAAAGAAGTATTTTTTAAACAATTTTTCTTTTTAGGATTTTGAAGAATTATTATTTGTTTTTTCTTCTAGGTCAAATTGATCAAGTGAATCCACAATTTTTTTTCTTCAAATAATACCATTTTAAAAATATAAATTCCAAAATAACTCATATTTAAAACTATTTTCCAAAATAATCAACTTTTTATAACTCGCTTCACGGTGAAGCGAGTTCAACATGTTACTGTTGAAACTCACTACACCATGTATCGAGTTTAGTTTAATTAGGGTTTAAGCGTTTGAATTAATCAACTGTGATTAACAAAGCATAACTCGCTACACCGTGTAGCGAGTTCACGCGTGCAACAGTGAACTCGCTACATGGTGTAGCGAGTTTAGAAAGACCAGTTTACAGAGAACAAGATTTCCAGATTCAGATTCATTCTCATTCTTATATTCGCAGATACTTACTCTAAAAAAAAAAATCCAAATCTTCACATTATTTATTTTCGTCCGAATCGTTGAATATCAAGAATCAAGGTAAATTAACATCATCTTAATCATTGTTTTTCACTTGTATTTAGATATAAAAATTAAGTTTTTAACTATGTTTTGGTATATTATAGATATACATGTTAGGGTTTTGTTATGTAGGTTTTAACACTATGATTTCGTAATGTAGGGTTAAAAATGAACGGGGTTTCAATCATTTTCATGTGCTATTGGGGAGGTGATGATGAACAACCATTTGATAGTCCTCATTTTAAAAAAGGCCAAAATGTGTAATTAGGGCTAATTGTCGATGGCGATACAATGAGTTGATTGACGAATTATATAAAAAGGCGGGCTTAAATCGGTCACAATATGATTTGGAAGTCATTTATAGATGTCCTCATACTTTTGATAGCGGGATTGGTGAGTACTTTCCTTTTCGTATTGAAGATGCTACGTATATGGATATAATGTTCGATCATTTAGCTAAATTTGGGGGGATGGGTAATTTGCAGCTGTATGTGGTTGTAAAATTGATTGAAAATTGACGTTATCCAGAGTTGAAACACTGAACACAGAGAGACCATTTATGGGTATTCACCAAGTTGTAACCTTGATGCAAGGGTTGGTCCAAGTACACAAACACTTGTATCAACCCAAACACCAAATTATGATGATGGGGCATGCCAAAATGATCCTGTTAGTGACGATAATTCTAAAGATGATATAGATTATGAAGAAGAAAAAGAAGACACTGATGTAGATGCAATGCTAGATGATGATGATGATGAATATCATAAGGGTAGTAGTGATTCTGATGTCGATTTGGGAGAGGGTGATAATGGACCGATTGATGATGACGTGGAAACACATTTGGTTCATTATGAAGCGTCGAAAAATCGAAGGTGTAAGAGAGAAAATTATCCTTTTTACAGTGATATTGGTTGTTCTGCTCGACAAGAAGAAGTCTTCATTGATTACCATAATGCAGCTAGTTTTCCAGTTTGGGATCCGGAGAAACATGAAATTGCTAAAGGGATACGCTTTTCTAGCAAGAACGATGCGCAATTTGATATAAAAAGGTACCATATTCGCGACAATCGCCGGTTCAGGGTAAGAAATAGCACAACTCACACATGGATAATTGAATGTCTATTGAAAATTTTTTCATACAATTTTTATGTAAGTGTGAGTAGGAGGAAGTTTGGCCATTGGGAAGTGACCAAGTATAAGGCTCCTCATTGCTGCTTATATTCTGGAGAAAGTCGAGATCATCCAAACCTAGATGCGAAGTTTATTGGTCGGCAAGTAGTTAGTCTTATTAAGGCCGATTCACATGTCAAGGTTGGAGTTATTATTGCACACATCAGTGGTATGTTTGGAAAGGAAATTACGTATAAGAAGGGCATGGTGTGGAAAGAAGAAGGGCATTGCAGAGGTTTTTGGAGATTTGGAGGAATCTTATATAAGGTTACCCCGCGTCCTAGCAGCCATCCAAAAATACAACCCCAGAACAATTGTTGAGTATACTCATCCTCCTCCTCCTGTCGGTGAATTACACATGTTTCAACAGGTGTTTTGGGCATTTGGGCCTTGCATTGAAGCTTTCTCTCATTGTCGGCCTGTCATTTCTGTTGATAGAACATTCCTTCATAGCAGATATAAAGGGGTAATACTGCCATGGGTGTTGACACCCAATACAGTATACGTTCTCTTGCATTTGTTGTTGTTAAAAAAGAGGACTGGACGAACTGGTGTTGGTTCTTATATCTTCTTTGCAGACATATTATAAAGAGTCGTGAAGTATGCTTGATATCTAACCGTCATCACGGCATTCTTCAGACTATAGCGGAAGATACGTGGTAGTCAAATGTGCATCATCGATATTGCTTGAGACATATGCGAGCAAATTTCTTGGATAATCATAGAGAGGAACGTTTGAAGTATCTGTTTTGGAGAGCGGGTATAGCAAGTAAAGATAGAAAATTGAAATATACCTTAGAGAGTATCTGTTCAATAAACCCCGAGGCAATTGCATGGTTTCTGAATTTAGATGCCAGAAAATGGGCATTGGCACACGATTGTGGTTACAGATATGACATTATGACTACTAATATGTATGAGGTTTTCAATGGTGCCATGAAGGGAGCCCGTGGGATGCCAATCATAACAATTGTTGAAACTGTCTTCTACTGTTGAGTGGAGTACTTTCAAGTAAGGCATGGATTTTCACTTAATGCCTTAGGAGGTAATCCTGATAACCCTAACATCAATCCCCTATACTAATTCAGCCAGAAAATTTATTACCGATAGTTGAAGAATAGCGAGAAAGGTATGACACATCAGGTAAGGAGGTTCAACAATCATGAGATGGGGGTGTATCAACTGACATCCGCACGTTAGGGTGATAAAGGTGGAAATATCCAAATTGTCCGACTTAATGAACGTACATGCACATGTGGTAAATGAATTGCCTATCACATGCACTGTTCCCATCTTCTTGCATGTTGCCATGCCCAACATCTTGATGGTCGTTCTTTCGTTTCTGCATTTTACACCATTAGGGAATACTACAAGACATGGAAGAGAACATTTGAACCAATCCCCCATGAGGACTATTGGGATGTGGATGGTTTGATGCCACGTTTTTTTCCTAATCCCCACCTTCGACGTTCTGCAAAAGTCCGGACGGCCTCGATCAAGGCGCTTCCGAAATTGCATGGACTTTCAAGCAGATAAATAGAAGACTCTGTATTTATCATGTAAACAAGAATGCCACAATCGTCGTAGATGCCCAAATATTAGGAAGTAGAAGAATATTTTTCATGTAATTTATGTTTGAGTTGTTGGATTTACTTTGTATTTCATTTTGATTTCGTTTGAGTATAACTTGGATGTAATTTTGATTGGTTATACAGTTTGTGTTGTTTGTTGTTTGAATATGACTTTGTTTTTCATTTGGATTTGGTTTGACTTTGATTCACTTTCAGTTTCTGGGTGCAAGTGGGATTGCAGCAGTTAGTTGCTGCTGTAGGAGTCACTGCAAGTGAACTCGCTACACGATGTAGCGATTTCAATGAACTCGCTACACAGTGTAACGAGTTCACTTGCAGTGACTCCCACAGCAGTAGCAAACTGCTGTAATCCCACCTGCACACAAAAAATCCAATATATAAAACTGTAAAACCTGTACTATATACCATAACACACACCTGTACACATGTACTAAAGTCTCAAAACAATATACAAATATACTAAACTGTACAAATACTTAAAATACCATACAACAAACATCCAAATTAAAACTTAAAAAACTATATAGAAAATCCATAAATGTTTTCTAACAATCATAATAAAACAACTAATACCACAAAGTTTTATTATATCTAAATAAAAAAATAGTTTCACTTATTTCTCCTATCATACTTTCTATCATAGGTAGCCGGGGTGAACTTTTTCGTCGGATACCGCTCTCGAGACCCTCTTCTAATTAACTCCTCCCATTGACCAGGGGTAAGACATACCCCACTAGATGAAGGCGCATCCAGATCAGAGAAGGGTGGAAGATTCGCTCGTGAGGATGATGAAGGAACCATAAAGCCATTTCCCGAATATACAGGCATGTGAAAAGTCATAGGTGGAGGGTCAACAAAATCATTATCATCATTAATAATCCCACTCACCTGACTCGGGCCGTGGCGAGGGTAAGTACCTGAATAAATACCCTCCTCAACCTCGAATCTAATCCTCTCCTCGTGCTCCTCCACCTGAGTAGCTCCCCACTGTGAAGAATAATCAAAGATTCCATCATACTGAGTCTCGGTATCTGGCTGGACCTTGGGCTCTGGTTGGACCTCGAGCTCTGGCTCTGGCTCTAGTTGTGGTTGTGGCTGTGCACGACGTCTAACACGACGCTGTCGAGGTTCTATCCCCTGTACGCAATCTACCGATTCTGGGACCCTCTGCATCATGCCAAACTGCCTCAAAACACGATCCGGCAAATGTCACTATCCTCTCAAAGCATATAAGAGGGGCCCGCGCCATCCATACGGCCCGTCCCTGAGTGCAGTAGGCCGGAGCATATCTATCTTTATAAGGCTGCCACACAACCTGATTATCTGTTAGCTTGGCCAGTTGATCACGATAGCCTCGCAGGTTATGGGCAGTAACCTCCTTGAGATACAATGATGATCCAGTCCACCTAAAATTTCATAAAAAGAATAATTATAAGAAACAGTTAATTAAAAAAAACTATAACGACGAGAAAATAACGTATGATATATGTATACATGCATCCCAGTGGCATATGCTCGAAGTCTGGATCAATGTTTCGCCTTCGAATTCCAGGTTGCAGACATAACAACCGCTCTCAAGCCCAAATCTATATCAATAAAATCTATATCAAATACTATAACTAATGCTAATAATTTGAAATCAAACTTAAAACCAACAACATAATGCACATTAAAATGAGATAAACATACCTGTAGAATGTTGAGAAATCCACCGCACTGGCTCATCAGAGGGTTAGTCGCACTACACAGCTCTCGATATAGAAAAGCCAGCGACGCACTTCCCCAACTGTACATCCAGACCCTCGAAAGCTCCTGAAGCAGAGAGAGATAATACAACTTAACCTTGTTGTTCGTACGATCAGGTATCACCGTAGAAACCAATGCGAGCATGATATATGCCCGTGTATACATATCAACAATGTCATGGGGGGAATCATCAGCGAGGTCATGAAAGTGTGGAATCTGACTCGTAATTCACCGTAGCTTTAGACTACTCCCATTCATATCTACGGGAGATGGGGCAGCCCCTGAAAGCTGGTGACATACCACCCGCCAGTCTTGAAGTGGTGGGATGTCAGCATGAGTAACAACATCCCCATCAATCGGCAACCCGGAAATCATGCCGATATCCTATAGGGTAATCGTCATCTCACCAACCGGGAGGTGGAATGAATGGGTCTCCGGACGCCATCTCTTAATCAAGGCCTCCAGCAACCTATAATCACATTGAATTCTCCCTATGTAATGAACTCCACTAAAGCAACACTCGGTTAATCTCGACAAAATCCTCGGCGCTAGTCTATCCGGCAACGTGGCACCACGACGAAATGAGAGCGAACTAGCAACCTGCTGTCCGACCCAAATAAAACGAGCTTTGTGGCCCTCATGTGCAGTCAAAATAGAGTTATCGATAGGCCCGGGATCAACGAAGGAATCCATCTGTTTCAACAAAAGAAACCCAATTTCAATATCAAATAAATACATACTCCCTCCGTCCAAGTACCTACTTCACGGTTACTGTTCACGCGTGGATTAAGGAAAAAAATAATGATATAATGTTGTGAGTGTAAAAGTAAAATATGAGAGAGAATGAGTGGAGGGAATAGTAAATTATAATGGTGTTGTGAGTATTAAAATAATGTAGGAGACAAAGTGTGAAGTATGTAATTGGACACCCAAAATAGAAAGTGTGAAGTATGTAACTGGACGGAGGGAGTATATAAACATAGAGACTTTGAAACATCAATAGCAAATAATTCTAATTCTCCAAAATTGAGTCACAAATTGAGTTCAAAACCCCAAAATTTCAAATATACCACAATTGAGTTCAAATATACCAACTATTGAGATCAAATATATCAAAAATGGAGTTCACATGTAACAACAATTGGGTTAAATAACAATACTAATATTTAAGAAAATTCTAATTATTTCAATATATACAAACTAAAAACAAAGCATATACATAAATCAAAGCAAAAACCTAATTTTTGAGACTATTTAAACAAGTATCAAATTCAAAGCAAAATTATTAAATCATATACCATATTTCAACAATTATCAAAATCAAAGCATATACCAAAATCAAATCAAATACTCTATTTCAACAATGAAGAATGATAAACTTTGATTTAGAGTTACAATGGCAAAATTAGATGGTAAAAAGCGAATTTGATGAAGGCAATGTCAACCTTTTTCTTCTTCTCCCTTCTCTCTTATTTAGACTCTTATGGTTTTTTTTTTCTTTCTTCGGATTGTAAGCCGCCGCTACTGTAGGTATTATTTTTTAGAACTCGCTACATTATGTAGCGAGTTTCATGGCCGAGTGAAATCGCTACATGGTGTAACGATTTATGTTACGACTAATTAACAATTAAACGCCAATAAAATTAACCCTAATTTAACTAAATTCGCTATATGATGTAGCGAGTTTCAACGGTAACATGTTGAACTCATTAAACCGAATACCGAGTTTTAAAAAGTGGAACATTTTAAAAAATAATTTTAAATGTGAGTTATTTTGATATTTATATTTTTAAAATGTAATTATTTGAAAAAAATAAAAAAATAGCTAATCCACTAAATCTGGCTTACGTTTCTCCCCTTTCGTTACTTCTGAGTTCGTGCAATGTCACCAAGACTTCAAATTTGTCCCACCCCAAGGTTTAAGTTTAACCGATTATCGTTTTCAATTTCACTACGAAAACTCACACACACACACACACACACACACACACACACACACACACACACTAGTGTTCATTTCCATTTCAAGCGAAGATCAACAACTGCTTCATTCCCACAATCATGGAGATTTCTCTGGCCTCCCGATCAAATTACACTTGTTTATCTTCTTCATCTACTCCAATCTTCTTCCCCAAGTTTCAGAAATCAAGGTCATTTCCCAATTTCAATAACCATAGACCCAATGTTCGTGCCAATAAGTCGTTGAGTTGCCGCCATAATTATGCAATTCGAGCTCAAGCTTTGGACAAGAATCAGGTTCTGAATCAGGGTTTCGTCATCGAAGATGTCCCTCACTTGACTGATTTCCTCCCTGATTTACCGGTATATTCTTATTTCAGTTCATTTGTATTTTGAATATCAATATTGTTCTGAAATGAACTGTTTATTCTTATTGGAATCATGTAAGTGAAGTTGGTTCCAATTTTTCACTAGAGTGAGAGAGAGAGAGGGAGAGAGATGAATGTAATGTTAGGAAATCATCTGCAATAGTCCCTCGTCCCATAATGATGTTCCAATTGTTTTTCTTCTTAATTTGAATGAACTTTGAGCAATAGTTTTAGGTTAATTAAATTATCCGAATGAAAATCTAAAAGTTGCAATTGATAGTATTTATAATTGTGTCGATAACAAGTTTTAGATTTTCATTATGATAATAAAATTAACCTAAAATTATTGCTCAAAAGTTCATTGAAATTAAGACAAAGGAAGTGAGAACATCATTCCGAGAGCGAGGAAGTAGACGAAAGAAACAAAACAATAAATAACCCACAGAATTGTTTATCTAGTTCATCAAAGAATTTACCATGTTTGTGGCTCTGCGAAGCCATAATTTCTACTATGTTTTCAAGTGATACGATTACAATGGAAGTATGAGGTTGTATGCTGAAACCCTAATACAAATAGAGTATGACCCAATAAAGACCACGGTAGAGACTTTCATTTGTACATATAACAAATAACCGTAAATGTATACGTGTTGCTATTACTAATTAGGAGACTTTCATTTGTACAGAAAGAAAATAACTCAACCATTATAATTGCGCATAAATGATAAAGATGGGAGCGTGAAATTATTTAGTTGTGACTTGTGATGATTCCGTTTGATGAAATAAGTTTTCCATTAACTATTTCAAAATCAATATTCTGGTTAATATGATTGTATTATTTTCTTGCTCAGTCGTATCCAAACCCATTGCAAAATAGCCAAGCCTATGCAATAGTCAAGTAAGTTTCCTTTCTTTTGATTCAATTTGAGAAACTTTACATCATTTCCATTGTTCCCACACTTCCCTATTGACATCCTCATTGCTTTGTCTTTCTGCAATGATATTTGGATTGCCAGAAGAACTTTTGTCAGCCCCGACGAGATGGTAGCAGAAGAAGTAGGTCAACCTTTCTCTTGTCTTGATTCTGTACCACCTTTTTGGTGCTTGAAGTAAACAGATTTCTGCTTGCAGATTGTTGTTCAGAAGAACAGCCCCAGGGGAGCACATTTTCGGCGTGCTGGACCTCGAGAAAAGGTATTTGCATAATTCACAATGATGGTGCCATCTTGTGGATCAAGACTAATTCTCTTTGTTATCCTAGGTTTATTTCAAGTCAGAGGAAGTCCGAGCTTGTATAGTGACATGTGGCGGCTTATGCCCGGGGATCAATACGGTGATTAGGGAGATTGTTTGCGGCTTATATAATATGTATGGTGTTGATGATATACTTGGAATAGAGGTTGGCCACAAATCCCCCATCTTTTTTCTTTATTAAAGGAATTTGAATCCTTCATCTTAAAGTAATTCTTTAAAAATATTTTGGGTGCATGATTTATCTTATCTTTTTATGTAAAAGTGAAAATGTTGTTGTTTTTCACTATGCCAGGCACATATTCATGCTTATATTCTTTCCCGATATATATATGGCTGCCAACATGTTTAATTTCTGATTCAGCAGTCATCTGACACGTAATAGGAATGAGTAAATTGCTTTTTTGTCCCGCGTACTATTGCGAATTATCAATTTATCATCCGTACCGCGGAAACAACAAATGTCTCATGCGTACTATTAATTTAATTGCAAAATTAACCAATGAACTAACGAACCGTCAGAAATTTAACGAACCTCGCCTAATCAGCAACTAATTGACCCGTCACTGATGACGTGGCTGCTGAGTAGGTGCTTAGTTGGACAAAGTATATATTCTTTAATTATTTTATATATTTATAATAATTCTAATACACTTATATAATTATTTTCAAATTAAAAGATTTCAAAAAAATTATTTTTGAATTAAATAGTATTACATTACATCTAAATGCACCTTTCTCTCTCCACTACAACTTTCCAATACCAACTACCACCAATGTTCACCACCGTCTCCATCTTTAGTCCCACAGGCAGTTCACACCACGGGCTCATACACCATCAAACTGTCCCCAATCATCAAAATACTCCACATACATACACCTGCTTCAAAACACTCCACATAGATAGATCTGCTCGAAACCAAATACCCAAAAAATCCAACAACCAACTACATAGATCAGCTTAAAAAAACACCCACATTCAAAGATGTAACTCACACACAAAGAGATCTAACAAACAAACATACACCAGATCTAAATTCTAAAACACAAACACACACACATTAGATGTAAGATCTATAACACACACACACACACAATCACACGAACGAATACACACAGACAAGAATTTGAGTTTAATTGTTTCATTTGAAAAAAAATTGTTAATGGGTTTCGGTTGAGAGGAGATATAGGGCTGAGGCGATAAAAGAGGGGAGACGAAGACCATGCAGGAGGAGTGGGATGGCGGAGAGCATCAACGACGAAGGGTGGTGTAGGGGAGGGCTGCACGGCGAAGGGGAATAAGGCAACCTAATGGTAACGCTGGTCAAGGAAGAAGGTTGGTTAGGGAAAGGGGGTCGGGTCGATTGGTGGTGTCGGTGTAGGTGTCAGAGAAGAAGCCGGAGTGGGTTGTTAAACGGGGAAGGGTGGAGAGAGGACCCTATTTCCCAGATTTGGTTCAATTTTGTAAGAGGGCTATAGGCGGGGGGTTTTAGGATGGGGGAGAAAGGTTAGCTTATAATTATCTTGTAAAATAAAGTATTTTTTTAAGAAAAAAGTATTTTAACTCCTTCGGATTCATAAAAATGTTATACATATATATAATTAATTTTTCTTTGAAATCGAATGTATATAAAATTATTTTATTTTGAAATATATATATATGTGTGTACTTTTTTTTATTTAAGAAAAATGCATATAAATATACGAAAAATGTTTTTGTTTGAAAGAATACAAAAAAATGTTATACATATACATACTTATATTATAATAATTACAAATATGTAAAATAATTAAAGAATTATATTATGTCCAACTAAGCATCTACCCAGCAATCACGTCATCAGTATCAGTGACGGGTCAATTAGTTGTTGATTAGGCAAGATTCGTTAAATTTTTGACGGTTTGTTAGTTCATTGGTTAATTTTACAATTAAATCAATAGTACGCATGAGACAATTGTTGTTTTCGCGGTACAAGTACTAAATTGATAATCCGCAATAGTACGCGTGGCAAAAAAACAGTTTACTCTAATAGGAATGACCTATATAAATCAGGATCAAAATGTCATGTTGTGGTTAAGGTCCTTTTGTGCTGTCTCATCATATATGCAAAATTCAGGGACTCATTTTTTTTGCTTCTAGTTTGAGTTGGAAGTTAATGTATGCCACTTCTGTTTGCTTACTCCCTTTGTCTCAAATGTAGATGTAAGCTTTGGTTTATTGCAAATATTGAGAAAATGGTTGCCCGGCCATTTTGTGGCGGCAATTTCAACTTGCTTTATTGTTCTCATCCATTAGCTCAAAGATACTATAAAGTCATTATGCTAAATGGAAGTGTCATAAAAAGGAAATACACATCTTTTGCTACAAACTAAGGAGGAAAGCGTACTCTTCATTTGGACGAAGGGAGTTTGACTTGTGAAAGTTAACCCTTTAACAGATATTTAAAAGTTGTGAAGCATTATCCAGAATTCTAGATGGCTATTTACCAAATCTTTAGTTCTGCTATTAATAATAAGCTAATAATTTATCCCACTTTATTTTTCCATTGGACTTTCAGGGCGGATATAGAGGTTTTTACTCTAAAAACACCTTGCAACTGACGCCTAAAATTGTCAATGATATCCATAGACGCGGTGGCACTATTCTTCAGACTTCGCGAGGAGGTCATGATACAAACAAGATAGTTGATAACATTCAGGACCGAGGGATAAATCAGGTTGGATGTTTTCTTATAGCATTGTGAATGGGCAAACCCCGGTGCGCCAAGCGCTCCCCGCCAAGCGGGGGTTGGGAGAGGGAACCATTTGCTAGAGCCTTCCCCTGACAATTGTCAAGAGGCTGTTCGCCAAGATTCGAACCCGTGACCTTGTGGTCACCAAAGGAGCAACTTAACCGTTGCGCCAAGGCTCGCCCTCTCTTATAGCATTGTGAATGCTGAACTTGAAAACAATCTTTTAGTTGTTTCTGACAGTATCTAACCAGGTGTACATAATTGGAGGTGATGGAACTCAGAAAGGGGCAGCTGCTATTTACAAGGTATTAATCTGCACTAATCATCATTTCATCCCATAATGACTGGCTTGCTAGTCAAGCCAGAACATGGCTAGATTATTTATTTATTGATTTGTTTGTTTGTTTCAAGGAAGCTGAAAAGCGCGGCCTTCCAGTTTCCGTTGCTGGAATTCCGAAGACAATTGATAATGATATTGCTGTAAGCTCTTAATCCATGCAGTTCTGAATCTGCTCAATCGTCTATGACTTGTCTCAGTAGTCCAATACGATTTGATTGAAACTGAAAGAAGAAGTCCCCAATTGAATCCATGCTTAAGAACAACCTTAAACTAAATTTTAAGGGATCGTGAATATTTATATTTTCAAGGATGCTTCAAATGGAAGTACTAGATAGGATATAACTGTTTTTCCCTCTGTCCCGAAATAATTGTCTCCTACTTTTTTTAATGGCCTCCAAAAATAGATTCCACTTTCAATTCTTGGAGTGGTTTTATATGTTAATTGTCTACAATTCCCTTTTGTAGAAAAAGAATTAGAGCCACATATATGGGACCACTAAAGGGAAATTGACATCTTAGTTGGGACTCCAAGAAAACTTGACGTCTTAGGATGGTGTTCTGGACACTTACCATGTAAACCTAGTATATATGATACAGGAGAGAAGACTGAACTAACGTGGATATCGATAAACAATAAAGATTTGACAACTTGTTATATTGTGCTGGTATGCAAAATAAGTATGCAAGTAAATGCCAAGTAGTTGACACAAGACTTTGCTGAGTAAGACTTGTATACTTCATTCTGAAATAGTAGAATCATATTCCTGCTTAGGAGATTGCTTGAGTCAAGACTATTGAGGGCATTGCCCTTAAGGCTTGAGCAGAAGTGCAGAAATGAGGTTGCATATCTAAGAAGTTGGTTTGAGCAGCTGAAAAATTAATTATCTTAATTGGGTGTTTTAGATAACATTGTGAAGCAGTGGCGAGGCTACACTCATTGCAAGGGGGTCAACCGACCCCCTTCATTTTGGAATGTGTCAATTTTAGTACTATCAAATTTTTAGAAAATGACATTTTACTACTAAAAATTATGATTTGTATATTTTGACCCCCTTAATTTTGAGAAGATTTAACACTAAATTAATATTTTGACCCCCTAATATATTAAATTCAAATACCTTAATCATAATGTTATGCTAAAAAAAAACTTGATCCCCTTCCAAAAAAATCCTGGCTTCGCCCTGTTGTGAAGCGATAGGACATACAAACTCTATTAGTTTTTCTTTTGCGGATGGAAATGAAATTGAACTGAGTGGATCCTAGACTACTGTACGAGGTTGCGAAGTTAGTGTTGCTTTCCTTTGAGGTGCCAATTTATTACAACTCAAGGCCAAATGCTGATGATACATTCTATCCTATAAAATCAGTGCAGTGGATTCATATCTTATCTGAAGTGGATAAAGTAAAAAAAAATTGATAACGAGTTTAATAAGGCAAGCACACAGTCATATTTATGGCATATTGTTCCTAGGCCTTGCTTGTCTTTATGGAGAGGAGGGACCGTTGATCCTCTATGTAATGAAACAAGACCAAGTTCTTTCCTCTATTCATCTGTAAGACCTAAAGATTCATTATACAACCAAAAATAACCCCTTTCTGCATAGTAGTTGGCAGTGATCATAATATCGATTCGTTCATATGATATGTCTGCATTTGGGGCGGGTGCTTTTGTTGCATGCTTATCAGGGGCGGATTTAGTGTTAATGGTGGGGGTGCCCGTGCACCCGGTCAAATTCTATTTCTTTTTTAAAAAATTAATTTTTTTACACTATTTATTAAGTGCACCCGCAGATAAGATTACTTAATTTCCACCTCTGCTGTTAACAGATCCCATGACTAGTTTAGTTGGTTAGCAGTTAAAGTTTATCACTAAAGATCAGGTTTCAAATCCTTCTATATACAAATAATTTCAAATTATTTTTAGTCTCTAATATGAGAAATATTTTTTTTTTTTCAAAATCTTACTTAAATTCTTTATAATCATATCATAAATAGTTTTTATTTATTATTCAAGTTAATTTTTTTGCCTTTATTATGATAAATGATTTTTTCTTTTTAAATATTTTATATTTGGATTCTTTTGCTCATTACTTTAACTAATATAAATGAATTTTATTTATATCTATTAGTTTTTTCATCGTTTATTGTTTGTAAAAATGTAAATTTGAAACATATAAAAAATATATTACAAGATTAATTTCAAAAAATGTTTCTAAAATGATGTCATCATTAAAACAAATATAATGTAAATATCATTTTTATTTTTATTTTTTCATGACATAAACTTACTATTTCCAAGTAAACAATAAGAAAAAAAAACGGTGGGTTAAAGATTAGCATATGTTTATAATTAACTTATATTTTAAGTTTTGTATTATAATCTGGTCGTGTTTGAAAAAAAAATAGTTTGCACTTTTATAATGTAAATTGTGTACCCTCTATCGAAACATCTTATATCCGCCACTAATGCTTATGTCTACATGTTATACTTCATTCTAGCTACTAGTTATTGTGTCTATGTCATTTATAAGTGATGGTTCAAAAAACGTCGGATCAGCCCAAATTCAGTGGTTCGGATATATGCTGGATGCTTGAATACACTAAAAAAGATGAACAAACTCGTAAACTAAATCGGGGCTTCACCGGCGAAGGCCCTACGGCGTGATAGTAGGTATTTATATTTTATATGAGCAAATTAATTGACTATAGTTCAGAGTTAAATAATGCGTTATCAGAAAATTGTGATTTATAACTTGTATTTATAGTTGTATGAGATAGTCTCCTGCCTTGGATATGAAGTTAGGAGAGATAGTGAGTTAAATTCTACTCAGGTGACAGGTCCTAATTCCATGATGTCATTGTTGGACTAGAATTAGAAGTGATTGTTGGACTAGAATTAGAAGTGTATTCTGGACGTACGTCGGGAAAACGTGCTTCTCGTCATGGTTGTTGTTTATTTGTTGGTCGACATAGCTCGTATGTCGGGCATGGAGATGGCCAAAGGTAGGGAAGCTCATTCCCTATGTATTCTTTTGTTTAGCTTGATTGTGGTTGACGTCGTCGTGGTTGACCTAGGTTTAGGTCCTCGATGACCTAGTATGGTTCCATGGTCGTCCCAGTCTTAAGGCTAGTTCCTTATGTCTAGGTCGACATAGTGGCTATGTTGAGGAGATTGTGACGAGCATAGGCAGGGAAGCCCATTCCGTATGCCGTATTTAGGACTTGTGCATACTTTCCATTGGGCCTTGCCCGTTTTGTGGCCCAAGGCCGTACACGGTTTATACCGTTCAATAAGGTTTTCTTGTGTCTAAGTTCATTACCGTGAATTCTTGTCTAGAGCAATGGCAGAGATTGGGTAATGCCACTTAATCTATGATAAGTGTATTATATAGGATTTCAATGCTACCTTCAGGGTGACTTTACTTTAACGATTATTAGATAATTTTGACATCCTCATTGGTGACATAATATCCTCTGGATTATGCTCTGAAAGAGCATATAGCATTTTTAGGCCGTTACTTTACCTGTTGCACTGTGTACTTCTACTTGTCGAGAAGGGAATACTTTTCAGCTTTCTGATGCTTTTCTGCGAGGTGGATATTGATGAAGGAAGAAAGAATTTGCTCATTTGAAGCATTGTACCTTTTGGAATGTTTTCCCTGTCTTAGTCAGTTCTTGACAGCTTTCTAGGGTTTGCTCACCTTTTTATGAAATGTGGGAACTAATTCATGTGGTTGTTAGGTGATAGACAAATCGTTTGGCTTTGATACTGCTGTTGAAGAAGCTCAGAGGGCCATTAATGCAGCACATGTGGAGGTGGAGAGTGTGGAAAATGGTGTTGGAATAGTGAAACTTATGGGTCGGTACAGCGGTAAGCACTTGAATTATGCATATGATGGTTCTCCGATTCATTATGAACTTCATTTTAGGTTCTTACATGCCTCCTACTTCTCTGGCTTTTATTTTACAGGGTTCATTGCGATGTTTGCTACACTTGCGAGTCGAGATGTGGTAAGCTTCAGAAAAATTAAATACTTCATCCGTCCCAAGATGAATGACCATTTTGAATTTAAGGGTCATTTTGGAAATGTTGATTTTTAATAGAAAAAATCATAAACATTCTTGCTATTCACTTTCAAAATTTTAGTTTTCGAAAAATATAATGAACTATGAAAAAAATTGGAATCATTCAGGGACAGTTTTTTGATGGAAAAGTTTCAAAAGGACATTCATTTTGGGACAAAGATGATCATTCAATTTGGGACTCAATTTGGGACAGAGTGAGTAGTAAATAGATGCCACTTTTGTTGAAAAGATTCTGAACTATTCTAAGATAGTTACGCGATAAGTTTTGGAGGGAGTAATATCAAACAGTAAGGTGCTGATTCCGGAATTTGGTACGAGAACAAAAAATTAGCTATTCATAACTTACTATTTGTTTCCCTGACATTCTCTTTTACTAGATTGTGATGTGGCTTCTGTTCTTTATCATTTTACCTTGCTTAAGGGAACTCACTCTTCAAGATATTATTATTAAACGGTGAATGTGAAGATCACATGGAAAGCCATTAACTTTCTTTCTTTCTGAAGTATGGCTCTTCCTGTCAATCTCTGGACAATGAGAATCAGAAAACTTTCCTGCTATATCTACTGATCGTCTTCTAAAAAACAAGCAGAGATTCTATTGATTCTATTATTCTTTCTTATATTAGGTTGTCTCTAATTTTTCAGATTCGATTACACATAATACTGATTTCAGTAACAGAGGGTAACAGCTTTTTCAGCAAATATAACAGCACTTGCTGTTTGCAGATGAATACATTCACAGATATATTCATCCTAGTTCCTTGCATGGGATTCTTTTACATGTCTAAACACATGCGGTGACTTTAGTGACTGTACCAATTGTCTGTCAAGGTAAGATCTGTTAATACTTAATAGGTTTTGGATTTTTACAGGACTGCTGCTTAATTCCAGAATCTACATTCTATTTGGAAGGGAAGGGTGGGCTCTTTGAGTATATTGAACAAAGGCTGAAAGAAAATCGTCATATGGTGATCGTGTTGGCAGAAGGTGCAGGACAGGATTACGTTGCTCAGAATCTGAATGCAGTTGAAGAGAAAGATGCATCAGGAAACAGGCTGCTACTGGATGTTGGTCTATGGTTAACCCAAAAGATCAAGGTGGGTGAAAATTGCAACTGTTCTTAGTCAATGATCTATTTCTGTCTTTTATTCTGAAATTTCTTGTTAAAAACAGGAGTGGTCATTCTGCTTCCTTGTATAGTTTGATGAATGTTTTTATTTACTTGGACATGGCACTTCTCTTTCTTTGACGTACTTAGTTTAATTTACTCAATCTAATTACTATTAAGTAGTCATTTATTTGTTCAATGTAAAGCTTTCTTCTAATTCACTCATTGGAGATTATGTTAATTTTATAGTTGGTTGTTCAGAAATGTTCTAGGGAATACTCCATTCGTCTTGAAATTTCCCTATAACTATTGCCTCATTTAGAATTGAGACAATTTTGGACAAAACAAAAATGAAAGCTGGACAATCTTTGGGGATGGTGGGAGTAGCAACAAGGTTCTTACCTATAAAAAGTGATCGTCAAAAAGACATTCGTACTTGGTTATGTTCCCCTATTTTAATTGGTCACATTTTATTGGTAGTTTTCCAAAATCTGACAGTCGTTTATTTTTTGCCAAAATACAAGAGAATGACCAAATTCTGGTATATTGGAGGATAGTCTGTAATCTCACAGAGGACTTTCTTGCAGAGAAAACTGGGAATCAAGTCATGTTAGTTGATTTATAAAGGAAGAAGCCTGTTGTCTTGAATTAAATCATGCTATTCAACTATTTTTGTCAGTCAGATTTTGTAATTGCTGTATGCCTTTACTTGAGTTGAGGATCCTCTCTCTTTTCATGGCGGGGGTTATTTGTTTTGGAATTTCTCTAAAGCTGGTGTTTTCTTATTTAATGAACCTTGATGTCAATATGTTCCATGTCGCAGGATCATTTCACAAAGGTCAAGAAGATGGCAATAAACATGAAATATATAGGTAGTTCTCAGAACTGCATGTGATTATCTTTTTCATGCTATAAGTGGCTTCTAATGCAGCATCCCTTTTGAGATGACTTCTAAGTGGAGCCTTAAATTGTCTAGTGCCAAAAAAAATTCTCTGTGAAAGCCATTTTGAGATGATAGCGTTGTATCACAGTATATGTTGGGGATTTTCTTTTTGCCTACTTCTTGATATACCTCAATAAGTTCATGCAGTACAGCAAATTTGGAAAAAAAACACTTTTATCCTTATTTGTTTACACATCTCTACATATACAACTGTCATACTTGTGAAATCAACCTTTTGATGGTCTGGTTTGTAGTTTTATCATGATTATGGAGAGATGATTTATTGAATCATCTCCACCTCGATATATAAATATATGTAAATCCCCATTTTAGAGTACAACCAGTTGCTTGATTTCAAGGCATCTCTCTCTGAACATCAACGAGATGGGAATTTTAATGTTAAGGTCAACTATAACTTCAGGAGTTTCTGATCCAAATTGCTCTCTTATTGGTAATGGGTAATGTTGTGTTCCCATGTGGTTTTGGTTTACATGCTGTTAAGATTTTAGAATGGAATCTTATTTATATATACTTTCCATATGTGATACGTACCATCATGCTTCATATGACCATCGTACACACACAAGAAAAATAAAATATTATCTTTGTTTAGTATCACTGCTTAGTTTCGAGTTTGTCTTACCTAAAATCTTATATTTGCAGACCCAACATACATGATCCGTGCTATTCCAAGTAACGCATCAGACAACATCTACTGTACACTTCTTGCTCAGAGTGCTGTTCATGGGGCTATGGCTGGATACACAGGCTTCACAGTTGGACCAGTGAACAGCAGACATGCTTATATTCCAATTGGCGTAAGTGCTCGTGTAACTGATACTCCATACTAATCCCTCCGTCCCATAATAAATGTTTCACATTCCATTTTGGTTCGTCCCAAAATAAGTGTCACGTTCCTAACTAAGTAAAGTGACTTGGTGCAATTTTATCATTGTACAAGCAATGTACAAGCTAGTGAAGCACCTTCCTAAAAAACGTTGACAAGTCAAATGCGACATTTATTTCGGGATGGAGGAGTATAATTCAATATGAATTGTCTCTAAATTTTAGCATCTGTCCTATGCTGCATACACTGGTTGATACAAATACTATCACTTCATTTATACACAGCCATGTGGAAATTCTAATCTCTAATGACATGTTGTAATTGCAGCGCGTGACCGAGACTACAAACATTGTCAAGTTGACTGACAGAATGTGGGCCAGGCTTCTAGCATCTACAAATCAACCCACTTTCATGCAGCACAATGAAAATTTGGAAGGAACGCTTGAACAAGAGACTGCCGATCAGGTAAACGGCATGAAGACTACTACTACTTAAATTCTATGAAATGGATATTGGAATGAACCAACAGACACATATTTACGTGAGCAATATGTGTCTTGTTTCTGTTTCGTGCCATGCGGAGTTCCTGTCATGCAGTTATTAGGTGGTAAGTCAACTAAACCATAAACATGCACATTCATTTCATAGGTTACTTCTTCAAATGTTTTTTTTTTCTGATTAATTTCTCCCACATTAGTTTGTTTTAGGAGCAATGCTAGGGGCACAAAAAAAAGATCACAAAATTTTGGCCACAAACTGAGTTGGCAGTTATTGATTGGATACTTAATTAATGAGTATTTAGGCCTACAACAACACCATCCAATCAAATGCTGCCAAATCATTTTTTGTCCAAAATATTGTGAGATTTTCCTGTGACTTTAGTATTACTCTTAATTTAGATTCTTTTTTGATTATTTACTAGACTATATTCATTGAACAGAGGTTTGAACCCGTTGATTATTTTCACCACAATATATATATACATATATATATATATATATATATATATATATATATATATATATTTGTATATACTTCACATTGACTCAAATTAGGGATGATGTTTACCTGCTTGTTTGAATGCATTTGTGTTATGTCTCAGCTCGATTAAACGGAACAGTTAACAGAAATTAGAATTGAATTGAGGGAGAAACAGAAGAATTAGATTGGAATGAAGAGAATTAGCAAGGAAGAGAGAGAATTGTAGAGAGAGAAACTAGAGAGAGGTGAGGAATTTGTGATATTTTGCATAATGATGAACACAGAGGTGTTTGTTCCTCTAAAAATGGCAAGGCACATGCGCCCCAACCAACTCAGCAAAACGCCAAAAGAAACGACGTCGTAACAAGCTAAAACTGTAACTACCTTATCTCTCCTAAAACGACGTCGTCTGACTAAAAGAAAACGTACATATATTATACGCTAATACAATTAATACGATAAAACAATTATCATAAATGTTATTGGATAAAACGGCAGCGTTCCTCCTCGGATTCAAAAGCAACGGTCATCCCCAAATTAAAATGAACCCTAGTTCATTACATTCCCCCATCCTTCGAAAAATCCTTGTCCCAAGTATTGAATTGAGGAAAATTGGAAGCAATTACGGGCCAATCCTCCCAAGTCGCGTCCTCTGAAAGGGAATTTGACCATTGAATGAGTACTTGCGAAGCTGGTCGATTCCCTTTCTTTATCAGTCTTCTATCCAAGACAGCAATGGGTTCCACCAAGAATTGCCCTTCATCCCCAACAATTGGTAAGGAAGGATTTGATATCACCTTGTCCCCAATTCGTGGCTTGAGCAAGGACACATGGAATACTGGGTGAACCTTTGAATTCGCAGGAAGCTTCAATTTGTAAGCCACAGGACCCACCTTTGCCTCAATCAGAAATGGGCCAAAATATTTGGGAGCAAGCTTCAAGTTCTTCCTCAATGCCAAGGTAGACTGCCTGTAAGGTTGTAATTTCAGGTACACCCAATCCCTTACTTGCAAAACTCTTTCTTTCCTCCCTTTATATGCGTATTGCTTCATTTTGTTCTGCGCTTCCATAAGTACTTCCTTCAGGTTTTTTACTTGTCTGTCCCTATCCTTGACAAAATCCGTGACCGCATCCACCTTACTGTATTGAGCATGACTGAAGATGGCTTGGGGTGGGGGATAACCATAGAGTGCTTCGAAAGGGGACATCTTTAGAGCTGTATGATAGTTTGTGTTATACCACCATTTAGCTATGGTTAACCAAACTGACCACTGATTTGGTTTCACACTGGTGACAGCTCTGAGATATTGCTCTAAACAACGGTTCAACCTCTCAACCATCCGTTTGAGGATGGTAGGCAGTGCTTAGGTTGAGAATGGTGCCCAAGAGTGAGAACAAGGATTGCCAAAACTGGCTCACAAAAATCCTGTCTCTATCTGATGTAATGGTAACTGGTAGTCCGTGGTACTTGTAGATGGACTCAAAGGAGCTTTTTGCTACCATGTATGCAGTGTATGGGTGCTTAAGGGGTACAAAATGAGCATACTTGGTTAACCTATCCACCACAACCAAAATGGAATCATAATTGTGGGACATAGGTAAACCCTCAATAAAGTCCATAGCTATATCTTCCCAAGGTTTGTTAGGAATGGGTAGGGGTTGTAGCAACCCTGCTGGATGAGTAGTCTCTGTCTTATGCTGCTGGCAGATATCACATGGGGAAATCATTTCTTGCACTTGCTTCTTCATACCACCAGGCCAGAAAAATAGTTGCCCAATCCTCTTAACTGTTCCTTGCACACCAGAATGCCCTCCTAGTGGTGAGTGATGTAGCTCATTCACAATCTTTCCTCTCAGTTCCCCAGTTTTTTCAATTACCAACTTACCCTTATATCTCAACACCCCATTGTTCAGAGTATAATCTGAGAACTCAGGTTTTTGCAGAAGTGTTCCTTCCATTATTTTTTGAATATCCTCATCTTCCCAGCTAGCTGTTACTTCTGTGACCCAACCTGGTTGTGCTACTGAGATTGCTAAGCATTCTCCACCCTTTTGTTCCTCATAAATCCTTGACAAGGTATCAGCAGCTTTGTTCTCCACCCCTTCTTATAAGCAATTGTGTAATCATACTCTAGTAACTTAGAAATTCATTTTTGCTGCAAACTCCTAGTTACTCTTTGATCCATGAGATACTTGAGACTCTCATGATCAGTTTTAATTTGGAACTTGTGACCACAAAGATAGTACCTCCATTTCTCCACAGCCATGAGTATAGCTAGAAATTCTTTTTCGTAGGTGGACAATCCCAAATGCTTAGGGCTTAGAGCTTTACTGATAAAAGCTATGGGCCTTCCTTCTTGCATCAAAACAGCCCCCGCTCCACTGTAACATGCATCAGTTTCTAATACAATTTGCTTGGTGAAGTCAGGCATGGCCAATACTGGGGCTCGAGTCATAGCCGGTTTGAGTTCATGGAAGGCTTTATCTGCTTCTTCATTCCACTTGAATGCATTCTTTTGGAGTAGCTTTGTTAGTGGTTTACTAATAAGCCCATAATGTCGAATAAACCTCCTATAATACCCTGTCAACCCAAGGAAACCTCTTAGCCCTTTAATTGTTGTAGGAACTGGCCAGTCCAACATTCCTTCAATCTTGGTTGGGTCTGTAGACACCCCAGCTCCTGTAATGATGTGGCCTAAGTACTCAACCTTGTCAGTTCCAAAGGAACATTTACTTCTCTTTACAAACAGTTGATGCTCCCTCAGTTTATTAAATGTTTGCTTCAGATGTAACAGATGAAGCTCAAAGGTAGGGCTATAGATTAAGATATCATCAAAGAATACCAACAGGAATTTCCTTAGGAACTCACCAAATATTGAATTCATGAGAGCTTGGAATGTAGCTGGGGCATTTGTAAGCCCAAATGGCATTACCTTGAATTCGTAATGACCATGATGGGTTTTAAAAGCTGTCTTGCTTATATCCTCTTCCCTTACTCTGATTTGATGATACCCAGACCTCAGATCAAGCTTGGTATAATACTTTGAACCATGTAATTCATCAAGTAACTCATCTATAATAGGAATAGGGAACTTATCCTTTATAGTGAGTTGGTTCAACTCCCTGTAATCAATACACATTCGCCAAGTTCCATCTTTCTTTTTAACCAAGAGAACTGGGGAAGCAAAGGGACTAGAACTGTGTCTAATGACCCCACTAGCCAAAAGCTCAGCCACAATTTTCTCTATCTCATTCTTTTGAAAGTAGGGACACCTGTAGGGCCTCTTGTTCACAGGTTCATTGTCAGGCTTGAGGGGAATTCCATGATCAAAATCTCTACTAGGTGGAAGCCCATTTGGTTCTTCAAATATGTCATTGTACTCTTCCAGAACTGCCAAAATCTGAGGGTTAATCTCCTCCTTCTTTAGAGCTGCCACATCCTCTACCCCACTAAGATTACAATGTTTTCCTTCCTTCATGAAGCTCATGGTCATTTTATTGAAATCAAAAGTTATGGGGCTTAATGTTCTCAACCATTGGATGCCTAGAACTGCATCACACCCCCCCCCCCCAGTTTGATGACCTTCATCTCAGCTTGGAAGTCCATTCCCTGCATACTCCACCCAAAATCCTTACATCTTCCCTGGCTCCATATTTTACTCCCATTTGCTACAACCACAGAAATGTCTGGGGTAGCATCCACTATACACCCCAATCTTTGGGCAGCCTTGACATCAAGAAAATTATGAGTACTCCCACTATCCACTAGAATGGTGAATGGTTTTGTGCCCTTTACACCTGTTAATTTGAGGGATTGTAATGAAGAACTTCCAGAAAGGGCATGTAGAAAGATACTCAGCTCTCCCTCTTTATTTTGTTCTTGCTCATTGCCATCCACAGGTACATCTAGAGAGTCATGCCATACTTCCTCCTCTTCAATCTCTTCCACCCCCAACATATAAATTTGTTTTGATTTGCACTTGTGTCCATACTTCCAAACTTCATCACAATTATAACATAATTCCTTTTCTCTTCTGGCCTGCATCTCAGCATTGGTAAGGAGTTTCATGGGGTGGTTGGGTTTGGTTTTTGGAACTTCACTCTTCTGATTAACAGAGGAAGCCATGGGTACAGTGGTTTTGGGTAAACTGTTGTTGGTAGAATAGTAAGTGCTTTGGGGTTTGGGTGTGAAGGTTTTTGGGGTAGGGCTGGGTGATATGGTGCTTGAACTGCTTCCCCATGAATACGTTTTGCTTTTCCTTGTTGTTGCTTCCCAGTGGGATTCCTCAATCCTTGCAATACTCACAGCCTGCATCAATGTTTGTGGAAACTGAGATTGCACTCTATATCTTACCTCCTCCTTCAAACCTCTGATGAAATTTTTCACATAAAACCTTTCACTCAGAGTTGGTTCCTCAGCCTTCACAATGGCTCTTAACTCCTCAAATTTGTCTTGATACTCAGCCACACTTCCCATCTGTTGTAGCTTCGAAAATTCACCCTCTACATTGGTAAACTTAAAATAAACACTTTATCTTCGTAACATGATTCTTCACTAGAGGGTGTATCTAGGTCTGGAAGTTTTGTTGGTTGTGGTACACCATCACATAGTGCATACTATTTGTGTTTTAGGGGAAACAAGAAGGAATGTGATATATTGATTCTTGTAGCCCACCCGAGCAGTTGGGACAAAAGCTTGTTTGGCCGAGCAGTTGTATGCATATTTGACCAAAACTAACTTAGGAGATGTGGAGTGACAAATATTTTCGACACCATAGAAGCCCGACTTTGAAGTGAAAGTTAGCAGCTTCTGAGCTCCATATTTGAAGTGACAAGATTTTCTGGTGGGTTCGAATGGAGAAAGGTAGGTGGGTAAACTTGGTGGGTTCAGTATTGATTGGAAGCGGGTGCACGTCTGATTCAAGGAACTGAAATTAGCTACTCCCTCCGTCCCACAATAATACCGAAAAATTTCCGTTTTGGGCGTCCCACAATAATCAATAATTTCCCAAAATGGAAATGGGACCCACTTTTCTCTACTCACAACACTTTTTAAATTTACTATTCTCTCCACTCATTCTCTCTCCTATTTTACTTTTACACTCACAACACATTACCTTTATCACTTTTTACCTTAATCTCCGTGCCGAGCCAAAAATTCTATATAATCGCGGGACGGAGGGAGTATTTAGTTTTGTTTTGCTAGTTATGCATACTTTGCATATTAGGTTAGGGGGAAAATAGTATAGGGGCTCAAGTGATGGTGAACAAATAGTATGAGGTTAAAAAACAGTTTACTCATAATCGTTTTGTTTAAAACAGTAGCAAGGATTTGAACTGTAGGCAACATGGACAGATGGGCTGTTTGTTGAAGACAGTAACCCACAAGAATTTGAATAGTCACAAGTATTGTTTAAGATTTTGGCCCCTAGAAATTTGAATAGTACTCCCTCTATCCACCAGAATAAATGTCGTAATTGACTTGTCAACTTTTTAAAACAAGATGTTTTACTAGGTTGTACAATGTTAAAAATGCACTAAGGGTCAGTTTGGATGCATTGATTTTGAATTCAATAAATATTCAAATTCTATAGAATTTAAATAACTTATAATTTGCTTTCAAAATCATAGCATTTTCATTATTTGGATAATGTGTGAAATTCAATTATAATTATACATTATACTTAAAATAAAAGTTCAATAATAAGTCAAGTATCTATTTTAGTCTAGTGGTATAAGGTTGTTAGTTATTATAAATAACAAGGGTTCAAACCTTGCTAACAACAAAAGTTTTTAAAAAAATATATTTTATTAAAATAAATAGTATATAGTGGTGGTGGTTAACGGCGGCGGTAGGTGGCAGCCGGCGAAGGTAGTTGGAGGCGTTGATTTCCTGAAGCCGCCGGCAGTGGTGGCGGAGGGTGGCCGGAGGCAGCGGCGGTGGCCGGAGGTGGTTGTAGGCGGCGGTGGCGGCGGCAATGGTGGTTGAAGGCGGTGGTGGCAGTTGTCGGAGGTGTTGGCGGCGGCGAAAGGTGGCACAAACGGTGGTAGTTGAAAGTGTTGTTGTGGTGGTGGTAAAAAGAATGTGAGTTGTTATTAATTGATCAAAATTTAGAATTTAAATTATTAGGATTTAAGATGGAATTAGTTTTGTGGAATTGAGTGATTGAGAATTTCAACACAAATCCAATTTCAAATTTTAGTTATGTTTTCAAACAATGAAATTGGTTTTGGAGGCCTCAATTCCAATTTCAAACTATGGAATTGGGGTATCCAAACATACCCTAAGTCACTTTCCTTATTTGGAAACGTGACTTTTATTTTGAAACATACCAAAATGTAAAGTGTGACATTTATTTCGGGGAGGAGATAGTATGTAAATGTAATGGTCAGAGTGAGTATGAAGATCCATGGACCATGGGTGACTTTTCAGCAATATTAATTGATAGCCCCCACCCCACTTTATCATTTTGTACTTGTATCCCTTGGATGTAGACTAGGGAGGTCTATCCCAACCAAGTTGACATACGGAAGATACATACAATTTGGCATATGTAACCTAATGTAATGTAATGTAGGTACTAGTAGGGGCAATGCAAAGCCACTTGACATGAATGATATTATATTGTCTTTCATTCAAACCATCTTCCAAGTAGTATCTATGTGCCTTCCAATTTGCAGCTGTTTTGTTAGTAGTCCTTTCAAACAACTAGTCTTAGTCTCTGTTTCATAATAAATATCGCAGTTGATTAGTCTCTGTTTCATAATAAATATCGCAGTTGACTAGTCAATATTTTAAAGGAACATGTTTTTATAATGTTAAAATTGTACTACATTACTTTTCTTATTTAGAAACGCGAATTTATTTTGTTTTGGGATCCCCAACATTTGCAGGTTGTTGGGTTTCGTGGGTCCATGCGCAGCGGAAGAAAGCAAATTAACACGAAAACCCGAAGCTTTGGATCCGTTTTAGATGATTAATTAAATAAGATGAAATAGAATAACCAACCTTGATGCCCTTTGTCTTTGATAAACACGTTCCAACTCCAGGTTTGATGATCTTGTGAATCCTTGATGAACGAACCTTGAGTCACGAACTTTAGATCTTGAATTGCGAAGATTCTCTATGTGTATCCACGCGTTGAACGAACCCTGGAACAGTTCTAGGTGGATTGCTAGATCCTTTGATTGAAACCCCTTTCAATCTATGGAGAAATATGAAATTGGATGGTTTTTGATTTTCAATTCCCAATTGAAAAACTCACAATTGTGTTTCTCTAAACTCAATTTTCGTGACTGACGGCTAGGGTAGAAGGGAGGTAGTATTTATACTCTATAAATACTTTTTACTCTCTTGAAAACCCTATTTTTGAGTCAGTTACGTATTTTTCAGCGCCGACGGGATGACTCGTCCCATAGGGCACGAGCCGTCCCCTTTCACAATGCTTCAGATGCTGTCGTCCCCCTTAAAGGGAATAGTTCGTACAAATTCAGGGCACGAGTCGTCCCTATGGGCACGAGTCGTCCCTATGGACATGACCTCTGATACACTCGTCCCAGGCCAAGGGAATAGTTGGTTCTGGCCTGGGGACGAGTCGTCCCCTCTGTACAAAATTTCATATTTTCCATTTTTGACAATTCGTTCGATGCGTGTGATCCCATAGGACTATATTATGTTGGCAATGAGTTCGATCACATCGATCCTCATAAGACATGAGCGGACTCTAGCAAGCCATCATGCCTACCCAAATAATATAATATCAAGTTCGATTTCCTACATAGAACATATCACAATCCCATTGTCACATGATGTTATATTGAACATGAGTCATGGTCCACGTCAACTCATATTGTTCAATGCTTTCTCGTTACCAAGTAAATTGATCAATCGAATGTTATTAATCACATTAATTCATTCGGACATGGCCATGTACATCATCAATCTTACTTACGAGTGGCCTAGCAAACATCTATCTTTACGAGGGACAAATTTCCATCTTGACTTATCATTCTTCCCAACAAGAATCCTATCATGCCAATAATAGCCCTTATTGTTATCCGGTTAAAGATAACGTTAAACTATATTAAACACAATATTCATCAAGTGAAAGACGATAATAATCTCAGGTCAAAGGATATCAATGATATAACTATATGAGATTTAATTATGACATTTGACCATGACATAAATCTCATAATGGGTCAAGTCCAGTACCTTGTTCTCTAAAAGTACCCATGAATTTAATGTGCATCTCCATGCATATAATCATCACATGATTATCCATTAAACTTCATACTATTGCTTCATAAGTACTAGGGACACGATTATTACAATAAATATGTAAATATATATAATAATCAAAATAACAATATCTTATATAAATGAATAATGACATTACATTTAAGTCTATCTCTATGGGCCTAGGGCACTAACACCTACAATCTCCCACTTGCACTAGGCCCAATCATTCATGTATCTTATACCCATGGACCTAACATGACCATCATATTTAGCTTGTGGTAAAGGCTTGGTGAGTGGATCCCCAATGTTGTCATCCGTTGGTACCTTGCATATCTTAACGTCTTTCCTTTCACAGATTTCTCGAATGAGGTGGAAACGCCTCAGAATGTGTTTGGATCGTTGATGTCAGAATGTGTTTGGATCGTTGATGTGACCTTGGTTCTTTTGCTTGAGCAATAGCACCATTGTTGTCACAATAAAGCTCTATCGGGTTAGTGATACTCAGAACGACTTCTAAGTCACAAACGAACTTCTTGATCCAAACCGCCTCCTTAGCTGCATCCGATGCTGCTATATATTCAGCTTCGGTTGTAGAATCAGCAACAGTGCTTTGCTTGGAACTCTTCCAACAAACGGCACCTCCATTTAGCATAAACACAAACCCAGACTGCGATCTAAAGTCATCTTTGTCGGTTTGGAAGCTAGCATCTGTGTAACCCTTTACAACAAGATCATCTTCCATTCCTCCAAATACCAAAAATACATCTTTAGTTCTTCTCAAGTACTTAAGGATATTCTTGACTGCTATCCAATGGTTCTCACCAGGATCTGACTGGTATCTACTCGTCATGCTCAGAGCATACGAGACATCAGGTCTAGTACATAACATGGCATACATGATAGACCCAATTGCCGAAGCATATGGAATATCATTCATCCTCTTTCGCTCATCATTTGTCTTAGGACAATGAGTCTTGCTAAGAGTAATGCCATGGCCCATTGGCAAGTTCCCTCTCTTAGAATTTTCCATGCGGAATCTTCTAAGGATCTTGTTAATATATGTACTTTGACTCAAACCAATCATCCTTCTTGATCTATCTCTATAGATCTTGATACCAAGGATATAAGCCGCTTCACCCATATCTTTCATTGAGAAACATTTTCCTAATCAGGACTTGACAGTCTCAAGCGCAGGAATATTGTTTCCAATGAGTAAGATATCATCGACATATAACACCAGAAATAGTACTATGCTCCCACTTATTTTCTTGTATACACAAGGCTCATCTTCGTTCTTGATGAAGCCAAACTCTTTGACTGATTCATCAAAACGTAGATTCCAGCTCCTCGAAGCTTGCTTTAATCCATAAATGGATCTTTGCAACTTACATATTTTATTAGAATTCTTTGGATCGACAAACCCTTCAGGCTGTATCATGTATACATCCTCAAGTAGGTTTCCGTTAAGAAACGCTGTTTTGACATCCATTTGCCATATCTCATAGTCATAATATGCGGCTATGGCAATTAAGATTCTAATAGACTTAAGCATTGCTACGGGTGAAAAGGTTTCATCATAGTCAACACCATGAATTTGCCTATACCCTTTAGCAATAAGCCTAGCCTTGTAAGTATGTACCTTCCCATCCATGTCGGTTTTCTTTTTGAAAATTCATTTGCACCCTATGATTTTTACACCTTCAGGTGGATCAATCAAGTTCCAAACTTGATTATCGTACATGGATTTGATCTCGGATTCCATGGCTCCTAGCCACTTGTCCGAATCAGGAGCGGTCATCGCCTCTTGATAGGAAGTAGGTTCATCATTTTCAATGATTTCTACTTCATTACTTTCCGTCATGAGAAATCCATATCTCTCAGATTCGGATCGTAATCTATCTGATCTGCGAAGAACTTGTGTATCTTGAACCGGTTCCACAACTTCTTGTGAACTTGGTTCCGTCTCTACTATTGGTTCCTTGTCATTTTCGGGTTCTTGAATTTCTTCAAGATCAATTTTACTCCCACTAGTTTCTTTAGAGAGAAACTCTTTCTCTAGAAAGACACCATGTCGAGCAACAAACACTTTGTTCTCGGATCGGTTGTAAAATCGATATCCTTTCGTTTCCTTGGGATAACCAACGAAAATACATTTATCGGATCTGGGTGCAAGCTTATTTTCAGAAACCAATTTCTTTACATAAGCTTCACATCCTCAAATCTTCATGAAAGATAAACTAGGTTTTCTTCCATGCCACATCTCATGTGGGGGCTTAGGAGCCGATTTAGTAAGGACCCTATTAAGTGTGAAAGCAGCAGTTTCTAGTGCATGTCCCCAAAAAGAAATAGGAAGGTTAACTTGACTCATCATCGATCGAACCATATCCAATAGAGTTCGATTTCTCCTCTCGGACACACCATTCCATTGTGGTGTTCCGGGTGGAGTAAGTTCTGAAACGATTCCACAACTTTTAGGATGATCGTCAAATTCTTAGCTTAAATATTCACCACCTCGATCAGATCGAAGTACTTTAATAGTTTTGCCAAGTTGATCTTGTACATCATTTTGAAATATTCTAAATATCTCAAATGCTTCACTTTTGTACTTCATTAGATAGACATAGCCATATCTAGATAAGTCATCAGTGAATATTATGAAGTACCGAAATCCTCCCCTAGGAATGCTATTCATTGGTCCACATACATCAGTATGTATGAGAGCCAACAAATCACTAGCCCTTTCACTGCTCTTAGTAAGAGGTGCTTTAGTCATCTTGCCCAATAAACAAGATTCGCAAACATCATATGATTCATAATCATGTGAGTCTAAATATCCATCTTTATGGAGTTTAGAAACGCGTTTCTCATTTATATGACCAAGACGACAATGCCATTTAAATGTGTTGTTCACATTATTTGGTTTAGATTTCTTATTTACATGATAGACATTTTCAACATCAAGGACATAAAGGCCATTGAATGAATTCGCAATACAATAAAGCATATAATTCAAATAAATAGAAAATTTCTTATACTTAATAAGAAAACTATAACCTTCATTATCCAAACAAGAAATTGAAATAATGTTTCTACTCAAAGCTGGAACATAATAGCAATTATTCAAAACTAATATTAGTCCGCTAGGTAAAGTGACTTCATAAGTCCCTACGGCTAATGCAGCAACTCTTGCTCCATTTCCCACACGTAGGTCTACTTCACCTTCTTTGAGCAACTTTCTATTCTTTAGTCCCTGCACATTTAAACAAATGTGAGATCCACATCCGGTATCTAATACCCAAGAACTAGAAGTAGAAAGTAAAATATATATCACATAGATACTTGAAGTCATGGCAATCTCATTGCCCTTCTTCTTCATTCCTTCCTGATAAGCTTTGCAGTTACGCCTCCAATGCCCAGTTTTCTTGCAATGGTAGCAAATCGCATCCTTTTGAGATTTGGGTTGAGGCTTCTCAACACGGCAACCTTTGCCTCCGGTTTAGCAACTTTTGCTTTAACCTTGGTTTTCTTGAACCCCTTTCCTTTATTCACCATCAACACTTGATTGGTTTTCTTGGCGATATTGTTCTCTGCATTCTTAAGCATCCCATACAATTCAGACAGAGTTTTATTCATCCCATTCATGTTATAATTCATAACAAATTGATTATAACTTTCAGGGAGTGAATGCAATATCATATTCGTAGCCAGTTCCAACTGGATAGGATATCCAAGCCTCTCAAGGTGTTCGAGGTGACCCTTCATTTTCAACACATGAGGCCCAACAGGTTGTCCTTCAATCATCTTCCATGAATGAAGAGTCTTCATGGTGTCAAACATTTTCTGACGTGCTTGCAACTGGAACATTTCCTTCAAATATTTCCTAAATCATAAGCATCCATGTGTTCAAGATCCTTTTGAAGGGTCTTACACATGGTAGCGAGCATCAAGCAACCAACATCAATAGAATCATTCATATGTTTCTTATGTTAATCCTTTTCAGCTCGAGATGCATTAGCAGCAGGCTCGGGTGGAACGGGTCCATCGAGAATGTACAACTTCCTTTCTTGTTTGAGAACAATTCTCAAACTGCGGATCCAATCCACATAGTTGTTGCCATTCTCTTCCAACTTGTCCTTTTCAAGGACTGATCGCAGTGACAGAGTTTGATTAGGGTTTGATGTCATTGATCTACAAAGATATGCAACACATATGAACACATATAAGTACCGATTTCATTCAAGAGATTAAATGACGTATTTCATAAATACTCCCACTAAATTATATAACATTCTTATACAAATATGCATAATATAATTTAATAGGCTAAGATCCAACTTTAATTTTATTTCAAGTCGGCTATGGCACGACTGCTCAAAATTAAACTAAAAAGGTAGATAACATTTATCAATCATATCTCCATATGACTCTTAGATCCTTTATGAGATTATAGACATCATATGTCACGTGCTTCAATCTCTTCTTATGCCTTAGGCCCAAAATTGTTTTGATAGCCTAATTAAGTTCAACCATTTTAAACGTATAGGAATCACCGTTTCCTCATCTTGATCATACAAAGATAGAATTAATGTACATCGCTATGGCGTAGCCTACATAAAACTATCCGTGTATTCACAAGTGTTTAAAGTGGGTGGCATAAACAAACTCAAATTTCAATGAATGTTCAATTTTCATGTTTATCAATTAACATTGCAAGGTTGATTCATGAAAAATATATGCGCATAATTATGAACATGGGATGTTACATCACAAATCACAATTGATCTTTACATCAAAATTTCTAATCAATTAGAGTTTAATGATTCATGCAAAATCTCATTTAATATGAACATAATCCCTTCAACAAACGATTTGTTCAAGACCTAAAAATTTATCAATTTACAATAATCATATTAATGAAATTGATGTCCCATAATCTAGATTAATCATATTAATCATATAATTCAATTCTTCATAATCATGGCATATCAAAATATACAATTACTTTCATAAGCAAAACTCATATAAATTCATATTCTAAATCATATTCTTCATGGTAATTCACATAATCTCATTATACAATTATCATGATTATCTAAAATAAACATCATAAACGGGGCTCTGATACCACTGTTGGGTTTCGTGGGTCCATGCGCAGCGGAAGAAAGCAAATTAACACGAAAATTTGGAGCCATGGATCCGTTCTAGATGATTAATTAAATAAGATGAAATAGAATAACCAACCTTGATGCCCTTTGTCTTTGATAAACACGTTCCAACTCCAGGTTTGATGATCTTGTGAATCCTTGATGAACGAACCTTGAGTCACGAACTTTAGATCTTGAATTGCGAAGATCCCCTATGTGTATCCACGCGTTGAACGAACCCTAGAACAGTTCTAGGTGGATTGCTAGATCCTTTGATTGAAACCCCTTTCAATCTATGGAGAAATATGGAATTGGATGGTTTTTGATTTTCAATTCCCAATTGAAAAACTCACAATTGTGTTTCTCTAAACTCAATTTTCGTGACTGACGACTAGGGTAGAAGGGAGGTAGTATTTATACTCTATAAATACTTTTTACTCTCTTGAAAACCCTATTTTTGAGTCAGTTACATATCTTTCAGCGTCGACGGGACGACTCGTCCCATCGGGCACGAGCCGTCCCCTTTCACAATGCTTCAGATACTGTCGTCCCCCTTAAAGGGAATAGTTCGTACAAATCCAGGGCACGAGTCGTCCCTATGGGCACGAGTCGTCCCATATGGGACGAGTCGTCCCTATAGACATGACCTCTGATACACTCGTCCCAGGCCAAGGGAATAGTTGGTTCTGGCCTGGGGACGAGTCGTCCCCTCTGTACAAAATTTCATATTTTTCATTATTGACAATTCGTTCGATGCGTGTGACCCCATAGGACTATATTATGTTGGCAATGAGTTCGATCACATCGATCCTCATAAGACATGAGCGGACTCTAGCAAGCCATCATGCCTACCCAATTAATATACTATCAAGTTCGATTTCCTACATAGAACATATCACAATCCCATTGTCACACGATGTTATATTGAACATGAGTCATGGTCCACGTCAACTCATATTGTTCAATGCTTTCTCGTTACCAAGTAAATTGATCAATCGAATGTTATTAATCACATTAATTCATTCGGACATGGCCATGTACATCATCAATCTTACTTACGAGTGGCCTAGCAAGCATCTATCTTTACGAGGGACAAATTTCCATCTTGACTTATCATTCCTCCCAACAAGAATCCTATCATGCCAATAATAGCCCTTATTGTTATTCGGTTAAAGATAATGTTAAACTATATCAAACACAATATTCATCGAGTGGAAGACGATGATAATCTCAGGTCAAAGGATATCAATGATATAACTATATGAGATTTAATTATGACATTTGACCATGACATAATTCTCATAATGGGTCAAGTCTAGTACCTTGTTCTCTAACAAGTACCCATGAATTTAATGTGCATCTCCATGCATATAATCATCACATGATTATCCATTAAACTTCATACTAGTGCTTCATAAGTACTAGGGACACGATTATTACAATAAACATGCAAACATATATAATAATCAAAATAACAATCTCTTATATAAATGAATAATGACATTACATTTAAGTCTATCTCTATAGGCCTAGGGCACTAACACCTACACAGGTAACCATAGTGACTAGTTTGAATAACACGCGTGAGTCCAAAAATTGAATTAAGTGTGCCACTAGTGATCCAACCTGAAAATGATACTCCCTCCGTCCCAACTCCATCCATAAAATTTGGATCACAATATTGTGATTGATGTGGCCAATATTTAGGAGTAAACAAGTAGAAGATGAGTTGCATATTGTTCTATATTGTTCTACAGCCCGTTAGTGTCTGATTCATCTCTTTCAAGATAGCATATTCAGTGACTCAAAGAAAGAGAGGGGGGACTAAATTTTATTTTTTTTTCTTACCCAGGTTCCCAGCTTCGCCGGACTAATCCTGGACCACCAAGTACCGGCCCCTCAGTATATTGGCGGAGGTAAATCGCGGGATGTGCCCTATGCAGCCAGGGTAACAGCACCCCTTATACTCCAGAGCCCCAAGGGAGCCCTCCTACAAGACATTTACATCACTCTTACATCACCAATTGGCTGCTCCAGCTGCTCCTGCCAAAGAGGCATTTGCATCACTCTTACAACACCAATTGGCTGCTCCAACTGCTCCTGCCAAGATTCGAACTCCCCACACTGAGGATACAAGCCCAGCAATGCTGTTTCCTTAACTGCACGGATGTGCCCCGGGGGCTCCTAAGGACCCTGAAACCAAGGTAGGAATTAAAGCCCAAAGAATCCCCTTGAAGGGATTCGAACCGGTGACCTCCCCTTCGAAAAGCCATCATGATACCACTAGGCCAAGGCCCATTAGGTAGATGGGGGACTAAATTGAATTGATGCAAAGAAGTACTTCCTCCTTCTCGGTTTTCCTTTCCTTTCTTCTTTATTCTATCTCTGTTTAAGATTTTTAATTGCTTTATTATTTAAAATTGATAATAGAACCTACTTGTCATCCTCACATTAAAAACTTCATACTCACTTTATTTTTCCTATTTTACTTTATATACTCACAAACATTTAATTTTTTCTTAATTTCTGAATCGAATCAAACTAAAAAACATTAAATTGGACGGAGTGGAAAAAAAGGGGTTTTGCAAGTGGATCAACTTGTGGTGAAGAATTTGTTTGGATTTATTCAAGAGGTTGGGAAGGACAAAGATCTGTGTATGACAACTGCATAGTATGTGTTAGAAGAATCATAATATCATTAGGCTGTATCAAGTTTTAACCTCTTTTAAGAAAAATGTGATTTGTACAATAAAATTTGAAGAATTTTGTGGAATTTAAGGAGGCAGTAATATAAATGACAAAATCTTAATGTAACAGTAAAATTTTAATTCATTGGTCTCTAAATAAATATCCAAATTTAATTTATTAATTTTTTGAAATGAATTGCCTTTTTCTTTTCTTTTCTTTTTTTAAAAACTTTGTTTCTGAACACTTTTTTATATATAATATTTTTTCTGTTCATTTTATTATCCTAAAATTAAGTGTTTAGAAAGTGTATGATAATAATTACTCCCTCCGTCCTACAATAATACCTAAAAATTTTCCTTTTGGGTGTCCCCCAATAATCTATATTTTCCCAAAATGGAAATGGACCAACTTCTTTCTACTCACAACACTTTTTAAATTTACTATTCTCTCCACTCATTCTCTCTCCTATTTTACTTTTACATTCACAACACATTACCTTTATCACTTTTTACCTTAATCTCCGTGTCAGGCCAAAAACTCTATATAATCATGGGACGGAGGGAGTATTTATTTTTATAATTTTAATGTATAAAAAACACATAATTTATGAGTATCCATTAAAATAAAATTTAGACATTCATTTATTATGCACATAATAATAAGAAGAAGAAGCAGTAGTTTGTACGGGATGGTCCAAGTTGGGCCCTCTCAGGCCTATGTTACTACCGTACAGATAAATAATGGACTATGGGCCTAGCCTGGGCCTGTGAGGATGAAGCTCTGGGCCATTCCATTGAACGAGAGCACAACAAAATCTACAAGAATTTGAATAGTCACAAGTATTGTTTAAGATTTTGGCCCCTAGAAATTTGAATAGTACTCCCTCTATCCCCCAGAATAAATGTCGTAATTGACTTGTCAACTTTTTAAAGCAAAATGCTTTACTAGGTTAGGTTGTACAATGTTAAAAATGCATCAAGTCACTTTTATTATTTGGAAACGTGACTTTTATTTTGAGACATATCAAAATGGAAAGTGACATTTATTTTGGTTCGGTAAGTAAACGTAATGGTCAGAGTGAGTACGAAGATCCATGGGTGACTTTTCAGCAATTAATTGATAGCCCCCACACCACTTTATCATTTTGTACTTGTATCCCTTGGATGTAGCCTAGGGGGGTCTATCCCAACCAAGTTGACATAAGGAAGATACATACAATTTGGCGTATGTAATGTAATGTAATGTAGGTAGGGGCAATGCAAAGCCACTTGACATGAATGATATTATATTGTCTTTCATTCAATCCATCTTCCAAGTAGTATCTATGTGCCTTTCAATTTGCAGCTGTTTTGTTAGTAGTGATCCAACCTGAAAATGATACTCCCTCCCTCCCAACTCCATCCCATAAAATTTGGACCTTTGGATCACAATATTGTGATTGATGTGGCCAATATTTAGGAGTAAATAAGTAGAGGATGAGGTGCATATTCAGTTGACTCTAAGAAAGTGATGGGGGACTAAATTGAATTGATGCAAAGAAGTACTTCCTCTGTCTAGGTTTTACTTTACTTTCCTTTTTAGTGTCTAGGTTTTACTTTACTTTCCTTTTTAGTCTCTGTCAGTTTAAAATTTTTAATTGCTTTATTATTTAAAATTGATAATGAAATTCAATTGTCATGCTCACATCAAAAACTTTCTACTCACTTTATCTTTCCTATTTTACTTTTTATGCTTACAACATTTATTTTTTCTTAATTTATAAATCAAGTCAAATTAAAAAAACATTAAATCGGATGGAGTGGAAAAAAAGAAGGGTTTTTGCAAGTGGATCAACTTGTATTGTGTGTGGGGGAAGAATTTGTTTGGATTTATTCAAGAGGTTGGGAAGGACAAATTGATTTATAGATGTGTATGACAACTGCATATGTGGGGGGTTGCATGTGTTAGAAGAATCTTAATATCATTAGGTTGTATCAAGTTTTAACCTCTTTTAAGAAAAATGTGATTTGTACAAATTTATTTTTTTAAAATGAATTGCCTATTTTTTTTTAAAAAAAAAACTTTGTTTCTGAACACTTTTATATATATATATATATATATAGGATCCTATTATAATGAGAACCAAATTTATATGAGAACCATAAGAATCACTAACAGCCATTGGATTAAAAAACACATCAATGCTCCAGATTAAAAAAAAAATAGAGGAAGTGGCATTTTCGTAATTATTTCATTTAAAATCCTTCTCAAATTTCAAAATAAAATATCTCAATATCTATAAGTCGAAAAAAAAATTCGAAAACATTGATTTTTTTGTCTTGTGACGACGATTCAAACTAGATACCGAAGATAGGATTTTGAAAAAATAATATTGACTTATAGATTACTTAACTAGTGTACATTATTTAACTAAATGCATTACTTAACTAGTGTGCACGAGTTAATTACTTAACTAGTGTACATTATTTAACTAGTGTACATTACTTAACTAGCTGTGTTGTCTTAGTGAACACTAGCTAGTTATCTTAGTGAACACTACCTGTGTTGTCTTAGTGAACACTAGCTGTGTTGTCTTAGTGAACACTGTTTGTGTTATCTTAGTGAACACTAGATGTGTTGTCTTAGTGAGCACTAGTGTTTGCTAGTGTAACCTAGTATACACTAGCTATGCGTATCAAGCGTTGGCTAATGTAAACTAGCTAGTTTAACTTAGTGTACTCTAGATATGTTGTCATAGTGAGCAGTATTTGTGTTATCTTAGTGAACACTAGGCTGTGTTGTATTAGTGAGCATTAGGTAACATGTGTTGTATGCACACTAGCTAGTTGTCTTAGTGAACACTAAATTTTGTGTTATCTTAGTGAACACTGTTTGTGTTGTATTAGTGAACACTAGTTGTGTTGCTTATGTCTGTTAGCTAGTTGTCTTAGTGAACACATTGCATTGTGTTATCTTAGTGAACACTAGCCGTGTTATATTAGTGAACACTATTTGTGTTGTATTAGTGAACACTAGCTGTGTTATCTTAATGAATACTAGCTGTATTGTATTGGTGAACACTAGCTGTGTTGCTTAGTGAATACTAGCTGTGTTGTATTAGTGAAGACTAGCTGTGTTGTCTTAGTGAACACTAGCTGTGTTGTATTAGTGAACAATTTGTGTTGCTTATGTACACTAGCTAGTTGTCTTAGTGAACACTAGCTGTGTTATCTTAGTGAACACTAGTTGTGTTATATTAGTGAACACTAGCTGTGTTGTATTGGTGAACACTAGCTGTGTTGCTTAGTGAACACTAGCTGTGTTATCTTAGTGAACCATTGTTTGTGTTGTATTAGTGAAGACTAGGTTTGTGTTGTCTTAGTGAACACTAGCTGTGTTGTATTAGTGAACACTAGCTGTGTTGCTTATGTACACTAGCTAGTTGTCTTAGTGAACACTAGTTGTGTTATCTTAGTGAACACTTGCTGTGTTGTCTTAGTGAACACTAGCTGTGTTGCTAGTGTAACCTAGTGTCCCAAACTGAGTGAATCGTTTTTTCAAAGTTGTCTTCGATAGATATCAAAAAGGAGTGTCAGTCCAAAAAAAAAAAGTATCTTCCAGCCACAAATGAGTGTCAACCATTTTTTACTTCATAAAATAACTTTGCATTTGGCTAGTGTACACTAGCTAGTGTATACTAGCCAAATGCCTTAGCAACAGGACAAAGCATTGGGCCAAGCCTTTGTGTACACTAGTCATTGTTGTAACTTAGTGTACACTAGCTAGTTATCTAGTGTACAATAGCTATTTTTTTAGTGTATACTATTGTGTGTTGCTAGTGTAACCTAGTGTATACTAGGCTGTGTTGCTAGTGTACATTACTTAACTAGCTAGTGACACTAGTTAATTAGCTAGTGTTTTAAAAATCGACGTTGTTCAATATTATTTTTTCAAAATTCTATCTTGGGGATCTAGTTTGAATCGTCTCGTCAAGGCAAAAAAATCAGTGTTTTCGAATTTTTTTTTTCGATTTATAGATATTGAGATATTTTATTTTGAAATTTGAGGGGGATTTAGTTCACAATAATTACGAAAATGCCACCCCCTCTATCTTTTTTTTTTAATGCGGAGCATTGATGTATTTTTAATCCAATGGTTGAATTTAGTTCTGCGTAGTTCATATAAATTTGGTTTTCATTTGAATAGCTTTCCTATATATATATGTATATATATTTATATATAAATTTCCGGTTCATTTTATTATCCTAAAATTAAGTGTTTAGAAAGTGGATGATAATAATCATTTATTTTCATCATTAAAATGTATAAAAAAACACGGTTTATGATTGATCTATTAAAATAAAATTTAGACATTCATTTATTTATATGCACATAATAATAAGAACTAAGAAGGAGTAGTTTGTACCGGATGGTCCAAGTTGGGCCCTCTCAGGCCTATGTTACTACCGTACAGATAAATAATGCATATGGGTCCACCATGGGCCTGTGAAGATGAAGCTTTGGCCCATTCCATTGAAAGAGAGTACAACAAAACCTACGTCACCAAACCCAATAGGAAATGTTTTCTTCTATTTTTGGTAAAGAATAAGATAATATAGTTTTTATTTATTTTGAATTCAAGAAGAAGATAACATAGTTAATAGTACAATTGTTTATAATCTCAATTTTTTGAGATTACAAACAATTATATTGTTGAAATTTTCTCTTGTATTGTATAATAAATTTCTCTCATTTGTTAAAATTCTGTTCTTTTCTCTACTCGTGAGAGTCTTTGTTTTCTCTCCTTTGTGAGAGCCTATGTTTGTTTATTCTATTGTTTGTTGTTTTTATCATCTTGTAATGACGACGATTTTTTAATTTTTTCACAATGAAGTGGATGTCATTGTTTTTACTGCAAAAACATGGTTCGTGAATTTTGAGATATTTGGTAGGCGTTTTCTCGTTAACCCGGATTCTACATATCAAGTGCTCAACGCAATATTACCAGAGGGATAATTTCTTTAATGTCACATAGATTGAGGCAGTTTTCAAGTTTTAATTGAAGTGGAATTCAAACGTCTCAATAATAGATAGAAAATATCTTTGTTGTAGGTTAAGAGATGACACTACTATTGTTATTTGGGGTGAGCCTCCGACTTTTATGCAATGCACTTTTTTTTCATATTTCGAATGAAAATGAATGAGAGTTGTTATATAAACCCGTAAAATTGTTGAGTAAACCCGTATCATTTAACTCACCCCAAAAAATAAAAACAAACCCCCCACTTTTCCCATTATACCCCACCCACACCCACACCCACACCCACACCCACACCCACCCAATTAACTCTCATTTACTCCCTCCCTCTCACTCATCCTCACCCACAACCAAACCTAGACAGAGAAAGAGAAAGAAAGACGTGAAACGCAGAGAGAGAGAAGAAAGGAAAACGGCGAGAGAGAGAGAGAGAGAGAGAGAAGAAAGAAGAAGAAGAAGCAAAACCTAGGTAGAAGAAGAAGAAGAACAAGCAAATTCAACCCCAATTCAAGATTCAAGATGTCAAACCTAGGGAAATCAGGTAATTATTCTTTCTTCAATCGAAATTACTTTAGTTTTGCTTCATTTTGAGAGAATCTCATTGTGATTTTTGAAAAATTTCGAAAATCCGGGTTTTGAAGGGTTCGGCCACTCTTGGCCGATTTATTACACAAATTCGGCCACACCCTACCGAAAAAACTCAAAATTTCGGCCACCCCTACCGAACTCGGCCAATTTTTCGGCCACCCCTACCGAATCGCTCAATTTTTTCGGCCACCCCCAAATTACCGAACCGCTTTCATATTTTTCGGCCACTACAGGCAAAGTTTTTCATTGATTGCATTGTATCAATTCCATGTTTTTTAATCCATCTATTCATCAAAATTTGGACATTTCACTCCTTTTATTAAGAACTAGGTTCAATGTCAATGCATGTTAGATTTCTCGGGCCTTTGTTGAATTTTGATGATGCATTTGTGTATATATGAGTGCCCTACATGATTTGGGTCGTAGGAGGGATTGATTTGGGTAGCCAAACGCAAGTTTGTGCATGATTCTCTACTATGCACGCCAAGTGTTCGATGAAATGCTCCAATGAAAAATTTCTTCTATTTTCTTGGAATTTTTGGCATGGGCGATCTTTGACAATCTTTCTTTCTTATATATGCATTGTTCTTTCTTTCTTATATATGCATTGTTTTTGATATGATATGTTATAAAATGTATTACGAGTTTGATTTTTGTATGTTTTCATTGCAGTTAAGCAAATGTTTACAAGGAGAAAGCGTCCAACTGCTTCAGAAAGGAGTGAAAAAGTAGCCGCACGTACTCAAGGGCAAACTTCACAGAACCAAGAGCCAGTTGAGGATTTAACCGTTGATCCTCGCTTGTCGGTCTACAATGAGCCTATGGAAACCTCACCTGAGCCTCGGATAGACTTTATTCCTGGCTCAAAATGATAGTGACCGGAAGATGAACGGGAATACGGCGGAAGGTGAGGAAGATGAGCCGGAAGGCGAGGAAGATGAGGATGATGATGATGATGAGGATGATGAGGAGGGAGGAGGGGAGATAACGTCTTATCCCGGTGGGCCTAGGTACAAAACATTACTCCTTTCCTATGAAACCCATATTGCTAAATCAATTTGGGAGGGTAAAGATGATAGGATTTTAAAATGTATTAATCATATAGGTAAATTGAAAAAATGGGAATTGGACTTGAATAAAGTGTCAGAGCCGGTTCAAATGCTTATCATTAATTCCGGTCTCTTGAGCTTAGTTAATGGAAGTGGAGCGTATGACAACGTAGATAAAACGTTGGTCAACGCTTTTGTTGAGCGATGGCATCCGGAAACTAATAGTTTTCATATGCCATTTGGAGAGATGACCATCACTTTGGAGGATGTGTCTTGTCTTACATTGCTTCCGGTGTCAGGTCTTCCCTTATTTGACAATCCCGTTTATGCTACTCAGCCACCTCAAAATAAGGTTTGTGAGGTTTTGGGAGTGACCAAAAAAATTGCTAAAGATGGAATTCTGCGAGGGCATTGGTCAATTTAGAATGGCTTAGATTGAAGTTCTCCTCGGTTGTACTCCTCGGACCCCGAAAAGGCATGCTGTCTTTGCTAAGGCATATCTTTTATATTTATTGGGGTGCACAATCTTTTACGATAAGACCGGGACATGTGTCAACGCTAGCTATCTAGATTTTTGAGAGATGATGAGGCAATAGGGAATTATGCTTGGGGAGCCGGAGCGTTAGCTTTTGTACCGGCAACTAGGAAAAGGATCTAGGTTTAACCGCCATGATTTCCGGGCACTTAACCTTGTTGGAGGCTTGGGTTTATGAGAGGTTTCTGCGTTTAGGAACGGTTTCAACAACTACTATCTACCCAATTTGCCGCTCACATTGAAGTGGCTACCACCTCGGGCTCCACCGGCGGCCGGTTGCCTCCGTGCAAGTGAAGAGGCAACATATTGATATTATTCGGGACACGGATGTAAGTATTATTTTTAGTAATAATTTTCACATGTATTTTTGTTTTCTTAAATGAAACTATATTAATATTTTTTATGTTTTTATTGTAGGTGATTTGGACGCCGTATGTCGGTATCCGTTCTACACATCCTTTTCCTAGAGTCGCGCTATACCAAGGTGCTATAGTTGCCGGTAATGTGGTGGAACCACATCTTCCCGACCGGGTATTGCGACAGTTTGGGTACATGCAGACAATACCTCACCCTCCACTTGGTCTTGGGATGGCGAGAGGAGATAAGAAGTCTCTAATGGGGTGGATCATGTTTGCCCAGTCATTCTTTGACTGGAAGGGGAATTGCCTCGATAAACGCAAGTTACCGGGATGTAGAGTGCCTCAACATGCTTCGAGATGATTATCTGCAATGGTACTACGAATATTCACACCCCATTGTGCACCCCATTCTTGAGCGGTCTCACGTTTGTCGGGAGGACAACTGAAGTTGTTGCCCCTAATCCGTGGGATATGCTTATGAATGTCCGAACGTCATTATGCCTATGGCTGAGAGATGGACAAATGGAGACCGCTCATTTAGTTTGGAGGAGGCTATGGACGTCATGTTTAAAGCATTGGCGTAAACTCAAACTCAAACCCGGCGCGGACATCAACTTCTCAAGTTGGTAGAAGATGACAAATAGATATGCGGTTTTGGTTTTTTTTGAACAATTATTTTTGGTATTGTATTTGAACAATTATTTTTGGTTTATGGAGTAATTGGTGTATGAACAATTATTTTTGAAGTAATTGGTTTATGGAGTAATTGGTGTATGGTTTTATATTTCATGTTTTATGGTTTATGGTTTTATGGTTTATGGTTTATGGTTTTATGTGTATGGGGGGTGATTGGTTGGTGTATGGATTTATGGTTTGTATATATATGTTTGTATGGTTGATGGTTGCAAGCATAGACGAGTCGGGGACGTTCCCCTGGTTAGTGCGAGAATAGAAGCAAGGACATGTCGAAAAAGCTGGAAAAATTTCGGCCCGATCGACCGAACCGGAGAGAAGTTCGACGCATCGACCGAAAACCTTGGATCTGTTCGGCCACTGCTGGCCGAGACCTAGAATAGGCTTGTTTTTTTTTTTTTTTTGGGAACCGTTCACGAAAAAACATTGCTACGTGTTCTAAACATTGGGTGAAATTTTGAAATTTTTTTGCCTTAGTTCTGATGGTTCGGCCGATCGACCGAATGTTCTTTGTATTTTCGGCCGCATCTTGACCGAACTGCTCTAATTTTCGGCCATTGCGGCGAACCGTTTCCAAAATTTCGGCCACACTGGCCGAACCATGACATGATGATTTGTTCGTGGGTTTTGTTGTTTGGTTGATGTAGAATGGAATTTAGGATGTTATCTTTGTTGGTCTTTACAATTTTTGGGTTGTGTTGATTTAATTTAATTTAAAGTTAGTTAAATTTAGTTAAATTTAGTTAATAAAAATGGAATTTAATAATAAATGAAAATTATTTAAAGATATGTAACACCACAAATCATAATATTTAACATAAATAAAACTATTTAATATCAATTACATATGTTGATGTTTCGGGTACTTGTATTAATCGAGTTTGATAAAAATCTAGCCATCCGGTTGCACATTCAGCTCGACAATCATACCATTTGTATGGTACTGGTGGCAATGGACATCCTTCCTTCAACTTGGCATGAATGTAATGATTGTTGTTGACGTAGCATATACAAATCAATTTTGGGTTATGTGGCATTGATTTTCGTAGAGGAAGGAAGGTCAATGACAAGGTGTTACTCAAAGTCACCAACGCAACGTCGAATGCATTTGCAACAGCGTAACCCATTTCTGCAGAGTCAAACCAATTTTCTTCTCCGCATGGTCCATCAAACCAGTGGATAGCCGAAAGGACTTTATCCACCCTATCCTCGGCCATGAATAACTCGGCATACAACTCTTGATTTCCCAAAACCTCCTGATATAACTCTCCCGAACCCATCGCCAATCATTTGAATCACGGCCAAGTAACTCCGCAATACACCGGAAGCCACAATTCCCATCACTCCGCACATCAATTGTTTTCTCAATATAATCATGCATGAAAACCGGTAGTTGATTAAGATATTTGATTGCATGTTGACTTTTTCGACGAACGGGCTATAAGATAAATTCAAAAAAGAAAAAATTAAACATAAATAAAATTATTTCATGATATAAAAGTTTAAGCTGAATAATATAAATAGTTTTGAGGTTACACGTAACTTGGCTTTTGCGAGATAACATCGGAGACCCTTGATTTGCATCGGTGTTGAATAACACTTGGTCGGGTATGGCCTCCACGTACTCAAATGCGCTAGGATCCCTTCGTGGATTTGAGGAACTTAGCACTCTTTGCTTTAGGACGACCCTTGTTATTTGTTTTAGCTGAGGTTCATTGGCCATTGTTGTTGCGGGATGACAAATCTCGGTCAATCTCCGAACAATCAAATTCTTTCCGGTACGTGGAGCCGCCTCAAATCTTAAATCAAGGGTATTGCGAATCTCATTGTACCGATTTCGAATCTCTTATTCAATATCATCATCGAAACTCATGATCGGTAGGGTATCTAGCTTACGCCAAAATGCATGAACTTTATCAAGTGGGATGGGCGAGTTGAATTGCATGAACCGCGCAAGCTCACGTGACAAAGGGAGCCCGTACGCCGATCTCACCGCACACCCACACAACAATGGATCTCGGCTACCATCATATAGAGAATCCAGGTGAGTTGAAAATCAAATCCAATGCATTTATGGACACCATGCCTCTAACCTCACTCCATAGCGATGACTTGAATTTGTGTTGAACCACAGTCTGCTTTTCTCAAATGAGGCAACGATTGCAATATGGGAGCATTCGATGAGTTTATGAATTTGTTTCAACATGTCTCAAATGCTCCCTGGCTCGATCCAAGTTGTTTCTTCAATAAGGCATGTTGACTCTCCACCCTAACATAGGTTACGCAATTTATTAGCATATAATTAACAAAACATCAAAACATATGACATAAACATAAAGTTCCCCGATATACTGTTTGTAGTCAAGTTGTCAAAGTGCATAACATGGTTTGTCCAACACGAGACAAATCTTTCTTTGTAAGGCACAATCCACTGGTTCGGGACATAATTGACCGCATCGGGATATTGATCCGAAATCTTCTGATAATCGCCGTAAATAGTCATCAAACGATGCCTCCGTATCAGCCTTGACCATTACATTCCAATGAAGAATGAACGCCTCCCAAATCTCTTGCATATCAAACATTTTCTTGCATTTTGCTAGAATATTCCTATTGATATGCCATCGACAGAGCAAATGAGTTGTCGTTGGGAACGTCTCACGAATTGCATTCATTAAGGCAAGCTCCCTATCGGTCACGATAACATTGGGAAGACATGATCGATCCATCAAAGATTTCGGCACTTCGCATGCCCACGTGTAGTTTTCTTCTTTCTCGGCCTCTAGGTATACACCGGCAATTAAGAAGGTCATTTTGGTTGAAGTCACGCCCACAATCTCAAGCAAAGGTAAGTTGTACCTATTTGTCTTGTAAGTGCAATCCATGAACAAGACGTATGGAAATGCCTTCATCAATTCAATGCTTTTCGGATGAGCAAAGAATATCTCCTTAATGACATTCGTATTCTCGCATTGCCGATATTCGAAGTGATAAGCATGCTCGGTCAATTTAAACATGAGTACATTGGATTTGAGAACGACCCGCACGCTCGGTTGCCTGTTCTTCACTCGCGCATTATAAATAGTCCGTATTATGGACTCATTTTCCGGAAATTTCTCTTTTAATCCATGTAAAATATCCTTCGGACGGCTATTTGCATGTGACAATTCTATCATGTACTCCTCCTCCGATTTCGGTAATCTAGGCATAAGAGTGACCCAACATGGATTCGCAAATAGGATGATTGTGAAAGCCACAAACCACTTTTTAATTGCCATTCACCATCACCCGTGACTTGCCGGCGTTCAACCGAAACTTACAACCGCATTTCTTTGTTCCGCTCTCTCTATTTTTCTTTTTTTCCCAATTCCAATATTTGAAGGTTGGCGGTTCCTTGAGAGGACGAGAGAGATTGGTTTTCCTTGTATACACCTGGCGATCACAAACAAGCGTCATTCGAGGAGCGGAATTACGGCTCCCGTTATCCGACCGACCGACTACGATGACAAATCCACGCTCTTTCCCTTTCTACGCACCCATTCAAACATTATTTTTGTCTCGAAAAAGCAAGGGCATTGTGAATTTCGGAGTGTAGTCTCGCAAAACAAGGGCATTGTTGTCACCCGGGGATCTTGAAACAATTAAATAAAACAATAAGGGAGGTGTAAGCGGAAAAATAAGGGTTAGGCCGGTGATGGCCGAATTTTCGTCGACGGTTCGGCTTGGTGTGGCGAAATAGTTAAAATATTCGGTCACTCTTGGCGAAATATTCAAATATTCGGTCACCATCGGCGAAAAATAGCCTGATTCGGCAAACCAGAGCCGAAAATTTTTAAAATTTCTACGGTGTGGCCGAACCATAGCTTATTTTCGTAGGGGTTGGCCGAACTCGAACAAATATTCGGTCACTACTGGCCGAATTCTAGCTACGAAACAGAAATGACATTTTTAACAAATTTAAAGGTTAGAAAACTTACATTATCATTCGATGGTAGAGCTAGAGGATCCATGATGAGCTGCTGAATCTCTTGTCTTGGAACACAAATGTGTATGAATTTATTTTTTTTGGAGAGGAAGAGGAAGGTAAGGGAGGAGGTAATTTTTTAAGGAGTAAAAAAAGAAAGAAGAAGTGAATAAGTAAAGAGGTGAAAATTGATGAGGGAGGGAGGGGGAAGGTGGTGAAAATTGATGAGGGAGGGAGGGGAAGGTGGGTAAAATTGATGAGGGAGGGGGGAAGAATTTTTTCTCAAAGAATACATTTTTAAAATTTTATTTACCAAACTGACTTACTGTTCAAACTTTTTCCCAAAATGTCTCATTTTTTTGAAACTCGCTACACCGTGTAGCGAGTTCATAATTTTCCGATTAAAATCGCTACACGGTGTAGCGATTTTAAATTTGCCAAATTTTATTTTAATATTTATGCTATTTAAAAAAAAAAAAAACCAAATTTAAAATCGCTACATTGATGTAGCGATTTTAAATTAAGTAAACAAACCAAGATGTCCACCGAACAAACGTAGTAAAGTAAAGTAAAGTAAAGTTAATACTCCCTTCGTCCCACTCCAAGTGTCACTTTTTATTCATTTTTATTTAAAAGGGTGTCCTGTTTAAAATTTTACATTTCCTAAAAAGGAAATATTTTATTAATATTCTATTATCCCATCCACTATTCCCTCCACTAATTCTCTCTCCTCTATACTCACAACACTTTTTAAATTTACTATTTCCTCCACTAATTCCCTCTCCTATTTTTAAATTACACTCACAACATTTTTTCTTCCCACATTTTTTCTTAATTTGCGTGTCACCCCTAAAATGGTGACACTCTTGGTGGGACGGACACGGAGGGAGTAATTCGTTCGTCTCACTTTAAATTACAAAATAATAATACAAAAATTATGTATTAATAAAAAAAACTAAATATAAATATTATTTTTTTCATCTCAAATAAATATTTTAAAAAATGTACTTTTATAAAAAATTATATTCTTCATTTCAAAAATAAAATTACTTTCGACCCAAAATGAATAACCAAAATTATATTCTTCATTTTTTGATTATTCATTTTGAGTCGAAAGTAATTTATTTTTGAAATGAAGAATATAATTTTTTATAAAAGTACATTTTTAAAAATATTTATTTGAGATGAAAAAAATAATATTTAGTTTTAGTTTTTTTATTAATACATAATTTTTGTATTATTATTTTGTAATTTAAAGTGAGACGAACGAATTACTCCCTCCGTGTCCGTCCCACCAAGAGTGTCACCCTTTTAGGGGTGACACGCAAATTAAGAAAAAGTGTGGGAAGAAAAATGTTGTGAGTGTAATTTAAAAATAGGAGAGAGAATTAGTGGAGGAAATATTGAATTTAAAAAGTGTTGTGAGTGTAGAGGAGAGAGAATTAGTGGAGGGAATAGTGAATGTGATAATAGAATATTAATAAAATATTTCCTTTTTAGGAAATGTGAAACTTTAAATGAGACACTCTTTTGAATAAAAAGTGACACTTTGGAGTGAGACGGAGGGAGTATTAACTTTACTTTACTTTACTTTACTACTTTTTTTTGTACGTGCTTTGGACTTCTTGGTTTGTTTACTTAATTTAAAATCGCTACATCATGTAGCGATTTTAAATTTGGTTTTTTTTTTTTTTTTTTTTTTTTAAAGCATAAATATTAAAATAAAATTTGGCAAATTTAAAATTGCTACACCGTGTAGCGATTTTAATCGGAAAATTATGAACTCGCTACACCGATATGAACTCGCTACACGGTGTAGCGAGTTTCAAAAAAGTGGGACATTTTGGGAAAAAGTTTGAACAGTAAGTCAGTTTGATAAATAAAATTTTAAAAATGTATTATTTGAGAAAAAATTCGAGGGGGGAAGGTGGTGAAAATCAAATACGGGTGTACTCAACAATTTTACGGGTTTATTTAACATTAGTAAATGAGGGGATAGATTTAGGGATATTTTTGTCATTTCACTCGATGGCATTTTTGAAGTTTCCAACTTACGGGTTTACTCAACAATTTTACGGGTTTATATAACAATTCTCAAAATGAATCTATCGTTTAATTAAAAAAAAACAAGTTCATTAATTATTAGCGGTTTATACATGTACAATAAAAACACCTCGCCCATACATAGCTTTTATTTTTAATATTTCCTTTTTTTGCTTGAATGGGGTGTTAAATAACTCTGGATATTATTTCCTAATTTAGTAAACGCCGTTAAGGTTCTCAGGTGAACACCTTATCATCAACAAAGTCCCAAACGGCCTTCCAACTTGATGGTGTTAACGGAGAAACCCCTAGCGTTATAGGTTCCGTTATCTCCTCTGTTTTCACAACCTTGCTCTGTTTCTCCTCAACCTCAGATTCTTGTTTTCTCTTCCGGCCATTTCTCACCGGCGGCTCAATCTCACATAAATTTCCGATTTCAAGTGGAAAATTAAGGATAGCCTTTCTTCCACGTATCTTAAACGCGGCCCTGTCATAAGCCTTGGCGGCCCCCACAGCAGTGTCGAACGTCCCAAGCCAAACCCGGGTGCCTTTCTTGTTGGGGTCTCTTATCTCGGCCGCAAACTTTCCCCACGGCCGTTGCCTGACACCCCTGTAATGTCTCATATCGAGGGAATCTTCTTCGACTTTCTCCGTCAATTCACCATCGTTGATTGCCGGAATTGATATGGGTTTGCTTTCATCGAAGCTATTGGTCTGGTCCGGTGAGCTAGAATCATTGAAGTGAAAATGATTATCGGAGTTAAAATAGCTGGAGATTTCGATGGTGGGGGTATCGGAAAAAGATTGAGTTAGAATATCGGAAGAGGGAGAAAAAGTGAGAGATGGGGGATGGAAATAATAATCCATGAAGGCAAAATCATCAAGAAGGTGGGTATGAATGAGGTCTAGTGCAGAAGTTTCGTCAAGTGAGGCCATTTTTGATTTGTGTTATGGAAGAAGAAAGAAAGAGTGTTTGTTTGGACAAGGGATGGGGGAGAGATGGAAAAGGGAGAAGTTATATAAGGAAGGGGTCATGTCCTCTTCTACTGAGATAGAGGAGATTTAGAACTCCATACATACTCCCACCGTCTCATTCCGAAAATTTAAAATCTAAATAAATATTTAGGATGATTAAGTCGAAAGTGATAGGGTACCAAAATACAGTGTAAAAAACACAATTAATGTTTCTTAAGTGTTGTCTATTGTGATTAATGAATTAATTAAATAAGAGTGAAATGAATGTAGTGGTACGTAGTTGTAGTTGGTGTATGGAATCTAAGGCTTCGTTTGTTTAGCGTAAAACATTTTTCGAAAAATGATTTTCGGCAAAATGTTTTTCGGAAAATGAAAATGTTTTTCGGAAAATAAGATAAAAATGAAGTTTTTCCCATTTTCTGATGCGAAACAAACACCGGAAAATGAGGAAAATATTTTCCGAAAAATATTTTCCCCCAAACAAACGAAGCCTAAATAAATATAAAAGCAGATCTATTTACGTTGCTAACCTTCCTACTAATCAATCCTTAATCCTACTTTATTTATTTAACTGTTCTGTTCAGCCACTAATTTCAAGCCCAGGAATCTTTTCTTATAAATGTTTTACTCTACAACAGTGGATATATCGAAATACCTCATTAAGAGAGTAATTAACAACTAATAATTCGTATTAAGCATATTTAGGTATTCTCAATCTTCTGATTATACAGTAATTTTTGTATTTGATTCTTACCTAATCGGGTTGGAGTCTGTCCTAAAATCTTAAATTAACTATTCAACATCTCTGCCATTTCTGCTAATTATTTGTCTCTGCATGGTTGTACCTACATAACAATGCTTATGTTGGTACTACTTCCCTCCCACTCGTAAATGTATGTTTTAATTTTAAAATAAATTAATTTTATATAAATATTTATAAAAAGTTAGTAACCATTGTATAAGTAAAAATTTGGTAAAAAATGTGTTTTACCCTTTGACATTTTGTAACTAATAAGAATTTGTTTAAAATACACGGTGACATTTTTTTAATAATCAGAACTTGTTTTAAAACGTGCAGTCACTTTTAAAATAACAGAAACTTATTATTAACACACTGGAACTCGTTAACACTATCACCGTCACTTTTTAACACTGTCACTAACATTAGACCATTAGCACACAAAATGACATTATCTTACACTAACACTGACAATTTTCTAACACTGTCACTCTCTTGAATAAGCGCCGACACTCTTAAATACATGTACTGACACTCTTTATCAGTAACACTGACGCACTTTAACATAAGCATTGACACATTAACACATTCACTAACACTATTTAACATATAAATCGATATTCTTGAACATTAACACTAACACTTTTTTATACCCTGACATTTTTAACAAGTGTTTAAAGTCTTAGATTGAACGTCTATGAATTCTAGTTAAATGTTCAGAAGAAGTCCAATATAAATTACTAACGCTTTATAACATTAAGACCCACACGTTTTTTGAAAAACTAAATTATTTCTAAGCGCTAGGAAACAGTACTTGTTAGACTCAATACCTAGCCATTGTAATGTTGGAAAAATTTGTTGTTTGTGAAGGAAATTGTGTATTTTCCTTAATTGAATCGTTTGTCGTTCGACAAAGATTATTGTGGGTTTATGTTCCATTTAGTGAGAACATTAAAATGGTATATCTAGATGTCCAATTTATTATTGAATGAGAAGGATATGATAGCTCAAAATTGATGGGTTTAAATTATAAATTATGTTTTAAATTTAACCCAATATTGAAGTAACGGTAAAAAGATTAATTGGGATCATTACTTGCAATAAGAGTTACAAAATGTGGAGAGACTCCCCATGATTGCAAGTATAATGGCTCCCATAATAATCAAGTTTAATTGGGGACTTTTGGTGGAGCTATAAGTGTGTAACCCACAAATGAAAGAGATAATTTTTCCTTCAATCTTCCTCCTTCCTCTTGAAATTTGTTCATCTTTTTCTTTGGCTTCCTAGATTAGTTTTGAGTGGTGATTTTGTTTAAGCATAGTGAGATTCGCTGGAAAACTTTAAGTGCAAAGTTGTTCCGGTTCATCCGTTTTATCCTGGGAGACTAACGTCCATTGAAGACCTCGAGCACACGTAGTGAGGGGGCGAATTAGTCTTAAGGAGAGTGTGTCACACACGACTCGGATTCAAGCAAATTCAAGATGACGATTCAAGGAGGTTACGACACGGATTCAAGCAAACTCAAGACAATGAATTTACGGTTTTCTCTTTATTATTTTTATGTTGTATATTATATTTCAATTCATTGTAATTCTTTTCTCATTTGTGCTCGATTGTATAGATATTGTCTAACATGTAAAATTTGTTATTAATAATTTTTTTTAATTTTATATAGGTTTTATTTTAAATTTTCACGACAATCATATTTGCATAATATAATTTGGTTAAAGTAGTTATAAAAATAAAAATAAAAATAAAGCAAGTACCATACATATACTCCCTCCGATCCTCTACAAGCTGCACACTTTCCTCATTGGGCGTCCCATTACAAACCGCACATATCCTAAAATGGCAATGAATCTTTACTATTTCACCCACTAATTTTCTTTTCTACTTTAGTTTTATACTCACAACACCAATCAACTCACTATTTTCTACCCCACTTTTTCTCTCCGACCTCATTTTTCATACTTATAACACTTACTCCACTAACTTTTTTCTTAATTCGCGTGCAAACAATAATTGTGCGGATTGTATCGGGACGAAGGGAGTATTTAATTATTCAAATTAATTTGAATGGTCCCCAATCTCTCCCTCATTGGAAAGATAAGGTAAACTAATAGGACATGGAGCACGACATCAAGTTGAGAGCATATTCTTAAATAAATTGGTAATGTACTTAATCGACATTGTTTCCAACCCAAACGCCAATAAAATAATAATAATATTTTTATCAAAATAAATACTTGCAATTATGTTCACGTCTTTCTAATAATTCATACTTCCTCCTCCGCCCGAGTTTAAGATTTTTTTTTTTTTTTCAGATTAAATTCTTAATTACTTTATTTTTTTAAATGGAAAATGAAACCCACTTACTACTACGCTTATAATAATAATGTACTTGCTATTTTCTACCAACGTTCTCTCTTGTACTTTAATTTTTACTCCCTCCGTCCCATCAATTTTAGGAATTTTTGAAATGGCACGGGGATTAAGAAAAAGGTAAATGTTGTGAGTGTAATTTAAAAATAGGAGAGAGAATGAGTTGAGGAAATAGTAAATTATAATGGTGTTGTGAGTATTAAAATAATGTAGAAGAGAGAATGAGTGGAGAGAATAGTGATTTAAGGTTTCCATTTTGAAAATTCTTAAGATTAGTGGGACGCCCAAAATGAAAAGTTTTCTTAAGATCGATGGGACGGGGGGAGTATATTCATAATATTTTTCTTAAACTTCGTGTAAAGTAAATGTAGAAACATTAAAATGGAGTACAACTATACTTGAGAAAATAAATTAATAGAGAAAAGATTAAATAAATCAAATAATACTTCCACACTGCTTCTGTATATTGAGCCGTACGTCACTATTTTCCTAATTTTACAAAACGGCCCTTGTAATCTTTTTAGATAACCATGAGGGGAAAAGGCGATAACGGAGGCACATCGAAGATCCCCTTTATATCAGCACAATCCCAAACGGACGTCCAACTTGACGGCGTTAACGGACACTCCGTATTCTTTGTAGGCTCCGTTACCTTCTCTGTCTTCACCGCCTTGTATTCCCTCTCTACAGTTTCAAATTCTCTCCCTCTCTTCCTACAATCCATCGCCGGCTGCTCAAATTCCGTCGAGTTTTCGATCTCGAGCGGGAAATTAACGATAGCCTTGCTACCGCGAAGCTTGAACGCCGCCCTATCGTAAGCCCTAGCGGCGTCGATTGCGGTGTCGAATGTTCCAAGCCAAACCCTAGTTCCTTTCCGGTTAGGGTCTCTAATCTCGGCGGCGAATTTTCCCCACGGGCGTTGCCTAACTCCCCTGTAATGCCTCCTATCACCGGAATCGTCAACCTTCGCCGGAACAGTGGGTTTGTTAGGTTGCGGGATTGATAATTTCAGGGATGGCTTGCGTTCATTGAAGCTAGTTCCCATTTTGGGTGAGGCCATAGCCTGTGGCTTGACATCGAACTGGAATTGATCGATTTCATGATTAGGGTTGAAGTAGCTGGAGATTTCAATTTTGGGTTCATTTGGGAAATCAGAGGTTGAAGAAGATTGAAAGGAGAAGTTGTTGTTAGAGTAAGGGGTAAGATAAGTTTGGAGGAAGGCAGAATCGTCAAGAAGGTGTTCACGAATAAGGTCTAAAGGTGAAGCGGCCATGGCGTTTGCTTTGTTTGAGAGAGGAAATGGTAGATGGGAGTGAGTGGAAAAGAGGGGAGTGATGGGAAGATTTATAAAGGGTATCAAAATGCAGAAAAAGGATAAGAAGGAGGGTTCGTGGAAGGGAAGGGTGAAAGAAAGAAGGTTAGAGGAAGGATCATGTTCACGTCGGTCGGGGTTAAAAGTCAAAAGCAATTTTAATACTTTTCCTTCTCAATTTAGTTTAACTTAACATAAAAACAATTATTGTAAATATAAAATAAAAAATAAAAAAAAACAGTAGGTATGGAATAGTAAATTCGTTCTTATTGTAAATGTAGTAAGTGAGTCTCATTATTTATTTTGAAAATAAAGCTACAAAAAACTCTAAACTGGGACCAGGGGCGGAGCCAGGTAATGGGGCACTTGCCCCCCAAATGCGAAGTGCGGTGGATTTTTTTTTTTTTTTTTGCCCCCCCATATTTTTTTGTTATATATAATTAACTTCGCATTAACACCAAATGAGTGATGCGGCTTCAATAGGGCAAGCTTAAAGTTCTCATTGCTTTCCTTTCAAATCCATGCTCAGCCCTCGCTACCTACATTTTCAATTAATTTTATTTGTCCTCCATCTTTGCCATTCTCTCTCTCTCTCTCTCTCTCTATTTCTTTCTCTTAACAGTTTTGTTTTTCTCTTTCTCCTAATTTTCTCACATTTTTTCAATCTTAATTAATTAGTTAGGCTTTTTCCATTTTTTTTTGTTTTTGGTCTTTCTTCCTATTATTCCAAGTTTAATTAGCAAATTTGAATTTCTTTTTTGTACGAGTAATATATTTTAATAAATTGTTTGCGTTAAATACTTCAACATTATTTCAATCGTTCTTTGAATTACTTATTTTTATTATTTTTTTTAACTTTCTTAATTCTTTACATTTTTAACTAAAATACATTGTATTTCATGGATCCGATCCATTTTTTACTTGTCCGACCCGAAAAATTTTTTTCGGGGGCGCTGCCCCCGAACCGCCGTGTAATCTTGCCCCCCTCCCTCAGGCAATTTCTGGCTCCACCCCTGACTGGGACAAACTAAAACATAAAATAAAAATTTTGAATCAAGACCGAGAAAATATAAAGTATGAGTTACTGAATTTTTTCTCAAATAATATCTTTTTATTTTTTTAATTCCCAAAAGGACTTACTGTTCAAACTTTTGCTCAAAATGTCCCTTTTTTTGAAACTCGCTACACCGTGTAGCGAGTTATGTGTAATTAAGACAGACAATTAAGAATTTAATTAGGGCTATTAATTAACCAAAACTCGCTACACCGTGTAGCGAGTTTAATTTAAATTCAAAATCCCTTCAGTTCGTCTTCATCAAACAAAAACCCTTTTCTTTTAGTCCAGCCGCCGGCAAGGGGAGAGGAAGAAGAAACAAGACAAGCAAAGCAAGGAGAGGAAGAAGAAACAAGAGCCAAAACCTTGATTTTGTCCATCAACATTTTGATTATTAAAAACCTTGTAAGTGTAAATTCATATTTTTCTATTATATACTTGTTTTTTTTTTTAGAATTGTTATTAGAATTGTTTACTTGGATTGATTTTTAGAATTGTTTACTTGGATTGTTATTAGAATTGTTATTAAAATTGTTTACTTGGATTGATTTTTTTGATAAATTTGTTTTAAGTAGCTAGGTTTACACATATCAAACAAATTATTAACAAGTATATTTTCTTTGTCTCATTATCAAATATTTTATTATCATTTTTTATTCACTTAATTTGTTTTTGATTAATGTTTAATGAAAAACAATGAAACATTTAAAAAGTTTATTTAAAAAAGGGATATTGACTACGTTTTCTACATTTGGTGTGCAGGATTTGATAACGGCAACAACCTAATAGAACATACATAAATGTAAAAAATCAATCATCTTTACACACATTTAACTATAATTAATCTTGATATTATACCTGATTCACCCTGTTAATAGTATGGCATTTCTTCTTGATAGAGTTTATGTAACGACCCTAAACCTAGGCACCTATTTTAGTATCATAATATGTGCTTTTAATATTATTTTTAATATTATGTGTTTATTTTATATCTTTGATTTCTTAAAATTAAATTGAAATGATTGGAAAATAAAATAAAGCATCTTGGGAGAAGTATAATAATAGAAATGGATAAAATAAATAAAATATGGGTAGTTAGGCTTCTTTGTGTAGGGGAAAGGAAGTAAAAGATTTAATTTCTTTTCTTTAATTTTAAATGGGTGGAGTGTGGAGGTGAAAGCCTCTAGTTATTTTGGACATGGGGGGGGGGGCCATATCCCCATTATCCTCCCCTCCCTTTCCATTGTCAAAGTTCCCCATACCCACTCATACTTTTCCCATCCCTTTACACTATTCTCCTTTATTAGTCAATCCTCCCCATTATTTTCCCCTTCATCCGACCTCCCTCCTCCTCCCTCATCATTTATTTTCTTACTTCCTTCCTAGAACTCTTCCATGGAACCTCCTTCCATTAATCCTTCCAAAAATGGTAATTAATGCAATTCTTCTCCAATCAACGATCCGGGTGTACTTTTGGGTTCGTAGAGTCGAGAGGAACACTTTGAGTTAAGAAGATCTTTAATCCACTTCATAAATTCTAGGTGAGTTATTATGACTTCCTTTCTTTGTATGCTCATAAATGATTTGATGTGGTGGTTGTTAGTAAAATGGTTGTTTGATACCTTGGAAAACATTCTTGGAGATGGGGAATTAGTTAATGTTATGGAATGTTAATGTTGTTCATAAGAAATGATTAAGATTGTAAGAAAATGTGTTGAGTTGGATTTAGATGATTAAATTCATGCCTTGGAAACTTTAATGGGGGATGGATGTTTAGTAAATGAGATAGGTTGATGTTAATGTTCAAAGAAGAAAATCTAGAAAGGTTAAACATGAAATGGGTGGGAAATTAAGTGGTAAATAACCTAAGTATATGTTATCTTGGAATTGGATAATTTAAGTTGAAGTATGTAAGGTTAAACAATCCTTTTTAGTGTTCATGTGATTAAGGAAAATTAAAGAAGGAATAAACTATGTAAAAATGGATTGAAAATTCGAAAATGCTGATTTAGGGCCATGGGCGGTCGCCCATGGGGGCTGAGCGGCCGCCCAAGGCAGCAGAACTTGGCTCCCTTTTGTAACACCTTTGGGCGGTCGCCCAAGTGACATGGGCGGTCGCCCATGTCACCAGACCTTCCCCAGTTTTCCCTTTTGCCGATTTTCTCCAATAACCTCGTGGTATGATTTCCACCCAATATAAATTAGTAGAACCTAATTAACCCGGATACGAATTGATCCTCTTTAACCTAAGTTAGAGTAGGATACCTTGGCTTGGCCATGACCTCTTATGTAGTCAAAATGGAATTGTAGGAGTAGTTAAATATTGTTCGGAAAGTGGTCCAAACTTGGGAATTAGGTCTTGCACTTTCATTAAGATCATTCAAGGTTAAGTAATGACTTCGTAGGTTGGGTTTATGGTACTTGATGACTTTACTTGTTCCCCTACCCTTGGTGATTAGTTAGAAATAGCGTAGAAACCATAAGTTTCACTATTTCGTAATGGAAGATGAGCATGTATCGCCTTGTGGCATTATTATCCCAACTTGTGGAATTGTTGAATTTGGTGTATACCTTAATATCCTAAGTATGGATTATTTAGCAAGTTGTTGTGTTGTATCCCGGTGTGGATTTATTGGTACATGATTATATTGTATCCCGATGTGGATTAATTGGTACATGATTATATTGTATCCCGGTGTGGATTATGTGGTTATATGGTTACCTTAATTGAGTTCATATGCATGGATGATATTATGCGTTGTGCATTACATAAATTGTTGCACTATGGTATTGATTGGCATGAGTATACATTACCATGTTGTTATATGATTATCCCATTTTGTGGATTATAATTCAAGTGTCTATTATGTGCTTGAATGTGTATATGTTCGGGTGGGTATGATGGAAGTCAATCAATTATTGATTTGTTCAATAAGTGATTGAAGGTTCATCATATCGGTGACCCTTCCCCACTCTGTGGCCACAGCGGGGTGTGCAAGCTACCGTACCGAGCGATAAGTAGCCTTTACATACCGCTGCGATTAGGAGAAACCGGGGAATGCTCGTATGAAGCCAACGGCTCTCTGCGATGGCGATGATAGTATATGATACTCTAAATATAGGGGTCATATATGTATCCTGTTTTTCTTATATGGATCTCTGGGGTATGAGACCTATAAGCGGTGAATGTGCATGGGGACAGTTCACCAAAGAGTGGAGTTTTACTCCCACGTTGTACGACTTATTGTTCAGACGGGAAAAGGTAAAATGAGGTAACGTAAGGTGTTTACCGCTTTCATAATGTGTTAAGTGTTGCCATGCTATGTGTTGCATCTTGTATGGCATCTTGCTTCATCCATAATAGCTCATTGAGATTTATTCTCACCCCTCTCCCTTTACTGTTTTAGATTCCGAGACAGGTGACCCGAATCAGTGAGGCCGGGGTATCATTGTGGACTTTGGCTTTTGGGACTTGACAAGTTAAGTATAGGAGTGGGTTGTTAGGAGCATTTGTTAAGTATTCCTCTTTTATATTTTGTATGGAAAACCCTTTTGTTAAACAGATGTTAATTAAGGTTTCCAATGTATTTGATCAGATATCGGTTTATTAAAGTTGTGGTTGGATTTCCTCTAAGTAGAGATATTACTAATTGATTTTAAAAAATTGTAAGTTTGAAAGGTGGGTTTCTTTTAAAGGCAATTAAATGTTTTAAAAGATTAGATGGATTTTCTTAGTTTGAGCTCCCTTAGCTCGGGACACGTGTTAGGTCCCGGGTTGGGGTGCTCACAGTTGGTATCAGAGCTTAGTTTAGAGGTCAAGGGTAGATGTCTAAACTAAGGGGGAATGTGTGGAAATTGACGTCGAGTGTTTTATGCAGGAGTTCGTTCTAATGGCCGGAAGCAAGGATGATCAGCGGAAGGTTCTAGAAATTGAAGTAGATATGGGCATAGGTGGAATTCAGAATGAAGAGATGATGAAGTTATTCAGGCAGTTTGTACAGGATATGGAGGCTAGAGGATCAGTTCCGAATCAACATGAAGGATGTCAAAGTGATGGATTGGAAAGATTTGTGAAGATGAACCCCCCGAGCTTTAACGGAGGTCCGAACCCGTTAAAGGCAGAAAAATGGTTAGCAGAAATGAATAGGATTTTTGAGGTTATAGGAAGTCCCAACAAGGAGAAAGTTAGGTATCTTTGTGTTTAAATGTGAAGGTTTAGCCGATCGGTGGTGGCGAATATTGAAGGGAAGTTGGGAGCGGGACCATACGCCCCCGGACTTGGGATAATTTCACCAAACAGTTCGAGGATTAGTTCGTTTCGATGGTTACAAGGGACAAGAAGGAGGTCGAATTCTTAGGACTAGAACAAGGGATCATGACGGTGAATCAGTATTCAGCCCGGTTTGAGGAATTAGCTAGGTGTTGCCCTCATTTGGTATCGTATGAAGCGAAAAGAGTTCATAGGTTTATAAAAGGTTTGAGGATTGAGTTTAGGAAGAAATTTGGGATTGATAGCTTCACCAATTATCGAGACGAGTCTTAGAGAGAGCTTATGAGATCGAGAATAGTATGGAGAAAAATAGTGGGAAATTGGAAGGTGAGATTGGAGATAAGCCAAAGTATCTAGGACAAGGATCCAAAGTCATTGGAGATCGGCAAGAGCTTTAACTTCCGGAAGGATGAGAGAGAAACTTGTGGTAGCTTCTTCATCTAGGCCGGTACCCAAACAAAGTATGGGATGATGTGTAAATATTGCAAGAAGATGGGTCACTCTGAAGACGGGTGTTGGAGTAAGCAAGGAAATGTTTGAATTGTGGAGGAGCGGGGCACTACAAGAAAAATTGTCCTGCATTTCGTCGAGAGGTTAGCTTCGGGTGCCGGTCCCAAGAGTCAAAGAGGCGGTATCAAAAGAGATAACAAAGGGGAACCGAAAGAGAGGGTCTCGTGGTCGAGTGTGCGTTTCGGGTTCGGGAGAGATAGATCCCTCGGGAGGTCACTAGAGGTATATTCCTGTCTCAAAAGGTTAGGGGTCATGTTTTATAGATCCTGTTGCATATCATTTATATTTGGCATCACATTTTGCTTATATGTGACATACATTGTTGAGAATTTGTTTTATTGTTAGAGGATTACGCTCTTATGAGAGAATACCTCGAACCTTCTTTGGTTTACCACGATGGTGATGTGGTTATGGGCCGAGCATGTATTGCCAGTTGATTTGGTATGATTACCGATGTGTGATCATGAGATATACTTGATCCCGGAGGGTTAAGTAGTCGTTATGCTTTGGTAGACTATCATAAGAAATGAGTCTTCTTTTCTATACCCAATTTGATTATATTGGTATTTGATGTAGATAAACCTTTATATGGTATTCTTGTTATATATGCGATAAAGGCAGAAAATTTTGGTTAAAAGTATGAAGGATATTTGATATGTGCTAGACTCGAATCAGGAGTCCCTATAAAAATTTTATGAACTCGTTGTGAGTAGATGGTATTGGTACTTCCATCGAGGTATCTCATGTGTTGGGTCTAAGTATGATAAGCAGAATTTTAAGCCTTATTTTGATGGCTTTATGGTAATTAGAAGTTAGGGTCTCTTTGCTAATTAAAGTTTTGAGAGGATCATGAAAATCATTGGAGAGTTGGGTTAATGATTCCTTGTGAGGAATCCTTGTATGCAAAGTTTAGCTAGTATGAGTTGGCTCGAGAAGTTTCCAAAATTTGGGGTTATATAGTCTTAAGCTTGGAAGTTACCATGGATCTTACAAGGATTGTATCCGTAATTTTTGAGGTTGGCAAGGTGCCACCAAAGGAATTTTCAAGGAATTCTCGAGAGTTATGAAATCGTTGGTTTAGAAGGATATCAATGGTGTAAGATGTAATAAGAATGAATTATATTGGTAGAAATGGGGAATAAAGTAACTATAGATCCTATCCTTACCTTACCTAATGAATGTGAGAATTTTGTGAATTTTAAGTGAGTATTAAAGGAAAATTTGATTGTGATATTATGAGAAATGTGAAAGTGATAGCGTGTGCTTTGAGGAAGTTAACTTAAGTAAAGTGGAAATTTCTTATTCCCTAATTGAGGGTGGCTACAATTGCGTTGCGTTAGCTAAGTAGGAATCTCATCTTTTTGAAGTTTCCTTTGGGATTTGTGACCGACCCTATGAGTTTGGAGAGTTAGTTATTCGAAAGGAAGAGATCAACAAGTTGAAATGATTGTGTAAGTATTACAAGATTTTTGTTGCGTCATTTTATATTACCCGGAAAGGTTATTGTGATTTCGAAAGCGATTAGACGAAAGGCTTATGTGTTGTCAAGTGTATACTTTGAATGGTAAGGCGAGATATTGTTGCAAATAGTCAAGTTAGACCCATAAGTATGTGGATACTTTAAGGGAAGTTCAACGGTGATTCAAGAATTTAATAGGATGAGAGGATAGTCTCAAGATGAGAAGATTATCTAGATTTTTGAGGAATAGATTGTGTGTTGGGTTTCCTTTCAACCGGAGAGGTTCTATTAATCTTAAGGGAGTTTAGTATAATAGCAGTTTAGTTTAGCATTGAATGGGTATTGTTTAAGGATTGGTATAAGAAAATTTATTTGTGAATCTTTCGTACGTGTGGAATTCTCGCAATTAAGGATGTTTAGGCAAATTTGAATTATGTGGGGAAAACGTTGAGAGATATTAGGATTTCAATTAGGGATGAAATTCTAGGGTGTTGATAGTGTACATAAGACTGGGCGACTTGAGGAAACTAGTTGAAAGTGGTAAATTGAAATGTTTGGGAAAGTACCCTTTGTTATGGATCATTAAAGTAATCAAGTTTAAAATTCGGGACGAATTTTCTTTAAGGAAGGAGTGAATGTAACGACCCTAAACCTAGGCACCTATTTTAGTATCATAATATGTGCTTTTAATATTATTTTTAATATTATGTGTTTATTTTATATCTTTGATTTCTTAAAATTAAATTGAAATGATTGGAAAATAAAATAAAGCATCTTGGGAGAAGTATAATAATAGAAATGGATAAAATAAATAAAATATGGGTAGTTAGGCTTCTTTGTGTAGGGGAAAGGAAGTAAAAGATTTAATTTCTTTTCTTTAATTTTAAATGGGTGGAGTGTGGAGGTGAAAGCCTCTAGTTATTTTGGACATGGGGGCATATCCCCATTATCCTCCCCTCCCTTTCCATTGTCAAAGTTCCCCATACCCACTCATACTTTTCCCATCCCTTTACACTATTCTCCTTTATTAGTCAATCCTCCCCATTATTTTCCCCTTCATCCGACCTCCCTCCTCCTCCCTCATCATTTATTTTCTTACTTCCTTCCTAGAACTCTTCCATGGAACCTCCTTCCATTAATCCTTCCAAAAATGGTAATTAATGCAATTCTTCTCCAATCAACGATCCGGGTGTACTTTTGGGTTCGTAGAGTCGAGAGGAACACTTTGAGTTAAGAAGATCTTTAATCCACTTCATAAATTCTAGGTGAGTTATTATGACTTCCTTTCTTTGTATGCTCATAAATGATTTGATGTGGTGGTTGTTAGTAAAATGGTTGTTTGATACCTTGGAAAACATTCTTGGAGATGGGGAATTAGTTAATGTTATGGAATGTTAATGTTGTTCATAAGAAATGATTAAGATTGTAAGAAAATGTGTTGAGTTGGATTTAGATGATTAAATTCATGCCTTGGAAACTTTAATGGGGGATGGATGTTTAGTAAATGAGATAGGTTGATGTTAATGTTCAAAGAAGAAAATCTAGAAAGGTTAAACATGAAATGGGTGGGAAATTAAGTGGTAAATAACCTAAGTATATGTTATCTTGGAATTGGATAATTTAAGTTGAAGTATGTAAGGTTAAACAATCCTTTTTAGTGTTCATGTGATTAAGGAAAATTAAAGAAGGAATAAACTATGTAAAAATGGATTGAAAATTCGAAAATGCCGATTTAGGGCCACGGGCGGTCCGCCCTCACGTGGCCGAGCGCCGCCCAAGGCAGCAGAACTTGGCTCCCTTTTGTAACACCTTTGGCGGTCGCCCAAGTGACATGGGCGGTCGCCCATGTCACCAGACCTTCCCCAGTTTTCCCTTTTGCCGATTTTCTCCAATAACCTCGTGGTATGATTTCCACCCAATATAAATTAGTAGAACCTAATTAACCCGGATACGAATTGATCCTCTTTAACCTAAGTTAGAGTAGGATACCTTGGCTTGGCCATGACCTCTTATGTAGTCAAAATGGAATTGTAGGAGTAGTTAAATATTGTTCGGAAAGTGGTCCAAACTTGGGAATTAGGTCTTGCACTTTCATTAAGATCATTCAAGGTTAAGTAATGACTTCGTAGGTTGGGTTTATGGTACTTGATGACTTTACTTGTTCCCCTACCCTTGGTGATTAGTTAGAAATAGCGTAGAAACCATAAGTTTCACTATTTCGTAATGGAAGATGAGCATGTATCGCCTTGTGGCATTATTATCCCAACTTGTGGAATTGTTGAATTTGGTGTATACCTTAATATCCTAAGTATGGATTATTTAGCAAGTTGTTGTGTTGTATCCCGGTGTGGATTTATTGGTACATGATTATATTGTATCCCGGTGTGGATTAATTGGTACATGATTATATTGTATCCCGGTGTGGATTATGTGGTTATATGGTTACCTTAATTGAGTTCATATGCATGGATGATATTATGCGTTGTGCATTACATAAATTGTTGCACTATGGTATTGATTGGCATGAGTATACATTACCATGTTTTTATATGATTATCCCATTTTGTGGATTATAATTCAAGTGTCTATTATGTGCTTGAATGTGTATATGTTCGGGTGGGTATGATGGAAGTCAATCAATTATTGATTTGTTCAATAAGTGATTGAAGGTTCATCATATCGGTGACCCTTCCCCACTCTGTGGCCACAGTGTGGGGGCTGTGCAAGCTACCGTGCGAGCGATAAGTAGCCTTTACATACTGCTGCGATTAGGAGAAACCGGGAATGCTTTCGTATGAAGCCCGACGGCTCTCTGCTGATGGCGATGATAGTATATGATACTCTAAATATAGGGGTCATATATGTATCTGTTTTTCTTATATGGATCTCTGGGGTATGAGACCTATAAGCGGTGAATGTGCATGGGGGCAGTTCACCACAGAGTGGAGTTTTACTCCCACGTTGTACGACTTATTGTTCGAGACGGGAAAAGGTAAAATGAGGTAACGTAAGGTGTTTACCGCTTTCATAATGTGTTAAGTGTTGCCATGCTATGTGTGGCATCTTGTATGGCATCTTGCGGCATCCATAATAGCTCATTGAGATTGATTCTCACCCCTCTCCCTTTACTGTTTTAGATTTCGAGACAGGTGACCCGAATCAGTGAGGCCGGGGTATCATTGTGGACTTTGGCTTTTGGGACTTGACAAGTTAAGTATAGGAGTGGGTTGTTAGGAGCATTTGTTAAGTATTCCTCTTTTATATTTTGTATGGAAAACCCTTTTGTTAAACAGATGTTAATTAAGGTTTCCAATGTATTTGATCAGATATCGGTTTATTAAAGTTGTGGTTGGATTTCCTCTAAGTAGAGATATTACTAATTGATTTTAAAAAATTGTAAGTTTGAAAGGTGGGTTTCTTTTAAAGGCAATTAAATGTTTTAAAAGATTAGATGGATTTTCTTAGTTTGAGCTCCCTTAGCTCGGGACACGTGTTAGGTCCCGGGTTGGGGTGCTCACAGTTTAACGGATAATATGTACCCTCTTCAGTCAAAAATTTCATTGCAGAGAGCCAAGGACTATCTTGAAAAGCTTCATCCTTGACCGGATCTTCAATCGCTCTCCGTATATATTCCTGGGTTGCGATCGGTGTTTGTTGTGAAGATAAGTTTTGACGGTCGTAATTTCTCTGACGCATGGCGGCCTGTACGGCACCGACGGGACCAGGAATAACACGTGATGAAGAGGAGCCTTCACCGCGGAAAAAAAAAACGCTGCTCGTTAGGATCCATTTTTTTGGGTTTAATAGAATTTGGATTGAGAAGATTGAGTGAGGGTTGCTAGGAGGATACGAGAGAGAGAGAGAATGAATTAACGAGGAAGGAGAGGAAGAAGATAAATGAATCTGGAAAGCTGAGGTGGGGTATTTATTAAACTTAAACTCGCTACACCGTGTAGCGAGTGTTACTTGGGTGGTCAAACTCGCTACACGGTGTAGCGATTTCTGTTTAATTAATTGCCCTAATTAATGACCAACTGCCAAACCCTAATTACATTAAACTCGCTACACGGTATAGCAAGTTTGACCAGCCCTAGTCAAACTCGCTATATGGTGTAACGAGTTTAAAAAAAAAAGGAATATTTTGAACAAAAATTTGAACAGTAAGTCATTTTGAGAAATAAAAAAGTAAAAAGATATTATTTGAAAAAAAAATCATGAGTTACTCCTATATATTACTCCATCTATTCCAAACAAATTAAGAGTCATTCAAAACTTTGCACATTTATCTATATCTATACTAATATAACAACAAGATGGTGGGGGTTTTCCCCCCAAAAGCCAGGGGTACTTTAGACATTTCACGTGGTGGCAATAAAGTAGATAACAATCAAGAAAAAACACCTGGCAGGCGGTATGTGGCTTTGGCTTGGCGTGTGCATTTCAATCGCTAATAATGGCGCATGGACGGAGGAGATTTTTGTTTTTGTTTTTTTTGTTTTTTTTTAATTTCGACAGGTGTCGTCTTTAGAATGAAGGGCAATTTGGTCATTTTAATCCATGGCATAATTGAAAAAAATTGATAACAATTGATAATCCACGTGGCTTTCTATGATTGGCTGGTATTTTTCAAGAATTTTATTTTTTATTTCGTTTTTTTACCTTACTTATTTTATAATAAATTAATTTTTTTTAATATTTTTATACCAAAATTTATAAAAAAAAATTCTCTATAAATAAAGACTATTTTCATTTGATTTGTACAAAGAAAAAAAAACCTTCTTTTTTAAAATTAAATATCTTAATTATCCTTTTTAGTTTTTCAATGTATTTTTGGTAATAATTAATTAAGTGTGAATAATTTTTTTTAATTATAAATGATAATAATAATAATAATAATAATAATAATAATAATAATAATAATAATAATAATAATAATAATAATAATAATAATAATAATAATAATTTTACTAATCATAAAAATAAAGAATATAAAATTAAAAAAAAATGGTGGGATATAGGATGCCGAGTTAGATGGGTGTTGAATTTTATAATAAATTAATTTTTACACCAAAATTCATAATTTTTTTTCTCTATAAATAGAGACTATTTTCATTTGATTTCAACACAGAAAAAAACTTTTTTTTTAAATATAAATTTCTTAATTTTCCTTTTTAGTTTTCCAATATATTTTACTGAAAATTAATTAAGTGTGAAGATTTTTTTTAATTATAAATGATAATAATAATAATCTCTACTAATATAACAACAAGATGGTCTTGCTTTCCCCCCAAAAACCAAGGGCAGTTTAGACATTTCACACGGTGGCAAAAATAAAGTTAACAAGAAATACTAACCACGTGGCGCGTTGTTGTGGGTTGAATTCGGCGCGTGGATTTCACGCGCCTAAATTGGCGCGTGAAAGCTGTGAAATATATATATATTTTTTTTACTTTTTGGACACGTGTTGATTTTTCAATGAAGGGCAATTTGGTCATTTCCATCAATGGCAGAAGTGAAAAAAAATTTGAAAATCCACGTGTCACCTTTTCAATGGTTGGTTTTATTTCAGCTTTTTTTTTCCTCCTATTTCTTTTACCTAAATTATTTTATATTAAATTATTTTTATTTTTTTTACACCAAAATTCATAAAAAAAAATTCTATATAAATAGCGACTTCTTTCATTTGATTTGGACACAGAAAAAAATTCATCTTTTTAAAATTTTAATTTGTTAATTATCCTTTGCTATTTTTTCAATTTTTTTTTAGTGAAAATTAATTAAGTGTGAAATATTTTTTTTATTATAAATGATAATAATAATAATAATTTTACTAATAAAATAAAAGTGATGGAGTATAAGATGATGAGTTGAAATGGTGTTGAATATGTATAAACAAAAGCATTGTGTATATATAAAGTAGATAGGGTTATTATATAAAATATTAAATATATAGGGTGGAGTGTGATGAATGTAGGTTTGAATTTCTATTTAATAAGTGGGATCGGGTAATATGTTTATTGAGTTTATTGTAGTTCGATACATCAAACAATTTATTTAATTTTTCTTAAAAAATTCTTTGAAGCATAGTAAATAAAGTATTAATAAATTTGTCGATTTTTGTATCGGTCTCACAAATATTTATAAAAACGAATATCGGAAAAGATGGCCATCATTTAAATTTTTTTGATTGAAGTGCATGACAATATTCTAAGAAATAAAGATAGTATAAGTTGGTATTTTAAAAGAGGGAGAGGAATCAGTGGGTTGGGTTTAAAAGTGGAATCGGATAATATGATTATTGAGTTTATTGTAGTTCGATACCCCAATGAATATTTTATAAATAGTAATTTATTTATTTTTGCCGAAGTAGTATTATTTTGTCAAAATGTTTTGTAAAAATTAATGTTTATAATGTTTGTGTCTTCGTATCAGAAAATAAATATTAATTTTTGAGACGAGTAAATTCATTGAGGCAAATGAAGCATTTTTTTATATAGAAAGTAGTATTAATTATGGGATGAAAGTAATATTCATTTTTGAATTGAAGGGTTTTTTTTTCTTAAAAAGTCGAATTTTTTTTATATGTCAAAAAAAATTAACATTGCTTATTTCGTCTCAATGAACATTTTAAAAAATAATACTACTTTATTCGTCTAAAAAATTAATGTTAATTGGGATGAAGATAGTATTTTATTTTTTTAGCTGAAGTAGTATTATTTTTTAAAAATTAATGTTTATAATGTTAGTGTCTTCGTGTGTCAAAAAATAATTATTATTTTTTGAGAAGAGTAAATTCATTGAGGCAAAGGAAGCAATTTTTTTTTATATAGAAAGTAGTATTAATTATGGGATGAACGTAATATTCATTTTTGAATTGAGTAATATTCATTTTTGAATTGAAGAAATTATTTTTACTTAAAAATTAGCTTTTTTTATATGTCCAAAAAAAAATTAACATTGATTCCTTCGTCTCAATGAACATTTTAAAAAATAATACTACATTATTCGTCTGAAATAGTAATGTCATATTTTGAGACGAATGCACTAACATTATAGAGATTAGTTGCAGAGGCGAAAAGTAGTATTATTTTTTTATATATTAATTGGGATGAAGGGAATAATGCTCATTTTTTTAATAAAAAATGTAGTATTATTTTTGGGTTATTCATTTTGAATCGAAAGTAATATTCATTTTTGAAATGTTGTAATGTTAGTGCCTTCGTTTCATAATATGACATTATTTTTTTAAACAAATTAAGTAATATTTTATAAAATATTCATTGGGACGAAAATAGTTATTTTTTTTTACCTGAAGTAGTATTATTTTGTAAAAATGTTTTGTAAAAATTAATTTTTATAATGTTAGTGTCTTCGTCTCAGAAAATAAATATTAATTTTTGGGACAAGTAAATTCCTTGAGGCAAATGAAGCATTTTTTTTTTTTTTTTTGATATAGAAAGTAGTATTAATTATGGGATGAAAGTAATATTCATTTTGAATTGAAGGTTTTCCTTAAAAGTACTTTAGAAATAATGAAAAACATATTATTATGAATTTTCATTGAGTTTCTTTTTTTTACAAAACATTTTATATTAAGTTCTTCTCGCTTAGTTTTTTTTTTTTTTTTTTTTGAGAAACAATTCCTATTGATCTCTTTTAAAAAAATGATGGGTTAATAATAAAGAACTTTAGATTAATGATAAAAAAATGTGAAAGCCATTAGATATAGCATTTTTTTATTTAAAGAGTAGTTGAAGTATATTAGTAAAATAAAAAATCTTATTACTGGCTATAAATATAATTATTAGAACTATTTATGTTTTAATTTTTATTTTATCAAATTTTGATGGATTATTAATCTTGGTTTCATTTATTTGTGCATTTTTTATATATAATATATATGAATTTATTGTAATTTGTCGTATTTAAGAATTAAAAAAACTATGAAAAGTCTAATCAAAACCAAAGTGAACCAAATCAAAACATCGATTAGGATTTGCTATAGTTATTTTTATATAATTCGAATAAAGAAAATCAAATACTCTGTAAATAAAAAATCAAATTGATGGACATAAACCATATTAATCTACAAAATTAAAAAGTAAATTAAACTACTGTCCAATCAATGAGTGAATCTTAAGAAAATAGATTAACAATCTATATTTCGATAATCATTGACATTACCATTTAAAATAAGATAAATATTTATTTATTCAAACAATTGCTATTTTATATTAATATTTTGAGATTGCTTTGTAACTTAATTTTTTATAATTTATATTACCTATTATTACTTTCTCTCCGCCATCCCATTAAGAATAAGTTTACAATAGAAAGTATCTTAGAATTTGTTTGTTTGGAGAATTACTAGAGTCAAGAGTTTCGAATTGCAGTTGAAGAGAAAGATTGGGAGACTTATAACTAGATTGATTACGCTTTCCCAATCGTTGGCGAAAACTAAGTGATACTGTGGACAAATTACGCACATATCACGTTCAATACACAATAAATATGTTTTACATCAAAAATATGCGTTTAATTCCCTAGCATTGAAAAATGGATGCCAAATGTGAGTATTATTGAATAGAACGGAAATTTACGTATAAAACGCGTTTTGTACAAACTAACTATGCCTTAAATATAGATTTATTTTAGTGACCTTCAATCTGATATTTGTATTGATAATATATTTTTCAAAGAAGTGTTTTACAATGTACATAAACATTTCTATTTTCTGTTGTATTTGTGTGAATTTTCGTCAATATGTGTTAACAATTGTCCGTGCATCGCACAGGAGTAACACTAGTTTTTATAAACATTAAGAATGAACAAATGATTACATATGTGTTGAGGAAATGGTTGTCTAAAACACTATTGATAATTTAAGTGAATAAAATGCAAGGTAGTAAGTATTTGTTTTTTTTGCAATTTTACAAAATAAAGATATAAATGTCCAAAACACTATTTATTATATGTTATTTTGATAATAAAACAAAATACTCCCTCCATCCCACATAATTGTATACTAAAAATATGAGCACAATATTTAAGAAAAAGTAATACTTCCATTGTCTCATTTGAAATTGCAAAAAAATATAAAAAATTGTCGTACACACATATTAAGAAAAAGTATATGATATTAAGATGTTGTAAATGTATATAATAGGGTAGGAGAGGCAAAATGAGAGAGAAAATAATTAGTGAGTTGTTGTTTTAATTATGACACGTGGACCTCATTATTTAAAATTATTATAAACTTGTCATTTTGAAATTTTACAATTTTACGTGTTACAATCAAAATAGAAATTTTGCAATTCTAAATGAGACTGGGAGAGTATAATAAGAAAAGTAGAGATAGTGTGTGTTGTGAGTATGCAAAAGAAAATATGAGAAATAATGAGTAGAAAGAATAGTAAGTGCATTATTGCTACACGTGAGTCTCATTGAATATAAAATAATAAATCTTTGCTATTGAGAAATATCCAATCACGTGGAATAGCCGAAAATGAAATAAACATCCATTCATGTGAAATGGGGAAAATATGAACCTTAGTCTAGTGCGTGTCAAAGAAAAAAAAGGGAAATATGATATATTTGCTCCCGTATTTAGCTATTAAACGCAGATATGCCTCTCATCTTATTTTTCTGCACATATAACCTCGTATAAACATTTAATTAGGGTAAATTTGATCAAAACTAACTTTTAGTCAAATTTTTAACAAAATTGATGACTAAGATGACTTTATGGTAATTTTGGACATCCACATTATTTAAATTGGCCAGATAAGCTTGCTAATTTTAAATAAATAAAATACGTCGTTTTACCCATTAAAAGAAAATTCCTTAAAATGATGTCATTTCATTCTTAATTTTTCAGCCAATTTCCTCTACCCACTGCCCAGCACCACCGTACATCACCATCAACCTCCATTTCCCAAATCTCAACATCACCTTCAAACTTCCTCTCCTCCAGTTTCGGCTCCCTATTACAGTCCAAATTTTGAAATGAAAAAACACAAACTTCACTGTACTTTTCAAATATTCAAAATTCATATCTGACTTTAAACTCAAATTTATAAATCACAGACGCACACAATCCAACAAATACATTATACAAGAATAAACTTTGCTACGGAGTCAACAAAAAAATGAAACTAAGTTGTATGAAGATAACTCAGATCTTGTAATCGCCGAAAATAATCGAAGGGAGCGAAACAATCCTAAAAAGATGTAAATCTAAAAATTTTATTTTTGAGTTATTGTAGTGGTGAGAAAAGGGGGAGCACGAGGTGAGAGGGCGGGGAGGGGAGACGAGCAGATGGTGGCGGATGGTGGGATTTGGACAGTGTTTTCAGATATTCTTTGTCCAAAAACTTTTGATTTGAGAAATGGAGGTTGATGGTGATACACGGTGGTGCTGGGCGGTGGGTGGAGGATATTGACTGAGAAATTAAGTATGAAACGACGTAATTCAGGAATTTTCTTTAAAGGGATAAAACGACGTAATTTAGTTATACATAGTTAGCAATCAGCAAGCTTATCTTACCAATCTAAATGACGTGAATGTGCAAAATGACGTGAATGTGCAAAATTATTCTAATTAAATGTTCTTACGAGGTCATATGTGAAAAAAAGTAAGATAAGGGACATATCTGTGTCTAATAGCTAAGTATGAGAGCAAATATATCATATTTTCTAAGAAAAAATAGAATTCTTATTTTGAGAAAAAATAAATTAAAATTAATATTTATATTTTATTTTAATGAAAAATAAAATGCGTGCGCTTAAACTATAAAAAAGGAGAGATATGACTTTTTGATGATCAATATCTAAAACTAATTTTGTCATTTTCCATATATTATGGAGTCTACATGTGAAGTGGATGGATGGTCTAATTTAAGGACCATGGCCCACCCAGCCTCCCTTTCCACGTTGCATCCTTACCCAAGAAAGAGCAAATCTCTTTTATTTTCTAGTCAATGCTCTATTTAACCTACATGTATTTTTATTTTATTTTAATTTCTATTTCAAAGAGAAAAAAATTATTATGTGTACTTGACTTGAACTAAGTTTAATTTGTGACATGTAAAAAATAACACGATTTTTCTAACGTCTGCACTTAGGGGACGCATTAAGCTTATTAAATAAGGACATCAATATTTTTATTAAACTTAATTTAACTTATTCATTTTCATAATTAAACTCACTTTAATCTATTCATTTTCATAATTATAGAAATATTTTTTTATACATGTAAACATACATATTTATGAAAGCATAAAAATACATTGGTTTCATTATTTAATTAGCTTAATGTGTGGTTTAAGGGCACACGTTACGTTAGAAAAATCAAAAAAATATTGTATACTATTTTCGTCCCATATAAGATTTTACTATGAGTTTTGCAAGAAAATTAAGAAAATGTATAAGTGATGTAAGTTTAGTGAGTATAAGAAGTGAGGTACAAGAAAGAATATGGAGTATAAAATAGTAAATTGGTTGATGGTGTGAATATAAAAGTAAAGTATGAGAGACAATGAGTGAGAGGAATAGTAATTTTTTTTACTATTTTAGGAAAGTGAAATCATATATGATACGCCCAAAATGACAAAAGTGAAATTTTATATGGGACTGCGGAAGTATTAAATAGCCACTTCCATCAAAATATAAATATTTATTTATTTTTGATAAAACATAAAACTAATATTTATTTTGAGACACAACAAATAATTCTTCTCTCCCAAAATAAATATCATATTTTTGACCTTTTGTTGATTTAATTTAAGTTTTTCCACAAATTACTCAAATTCAACTATTCTCATGAAAATATGAAAATTGTTAATAGTAATAGTTTTAATCAAATACAATTTTTAGATTTTCATGTATATTAGTACTCCCTATCCGTGCCAATGGCACGAGGACATTATACGGCTCATGAACAGTATGCACGATGGTTAAGTGAAGAAATTTAAAATATGAACACCATTAAAAGTAGCTCAATATCTCAAAATTCATTAAAATAAAGTAGCAAACAATCACAAAATACAAATGGATATTGCATTCTTAACTCGTGTATCAACTCGAGAGTAAAAGAAAATTCAAATGTCAGATTGAAGTATCAAACTGAGAATGTGAAAGAATATAAGATTGCACCATTTCATTGAAAACGGTATGAACAATCACCCAAATTCAAAATTTAAGTAGAAAATATCCATTTAAAAATAAAAAGAAGAATGCAACATTGAGTGTTTCTCGATAGGAGGATCTCTTTCCTTGATTTTTTTTATATATTTAAACACGGGCATTAGATGAAATTTGTGAGTAATACTTTTTTTGGATCTATGAACAATAAGAAGTTTACTCTAAGTAACATCAAGAGTTCTAAGAAAAGCAAATTATTTCCTACCTATTGACTTTTACCAAGAAAGTTACTCATATAACAAAACGCACATAAATCAATCACCATAACATAACAAAATATAGGAGAATCCATTTAAATATTCTCCGAGTGTAGCGAATGCACGGCTGTCGGTTGCTTTTGCACCTAAGTTATAAGAAGAGAAAGAGTATATGGCTCGAGTACCTTATTCTAGTGCAGTTGATAGTTTGATGTATGCTATGGTTTGCACTATACCGGATCTTGCTCATGTTGTTAGTGTTGTTAGTAGGTTCATGGAAAATCCTGATAAGAAACATTAACAAGCAGCGAAAAGGATCTTCAGTTATCTTAGGGGTACATCAGATATATGTTGACTCATTTATGCAGGTGGTATAGAGTGTGAAGTTGAGGGTTATTGTGATTCAGACTACTATACTATGGGGATGTTGACACAAGAAGATCTATGACCGGATATGTGTTCACTCTTGGTGGGTCAGTTGTCAGTTGGAATGCTACTCTACAATCTATGATGACATTGTCTACTACGGAGGTGGAGTACATGGCATTGACAGAAGCTGCTAAAGAGGGAATATGGCTAAAGGGTTTGATCAGCGACCTTGGGTTACATCAGGATCAGGCTATAATATTTTGTAACAGTTTGAGTGCAATCTGTTTGGCCAATGATAAAGTTCATCAAGAGAGGACTAAGCATATAGATGTAAGGTATCGTTTTCTAAGAAATGAGAAGCGAATTATGGTGAAGAAAGTGGGTACTGCCGAAAATCCTGCTGACATGTTTACAAAGTCTGTTCCAACTAGCAATATCCAACATTGCTTGAACTTGCTTAATGTTCACAACTATTATTAGTTAACATATGAGGCAGAGAGGGAGTTTTGGTTATGATTTGAAGGTTAGATATCAAGGTGGATATTTGTTGGGTTTGGTGTCATCTAAGTTGGGAATGCCTAAATTAGGGGATTAAACAAGCAAATTCGGAATGCCTGACACAGTCGAGTGGAGCGATCGCACGGTATGGGGTGTGCGACCGCGCCAAGTTTCTACCAATAGCGAGCGATCGCGCCCTTAAAGGGGCGCGATCGCGGGTGACGTTTTGGGGAAAGGGGCGATCGCGCCATATCATGGGGCGATCGCGCCCTATATTGGGGCGATCGCGCCCTCAGTCCGGAAAGGCCTGTCAGCGACGAATTTTTGGCTCAGGATTGAAAACCCTGCAAGGTTAGGAGTAGAACATATAAATAAAGCCTAACCCCAACCATATTAGTAGTTCGCTTTTGCTTATCTGTTTTTATAAATATAGGGTTTGCACATATAGGAATTATTTGCCAATAATTCGTGCATTATATTAAAGATTGTTATCTGTTGATTTTCAGAAGGTAATAATATTCTCTCATTATGTTCTTAGACATAGCCAATTTGGTGAACCACGTATATCTGTGTGATTGTTGTTTGTTTTCTATCTTATAAATAAACTCTATTCTAACAATAATTTTTCTAAGTAAACTCAATACATACATACTTAGATAACTAAATATTTTCTTTTATTAATAATATCTTAACACCCTGCAACAACAGTCTCATTTTAATGACCGGTGAACATGAGAAAGAAAGTGGGTAGAAATAGTGAGTAGGAGAAATATATATTCCCTCCGTCCCGTTTGAAAGGGCACAAATTTTTTTTTTGGGTGTCACATTTGAAAGGGCACAACACAAAAATGAAAAGTTTTTTATTACTAGTACTTCTTTATTTGTGGGACCCACTTGTCATACTCTCACAATAAATATCTACTAACTATTCTCTATCCCACTTTCTCTTTCCTACATCACCTTTACTTACAACATTTAGAGCATCCACAATGATAAAGCTCTCTAGATAGCTTTTATTATATTTTTTATGAGCCACATCATTATAATTCAAAACTTAAAAACCTCAAGCACTTTTTTTACAATGGTAAAATTCCTCTTTCAACTTTTTTATGGGTCCCATATGTAAAAAAGAGTGAATGACTTGCATAGAAAATGTATAGCATTAATGATAAAAAGTTAAAAAGCTAGCTCTTTGTAGAAAGAGCTACTCCTTACTATGTAGCTCTTTCAACATTTTCACAATGATAAAAAATTCTCTAGAGCTTTTTCATAAGAATAATGAGCTCTCAAAAAGCTCCCATTGTGGATGCTCTTATTTCACTATATAATTTTTCTCTTTCCTATATCACTTTACTTAATTTTCGTATAAAAACATAAAAATGTTCTTTCAAACGGGACGGAGCGAGTACACGCAACTATCAATTTAAGTTAGCAATTCAGATACGATCAACGTCCTCTCAGTCACTGGTGAATGACTTTGCTTCGGTCCTCTGTGATTATTTCAACAAAGAAAAAGTGAAAAAGTCTCTCCACGTGCAGTAAATATTTCAACAAAGAAAAAGTGAAAAAGTCTCTCCACGTGCAGTTAGGACTATGCTGAGCAGCTGATGGTCATTTGATTTTATTTATAAACTAGTAAAAGTTTGTAATCAAGGACACCTATTTTTTTTTTTTTTTTTTATATTTTTTTCATTTAAAATAAAATTAATTTTTTTTAAGGACAAAATAGAAAAGGGACAATTTAGTGAGACCAAAATGAGAAATTCGGCAGATGAAACTGTTTATAGTACCATAGATAGTGGCAGGGGCGGATCCAGGGGGGGGCAGGTGGGGGCACTCGCCCCCCCCCAGCGGCGAAAATGCAGTGGAAATTTTTTTTTTTTGCCCCCACCATATTTTTGTTATATATGTATATATATAATTAACTTCAAGATTAACACCAGTGAGTGGTGTGGTTCAGTGGTAGAAGTGGTGAAGTTAAAGCTTTTGATATTTCCTTTCAAATCCATGTTCGAACCCTGCTACCTACATTTTCAATTAATTTTGTCTTCCATCTTTGCTATTCTTTCTCTTAACAGTTTTGTTTTTCTCTTTCTCCTAATTTCCTCACATTTTTTCAATCTTAATTAATTCGTTAGGTTTTTCCCATTTTTTTGTTTTTGGTCTTTCTTCCTATTATCCCAAGTTTAATTAGCAAATTTGAATTTCTTTTTTGTACGAGTAATATATTTTAATAAATTGTTTGCGTTAAATACTTCAACATTATTTCAATCGTTCTTTGAATTATTTACTTTTATCATTTTTGTTAACTAAAATACATTGTATTTCATGGATCCGACCTATTTTTTACTTGTCCGACCCGAACCCCCGTGTAATCTTGCCCCCCCCCCTCAGCCAATTCCTGGCTCCGCCCCTGGATAGTGGAGGTAAGATTTATACTATACTCCCTCCGTCCCGCTAATATCCGCACTAACACTGTTTGCGCGGGAATTAAGAAATATGATATTTTAATAAAATGTTGTGAGAATAAAAGTAAAATAGGAGAGAGAATGAGTGGAGAAAATAGTAAATTATAATGATGTTGTGAGTATTAAAATAATGTAGGAGAGAGAATGAGTGAAGTTGGGTGAATATTTTATTAATATAAAGTTTCCTTTTTGGGAGTGTGCGGTTTGTAATGGGACGCCCAAAAAGGAAAGTGTGCAGTTTGTAGCGGGACGGAGAGAGTAGATTATACTACCTCCATCCCGACGCCGAAGTGTTCCATTTGATCAATTCAAGTTAAGTTTGACTTAAACATTAATGCAAATCTTATTATCTTATTGAAATTTTAAAAATTGTTATTGATAAATAATTAAATAATTTATCAGTAACAATTTTTAAAATTTCAATAGAATAATTAGGTTTGCATTAATGTTTAAGTCAAACTTAACTTGAATTGATTAAATGGAACATTTCGAACGGGACGGAGGTAGTAATACTCTTTCCCTCTGTCCCATTTTAAAGTTTAAAAAAATTAATGAATTTATAAATTAATAAAATATAATTTCTAATATTAAAATATTGTGATTGAAGTACGGTGTTGTGAGTATAAAAAGTGGATATGAGAAAGAAAGTTGATAGAAAATAGTTACTGTATTAGATAATTTTTGGGAATATAATATGTGGTGTCTCGTTGAATAAAAAAGTAATAAAAATTTATATTTAAGAAGAGACAACATTTTGAAAAAATATTAAAATTTAAAATTTAAAATAAGAAAAAGTGAAAAAGTCTCTCCACGTGCAGTTAGGACTATGCTGATGGTCATTTGATTTTATTTATAAATTACTAGTATACTCCCTCCGTCCCGCTAATATTAGCATACTTTTTTTTTTGGGCGTCTCGCTAATATTCGCATACTCCTAAAAAGGAAACTTTATATTAATAAAATATTCACCCAACCCCACTCATTCTCTCTCCTACATTATTTTAATACTCACAACACCATTATAATTTATTACACCCTCCACTCATTCTCTCTCCACTCATTCTTTTACACTCACAACATTTTATTAAAATATCATATTTCTTAATTCCCGCGCAAACAGTGTTTGTGATAATACTAATGGGACGGAGGGAGTATGTCCGTGTTCAAGGACACGTATTTTTATTTTTTTTTAGATTAAATTTTTTTTAAGGGCAAAATGGGAAAGGGACAAATGTATAAAGGCAAAATGAGAAATTCGCCACTTGATACTGTTTATTGTACTATAGATAGTGGAGGTGTGATTTATTATATACTCCCTCCGTCCCATTAGTATTAGCACAAACACTGTTTGCGCGGGAATTAAGGAATATGATATTTTAATAAAATGTTGTGAGTGTAAAAGAATGAGTGGAGAGAGAATGAGTGGAGGGTGTAATAAATTATAATGGTGTTGTGAGTATTAAAATAATGTAGGAGAGAGAATGAGTGGGGTTGGGTGAATATTTTATTAATATAAAGTTTCCTTTTTGGGAGTGTGCGGATATTAGCGGGACGCCCAAAAAGGAAAGTGTGCTAATATTAGCGGGACGGAGGGAGTAGATACTACCTCCATGAGCCTCAATCCCGTCGAAGTGTTCCATTTAATCAATTCAAGTTAAGTTTGACTTAAATATTAATGCAAATCTTATTATCTTATTGAAATTTTTAAAATTGTTATTGATAAATAATTAAATAATTTATCAGTAACAATTTTTAAAATTTCAATAGGATAATTAGATTTGTATTAATGTTTAAGTCAAACTTAACTTGAATTGATCAAATGGGACACTTCGAATGGGACGAAAGTAGTAATACTCTTTCCCTCTGTCCCATTTTAAAGTTTAAAAATTAATGAATTTATAAATTAATAAAATATAATTTCTAATATTAAAATGTTGTGATTGAAGTACGGTGTTGTGACTATAAAAAGTGGACATGAGAAAGAAAGTTGATAGAAAATAGTTATTAGATAATTTTTGTGAATATAATATGTGGTGTCTCGTTGAATAAAAAAGTAATAAAAATTTAAATTTAAGAAGAGACAACCTTTTGAAAAAAAATTAAACTTTAAAATTTAAAATTTAAAATAAGAAGGGTGGAGCATAATAAGTAAATGCATGGCAGAGAGACTATTTGATTTCATAACTTGAGTAGGTATATGCTATGTGGCATGATTTCTTCTCAAATTTCTAATTCCAAAATAATTCATACTTTATCACAATTATTAAATAAAAGTATTTCAATTTTTTGGATTAGAAAATTTCATGAAACCAAAAAATGCTTCGCATATTTTTATTTAAATTTATGCTATCAGTGATTGGATTTATTTGTGTTAACTAACAGATTACGAGTTAGATTTTATATGTAATGAAGAAAACTTTAATTTTCTGTTGTTTGATTGTGGGATAGCCGTTAAGCTCATCCATCAAAATCGAGATCCAAGGGTGTTGGTTGATTAGGAATACAATAGCCGAAATTTATAAAAAAAAAAAAAAATTGACACGTCAAAACTAAGAACAATGGTAAATATATCGTCCGACTACAGCTTAATCAAAAATGAAATGTCCTAACCTATTCAATCCAACCATGTAAATAGTCTCCGTTAGATTTGGCACTATTCAGAATTTTCCTGATTTGGCATGGGACCGGATGAAGATATATTACTCCCTCTGTCCCAATAAGAGCTGTCCAAATTTTTCTGTGCACGCAAATTAATAAAATGAGAGGAAAGTAAAAATGACGCAGCACGGAAGCGACAGGTTTCGTGTTTAGCGCACTAAACACAAGAATTCACAAGCAATGAATCCTCAAGAACACAAATCTGGAATCCACCAGAAAATTAAAGAGAAAACCTCTTTGAATTGGAAATCAATAATGAATAAGTTGTTTTCCTTTTTTCCAAAACCCTACCTTAACTATTTATACTAATAACAGAACATTCTAGAAATAAACCCTAATGACTTAATTAATAAAACAAAGACTAAAATACCCCTCATTTAAATAAACCAAAATCAGTAATACTCAATTTAAACAAAGCATTAATACGTCAAAACTGATGCTGGACACGGACGAGCGCGGCCGCCCAAGTGCCTAGCGCGCCCGCACAAGTGGACAGTGACGCCTGGGTCTTCTCCTGCATCAGTCAACCACTCTTCAAAAGAACTCGACCCCGAGTTCATATTCGATATTTGGCAAGGTCCGCCCCAAAAGAATAAATACTTTGAATAAACCAATGTCCTCCTCGTCTTCGGAAAGAAGAAGAATTCTCTTCCGTCCCAACGAAACAAATACTTGGAATAAATTTGTTCCTTGAGCCCGTACCAATGTAAGTTTTGTTCTTCCAATAATAAAATTATGCTAGCAATGTCGACACTCATCCGGTGACCGTCCGTCCCATCTTCCCCAGGGTCAACAGTAAGTACAAAATTAACGTCCCCCATGGACCCTTCCATAAACCCCCAATTAATCCTTTCTTTTTTCTTCCCACGATCAAAAATAAAAATATCATCGCATGTAAATTCTTTTGTCCAATCAATTATACCCACAACATGATCAAAAATCGATGGTGTAGACCCAGTCATGCTACCCACATCTTTATTCATGGGTTCAACTAGGGCATGTCCATGGACCTTAATGCTTACCGGAGGCTCAATATTCTTGTGCTCAATCTTTTCTTCAATTGTAACATATTGTTCTTCAATAACAGGAGGCTCAATAGGGGTATGAACAAGGATCATAATATTTGTAGGAATAATTTCACTACATACCTGAATGATTTCGTCTTTTGCACATAAATCTTCCTCCCCATTGTCTCCAGGAATGTTATTTTCACCGGAAACCTGTTCGCACCCATCTATAATTTTTTGTAAGGACTCCTGTCTAGTAGCCGTGGGTACACCAAAATCCGGAGGCTTTGAAGGAAGTCCCAAGAAGTGCCCATTCCGAGGCTTGACCCTTAGCCACGTCACCTTCACCTGTTTCAACTTTCATGGCCATCGTCTTCGTTAGATCTTCTTCCTCCCGATTTTACGCCTTTCTAGGACGTCGAACCGGTGCAACCACCTGTCTCCCTCGCCACCTCGGATCCGATTAACACGGGCGTTTGAGTTTTTTTAGCACCACCAACGCCGCAACCTGTAGTCAACGCGGCAATAGCGGTGATTATGCCATCGATATCCGCCTTTGTTGCTAGATCCCCATAATGAATCGGTGATGAAAAGACAGGATAAAGCCCGCTCGATACCAACCGACGCAAAGACGGAAGCGATAGGTTTCGTGGTTTAGCGCACTAAACACAAGAATTCACAAGCAATGAATCCTCAAGAACACAAATCTGGAATCCACCAGAAAATTAAAGAGAAAACCTCTTTGAATTGGAAATCAATAATGAATAAGTTGTTTTCCTTTTTTCCAAAACCCTACCTTAACTATTTATACTAATAACAGAACATTCTAGAAATAAACCCTAATGACTTAATTAATAAAACAAAGACTAAAATACCCCTCATTTAAATAAACCAAAATCAGTAATACTCAATTTAAACAAAGCATTAATACGTCAAAACTGATGCTGGACACGGACGAGCGCGGCCGCCCAAGTGCCTAGCGCGCCCGCGCAAGTGGACAGTGACGCCTGGGTCTTCTCCTGCATCAAAAAATGTTGTGAGTGTAATTTGAAAATAGGAGAGAGAATGAGTGGAGGGAATAGTAAATTATAATAGTGTTGTGAGTATTAAAATAATGTAGGAGAGAGAATGAGTGGAGGAAAAAGTAAAGATTTCTTTACCAAAAAAGGAAAGTGAAAGCTATTAACGGGACACCCAAAATGGCAAAATGGGAAGCTACTATTGGAACGGAGGGAGTATGTTATATCCTGATTTAGAAGTATGGTCATGATTAATTCGATAAAATTAGAATTGAGATCAGGGGCGGATCAAGGGGCGGATCAACTGGAGTGCCTGGTGTTGTCCAGACAAAAAAAAAAAAAAAAAAAAAAAAAAATTTTTTTGCAAAACGACGTCGTTTTGACCTGTTTTAAAGAACAAGCAACACCAAATGTTTCGCGCCTACTGAAGCCTATTATATTTATGTATGTAAAGTGTTGCTTAGTGAAGCCTAATATTTCTTATATATGTAAAGATTTTGAATTTTAATTTTGCGTCAATTTTTTTTTTTTGGTAAATAACAGGCAACACCAAAACAGTTGGGGGTAGATCCACCATTGAAACCCACAAAAAATCTAATTAATATTAACTATTAATTGTAAAAAATGAAAGAATTAGAACCGTTGTAGAAAGTAGAAACTCAACACCAAGCTTCTCCAAGAGCCACTTCAAATCCGTCTCGATATTAGTTCCAAAGAAAATGAAATATTAATTGTTTTTTGCTAAACAAAAGAAAATAAAACGTGGGCCTCAAGATGAATTATTATATTATTCATGAAAAATATTAAAATTAGACCAGACTCAAGTATGTAACCTTTGTTTGCTGACCTTGACTTGATACAGTATAAAAGTCGTAAAGAACTTCTTAATCAATATTGATACGAATTACTCTTGATAATATGATGATAATATAAATTAATACTCCTTCCGTTCCGAATTTTTTTATTTCAGAATGAATAAGATTTAAGATTTAAGAAATCTATATATATATAAAAGTCAAGGCGAAAGTCTATGATTATGTCACGTGGACAAGTTTTGAAAAAACTTGAAATCTAGAGCGCCACGTGACATCAAATCAATACCTATTTAAGGACAAAATACATTTACGTCCTCAACTATATACCAAATTTCACTTTGCACCCCCATACAAAATTTGTCTCACTTTGATATTCAATGTTAAAATTATTTCACTTTGCTCCTTGAATTCAAACGAACGTTAGAAATTTAACGAAATTAGTCATGTGCAGATCAAATGATGGATATTTTGATCATTCTCATTTTAACTTTTTAACTTCCATTTAATTTATTTTTACCACTCTTTTGACATATATCAATTAAAAAAAAAATGCTTTATCTATTATTTTATTCTTCTTTGTTTAATTTGCTCACTCTTCCATATACAAGAAATTAATAATAATATTCTTTTTTACCTTATTAAATTTTTATTATTTTAAGAAGACATTATTTAATTTTCTAAGTGAAGTTTTTTTAAATTATTTTCTTAGTGTAGTTAAAAAATATAAATGATGTATTTATCCCACATGTAATATGCACATGACCAATTTCATTAAATTTTCAACGTTTGTTAGAATCTAGGGGACAAAGTGGGATGATTTTACCATTGGGTATCATAGTGAGATGAATTTCGCGCAAGGGTGTAAAATGGAATTTGATGAATAGTTGAGGGGGTAAATGTATTTTGACCCCTATTTAATGCTATAACAATTAAAACATCCATAAATATTAATTATTTGAAGAATTTATTAGAAAACTACAAAACTTTCTATATTACTCTCATTCTTTTTCTTTTACTTCTACTTGCATTATAAGTGGTGTTAGTAACCAAATATAAGTACAAATAACAATCTCTCTAAAATATATTGTAAATGAAGAAACTTATGATTATTACACGTGGACAAGTTTTGAAAAAAATTTGAAATTTAGTGTCACGTGTAGCCACATCAATATGTCTCTCTTGAACCTATTTAATGCTAGAACAATTAAAACATTCATGTTTATTAGGAGACTTTATTAGGAGACCACAAGACTTTCTATATTTCCTCATTTATTTTTTGTTCTACTTGTACTAAAAGTGGTATTAGTAACTAAATATGAGTACACATAATAATCTTCCAAAAAAAATGTAAGAAAAGAAATTTATGTTTACGCCACTAGGAGAAATTTTGGAAGAGTTTGAAATATAGAGCATCACATAAAGACTATCTATATTCTTCTCATTATTTTTATTTCTTTTAATAAAAGTGATATTAGTAAACTAAATAAAACAATTGTCTTTCTAAAGTAAATTGTATCCGTGCCAAGCACGGGTGTATATTCTATTAATAGTGAACCATTTGCCTAAAACTAAAATCGAAAGTGTATAAAGTAAAATTATCAACAACAAAATAGCAGAATGGTATTCGTGCAAAGCACGGGTTATCACCTAGTAATGTTATAAAAGTAGGGGTTATAAGTGGATATGAGAGAGAAAATTGGTTACAGAAATGTAAATAAATAGTTATTCTAAATATAACAAGTGATTTTCATTAATAATTAACAAAGAAGAATTAAACATTTTCGTTTTAGAAAGTGTAACTTATTAATATTACACCCTAAATGACAAAGTGTGTAAGGTTCTCCGAAACGGAGGGAGTGTTGTAAATTTAATATTGTACTGTAATAATACATACGTAATTTAGTTTTATTGACTTTCTTGAATTTGGATATTCATTTAGGGACAAAGGGAGTATAAAATACTCCTTTCAATGTCTACTTTAAAAAATAATTAATCCAAAAAAGCGTTTATGAATTATTTTTTATAAAAATGACATTCATTTTAAGTTAAAAATTTCTTGAATTTGGATATTTATTTAGGGACAACACGAGTATAAAATACTCCTTTCAATGTATAGTTTAAAAAATAATTATTCCAGAATAGATGTCTAGTATTTTTTTTAAACTTCATCCCCGAAAGAGTAATAAAAAAATTACTTATTGGCTATTAATTGTTATAAAAATATATAAATATTTTAATTAAATAATAGATACTTCATTAAGAAACTTTTTTTCATTTTAAAAATAAATAAAATAAATTATATAAATAAATAATTAAATTGGGGAAATTACCGCTGGAGTGAAGACCTGCATGCATAGGCCATTTTTTAATATTTGACTGGATTAAGACACTTTTTTTCATTTTAAAAATAAATAAATAAATTATATAAATAAATAATTAAATTGGGGAAATTATCGCTGGATCCTTCACCCCAAGTGAAAAGATCAATTAATACAAGAATTTTGTAATTTAACCAACTATTCTGATATCATAATCAAAATTCCACCTAATCCTTCGCTACCCAAACTACCCCTTACCCAAAAATAAAAATCCCTCCCTTCTCTCTCTCACTCTCTCTTCTCTCACTTTCTCTCTCTACCACCCCTTCCGGCCAACCTTTCCCTCCCCACCGATGATCATGCCTACCCTATATCCGGCGACATCCTAATTGCTTCCGACAAACGGATCAACAATCAACCCGATTGGTACGCCGTTCTCCAGTTCGACCGCCCTTTCGACGAAATCGAGATCATTAAGCGGCAGTACCGCCGCCTTGCAGTTCTACTCCATCCTGATAAGAACAAGTACCCGTACGTCGACGCCGCCTTTAAGCTCATCGCCGACGCCTAGAACTTCCTATCGAACCCGTCGAGGAAAGCTCAATACGATGTCGAGTTTTTCGTCTTTTCCAAAGTAGATCTAGCTAACATGAGGAAGCAGAGGGGAAATCAGCCTCCGCAACAGGATAAATTGCCAGTATGTCGGAGCGGACAGAGTAACCCGACGCCGGCGAGATCTACCACTTCATCAAACGCCGTCCCAAATGGTGGCACTCCGACGGGAGCCGGTAAGGGTTTCTACCAGGTTCCGCAGGCGAATCCGATTCCTACGGCTGTTCCTGTAAATGCCATTCCAACTCCAAAACGAACCCTAGTTGTTCGTTCAACTGGAAAGAAGAGAGGTAGGCCAGGGAAAAATCCCTAATTGAAATTAGGGTTTTCTAGGTCAAGAATTGGGATGGTGGTTTGTGAAATGGTTATCATAAATGGGTTGGGCCTGAACAGTTAGGACAGTTCGATAAAACCGATAGATCAAGTAAGGTGGATAATAAACTGGAAATTAAGCAATAATTGATACGTTGGCACAGAAAATCAAGATAGCACAATATGCGACAAACGTGCGGCGTATAGAGGAAGTCAAGTGAAGGCGAGAAGAGTAACTGGCGGGAATATTAATTCGTCCCCATATTCTTAGGTACCAAAGGGGATAACTTATGGCGAGTAACCGGGCATGCTTTATCGCAAAAAAGGGTTTGTCGCAATAAAGTGTTTGTCGCCTAGCGGCAAACGTGATTGATGGTCCAATCTTTGGGTATACTGACACGTGGTACCCACCCCCATAATGTAAAACAGTGTAGCATGATGGGAATGTCAGTACTTTTTTACTAACTCTGAGGGTAGTTGACTGACTTAGCATAGATGACTGACACGTGTCCCTCCAAGTATGGTCTATGATTACAAGGTGGTATAAATATGTAAAACTCTCCATTATTAAGTAAGTCGACTCTCTCTCTCTAAAATCTGTCTTTTCTCCATTACAATATAGAGCTTTTCTTAAATCTGAACTGAAAACTGATTCTCACGCCGGAGGGGTTTCACCGGAGTCGCCCCCGGTTTAGTTCATCGTTGTTTATGTGTGTAGGTCCCATAGCGAGCCATCCCAAGAAGATTAGCCGGAGTATCCTTCGAAGCAGTTGAAGATTCAACTCCTGATCAATACCATTTTCCATGGCAGCATCAGTTGGTTCCGTTCTGCCGTAGGACACTGAGCGTTTCTTCTTTGGGTGGCTAGGTGAAGTTTGGGAGGTTGCGCGGCTGCCGGAGGTGAGAGAGAAGATGAAGCACTGTTGTTGTTTTGTTGGTGGAGCCCAGAAGATTCTAACTGTCAGTTTGGTCAAAGGAGTAAAGGCTGGTTGATTAGAAAACCAAGGAGGATTCTCAGATAGTACTGGTTAAAGGTGTTTTTTGGATTGTGATATTTATTTTAGGAAGTCATAAAGTTGTCTTTGGCTGTAAAGGTTATAAGTTCATTAGTGCATGCATTAAAGGCATTTTGTTTTCAGAAAGTGACTTGTAAAGTTGTCAGAGCAGTTGGTTTATGGTGAAAAGGTGTGATTTGTCTTGAAGTGTATGTAAAAGTGTAACAGTTAGTTGGAAGCAAGTTATGGTGGTTGGACAAGAAAAAGCTACTCCTTCTAGGGTGGCCCAGAACCTAACATTGGCAACCCCAAATGCAAAGGATGCTCGTGCGGGAGCTGAAGCAGGATCGGAAAGAGAGGTGGAGGTCCATACGTCTGAGACTAACACCAGTGTGAGGCGAGATAGGGTGGAGGAGGAAAGGGTGAGAGTGGAAAGAGCCAAAGCAGTAGATGAAGGCCAAGTTCCCGCGAAGTCAAAGAATGCAGAAGTAAGAGAAAGGATTGAAAAGTTAAGGGCGGATAATGAGGCGTGGATGCATGTCCTCGCCAATAATCAACAATTGAAGGAGTTACATGTGGAGCCCTCCCACATTCCTGAGAATTTGCTAAATGGGCAAGCGGGAAGGTCCCATGTCGGCGGGCAAGATCGAGAGGTTAGCGCTAGCGTGGCTAATAGACCAAGACGGAATGTAGATACGCCGCTGCCCAGGAGATTAGCAGAAAATCGAAGGCGAGATGATGACTTGGAAGCAAGAAAGAAGAGAAGAAAGAAAATACACCGTAAGCCAGGCAATTCCAAAGAAGAATCTTATTACTTTGAATATGACAGCAATGAATCTAGTGGCTCCACGCACGACGAGGGACGCGGCAAGGAAAGGACCCAGATATCGCGACGTCATGATGCTAGGCGACATCGTGAGAGGTCACCGCGGGATAAGGAGCGACGGCGACAAGATAGGAAAGATAAAGATTATGATAAGGAAAGGGAACGGAGAGCTGCAGAGGCGGCAAGGGCGGCAGAAGCCGAGAAGATCGTAGAAGCCATAAAAGCCGCAGAGTTGGCCAAGGCTAGTGAGGCAGAGAAGGCTAAGAAGGAAGAGGAACAAAGGTTAAGAAATGAGGTGGCTGAGATGGCTAAGAAAATCAAGGATTTAGAGGCGGGAATAAAGAAAGTGGAAGGGAAAAAGCCTTTTTTGGCTCCTTTCACCCAAAATATCAAAGGTGTTGCCCCAGACCCAAATTTTCGAATGCCAACTTTATCAAGTTATTCAGGAAAATCTAGAGCAGTAACTCATGTAGGAGGATTCGAAGCAACCATGTCGCTGTTGACTGAGAACGAGGCAATTTTATGTCGAGCATTGGTGAGCACTCTGGCGGATCATGCATTGGATTGGTTCTTGGTACAGCCTGAAGATTCTATAACGGGGTACCAAGATTTCAGGGAGAAATTCTTGGCGAGATTTAGTGCGTCGGGATCACAACCAGTTCAAAAGACGGAGTTGTGCAGTCTTAAGCAAAAGGATGGGGAAGGGATTGCGACTTTCACAGACAGGTTCATGGGAGTGGCCAATCAAGTTCCTGATATCGCACAAGGCGAGATAATCATGCTTTATAACACCAGTTTACAGCCGGGTCACTTCAAGCAGGAGTTAGGGATGAGATTGCCAAAGACTACAGGGGAGTTGTATGAAAGAGTGCGAGGATTTTGTAGTGGAGCTAGAGTTAAGACAAAGGGGGGTACAATCGCGAGTCAGGCCGTCAAGAAAGTGGCGAGCGAAAGGGTGGAAATAGTGCGAGATGATAGAAGGGGGTTTGGCGGCAATAGAGGGCACTACAAGAAACAGAGTTTTTAGGGTCGGCACTTTCCCGTCCCAAATAGTCAATTTGCCGTCCTTAATACTATTTAGGTCGGCAATTAGGTCGGGAAACGAGGGTCCTAAATAACATGCGACTCTAAAAGTTTTAGGACCCCCGTCACCGTCTCAAATACTGTATTTAGGACGGGAAGTAGTCGACCCTAAAAAAAATAATTTCTTTTTTTTTTTTTGCGGGAATTTTTTGGAGCCAAATAGTTTTTGGTACCCATTGTTAGGGACGAGATAGCCGACCCAAATAATATTTGGCGCCCTTTTTTTTTTGAGGAAAATTATTAGGGACCCTATCTCCCGACCCAAATATATTTTTGCGCCAAAATCACATTTTTTTGTGGGAAAGTAATTAGGTCGAATATAGACGACCCAAATAAAATTTGGTGTCAAAATGTGAATATTTACCATTAATTATCAAACACTACTAATCTTCAACTAATTATATATATACACAACCAAGAAGGGGGAGCCGAAATATGCTACACCAGTCAGTCTTATACAAAGTACCGATCTTATTTCAAACAAAACTAAAAACTTAATTCAACGACTAATGTTATTCCATACTAACACTTAATAGGCACAACAAAATGGAAAGCATCCTCGCAGCAATTAATGGAGGTCGAGATTCAAGCTTTGGCAATGTGGCAGATCAAGTCAACAACACTGGTGCTGCACGAAAGATAAAAAGTAGAAAGTGTCAAAGGAGCCATACTTGATACTAGTATGCGATTATCAAGAAAAAGAAATGAGAACTTTCAATGGGCCGGGAATACTAAAAGAAGGAAGAAAGAAATTAGAACTTTTCCTTAATTCCCATTCCTAAAAAGCTAAAAAGAAATGAGAATTGTTTAATGGGACGGGAGTACTTAAAAAAAAAGGGGGAAGAAAACATACCTGTATCCCCATTCATTGTCGTACCACGAGACAAGCTTCACAAAGTTGGGGCTCAAAGCAATTCCGGATTTAGCATCAAAGATGCTTGACCTGAATAAAGTAGATCCATCAAGTGTAAGGTGCAAATCGACTCAATTGGGAACGCAAAAGTAATACAACTAAATCTATCATAATTTTTACCTGCTGTCACCAACAAAGTCAGTGGACACCACATCATCTTCGGTGTATCCCAAATTGCATCATGCATGAGACGGTAAAGTGTTCTTGGCAAGAAGCATCTAAGTGATACAAACGCGAGTGTGTAATGTTTTACAGAGTTGATAATAATCCAGAAGATATAGAATAATAAGTGTGAGACCTTGAGAGATGTATCTAGATTTCCTGAGAGATGTATCTAGATTTCCTGAAAGTGTTTTCAGTATGTCTCCAAGCAACATCACCAGCATACCGCTCGAAAATGCAGATTGCTCTAGGGACCTGCATAGCTTGTCCATCAGCACCAGCCATATAGCCATCTATAAATTCTGCATTGCTTGGACAGTCAGTCAAAGGCACAAGTGTACTAGCAGATCTCCCGAATCCAAATTCACCCATGTCTAAGAATGTCCTATAATACCAGTCACTTGTAGTATCCATACACGGAACAAATGTTTCTGAGACATGCCCTCTGTAGAGCACTAAACGCAACTCTTTTAGTACGTAAACAACCAGAATCGACAAAAGGAGTACCATGATAAGTTCTCTTACCTTTGTCAGCAGAGGATGGCTGAATGACTGTTGTTCTAAAAAAGCAAAAAGTTATACCTCTTTGATGTCCTTTAGAAGACCCTGAACCTTAGGACTTACAGAAGTTCGAGGACCAGTGACTCCAGTTGCCGCTACCTGTAAGCAAATATAATGAAAAGAGCACGTTAGGAGGAATTTTTAAGATCCTACCAAAAGGGAGGGAGGAAATGGTATAAAGAATTAATGTATCTGAACCAAGTAGTTACATACAAAATGCTGAGTGGATTTTCTACAAATTTGACGCAACCATTAACGGAGAAATATATACTGGAAACAAAAAGAACACACTGAAAATCCATCCACTCAGCTTTTTGTATTTACACAATTCCCTGCTTTTAACTCTCCGTCCCCGAATGGGTCCATTTTTCAAGGAAATTTAGTAAGCTGACTTTATGCATTTTAGTAGCGCATATACATAAATACCCGAAAAATGAATGTATGGACATTCATTTTCGGAGGGAGAGTTACGAGAACAGGGACACACTAGAGGGAATTGAAAAGAAGGAACTATAAAGAACAAACAAATTAACCACATAAAGGCTGTCAAAGAGAAGCAAACTTACAAGGTACACAAATCCTTCTGAAGCATCAACAATTTCCTTCATTCTCTCATGTGGAGTAGTGGGTGTCGTTAGCAATACCTTCGATGCATAACAAGATAAGTCAAGTGTTCAATTTTTCGACAATTATGCTATCCGGTAGTATATAACGACACCGCAAAAATAATCAAAGTTGGGGGAAATCAGGAAAACTAACAAATTCTATATTCTTTTTGGCAGCCTCCTCTCTCAAGATCTTATTCTCCTCTAGAGGAACATCTGGAACAAGCAGCCCTGACAAGAAACAGTTGGGAGTAAAAGCACATAATACAATCAGCTCCTTAGACTATTACTTCCTCTGTCCCTAAATGAATCTTGAAAAAAAAAAATCAAATTTGCTCTTGATCAAGAGCAAATTTGAAACAGTTTTCGACATTCATTTAGGGACAGATGGAGCAATACAAAAGTTGATAAAAGAATTGATACTCAATAGGAGATATTTAATTTTAGTATATATAGTAACCATTACCATGTATACCAGCATCTTTCACTGTAGTCATGAACTTCTCAACCCCTTGCTCAAGTATTGGATTATAATATGTGAATAATGCGACCGGACAGGATAACTGTGGCACCACCTGTTTAGAGTTTGAAAATGACAAGAATACAACTATCAGATTCCTCAGAGGGTCTTTATAATCAAAAGGGAAGGCAGGACTCTTGAAGTGGATCGGAGGGAGAAAGTACATCTGAAAAGACAGTGAGGGGGAAAGTATGGACCTACCTCCTTCAACATTGAGATTATTGCATCAAAATTAGTTCCTCTTGCTAGCGAACGAGTGGCAGAAGCAGAATCGACAAAAGGGTCCTCAAACTTCTGTAAGTCCTAAGGTTCAGGGTCTTCTGAAACAGGCAGGTGGCACATCTACCTCATAAAAAGCTATTCAGTCATTGGGGTTACCTGTCTTTTCGCTTTTCAAGATATCTTTGCACTGATGCCTTTCTGCTTGCAGAACCTTCGTCTGGTTTTTCATTTTCAAGAAAATATTGGATGAAAAGTTAGTGCGCTCGACAAATCAATGATAAGAACTCTCTATATATACACACAAACATAAATGTGATGTAACATTATCAAGATGACCAAAAGTTGAGAAAAAGCAAATGCTACTATTAATCAAGCAAATCATAATAAATATGCAGCCAAATTATATCTAAAAAGAGTAAAGAAGATGAACATACACAGTATTTCAAATATGCTAACTTTAAACAGGTCATATTGATAGCTAGAGGTAATGCTTCTCAATATAGAAAATGAGACTAAAATAAGCAGGAGACACACACAACATGACTAAACATTTTCCAAGTTTTGGTTATGTTAAGAAATCACGCTAACTTTTCAGACTTAAAGCAACCAATTTCAGTTGAGAGAAAACACATTCTTATTTTTGATGGTAATACACCTTTCATAAATAGTAGTATCAACATAAAAATTAACCCCTTACAAATAAATGCATAAATTTCTAAACATATCCAGTACCATCATTCGATTGTCAATATCCATTTCCTGAATGCAGCGAAATACCATGTCGGCCATTCCATCACCTTCAACATCAATGAGTTCCTGCAAGCAGAAAATCAAAATTTCACAAGCTGAATATACTAAGGGTAATATTAGAGGAACTTGATATACACACAAACTCTCTATATATACACACAAACACAAGATCGTATTTATTAGTCGGTCGATGGAACCAGATGAGAAATCGAACGAAGTATTATTACCGATGAAGAAATTGAACGACGATGAAGAAATTGAACGGCGATGAAGAATAGTCGGTCGATGGAACCAGATGAGAAATCGAACGAAGTATTACCGATGAAGAAATTGAACGACGATGAAGAAATGAACGGCGATGAAGAAATCGAACAAGCGGACGAAGAAATCGAACGATGAATTGAGAGGTTTGCAGCCGCTAATCGAACGATGAATTTAGGGATTGAGAGAGGGAGTAAAGGGGAGGCGCAGGAGAGGTGGGGGAGTGGGCGTCAATTAGGGAGGGATTTTTTCATTTTGTTTTTTAATTATTATTTTCCTTTTCCTAGTGATTATGTTTTGGGCTTTAAAAAAAAATACAGCGGTCCCATTAATTAAATTGGCTGTCTAAAAAAAAATTAACTAATTAGCCGTCTTATTAAGAGAGTAATAGAGTCGGTACCAGTCGAGCGACCCAAAAAAGGTAGTCCCTAATAATCATTTTTTTTGTAGTGGGGGCAAGTCAAACGGGAGGAAGCGGAGGCCGCGGAGAAGGGCGCACGGGGGATCAGAGAGAGTTTAAGCCAAAGACAGACATCAAGTATAGCCGGTTGAACACTCCTATTAGCGAGATCATGAAGAAAATAAATCTGCCCGAACCTTTTCCTATTACGCCAGGAACTGGCCCGTCTAGAGATCAGAATAGTTACTGTGAATTTCACAAAGATAAGGGGCACAAGGCGACGATTGTTATAATTTGAGAAGATTGATTCGGGGAAAATTGACAGGGTTTTCTGCAGAGTATTTGGAGGAGAATGTCGGGATGACCAACGTAGGCCGAGAGAAATTTGGTAGATGTCATTCACGACCCTTTACCCAGTGTGTCTCGATTGAATACCCAAATCATGACTTTCACGCATACGTTTGATGTTCCTCGGTTCCCCGCCAGTCAAGATAGGGTGATCAGCTTTTCCAGGCGAGAGTTGGCTGTTACCAAAAGCCATGGGAGTCAGCCAATTATCATCACTATGTATCCAGGCAATAATATCGTACAGCGAGTCATGGTGGACTCTGGGGCAAGTAGGAATGTGCTTTATTATGATGCTTTTAAAAGGATGAATTACACAGAGGCAAATTTGGTGCCTCATAAGGGATATCTTGAGGGATTTACTAATCACTCTGTTAAAGTTAAAGGGACGATTATGTTGGATGTTGAAATTGGTGAAGGAAAGCTGGCGAGATGCGAGAATGTCGAATTCATGGTGATTGATCTTGTGTCTCCTTATAATGCTATAGTGGGAATCCCATTCATGTTGAGTTTTGAAATGGTTCTGTCAATCCCCCATCAGAGGGTGAAGTATCCCACAGCTAATGGGATAGGTTGCTTGAAGAGTGAGGCGGTCACTGTGATAAGAAAACAAAAGGAGATGTTGAAAGCTAAGGCAGAGAGTACAATTTCGATGACTTCCAAAGTAGAATCTAGTCCACTAAAGATAAATATGGTGAAGATTGTAGAGGTGGAGAATGGTGAACCAGATTGGATCGTAACGGAGAGTATGAAAAATGGAACCGCTATGGTAGCCGAAGCGACAAACCAAGTGTCAGGACGAGTTTCAGGGCGAGAAATGTGTATGTTGGAAGAGCGGGAGTCAGGTTGGCGGGATGTAGACTCCGATATGGTGGGAAAGGGTGATGATGGTGAGGAAAATTGTGGGGTGATGGAAATAGTGAATGCCACGCCCCATATAAGTTATGCCAGAGTTGTAAGGCTTGTTAGTATGCAGGAACCAAGGATTGAAGAAGTGGTTGAGGGAAACGTTAAAGTACTAATGAGCGAATCTGATGACGATTATGAAGCCATTGAGGTGGAGGACGCTCAGGGGCGGCCTACTGGTAATGTCTTTGCCGATCTTAAGAAGCCCGCTCCTGTGGGTATGAGGAAGAGGAAAAGAATAGAGGTGGAGACGCTGCAGGTGCGGGATGAGCCAGATATCAAGGCGGGAGAAGAGTTGGAAGAGGTGGAAATCAATTGTTATTTTCCTGAGCAGAAGGTGAAGATTGGCAAGCAACTGTCGCGGGATGAGCGGGAAGCTTTGGTTGATTTTTTGAAGGAAAATTTGGATGTATTCGCTTGGAGACCGGAGGACATGAAGGGTATTGATGAGAGTGTTGCTCTGCATTGTTTGAATGCTGATCCTAAGGTGGAGCCATTTAAGCAAAGGGTAAGGCATTTGTCGCCGGAGAAAGAGATGGCAGTATTGGAAGAAGTGGAAAAGTTGTTGAAGGCGGGAATAATCGAGAAAATTCAATATCCGGTGTGGTTGGCTTGTCCCGTAATGGTTTTGAAGTCAAACAAGAAGTGGAGAATGTGCATTGATTTTACCGATCTGAATACGGCGTGTCCCAAGGATTGCTATCCTTTACCTAAGATTGATAAGTTGGTGGATTCCATTTCAGGTCACAGAGTGTTCAGTTTTATTGATGCTTATTCAGGATACCACCAGATTAAGATGGCGGAGGAAGACAAAGCGAAAACAGCGTTTAGGACCCCAAAGGGAAATTTTTGTTACAAGATGATGCCGTTCGGCTTGAAGAATGCGGGGGCAACATATCAAAGGATGGTGAACGAGGTGTTTAAGTCGCAGATTGGGCGGAATATAGAAGCGTACATTGACGACATGGTGATCAAGACCAGAGAGAATAACCACTTGTTGGATCTTGCTGAGACTTTTGAGAACTTAAGAAGGAATTCAATGAAGTTAAACCCTAGTAAGTGCACGTTTGGTGTTACGGCGGGAAAATTTCTGGGATTCTTGGTCAACAGGCGCGGGATTGAGGCCAACCCAGAAAAAATTCAGGCGCTATTAGACATGTCGCCACCTAAGTCTATTCGCGAGATTCAGCGACTAAATGGGAGGATCATTGCCTTGGGAAGATTTATTTCGAAGTCGGCGGAGAGATGTTTGCCGTTCTTCAAAGTTTTGAAGGGCGGAAAGAAATTTGAATGGAGCGAGGAGTGCGGAGCAGCTTTTGAAGAGATGAAAGCTTACTTGGGAAAGCCACCATTGTTGAGCAGCCCTGTGGAGGGGGAGGAATTGTTTGTTTATTTGGCAGCTTCTGACTATGCGGTTGCGGCAGTGTTGGTGAGGGAAGACGGAGGAATTCAAAGGCCTGTATACTATGTTTCCAAAGCATTAAGTGAGGTTGAGTCGAGGTATTTTAATGCCGAGAAGTTGGCTTATGCGTTGGTAGTGGCGGCAAGGAAGTTGAGGGCCTATTTTGTCGCTCATACCATTGTGGTGTTGACAGACGCGCCCTTGAGAAAGATTCTGCAGCAACCAGATTCTGCGGGAAGGCTTTTGAAGTGGTCAATTGAGTTGACGGAATTCGACATCAGTTATGAATCTCGTCGAGCTATTAAGGCTCAAGCGTTGGCAGACTTTATAGTTGAAACCTCATTTACCAAGTCACAGGCCGATGTAGTTGAGGAGCGCGAGAAAAAGAAGATGGCAAAGCGGGCTGAGCCAAGTTTGATTGAAGAAAAGAAGAGGCCGGAGGATTGTTGGATTCTACATGTTGATGGTTCGTCAGCAAAGGAAAGAGGAGGAGCGGGAATGGTTTTGATATCCCCAGATGCGGAATGTGAGTATAGGAAAGCCTTTAGGTTCAAATTCCCAGTGTCTAATAATCAGGCGGAGTACGAAGCCTTGGTGGCGGGAATTGAATTTGCGCGGGATGTTGGAGTAAAGAGGATTGTGGTCCATTCTGACTCTCAGTTGATTGTTAAGCAAGTAAAAGGCGAATATGGCACGGTGAATTCATTTTTGATAAGATATTGTGATTTGGTGAGAAACATTTTGAGTCATTTTGAGTTTTGGGAGTTGGTACAAATTGGGCGAGAAGAGAATTCAAAGGCGGATGCACTGAGTAGGTCGGCGGGAAGTGGAGAAAATGAAGCAGTTGTGGATCCCTTGGTGGAGTATGTGGACACGCCGACAATTGATAGATCCAGGGTAATGGAAATTGGAGAGACGGAAGCAAATTGGGTTACTGACATGAAAGATTTTTTAGAGAAGGGTGAATTGCCGCTTGAGGAGGAAAGGGCTAAACTAGTAAAGGTGACTTCCCCGCGATTTACGGTGCAAGATGGAATCTTATATAGAAGATCTTTTTCAAAGCCATTGATGAGGTGTATAGAGCCGGGTACGGTGGCTAAGGTTTTGTTTGAAATCCACGAAGGCGTCTGCGGAGGTCATCCGGGGGCGAGATCTCTTGCGGAGAAGGTGTTGTTCCATGGTTATTATTGGCCAAGCTTGAAGAAGGATGCGGAAGAATATGTGCGGAAATGCGAGAAGTGTCAAAGGTTTGGGAATATTCCGCGCCAACCCGCCACTGAGCAGACGCCTATTGTCGCAACGTGGCCTTTTGATATGTGGGGCATAGATTTGATTGGGCCATTTCCAAAGGCCAAGGGAGGGTGCCAGCATGTAGTCGTTGCAGTGGATTATTTTACGAAGTGGACTGAAGCGAAAGCCTTGGCAACGATAAGCGAGGATAATGTGATTAAGTTCGTTCAAGAAAACATTTGGTGCAGATATGGGTTACCCAGGGCCATTATCTCTGATCATGGAACACAGTTTGGTAAGAAATTTGCCGCGGAATGTCAAAGGATGAATGTGAAGCATTGGATGTCGGCGGTATACAGGCCGCAGTGCAATGGTCAGGCGGAGGCGGCAAATAAGCAAATCATTGCCGCATTACGTAAAAATTTAGAAGGAAGGGGCGGAGCATGGTTAGAAGAATTGTCTACTGCATTATGGTATGTAAGGACCACAATAAAGGGTTCAACCGGTGAAACAGCATTTGCTTTGACTTATGGGTGCAAGCCACGGCACCTGGCCGAGACGGCCTCACGACTTATAGAGTGACTTATTATGATGAGACGAGAAATGGTCAGAGGCGGTGCAACGACCTTGATTTGGTTGATGAAAGGAGGCTACAAGCGAGAATGAGGATGGTAAATTACAAGCAGAGGATGAAGGCCCAGCATGATAAGCGGGTTAACAAGAGGTCTTTCAATGTAGGTGATTGGGTACTAAGGAGTGCAGAAGCCACGGGACCCAAACCGAGCTTCACCAAGTTGAATGAAAATGGGAAGGGCCGTTTCGAGTATCTCAAATTGTTCGAGAAGCGGACCTATCTACCGAGAAAGCAAGATGGCGAAGAGTTGAAGAATGCCTGGAGTGTCGATCATTTGAAGCGTTTTTATCAATGAAGTTGTAGTAACCTTTTTTAGTTGCATCTTTTGATTTTGGTTCTAGATGACAAAAGATACGTAACTTTTTCTGGGGTCATGTGTTTTTGTGTACATCGCATTGACGAGAAAGTTATGTAAAATTTGCCAATCTAGCACGATGTAACTTGTCGACGTGATGAAGAAGGAAGGAATTATTCAGCGACATATTGTTTTGTGATCATCGTTTTCATTAGAATTTGACAAGTGTTATGTTTTGTGAAACAGCTTATCGAACGGCGGGATTAGAAGAACGACGGTGGTCAAAGAAGCCGTTTTAACAAAGGATAAAGAGCTTGGATAAAGGAGGCGACAGGAGAAGTGCGTTAAGAAAGGTGAAAAGCAATCGTCATCAAACAAAAGGGATGTGGTGTCTTGGTTAGAGACCAAGGCACCTAATGGATGTGGCGGCTTGGTTAGAGACCAAGTCGCCCAAAAGGGATGTGGTGTCTTGGTTAGAGACCAAGGCACCTAATGGATGTGGCGGCTTGGTTAGAGACCAAGTCGCCCAAAAGGGATGTGGTGTCTTGGTTAGAGACCAAGGCACCTAATCGGATGTGGCGGCTTGGTTAGAGACCAAGTCGCCCAAAGGGATGTGGTGTCTTGGTTAGAGACCAAGGCACCTAATGGATGTGGCGGCTTGGTTAGAGACCAAGTCGCCCAAAAGGGATGTGTGTCTTGGTTAGAGACCAAGGCACCTAATGGATGTGGCGGCTTGGTTAGAGACCAAGTCGCCCAAAAGGGATGTGGTGTCTTGGTTAGAGACCAAGGCACCTAATGGACGTGGCGGCTTGGTTAGAGACCAAGTCGCCCAAAAGGGATGTGGTGTCTTGGTTAGAGACCAAGGCACCTAATGGACGTGGCGGCTTGGTTAGAGACCAAGTCGCCCAAAAGGGATGTGGTGTCTTGGTTAGAGACCAAGGCACCTAATAGATGTGGCGGCTTGGTTAGAGACCAAGTCGCCCAAAAGGGATGTGGTGTCTTGGTTAGAGACCAAGGCACCTAATGGATGTGGCGGATTGGTTTGAGACCAAGTCGCCCAAAAGGGATGCGATATCGTGATTAGAGACCAAGTCGCCCAAGAGGGATGCGATATATGGGAAAGAAATCAAGTTGCATAAAGGGATGTGGTATGTTAATTAGAAATTTGACTCCGTATGGGTATGTTGAAATTGTCACATCAAACAGTGGGCGAGAATATATGCTGGGGAGTGAGGCTGCCTAAAGACGAGCCTCACTTTTTTGAAGGGAGTAGTATGTATGTAGAGTTAAGATGGAGAGTACAATCTTCGATGAACTATCGAAGCAAAATATTTATGAATAAAAGAAAGGTACGCGACATAAAAGTGTTGATGATAAACAAGTAAAGTTTGGAGACAAGGCGTAAGGAAAAAAATGTGCAAAAGTGTGACAATTAGATAAATACAAGTTGTTGTAGCATAAAGGCAAAATCATCTGGATAAAAGTTGCGAGAAGTAAAAGACGGAAATAAAAATATTGTTTGTTACAAACCAAGAGCAAATGGAAAAGTTTGGCGACAACCATAAATTACAAAAAAACAAAATCACTGGCCATTGTAGGCAAAGATTGAGAGCATCTTTGTTCTTTTGCATAAGGTCAAAGAGGGCGGGAATGATATTGTCGCGCGGGTCTCAGAACAGCCAAGTCGCTTTTACCAAGAACTCGCATCTTCCGCAAAGAAGTTGGGCTAGCTCTTCTTCGCCGAAGGGCACCAGGGGATGTCCTTTGCGGCTTTTATCACTAAAAATAGTCTCGTGAGCCCCATCTTGCTAACACGGCCGGGGTTATGGCGGGATTGGGCTTCAATGGCAATAGTTCTCAAGGTGTGAAGGATGGCATTATCAAATGCATCCATTTCACCACGTTTCGCATTTAGACTTTTCTCGATTTTAAATCTTCCCTAAGCTTGCCGACTTGGTTGGCCTCGACAAAATCTTCGTCTCTAAGACGTTGGTTCCTGGGCTTCAAGGTCGGCAAGCTTGGCCGCATCGCCTTTAAGCTTTTCGTTCGGCGACAAGGCCGGCTAGTTTCTCCTCTCCGCCTCCTTTGTTTTTCCGCTCCAACTCTTCCAAAAGGGTTTTTCCCGTGGCGACATCGCATCTGCTTTGTCCTTAAGGTCCTCGAAGTTCTTGAATAGAGACATCCCGCCCGGGACACTTTCCGCCTATACACATTCCGTCGCGCCACCTCCTCGCAAGCTCTTTGTTCAAGTTTGATGCATTTGTTGCTCAAACCCAAGAGAGTACCGCTAGCCTCGCGAAAAGTAAGGCGACAATAAAATGTTAGGGAAAATGTAAAGTGAAAAATTCAAAGGAGTAATAGGAGAGATGGTGCGATTTCTACCAAGGAAAGTTGAATTCCCGCATGGTAGGCCGAGTGAGCGGGATTCTCCTTTTCTACGTAGGCCACGGTCAAGATCACTTGCCCTTTTGAGGGCGTAGAACCCAACAAGCAAGACAAGATCCAACTCCGCCGGTGATTAAGCCCTTCACTTGGGATGGCATTCGCTTCCGGCAGAGAGCCACCATGCCCGGTTCATCTTCAGAATCCGAATCCCTCTTCTAACCACCGGCGCGGCGACGGGGAACAGAGCTGAGAGGATGAGGGGTTGGTGGGAGAAGTGTTGGGGGCCGCATCGTGCGGTTGAGCCGAGGAAGGCGGAGTGGCGCATCTCGCCGGATATCTGTATGAATCCCCTCATTCTCAACCCCTGGATGTTCGAGGGGAGCATCACCTTCCATTTCGTTAGGGAGATCATCTTCTCCTTCTTCTTCCATTTCTTCTTCTTCTTCTTCTTCTTCATCCACCAGGTGGAGTGTCTCTACTTGTTCTTCAGGAGCGGGAACAGAGGCGGCCTTGCGTTGCCGTTTTTGGGGGCGGGAAGTGCTTGCAGGGGCCTCTTACGGATGTTTCACTTGCAATTTTTTCATCCTCACCGGTTCTCGCAATCGGGATAGTAAGATCAGCGCCTTGGGACTTTAAACTCGCATTTCGAGCTGTGAGCCGCACGCTGGCTTGTTGTTCTGACATTCCCCGAGCAAGTCTCTTTGGGGTTCATATCCATCGTCCCGTGTATCGCGAAAAGCGGGAAGTATATAAGCGATAATAAAACTTGCAATGAATAAATAAATAAAAACAAAGGAAACCATACGTTGCACTTGTCGCATTGCGGACACATGTTTTGGCCATTCCCGCAAATGGTGCAACTGCACTCAAACTTATCTCCTGAATGACGTTCCCATCCTGGCCAAGATTCTGGGAAGACAATGGCCACTCGTGGGGGAATTGGCGGGAAGTCAAAGGAGAGTCCCACTTGACTGAGAAGAGATTGATCTGCAAGAATTTGTTGAATGGAGAATAGGGCAGGGGAAGGGTCTGTGGTGTTAGCTTCGGCGAGAAGGCGAACCATGTTGGCTTTCAAGCGTTTCTCATCTTCATCAAGGGACCATTTTTTATCAACCTTAGGATGAATCCCTTTCAAATCTGAGGGAAGAGCCCAACCAATGCGAGAAACTATGAACAATGGGTCGTTCTGCCAATTATGAACTTTAGAAGGAAGGGGAGTAAGGATCTTGGGTTTTTTGTATTTAAGCGACATGCGAAGCTCTTGGGTTTTGCTGTCCTTTTGTTTGTAGCCAGTAAATGGATCCATGAGCAGATGAGTAGTGGGTTCTCGCCGAAGAGCGCGGCAAATAGTGATAAAACAAGTCAGCACTCTAATTGCATTTGGGTGAAGTTCGGCTATTGCCGCCTGGGCTTTGAAAAGAACAAGTGAGATAAAGGGATCTACGGGGATCCTAAGTCCGGCATCCAGTTGGGACGGGAAGACCACGACGCCATCTTGTCTATGCCTAATGACAGAAAGGGCCATCTCGCCATCATAGGCGGCAATGTGGTAGTCTAGGTGATTGATATTGTATTTGGTATGGTAGGGAGTTATGTGGGGATCTTGAGAAGTGTCAGATCTCGATCCGGCTGAAGTGGAAGGGTTATTCCTGCTGGTTGAGGTAGAAGCGCCGGGGGCTCCCAAGTTTGACATCTCGCCTGAATCAGAAGAAGAAACAATTTGTTTATAACGAGACCTCTTAACTAAAGATCTCGCAGCGAGAAAGTCGTTGTACGAGCTATCGTAATATGTGGGAGGACCATAGAAGCGACATAGGTGTTCGCAAAGTTCGCGGAAGTGAAAAATGTCTTGGACATGGGGCCGAAAAATGAAGAAAACATTTACCCCTAACTTCTACGGCATCAATTATGGCGGGATCTACCCTATTAATTCTTAGGCAATTTACTAAGTCATCTCGCGGAATTCTTGCCCGCATCCCTCTAGTCAAGTAGTAAATACCCCCGACCTTGACACCGGCCATATCTAATTTGTCTAAGGCAATTCTTAACCCTAGCCACGGCGACTAACAAAATTTAAAGAAAATAAGGAAATAGTAGGGATCCAAGTAATTACCTCGGAAAATACGAAGCGGTCGTTGAGAAAGTTGAAGATTGAGCGAAGGTTGGCCGGAATTTCCAATGAACTACCGAAAAGTTGGTTTTCCAAAGGTTGATTCAAGAGGAGATAGGTATGAAAATAAGTTTTTATGGAGCGAAGAAGCAAAGGAGGACTAGGTTTCAATAAGGAGGCTAGAGCACGCCGGAAGAAGCGGTCGCGAAAAGTTCAACGGTTGCCGGAAATCGCTTAGAGCTTAGAGATGAAGAGGGTGGAAAAAAAGTGAATGTAGGAGGAGGGAGGTCATTTATATTAGGAGAATTTGAAACGGTGTTTGGGAAGTAGAAACTTTAATCGCCCCCAAAATTTTGAAATTCCCCCCATTAAATGATTTCAAAATTCAAAAAGTCTTTTCATATGTCACGTCACACCAACCATCAGTCAGTGGAAGGACCTAGGAGTGTGCCACGTGTCCCTTGGGTGACGTCGTCGGATAAACGCCTTGCATGAGATGGTTGCTCGCGGCGAGAAGTAAGAGGCAACGTAATTTTCGCCCGGAACATAAATGATCCAGTCTTGAAATTGGGGGCTACCGAAATGGTTATCATAAATGGGTTGGGCCTCGAACAGCTAGGACAGCTTCGATAAAACCGATAGATCAAGTAAGGTGGATAATAAACTCGGAAATTAAGCAATAATTGATACGTTGGCACAGAAAATCAAGATAGCACAATATTCGACAAACGTGCGGCGTATAGAGGAAGTCAAGTGAAGGCGAGAAGAGTAACTGGCGGGAATATTAATTCGTCCCCATATTCTTAGGTACCAAAGGGGATAACTTATGGCGAGTAACCGGGCATGCTTTATCGCAAAAAAAGGGTTTGTCGCAATAAAGTGTTTGTCGCCTAGCGGCAAACGTGATTGATGGTCCAATCTTTGGGTATATCGACACGTGGTACCCACCCCCATAATGTAAAACAGTGTAGCATGATGGGAATGTCAGTACTTTTTTACTAACTCTGAGGGTAGTTGACTGACTTAGCATAGATGACTGACACGTGTCCCTCCAAGTATGGTCTATGATTACAAGGTGGTATAAATATGTAAAACTCTCCATTATTAAGTAAGTCGACTCTCTCTCTCTAAAATCTGTCTTTTCTCCATTACAATATAGAGCTTTTCTTAAATCTGAACTGAAAACTGATTCTCACGCCGGAGGGGTTTCACCGGAGTCGCCCCCGGTTTAGTTCATCGTTGTTTATGTGTGTAGGTCCCATAGCGAGCCATCCCAAGAAGATTAGCCGGAGTATCCTTCGAAGCAGTTGAAGATTCAACTCCTGATCAATACCATTTTCCATGGCAGCATCAGTTTGGATCAAGGGAGGGAAGAAAACTAAGGTCTGTAGTAATATAGTGTTGTTATGTTTGTAGATTTTAGTTTGTTCTATAAAAACTGACTGCATTGTAGATTTTACATGCAAGTTTTCTTTCTTTCTTTCAAGAAATCTCTATTGTTGTTCTGCTATTGTTTTTTTATGAATATAGTTTTGGAAGATGAAATATTGTTCCCCCATTGAAATTAATGGATGAGTTGCATAATTTGAGCTTTGATGGTATCCAAGTAATTACAATTGGTTGGGTGTTTGTGGATTTGGAACCTCTCCTTCCTCCTGCCCCCTCCCACAATGGTCCTCTCCCTCTTTTTGAACTCGATGATTTTATGTCGAGTGGGATCCACATTTTGCTAAATCTAATCATCACCGCCACGGAAGGAGAGAGAAAGGCGACATGGACAAGCTTAGTGTAGAGCCGTCAACTGTGAACTTAAGTAAAAACAACTGTGAATATAACAAATATATCAAATAATCTCATAAAATTGCAAAAATAGAGGTCATAAAGGACTAAAATAACTGTGAACTTAACAAAAAACAACAATGAACTTAAGTAAAAACAACTGTGAACATAACAAATATGTCAAATAATCTCATATAATTGCAAAAATAGAGGTCATAAAGGACTAAAATAACTGTGAACTTAACAAAAAACAACAGTGACCTTAAGTAAAAACAACTGTGAACTAAGCAAATATGTCAAATAATCTCATAAAATTCAAAAATAGAGGCAATAAGATACTAAAATAAACTGTGAACATAACAAATATGTCAAATAATCTCATAAAATTGCAAAAATAGAGGTCATAAAGGACTAAAACAATTGTGAACTTAACAAAAAACAACAGTAAACTTAAGTAAAAACAACTGTGAACATAACAAATATGTCAAATAATCTCATAAAATTTCCAAAAATGGAGGCCATAAGGGATTAAAACAACTGTGAACTTAACAAAAAACAACATTGAACTTAACAAATATGTCAAATAATCTCATAAAATTGCAAAATAAAGGCTATAAAAGACTAAAAACAACTGTGAACTTAACTAAAATAACTGTGAACTTAACTAAAAAAATCTATAAATTAAGTAAATAATAGACATTTTCATGCAGAAATTATGAATTTAGCTAAAACAACTGTGAACTTCTCTTAATTGTTATTAGAAGAAATGTAAAAAATAACTGTGAACTTATCAAAAACAACTGTGAACTTGTAACAACTGTGAACTTCTCAAATTTACTCCAGATTATATGTTGATGCTACTAGTTTGATTCGTATTGACGATACGAAAACAACGGTGGTTTCAGATTTTTTTTTATTTCTAGATTTTAAGATATTTCATTTTAAAGTTTTGAGAGAAAAAAAAAAGAAAGAGAGAGAAAGAAAGCATAGAGGGGGGGGATGTGGAATGAACCACATGCGTCCACGTCACTTAAGCGGCGGGCAATTGTGTAATTTTGTCAAATCTAACAAGGGCATGCGCGTCCATTTACAATGACAGGATCTGGTGGTCAATTTTGAAAATCCTTGTCCTAGGTGATCGTTTTTATTAAGGTGAGTGATGATTTGGTACTTGCCTCTTAAATTTAATATTGTTGACTATTATTTTCTAGTCAAATTAACTTTAGAACTCTATTTTTCAATATATTTGTATAAATTTTTGAAAATACAAGCAAGTAAAACATAATAATAATAATAATAATAATAATAATAATAATAATAATAATAATAATAATAATAATAATAATAATAATTAAAAAATAACTTTTCAGTTACTAAAGATTATTTTTCACTGGAATGGGCAATTATTGATTATTACTCTTTCCATTCCAAAATAATATCAATTATTTTAAAAAATATTATTTTTAATTATGGACTTTTCTATTGTGTGCCCGTGGGCACATGATAAGGATTAAAGATTCTCTTGTAATGTGTGTCAAATTAATAATTGACACACATTACAAGAGAATTTTTTAAAGATTCTTCAGAATGTGTGTCAAATATTAATTTGACACACATTACAAAAGAATCTTTAAAAGATTTATTCAAAGATTCTCTTGTAATGTGTGTCAATTATTAATTTGACACGCATTACAAGAAAATCTTTAATCCTTATCATGTGCCCATGGACACACAATAGAAAAGTCCTTTAATTATTAATAAATTTAAAAATAAATAAATATTTATTTTGAGACTTATTGACGATTGGACTAAAGTTGGACATACGTATTTTTTTAAGTAGGGCATAAAATGATTGCGGTTGTTGAAATGTCTTTGAATTGAAAGTAGTCTCCCAGTGAGTTCAAGATAAAGCTTAAACTACAATACGTTTTTTTTATTATTATTTAATTTTTTTTTTCCGGTCAAAGTTAAGACTAACATGTGATGATGTACATTTAGTCAACTTCAGATATTTGAATGTTGACTTTTACTTCTGTTGTTGATACAGTTTAGATTACCTACTCACATTCAATATTTCAATGTCAAATATTTCTAAAATATCACTCTATGTATCCCAAAATGAATTTTATTTGGAATTTAATGGACATTTTGAAAAAAATAATTTTTAATAAAAAAAATCATAAATATTCTTATTATTCACTTTCAAATTTTAGTTTTACAAAAGTATAAAAAATGATGTAAATGAACACTTTATCAAAATGAACTGAATCTTTTGAAATTGTTAGTCAACGTCTTGAGTTGGTTGGTGCGGAAAAGCAAAGGCATTTACTACTTGACCATTTACAATGGTTTAAAAAACCTCAATTATTCAACACCCTTTAAAATACGACAAATCATCTTTTCTCTCCTCCACCTAATTATTCAATACCCTATTCAATTTTTAACCCCTATAATGGTTTCAACACCCTTATTTTTTCAACACCCTTCCAACTCATCATCCTATACTCCACCACTTTTATTTTATTTTATATTATTTATTTTTATTGATTAGTAAGATAATAATAATTATTATTATCATTTATAATTTATATTAAAAAAATAATATTTTTTTTCTGTATCCAAATCAAATGAAACAAGACTCTATTTGTAGATAAAAAAAAAATCATGAATTTTGGTGTAAAAAAAAGTTTTTTTTTTTTGATATAAGATAATTGATTTTAAAAAATTCGGTGGATTTAAAACAAAAAAAGTTTCAGAGCCAATCACAGAGCGACATGTGGCAGTTTAGGAAAAAACAAAAAAAAAAGAGGAAAAGGGATGCTCTCTACGCGAATTTGTCTGGAGTGTAATACACGCGCCGGAACTGTCCAATTACATTTTGACACGTGGCAAAAACGGGTCCCACTTTTTTTTTTTCAACACCCGTTGAATTCTTTCAACAATTACAAATTTTTCAACAGTTTAAAAAATTTTTCAACAGCCATTGCATGCTCTTCAACAGTTGAAAAAATTATTCAACAACACCATTGCACATGGTCTAAGTACTAAGCATTTGCTCCCTCATGTAGCAAAACAAATATCTCACGTTATTTTTTAGTCCGTTCTAAAATATGTGTTACATTTTCAATAAGAAATACTCTCTCTGTCCCGGTTGAAAAGGCACAAATTTTCTTTATGGGTGTCCCATTTAAAAAGGCACAGTCCCAAAAAGAAAATTTTTTATTACTATTCCACCCACTCATTCTCTCTTCTACTTTACTTTTACACTCATTCTCTCTCATATTTAATTTTTCATACTCACAATATTTAAACTTTTTCTCTTTCCTATCTCACTTTTCTTAATTTGCGTGCGAGATTAATTTTGTGCCTTTTTGATCGAGACGGGGGGAGTATAATTGATGTATCAAGAAATGTACATGTGTTTAGCTAAAGGGTTATAGCCCAACAACATCCGATATTCCTTTTGTTATGAAATGAAGGCCTAGGGATTTAATAAGATTGATTTCCACCCTTAAAATTACTCCTTTCGTTTTATTTAAAATTGCAAAATTTGTTATTTTGAATTCTCGCTCAAAATTACAAAACTCCAAAATAGCAAGTTCTTTAAACTTTTTAAAGGACATATTGCAATTCAGTTACCTATATTTGTATCAGTTTTATAATTTGGTTCGAAAAAATTGCAAGTTGAACGGAATATTCTGTGATGGGCCGAGCCCAATACTTTGCTACGAGCCCGGAGGCCCAATAGACCCATCAAAAGACCGACCATGAAGGATCAGATCAAGACCTTAGGTCATGGCCCGTCCAATACTGGTTGGCAGACGTCGCCATTGAGCGACCAAGCCCATCCAAGCGACGAGCCATTTCACCATTAAGGAAGGGGTTAACTTCTAGCCCGTCGATACATTCAGAAGAGATCGTCGACAATGAGCTAAGCCCGTCTAGCGACGAGCCTTCCCTCGGCGCAGTCCGACACTCGTCCAAGAGTAAGCGTCGTCACTGAACGACCAACTCTCCCTCGTCGACTCACCTCTCAAAGAGACGACCCAACTGGACGAGCAGCTCCAGGTCGTCTCTTTTATTAAGATTCCTCAAGAAGCTTGGTTAATTAGCTAATTTGGGATAATGTCAGACCTTCTGCAGTGCCTTGTTACACGTGCAAACATGCAATCAGTAATAACTACAAAAGGTGTGCAGGTTGACTTTCCCTTATAAGGCAAGCTGCTTATCAATGTCAGATGCTGCAGTGTCCTTACATAGACGGACCAATCCCGGCGTGACACGTGTACGCCTAGAAGACAGAGCTGATCCAACGGTTGGCATCCATCCCATCCAACGGCTCTGGTGAAAACCCTAACATCACTATTCCTACTATAAATAAGAGAGTAACAACATGGACACAGGTAATGCTTTATTGCATATTTACGTACCCACACACACTCCATATTATCAGCACCATATTTCCAGTCCATAATCTTACTCTCACGCCGGAGGGGCTTGCCGGAAGACCCCCGGCGCAGTTTCACCGTTGTTTCTTGTGCTGTGCAGATCCAAAGCTAGCTCAATCATACGCTGGACACAAGAACTGAGCTCCACACGCTTTCCTGCGTGATCAGATTGGTTCCATTGCCAGGAATAGTTGTCAGTGATCTTCAGCAAAAGAAATACAGTCAGAGAAGCCTGAAAAAAATGATGTCAGATGGTCACACGGCCAGCAAGTCTACCGGAGATGAAGGCGTACCTCCACCTCAGGAGGAAAACCCTAGACCACCCTCTCCACCTAGGAACCCTAATCTAAGGGTTACCAGGTCACAAGGGGTGGTCGATGGTACAGGTCTCAAGCAACCAGAAGAAGAGAAAAGGGCCCGTCGCCGAGCGCGCAGGAGACCCCCACTGGAAAGGAGGCCTGAGACAACGGCAAGGTATGCAGGAGGTCCCTCTAACCCTAATCTCGACAGAGCAGCTTTTCTCGTCGAAAGAGCCAACGCCCTCAAAGAATTTTTGCAAATCCAAGACGAGCTCATTCATATGGCCGCTCCTCAGGCTCCACAGGCATCCCATCAAACTATCTCGTCGGGAAGAAGGAGAAGGAACCAGAGAGAGAATGCTGGTCGTCGTGAAGGGACCTCTGCTGAAAATGAACGCGTTGTGCCACAGCTTGATCTGAGGGAGCACATTAATGAAAGACGAAGCCAAGGAGCCCCATCACAGCAGCGACGAGCTGAGGAAGCAGAGCCTCGTAGGGAGCTTGTCGTCGAAAACCTTGAAGCTATCCCGAATCAAGTTGTTCGGGGTCGTCAAATGACTCCGTCATTAAGGAATGAACGAGCACCTAGCCATAGAGAAAGAACTCGTACTCCACCTCGTCGAGAACGAGAAATGTCAAGATCTTATAGGCCGTATCCCCCACCTAGTTATAGGGAGCGATCCATCTCACGACGACCTGCCCCCACCGAGAGGCAACGGTCTAACACCGTTACCCGGGGGCCCCGTCAAGATAGGATTCCCCAAGCCGGCCCAGCAGGAGGGGTGGATATGAGAGAGTTCTTAAGGCTGAGGCGCCAAGTGGAGGAATTGACGAACAAAAGAAAGAAAATGGACAAATGACGACTACGATGACGATGGCGGCGCTTATGAATTCCACTTGCACCATGGATGTTGGAAACGGGACCCCGTAACTGTGCTTTAAGCTACCCGACCTCAAACAATACGACGGCTCTACGGCGCCATCGACCACATACAACACCTCGAGGCGGATGTACGTAGCGGCGAAAGCTTCAGCCACGACGACGTCATGTGCAAGGCTCTTACGAGCACATTGGTCGACGCAGCTTTGAGGTGGTTTAGAGGCTTGCCCAAGGGGAGTATCGAATCATGGAAGCAGATGAGAAAGAAGTTTTTAGGAAGGTTTGCTACGGCGGGAGAGCGTCGTAAGACTGTCAACGACCTTAGCAACATATCCCAAGGAGCCACTGAAAGCTCGATGAGCTACTTCAAGAGATTCAAGAAATTGGTAGATCAGATTGATGAAGACCTAACTGACAGGGAAATCATAAATTGCTTCAGACACGGTGTCATTTCCCCCACCCTAGACTTCGAGCTTCAAGTCCATCCGGCCAAATCTCGTAAAGACCTCTATGCCAAGGCCTACGCTGTTGCCGAGGCTGAAGAAAGGAAGTTGCAAAGAGAGGGAAAAGCCGTCGACGAGGTTGAAACGACGAGATCCAAGAAAGATAAGGTCGGAGAAAAGGGAAAAAACAAAGTGAAAGCAGAAAAAGTCCCGGAGTCGTACACTCCACTCACTGTGTCTAGAGCGGAAATTTTGAGCAACGTTGATTTTGGCCCGGCGCCAAAGATGAATCCCAACGGGAAGGGAAAGAAAAACATGAACAAGTATTGCGAATATCACCGAGATAAAGGACATGATACCGAGGAATGTTTCAGCTTGAAAAAGATTATTCAAAGATGGATCGACGATGGACGACTTGGGGAATATGTAAGGAAGGATCGTCAGGCGGCCAACACCCGAGCTGCTAACGACGACCCTCCACAGAGGAATCCGAGAATGGTGTTAGTAATCTCTGAGGAGACGAGCAAGAATCAGATTAAGAGCGCCATCTACCATCTGAAGAAGGCCCCACATGTCCCCCAAAAATCAAACTCCAAACGACGTGATAAGTTTCTTTCCCTACGAGCCGCTGCCCAATCCATTAGCTCGTCGTCGACAAACTCTAGTCATACCCGGTTTCATCGATAATCGCGAATCAAGGAGAATTTTGATCGATACGGGAGCGGCCAAGGACATCTTGTTTTACAACGTCTACCGAGAATGGGTCTACCCGATAGCCGTCTAAGTCCTTACTTAGGTCGTCTAGAAGGATTCACCAATCACCGGGTAGATGCAAAGGCCGATCGACCTTCCGCCGACATCGGGAACACCCATTGAGAACAATCAAAACAATGACTTTTATTGTGATCGACGTCGTCGATGACTACCATGCTATCCTCGCCAACCCGGTCAAGCCGCTGGGGATCGTCGCCTCGGTGCCCCATCGCCGAGTTAAATTTCCTTCCGTGGGAGTAGGATGTGTGTGGGACGACCCCTGTAATTCCTAGAGCTGCGTCTTTGAAGGTAAAACAGACCATTGAAATCGACGATCCGCATCACATCGTGAAGCTCTCTAAAAGCATCAAGCAAACGACGACCTCGTACGCCGCATCTCGACAATCAAGTGTATAGACGACCCGAGAGGTCATTGTGGAAGTATTCATGGACGACCAAGCTGCAAAGCCACAACTTTTGGTCGCCCAAGAATCGGGGGCCGAGCTGGATAAATTGATTGACGACGAGGTACCAGATCTGACACCTGAAGCAAGAAGGAAAATTAAAGAGATCGTCATTGAATCCATGGACTTTAGGGACGACGCCCACGAGATGAAGCCAGTGACGAGCTTATTGAATCGGTCATTAACCACGACTATCCAGAGCGAGAAAAAATCAAGCCGGGTCTCGCTACGCACTGAGGAGAGGGAAGAGATAATCTCCCTACTCAAACAGAACCTCGATGTTTTTGCTTGGAAGGTGGAAGATATGAAGGGGATCAGAGAGGACGTGGCAGTTCATAGGCTTGGAGTGAACCCCACCATGAAATTCAAAGAGCAAAGGTGTCGAGTTTTTTCAACTGAAAAAGAGATTGCTATAAAGCAAGAGATTGAGAAGTTGCTGAGAGCTGGAATTATTGTGAACGCTGGGTTCACAACTTGGCTGGCTAACGTGGTCCTTGTGAAAAAACCAAATGGAAAATGGAGGCTCTGTGTCGACTTTACCGATCTAAACTTGGCGTGCCCCAAGGACAGTTACCCTTTGCCCAGAATTGACAAGCTCGTCGATTCTGTGGCCGGTCACACTACTTTGAGCTTTCTTGATGCTTATTCTGGCTACCACCAAATCAAGATGGCTGAAGAAGACATTCCGAAGACGGCCTTTCAGGCTGCAGGGGAACTTATTGTTATACGAAGATGCCTTTTGGGCTTAAGAACGCCGGGGCCACTTACCAAAGGATGATAAACAAGGTGTTCAAGGACCAGATTGGCGACAACTTAGAGGCGTATGTTGATGACATGGTCGTCAAAAGTAGAAAGAGAAAGCATGTCGACGACCTACAGCAAACATTCACCAATCTACGAGCCAATGACATGGTCCTCAACCCAGCTAAATGAGTTTTCGGAGTTGCAGCAGGAAAGTTCCTAGGATTCATGCTCTCTCAGCGGGGGATCGAAGCCAATCCGGAAAAAATCAAATCCTTGATCGACATGGCCGAGCCTACGAGCATCAAAGAAGTTCAGCGCTTGAATGGACGAGTAGCGGCCTTGGGTCGTTTTATAGCCAAGTCTGCTGAGAGATCGCTTCCGTTTTTTAAAGCTCTCCGAGGCGCTAAGGATTTCAAGTGGACGGAGGAGTGTTCTCAGTCGTTCAAACAGTTAAAAGAGTATCTTGGCTCCCCACCACTCCTCCAAAGCCCCGTAGCAGGAGAAGATCTTTATGTCTACCTCTCGGCGAGTGACAAAGCCGTCGCCGCCGTATTGGTTAGGGAGGAAGGTGGAACACAGAGGCCAGTTTACTATGTCAGCAAGGCTTTATCGGATGTGGAAACTTGTTATTTTAACGCGGAGAAGATCGCTTATGCTCTTGTCATTACAGCACGAAAACTACGAGCTTACTTCTCCACTCACCCCATCATCGTCTACACAGATGCCCCGTTGCGCAAGATCCTGCACCGTCCTGAAAGCTCTGGCCGTCTTCTCAACTGGAGTATTGAGCTGACTGAATTTGATATTGAGTATAGGACGAGGAAAACCCTACAGGCACAATCTTTAGCAGACTTCCTGGTTGAAACATCGTTCAGTGTTGCCGACGACCGGAGACAAATTTCTTAAAAATGACAAGGGCAAGGAAGTCAACGACAAACCAGAGGAGTTGGTTTTGCCGTGAGCCTGCCGGAAGATTTATTCAGACGGTCAAGAACTAGAAATACGAGCTGGGCAGGGATCGTTCTTGTCGAGCCCGAAAGTGGAACAGTTTTTGAAGAAGTATTGAGGTTCAAGTTTCAAGCATCTAACAATCAGGCGGAATACGAAGCACTCATAGCGGCCATTGAATACGCTAAGTGTTTTGGAGCTACCAAGGTCGCAGCATTTTGTGATTCCCAGTTAATAGTGAACCAAGTACGTGGAGAATATCAGTCGTCGATTCCACCCTACGAAGTACCATTCGTTGGTCGGAGAATTAATCCAGGGGCTAGAATTTTGGGCCATACAGAATAGCTCGTGAAAACAACGAACACGCCGACTCCGCTCTCAAAGCCGGCTACGCATCAACTCCCAGAGGAGGAGCATGGCCATCACCTAGCCTATTTGGAACAACCAGCCTACGAGCGAGTAAAGGTCATGTGCAATACTGACGGTCCAAGGTGCTGGATAGACGAGCTGAAGGCTTTCATTGAGAAGGATGAGTTACCGACGGATGAAGTTCTGGCGAGACAAATCAAGAGAAAGGTCCCCAGATTTACGGTCGTAGAAGGAGAGCTCTACCGACAATCCATTACTAGACCACTGTTGAAACAAGGCCCACCCTGACAAGGTCGTTCAATTACTTTTCGAAGTACATCAAGGAGAGTGCGGGGGCCGTCCACGGGGCCCGCACGGCTGATAAGATCATTACCATGGGGTACTATTGGCCCCACCTCCGTGAAGATGCCAAACAGCCGTAAGAAAGTGTGATACCGCGCCGTTTCGCCGATCTCCACAAGCTACCAACGACCGAGCAAACCTCCCTGTCATGGCCGCTTGGCCGTTTGATATGTGGGGTGTCGACTGATTGGGCCTTTTCCACCGGCCAAGGGAGGAGTCAAGTATGTAATCGTGGCGGTTGACTATTTTTCAAAGTGGGTGGAGGCCAAGGCCTTAAACAAAATCACTGAAAACAACGCCCTATGCTTCATCCATGATTCGATATGGTGTCGTTTTGGAATCCCAAGGGTGATCGTTTCAGACAATGGCCTGCAGTTTTCGAGAAAGTTCGAGCAAGAGTTGAACAGGATGGGTGTCAAACACTCCAAGTCGTCAGTTGCATATCCCCAAGGCAACGGGCAAGCTGAAGCGGCGAATAAGCTCGTCTTATCTGCTTTGTGTAAAAATCTGGAAGGAAAAGATACAAGATGGTTGGACGGACTACCCTCAGCTCTCTGGGCTGTCCGCACAACCACCCGGGGGCCCACGGGGAAACCCCATTTGCTTTGGCCTACGGCCAGAGGCCATGGCTCCCGCCGAGCTTCACCGCCAATGTACCGAGTTGCTCTCTACGACGTCGAAAAGAACATCCATAACCGGCAGGTTGACCTGGACCTTGCAGACGAACGAAGATTGGACGCCCAACTAAGGATGGAGAATTACAAAAAGAAAACCAAGGCTTATCATGATAAGAAGGTGAAGAAGAGGTTCTTCAAAGTCGGCGACCCTGTGCTCAGAAAGATCGAAGCAACGGGACTCAAAGCCCGTCAAAACAAACTCTCCCCCAATTGGGAAGGACCATACATTGTCACAAGTGTGGTCAGAGAGGGAACCTACCGCCTAGCTAAGCCGAACGGTGAACATCTCAAGCATCCATGGCACGCCAATCATCTTATGAAGTATTACTTTTGACCGTCGTCAATCAACACTCAGCCCCCTCAAGGCACCCCTTTTGTGATTCTTAATTTAAACTTTTGATTGTCATTTTGTGAAAAGTTTTTGGAAGTCTGTAATTTTGAAAGTGAATGGGTTGTCAATACGCTGTTGTTAATCAGAAGTTATCAATGGAAACTCATCAGTTCACCGAACTTCGTTCATTACAAACTCAAGAAGCTTAAGACGGTTGAAGCCTGACTTCGACCCCTACAACTACTTTGATCAAGTATAAAGATCAGTCGAAGCAAAGACTTCGACATTTACACTCACTTTAGCCAAGTATAAAGGTTAGACGAAGCCAGACTTCGTCGAACGCTATAACGAAATAAGACGACTTGTCCATAGAGTCTTGCCTACGAGCAAGAAACCAATGAACCTACGTACTATTCCTACGAGCCTTTGAGAAGTTGAGAAAATACAAGGGCAAACAAGCGTCGGCCATGTTAGGACGACCTAAGTACTGGTCATCACTAACGACGACCATTCGCACTTGTCCTCAAACTTACTCGTTCAAAACAAGTTATCACATGCTATCTACGTTAACACAGATTAACTATGAAAACAAAGGCATTAAATAACTTAAACGTAAAGCAAACATTGTACATACGACCCCCTCTAAACAATGAGGAAACAGGCCGACTACATTACAAAATTAAAAATTGTTTTGGGACAATGTTTGGAACCACAACCAAATCAAATGGGGACATTGTTTGGGACATTACAAAACATCTCAAAAAATCAATCACTGAGGGTCGGCACCTGCATCGGACGCGACTTCATCAGGATCGGGGCCGTCTTCAACGAAATGAGCATAATAGGCGTCAAAGTTCTTTGGGACGACGGCAGGAACAGGCCACTCTCCCTTCCCGACCTTGGCGTCATCTTCCCTAATAATAAGGAAGTCATTGGCGGTATAAGGGACAAGGGGATGAACTGTACGAGCTTCGTCGTCGTACGCTCCTTCGGTGCAAAGGTCAGCCAACTGTCGAACAAAGAGGAGGTCTTTCGTCGATGGATCCGCCAAGAGCCGCCTTGCCATGTGCTTAGCCCCATCCTTGAAAAATCCACTAGCATGATTGGTAATTAGCTGGAGGCACTCAGCACTCTTCTTGAAGTCGTCGACAGCATCAAGCCGGGCTTGGGCCAGCTCAGCATCACGGCTCGTCTTCATCGCTTCAATCTGAGCCGTCGCCTTCTGAAGCTTGTTCTCACAAACACGAAGACCATCCTGAAATACTTTCGAGTCAGCTTCAGCTTTGGCCTTCCCTTCCTTCAAGGCATCCACCTCCTTCGAAAGATTGTCCTTCTCATTCACCAAAAGCTCGTGGGCAAGAGTAAGCTCCCCGACATTGGTCTCGGCCTCCTTTAACTTCTGCTCAGCCGTCCCCTTCTCACCGATGGCCTTAATCAGCTGCTCGTTGCTTCGTAGCTCGGCGTCAATGCACTCTTTGTAATCTGACGCAATAGCATCCATCATCGACGCCATCTACAACAAGGACATAGTTAATACAAGTACAAAAGACGGGAAGAACGCCAAAAATACAAAATTCAAAGTACCTCAGTCTGAATCAACCCAAAACGGGCATGAAAGGTCTCAAGAGAGAGCCTAGCTTCCTTCATACGACGAGTCAGGTCAACATCCCTAGCCCGTCTAGTCAAAGCTGCCCCCAGCAACAATGGATTACCATTCCTCAAGAGATAGGGAATACCAGTTATGGGGGAGGCCTTAGCGATCAAGGTCGCCATCTCTTTAGCCTTTGCCTTGCCCAAGACCGTTGAAGATGAGCCTGGAGCGTCGGTTTGGGGAGAGGGGTGATCTGACGAGCTAGGAGGATCGATGAGATGACCTTTTCTCTTTTTGGAGGCACGAGCTTCGACCTCACGAAGCTCGGGGTTTGAATCTGTGCTCTCCACTTCAATATGCTCGGCCTCGTCAGCAATGGCCAGTTGAGCTCCAACAGCTTCCATACTTGAATCAATCTCCATCCCAGCCGCTCTCTCCGGCGCATCAACAGTGGATTGACGACCTCCAGTATTGAGTCCCTCAACGACGGGCACCCTCTCGATCATTGGGATGGCACCGGCAGGGTCTTTGGGGAGTTGCTCATTCCTCGTCGTCTGTTTCTCCTGACATTGTCGATATTGGCGATCAAACTTCTCTACAAGTTATGCGAGCTGCAGCGGCTGATGCCCATGATATTCCCGCCATCACAATAGAACGACTTGCCCACTGGGGTTTAGAGCCAATCTTTAGCGAGGTATGTCGCCGCGGTCATCCTTTGGTTCCTTACTCTCCCGAAGAACTTATTGATCTTGCTGAAGAGGACGCATTGTTGGGTAAGTCGCCCTGGAATCCCACTTCTGCCCGAGACCCAAATGCCTTTGCTTTGTGGGGCGATTTACTTGAACAGAAGCATAAACTCTTGGATGATGCCAAAGCTCTAGCCCTTGCGACCTCCAGCTCTGCTCAACAACCCGCACCAACTGACGATTTAAATGCCTCAACTTGATTTTGCTTTTTAATACTTAGCTTCTTTTGACCAACTTTTGTAATTTGCATTGGTGGCTGAAACAATTTACTTTCTTTATTTGGGGCCTGTGTGCCTCTAAACAATGTATATTCGCGGCCTTCGTGCTTGCCCCTTTTCCTTTATGCCTTACTTGCTTGTTTCATCATTTATATCTCGCCCTTATTACTTTGTTTTGATAGTTCATCAAAATTCTCCTTTTTTCATGACAGGTACACCATATACATATACTCCCATCGAAAAAGTGAAGTCGTCTTTAGGCGACTTTACTTATAGTGCATACTACGCGATTCACCTTGTCGCTGATCTTATCTTTATTTTGATCCATCGTTGCTTCTTACTTAGAATAATTTCCTTCTTTTTGCCTTCATATCTTCCCTTAAACCACTTCTTTGCATGACATTCAAGCGAGATAGATATCTCTTATTTATAGTCTAGCGACCTTCTTTTTATAGTGGTCCCGCCCCTTTCGTTTTTATAGTCCTTAGACTCTCATTTTTATAGTCCGTAGACTCTCATTTTTTATAGTCCGTAGACCGACTCTCATTTTTATAGTCCGTAGACTGACTCTCATTTTTATAGTCCGTAGACTGACTCTCATTTTTATAGTCCGTAAACTGACTCTCATTTTTATAGTCCGTAGACTGACTCTCATTTTTATAGTCACGTAGACTCTCATTTTTATAGTCGCGTAGACTCTCCTTTTTATAGTCACGTAGACTCTCATTTTTATAGTCGCGTAGACTCTCCTTTTTATAGTCGCGTAGACTCTCATTTTTATAGTCGCGTAGACTCTCCTTTTTATAGTCGCGTAGACTTTCATTTTTATAGTCGCGTAGACTTTCCTTTTTATAGTCGCGTAGACTTTCATTCACATGATATTTTGCGACTTATCTTTTTCCTCCTTTCTACATCAACTTGTTTCAATAATTCATTAAAAATTGTTTTGATAATTCATCAAAAACACTTTACCTTCTTACCTTTGGCGAGATATCACCATATACATATACTCCCATCGAAAAAGTGAAGTTGTCTTTAGGCAACTTTACTCCAAGCGACTTACTTACCATGATATTGGCGACTAATCATATAAACATTATTATAGCATAGGATTTAATCTAGGCAAGATAAATCTGAGCAATACAATTTCATACTTTCATTACATTCAAAGCATATTCAACACATATCTAAAACATATATATCTTATATTCAAGGTACTTTCGTTTCATTCAAAATTATAAGACATATATGACTTTTATTCATGTTTGCAAAATCCATAAATTCATCAAAATTACTCATGAAAAAGACTTTAATAAGAATAATTTTAAATAAATAAATTACCCTTATCCTTTCAATGATAATACTTCTTTAGATGATCTACACTCCATGCATTCGGGACATCTTTGCCGCCTTCTTCCTTCAAATGATAAGTCCCCTCTCGCACTATCTTGGTAATCTGAAAGGGACCCTCCCATTTCGGATCTAGCTTTGCAAATCCTGCCGTTGCACCTTTGACTTCGCGTCTTCTCAACACCCAATCCCCCACACTGAATGATCTCTTGCTCACCCTTTTGTCGTGCTGTGCCTTCATCCCCTGCTTATAATTGATCATCCTCATTCTCGCCCTAAGCCTCTTTTCATCACTCAGATCTAGCTCGAAGCATCTTCTATCGCCATTCATTACTTCATCATAATAAGTTACCCTATGGGCAGGCAAACCCATCTCAGCGGGGGCCATTGCTTCTGATCCGTAAGTCAATGCAAAGGCTGTCTCGCCAGTTGATCCTTTCACCGTCGTTCTGACATACCACAAGGCTGTAGACAATTCTTTCAACCAAGCCCCTCCTCTTTTCTCTATGTTCTTACATAAAATCTCCAGAGGCAAGTGGGTCTACTACACAACAGCCCGAGGCAAGTGGGTCTATTACACATCAACCATTCTCGACTATGTAAGTGCTCCAATTTGAGTTGTTAGAATTTTCGTTAGAAAATTAACGAAAGTTTTAATATTTCTAATATTTCTAACAATTTCTAACATTCCTAACAAAGTGAGGGTAGATTAGGGATTGCCATTTAAAGATAAACCATGTAAAGGAATCAAAAAAGCAAAAGAAATTGGAAAAATCCGAATTGGGCAAGTTGAAAAACATAAAATGCTGGATTTTTGAATTTTATTCTTCATGTCCAAAGCCTGGAGCTGCATTTAATAAACAGTGCACGTTTACAACCCAATCCGCGCGGACATGTTTGACATTTTCAGAGGCCTATAAATTAAACCCTCCTCTCTCAGTTTACATAACACAATTGGCTCATAGAAGCTGTATTCTGGCGAAAAATAGGGAGAAAACAGTGGGAATTCACTAGAATTGCCACCATTTTCTCTTCAATCTTTCCCAAACCCCACTCACTCAAAATACTTTCAAAACACTCTCATACATACTCTCATACATACACCAATCCAAGTTCAAATCACCCCTTAGGAGGCAGTGGCGGATCCAGGAAATTTTGTTACTGGGGGCCAATTTTTTTTTATATTTTAGTTTATAATCTTCGATATACAAAAGCACTTTTTAGCTAGTAAATTTAGAAAGCCATATAAAAAACATACCTGAAAGTACCGTTCGAGTTTATTGACTTGCTATTTTCGAACATTTTGTAACCCAAAATATCTAGATTTTATGAAGAACACGAAGAAATCATATGAGTTCTTCAAGAATCGGAAGAACATGAAGAACACCCATGAACCTAGATTTACCAAAACATAACCAAAAATGCATAAAATGTATATCAAAATGACCCTAAGAAGAAATCTAGCAAGAATCTGAGTATAAAAACATCACAAAATGAAATCATGAAAACCGAGAAGTTAGGTACGAAAACCCAAACACGTAATTTTAAGCATATGAGCATGAATCTAAGCATGGATTGTGAAATAAATTACATATACTAACTCGAGATCATCATATAATCACAGTATAGCAAGAAATTTCAACAAAAAGTACAGATCTGAGTCAAAGATTAAAAGCAATTCAATCTCTTATAAAAACACGAAAATGGCATATTTTGAACAAGAAGAAAATGGGATTTGAAATTCTTACCATGTCGTTGTTGGGTGCTTTCTCTTTGGGAGCAACAATTGCAGATTTCTTAGTAGCTATTTCAACAGATTATAAAGAGAGAAATATTGATAAAATAATGCAAAGAGAAATAGAGAAAGACTGTGAGGGTGTAAAAGGACAGAGGGAGTAGTGGAGAAACAAAATGGAAATGGGTGTAAGAGATAACGGAGGGAGAAGGTGATGCGTATATATATACGTTGTTAGCTATTTATAAAACAAAAATAAAAAAATTAAAAGTCAGTGGGGGCCACGGCCCCCTCTGGTTCCTTAGTGCCGCCGCCCCTGTTAGGAGGAGGATTAGAGAGAAAACATAGAGGACTTCATTGTTATCTACTAGTTTTCTCTTTAACCAACTCAAATCATCAACCCTAAACACTTTCTAGCCCTAAACACATTCAAGCCTTGAATCCACTTAAACAAAAATCCAAACACCAAATCTTGATACTCCTCAAGTCAAATTCCAAGCCTAGGAAGATAGGGTGTCACCATTGGTAAAGCCCTCCTTCTCTAAACCCTAAAACTCCCTTTTAACTTCTTGTTCATCTAGTTCTTCTTACTTTGATTTACTTTATGTCTAGTTTAACTTAAATCTTAACCTAAGATGGTCATCTTGAAGTTCATCTTCATGAATGACCATCTCAAATGGTCCACATTTTAAATCTCTAGTTGATTTTTCTCTTTAATTTCATCTCTACAAAATTCCCCTTCCCAAGCAAATGAAATGCTTAAGTCCTAATGTACCCCAAGGATGGTTTGATATAGTAGATCACCACTAAAATGTCTAGAGACTACTAATCAAAATCTAGGGAAATGGGGACAAGCATGGATGCAAAACCCCTTTTAAAATCATGTTTTCCTTCTTGAGAAGTTGCTGTCCAGTAGCAATTTTCTAAGACCCCAGTCCATGGTCTAATTTTTTAGACACATATAAACTTGGAATTTGGTGTTTACTACAAAACACTTTTTGTAGAAAACATCCAGAGCTCTCCAGAAATATTTTTACTTTATTTTTTGCGTGAGTAAAACTCCATTTTTCAAATTTTCCTTTAAAGGTCAGTTCATCAGTCTCTGGAAATCCAGATTTCACATCTGAGATTTCCAGAAGGTTTTGGCCCCTCAAATCATCTCCAAAATGGGAAGTTCTTTTACAAAAACCTTATTTAAGGTGTTTTGAACATTTTTCATTCTTGGACTTTTCCCAGATTCTGGAGTTTTCAAGCCCTAAAGTTCATTTCAAAATCAAGTGTCCACTGCCTTTTTCATTCTGGCAGAAGTGGTTTCCAACTTCCAAAAATCTTTTGAGTACCAAAACTCAACCCAAAAATCACACCAAAAATTATGGGATCTGTCCAAAGTCTAATAAAGAATTCCCAATTTTTACTTTCCTCAGTTTCAACTTATTTTGGCCAAAGTAACACACACACACACAAATAAATGGTTTTTAGCTTGGAAGACTCGTTTTACGAGGCATTCCGGATGCACACTAACGTCCTTCCCGGCATGTAACGTGACCTCCGAACTCAAATCTCTAATCTCGGGCATTTTTCAAAGTTTTGGCCCTTAAAACAAAAATGGCGTGGCGACTCCGTTTGATTTCAAAAATCGGGTACATCACAGTGGCGACTCCGCTGGGGACAAGAATGCTTTTAAAAAAAATGATATTTGGTATATCGGTGGAAACCATTAAACTTCCCGTTATCGCCTCCTAACACGAGTCGGGGATAAATTGTGGTTTAACAATCCCACGTACCGGTATCATCGTTTTCAAAAAAAAAAGAAAAGCTTTTGAGGGTCAAGCTTCCGTCCCGGCATAAAAAAAAAATCATTTGTTGTGTGTGTGTTGATTTTTGCACATTTTCGTGTTGTTTTGGCCGCCTCGGAAAAAGTCAAAATTTTGACTGTCGGAATCATGTCCCTAACTGTCGGAATTTTTGTGCTTATGTGCTCATTTCAAAAAAAAAATTCAAAAAAAAAATTTCAAAAAAAATTTTTCAAGAAAAAAAAAAGAAAATTTTCAAAAAAAAAAATCATGCATCATATTTTTAAGACACATAAAAAATTTCTATTTTACTCAGAAAAAGAAGATAGACTGCTTGCACACTACGCACACGTGACCGTACACTGCACACTACGTCCCTAACCCGGGGAAATCCTTGTCGCGGCCCGTTTGGTCTTATTACGCCTCTCGGTTCAAGCACAGGACTACCCAAACATCCCATGGAGCCTCGTGTCGACTACGCACTTGTCCGTGACACACTTTGTCCGAGACCCGCTGATTTTTAGTTTGGTCTCGTGTCATGCCCCGTTCCGTGTATAGACCTTTCCTTTCAAGCCTTTGTCGGCATACCGACTCAATATCTTTCGGGGACCCTAATCGCCGAAGTGCCGGTTTTTCGCCGCAGACTTTGACCAAGATATTGACCGGCGCCTTGACTTCGGCTCCGATCGGCACAAATTATACACCGACTCCCAAAGATTGACACTGAGTCATCAAGGATTAATGGTTATTCCATGCCTAATTACGGCCTAATTGACGACAAGTCAAGATCAATTGTGGACATTCATCAGTCCAAATCATGCCGACTTTTTGTCGAGCTCTCGGACATGATCTTGACTTAGACGTCAGCTTTGTCCGTAATTTACATCGAATGCTCGTTAAGACTCGATTACCCGCCAGACTTTTAGGATCGTTTTTCTTTCGATCGGTGGGACTTGCTTGCCCTATAGGACCCTCGCCCGGGGCTGTCCACCCTGGGAGGTCGAAATACAGGTGGAATACGAGGGGCTTATAGACGTAGTGACGGGGCCCACTGATCCAGGAATCAGAGTAGTTTGCGAAAAAGAAGAGCAATCTTTTCCAACCGATTAGGTTAATAAAGCGTGTTTTAAGTAAACAAGAACAAATAATTGCATGTTGCCTGAGCCCAAAGCCCAAACACTTACCCTCCTTCAAATCCCACCATCTGAACCCTCGTGTCTTTCCCCCGCAGCTCCGCACAATGGTTGGTTCCAGACACCGGGTCACCGTTTGATCAGTTGGGAAGAGTCAAGCGCGTCATCAGCTTCGCCGTTTGTTCCGACTCCAGGTTTCAGAATGTCTGCATCAGCTGGTAACGATGGGGACAACGTCACTCCGCCTCCCGGGACTCCTCAAATGTAACAGCAGTGGAATCAGCTTAGCCGAATGTATGAGAGTGCGACAAGAAGCACAAACTCGAATAGCCTTATGGAGGCTATCAAGAGCCACGGTTTGGCCGCCAACCTCAACCCCAACGGCACCTTCACCGTGGAAGAGGAGGAGGACCCCAATCCCAATCTTGGTCGCCCCGACTACTCCAGGATGCCACCACCAACCTCCTTCGGTACTACCGTAACCCATGCTCCTCGATCTCCGGGTCGACCACCGGATCCATGCATCCCGACGGGCGAATCGGTTTGCGGCTCCTCGGTGGGGCAAAGTCCGCACGGAATGTCCTCTCATGGTTTGGGGTTACTCTAATGCCCCAAAGAAATTGGAATCCCACCTCGGCCGGAACCGATCAATCCGGACCTTCACAAGAATAGCCACAGCTCGGAATGCCGCCAGCCTGGTTCGTCACAGCCGTGAGTCCCTCCTCGTAATGGTACTAGCTCACCAAGCCTCACACAGCTCTCACAAATCCATTTCTCACTCAGATTTCTATGGGTTATCAAGCCGCCATCCCGGTTTCATCCGAATCACCGAGACCGCAGATCCCCCGGTTACACACCTTCGCCACAGCAGCCATGCAATTCAACAATCCGGACAAGACTCGCACTCAAGCCTACATATGGGCCTTACTCCGGGAATCCGAGCTACCCAGCTACATCGGGACTGCCTTCACCCTCTTTGCCGGTTGAAAACCCACAGAAAGCCGCAAGGTTCTATCCTTTTGCTCAGGGTCCTACTCAAGCTCCCCCGGGTAATTCGAGCCAAGGACAGGTTTTCACCTATGTCCCCGGATCGACCGTTCCCTCCACCAGTCTGCCTCCAGTAGTAGCTCCTCTCTCTAGCTCAGTCGCTGGTCTGAATGCCATGGTTCCACCACAAGATCCTCATCTGGCTTGATTCATGGAACAACACAAGGAAATGAAAGCGCAGATCGCCGAATTGGATCGCCAAGAAGTTCGCTTTCCGGCCTACTGGACCCGGACTCCATTGTTCCCCGCCCATAAATTCGTGATGCCTAATCTGGATCTCTTTGATGGGACTGCATGCCCAAAAACCCATTTGGACACATATACCTTGGCGATGAAGGCCAAAGGATGCACCAATCGCCAGTTGGGCCGACTATTTCAGCTTATCTTTGAAATCCAAAGGCCTTAAAATGGTTCTTCCGTTTGAAACCCGAGGCCGTGGCTACATGGGACCAGATCACCGTGCCTTCACAGAGAAGTACAAGGCCAACTTGGAATGGGAAACAAACAGGGTTGACCCGCAAACAACAAGCAGCGCCCGATGAGAACATCGGGGACTTTACAAGCGTTGGAACTTAAAGCTCAAGGTGAAATGGCCATTCCTCCCTCCGACGAGGAGCAGCTTAGACATCTTTCGCCATGCTTGAAGCCGCATTTGAGAGCCTCCCTCAGCCACTTCCCTACGCCGACTTGCGTGCAATGGTTAATTCCGGGCTAAGTTTGAAAAGGCATACAATCGCCAGCTCGACCGCCGCACTCCGCCTACGTATATCGGGCTCCTCCTCCTCCAACATCGCTCTCGCTCCCGCTAAAGGCAAAGAGACAATTAGCTACGCGGACAGAGTAACAATGCCACTTCCTTTGTTCCCAAGAAACCTTATGCATCCGCATCCCGGCTCCAAGACTTGAGAAACTTTGGGAATGCCTTTGAGTGATATCTTCAGAGGATTGGTAAAAGAAGGTTTGCTCCAACCTTTAGATAATTATCGCCCAAAACCCCAATGCTCCTTTGGATACCTCCAAGCATTGTGCCTTTCATCGCACCACGGGCACCCGACGATGATTGCTTCCCCTGAAAAAGGCAATCCAAAGTTTGATTGAACAAGGGAGGTTAGAAGTGCCCGAAGGGCCCAACACCATCAATAACCCGTTCCCTAGAAATAACAATACGGGTATCAACATGGTCGAAGTTTGGTGATTCAAGCCTTATGGGCACAATGGAATTTGACTCGCCCTCATGAGGTCAATGAACCAGTCATCGCAGCAATGAAAATGGTCGGATTGAGCGGGAAGTTGACAAAGAAGTCCCGATGGGAAGACCCGCAGCAGCCTCCCGTCTCCAGTCGAAGAATAGATGCATGATCCAACAAAGAAAGAGGTAGACTAGGGGCTACCTATCTCTAAGATAGTCTTTTAGTCAACCTTCGTAGGTTCTAGTACTTTTCTTTCACCTAAGTCCGTCTTGGACACTTGTCGGTTTTGTCCACCTCGAATGTTGTGGAAAGAAGCTTAACTATCATTTAAAATTTTAATATATATAAGTCTTTTCTTCTTTTCTTGCTAGACTCGAGACATCACTTGCACACCCATGTTATACTTAATTGAAATAGTTTTATCCTAGATGATCACTTGTGCTGCTCAACCACTAATTCTTCGAAATAATTAATATTTAAATTAATCGGAAGTGAGAAAATCAATTGATGTCCTTCTCAAATTGGGGCTTACTAACTCCTCATCTCCCATCTCATATGCTCACATCTCTTTCATCATCCTCGTCATTGACCAAGAGTTTGCATAAATCTTCCTCAAGTAAGCTTGAGCAATAAATGAAGCCTTGACCTCGTTTAGGTCATCCGGTAGGGATTGCGGTTGAAGCCTCTCACCCATAGGAAAGCTATTACCTTACCCTCACCAAACAATATCCTTTCATTTCAAGATCGACATGTTTTGAAACCCTGTTTAGCCATCACCTTTGCTCCTTATTGAGAGAAGTCCAAGCAACGCCAAAGATGTTAGTTTCGAGAGTCGGCGATGCATAAAATATCTCAAGCCGTGAAGGAAGGACGAAGATAATCCTCAACTCCTCAGGAGGCTTTCCAAGTCAAAAAAAAAAAAAAAGCTCAAGCAAAAGAAGCTTAAAAAAAAAAAGAAGGACTGTCGATCCTCACAATTCAGTAAAAAATCCCCGACTTCTCAAGAAGCTCTCCGATGATCAAAAAGGAGCCTGAATTCTCGCAAGTTCGCGAAAAGTTGTCAATAGCTTGGACTTCCTCTTATCATTACCTTAAACCAATCCCAAGCCATCCTCTTAATTTTAGAGGATACTCCCATCACCATTACCCTCGCCTTTGGCCAAGGTCAAAATTTGACCTCTCATCCTTAGGGGCAATCAATCTTCCCTACCATAGATTTTCCAAACACATCCCTGCAAGCCAACCTCTCATCTTTAGAGGTTCAGTCAGCAAAAGGCCCAGCCAACCCCTCACTTTAAGAGGTCATAACTCCCAAAATTACCCGATGGCCGATCGAAGCCCGGAAACCCAGCTGCAATTCCTATCGGATAGCAATTTCATCGTAAAATCTAAATCAAATTAATGGTTCATTGCTTGCTTAAATTGGAATCTAATCCAATTTGGCTCAAAATTACCAATCAAAGATTGTGCAAATTCAAATTTGATTCATGTGAGCATAATTCATTTCTACTCCACAAACACTTGCCGTGGATGTCCCACTGGGGCTTCGCATCCGTGTCTTTCATGGACACTCTAAGGGGATATGTTATTCAATCCTCCAAATCCTCAAAATCCCCAAAGGTCCCTATACACTTTCCGTTCTTCCGAGCTTGATTCTCGATATCAGCTGATTTTCTCCTCGTGATTAATCAAAATATTTGTTCATATCAGATTTAGGAGTTGAATAACCCGAACATTAACAAAGGGTTTTAAGCAACCTTGTGATCATCATGAATAAGACAAGTTTTCAAGTGTCTCGACAAGTCTTCTCTCTCTCCATCATAGGAAAATAGAGCCAAACACTGTCTTTCTGTCAGCAGGGGCTTCCATACACTTTTTCACACCTTGTGATGCTTATACTCTCTCAAAAGAGTCAAACCTAAAGCGAGAGTGTCATACACAAATTTGGGAGACATTCCCACCTTTCAAAAGATATGCCCCTGCACGTAAACATTTCTGAGTCTTGTCCAAGTGACTGGTTGACTAAGGTCTGAAAAGATGGGTGCCTCCTCTGTAAGACTACTCTGAAATTCTTCACGCTGGGGCTTGCTAAGCGGTTCTCCCAGGTTCTCCTGCATCAGCTCTTCAAGCTGGGGCTTCTATAGTCATCTTTGGGTCCACATTTGGTTTTTCAATACGAGATAGATTCGATCTTTGTCAGATTATTTTCAGGATTGCTTTGCATTACCAATCAGAATGGGACTCTTCTAATGACAACGAGGTTATAAGATTGGGGCTTCGCCGAGTCGCTTCTTCAAAATCTGGACTTTGCCTACTCAGTTCTTCAGACCGAGGCTTTGCCAAAGAAGGGATCTTTCCTCGCTTTAATAGGATCCAGGGGCTTTGTCAAGTTGGTCCTTTGGATCTGAATTTTATCAAGTCACAAGAAAGGTCTAGTCACATCAACAACTAGATTTTCACTTCGTAACTTGGTACATAGCAGCCTTCCCGTAGCATCGGGATTTAAGATTTGGGTTTCTCCTGCATTAGCAATTTCATCAAATCATTCTCCGAACAAGGTTTCGGCGAGGTCACAACTCACCCAAATGAAAGAAGCTTCACTCATATCAACGTGCCCTAGAGCCTCCGTCAAGATCGCCTTCAAATGACCAAGATTGAGAGAGAAAATTCCAATCAAGACCCGGGATCCGAATCCAATCTCATCAAAATTGAGGTCCATGTGATACTGTTAACAAAACCTCATCAACAACCGCTATTTAAATCGCGATCGAGGGCTCTCACCACTTGCTCAAAATCTGTTCCAAACAGTTTTCAGACACATACATCCCAATGCATCCCCTCTCATCACCATGCATCCCCACAAAAATCTCCCAAGGGCTCATGTAGCATGCACAAAACTTGAATCAATAGAAAAAATCCTAAGTGATTGAAGAACATAAATCATAATTTCCCTGCCAAAAGCTTAGGCTAGGTGCATCTTCGAAAGCAAGTAAATGCATCATCTCGCGAACATACGCAGTAATACTCTCACAATCATTTTTGGTTCTATGCATGCATCTGTCATCACGAATGTCATATATGCATCTTCCTCTCTACTAACCAATGCAGGAATTCAAACGTGAAAGACCATCTTCCTTCGCCATTGAGACTTACCCTCAACAAGGGAGATATTTACCAAAGCTCAAAATCAATGGTTTCAACAAAATCGCAAGAAATCAAATGCCCCTTTTCGGCAAGAGATGATTCCGGACAAAACATGTGCAGATCACCTCCAGTGTCTACAAATCGGTCAGAGACGCCAAGTTCTCCAATACAGTTCGGTCAGGGACGCCAAGTTCTCAAATACAGTACGGGCAGAGACACCAAGTTCTCAAAAGCAAGAAGTCCCAATGTGAAGACAAGCTCAATAACTTCTACAAGGTTGACGATCACCAGCAAGATGCAGACTCAACCAAACTCCCCCCCTTCAGGTCAAAATGCCTCCAAAGACAGTAAATCGTCAGCAGAAACCGCAACCCAACAACTCTTCATCAACATCAGCCGAAGCCTCAGTCCTTAGGCGGCTACTGTAAGCACGGCGCGGTATGAAAACATATCTTAGTCAACTACTTTTCTAAAAGAACATTATCTTCAAATATTAGGGTGACTTCCCAAAAATAGTCAAGTCTTAGGGCGAATTCCCAAAAATATTCAAGTCTTAGGGCGACTTCCCAAAAATAGTCAAATCTTAGGGCGACTTCCCAAAAAACAGTCAAACCTCGGGTGACTCCCAAATACCGTCAAACCATCCCCAGCAGTTTTCGAACTACGTCCAGGCTTGATTCCCACTCGGGATACGTAGGTAGCCTACCTTAGTTCCAGCCACTTGACCAACACGGTCACCCTTTTCCCCGATGATCATCGTAAGCTCTAATCTTCCCCTGCGAGAACGCCCTCAAACAGTCTCCCTCAGGTACAAAACCTCGACTTAGGATCATACTCCTGAACTAGGTCCCCATTTAGGTTCATACTCCTGAACTGAAACCTCGACTTAGAATCATACTCTGAACTAAGTCCCCATTTAGGTTCATACTCTGAACTAAACCTCGACTTAGAATCATACTCTGAACTAAGTCCCCATTCGGGTTCATACCCCGAACAAAACCTCGACTTAGAATCATACTCTGAACTAAGTTCCCATTTAGGTTCATACTCTGAACTAAACCTCGACTTAGAATCATACTCTGAACTAAGTCCCCATTTAGGTTCATACTCCTGAACTAAACCTCGACTTAGAATCATACTCCTGAACTAAGTCCCCATTCAGGTTCATACCCCTGAACAAAACCTCTACTTAGAATCATACTCCTGAACTAAGTCCCCATTTAGGTTCATACTCCTGAACTAAACCTCGACTTAGAATCATACCCCTGAACTAAGTCCCCATTTAGGTTCATACTCCTGAACTAAACTCCAACAAAGGCTAACAAAATCCCCAGCGAAGTTAACGGAATCCCGTTTCTTTTCCCATTATCATCCATTTCCTCGGCAGCAAACATAAGACGGATCCCTTCAAATGAAGTCCACCAATAGACCATCTATCCCAAACCATCAAAGGAAAATCATTTCAAATCAAGGTTCGAGACACCTAAGACGCCATTTCCAAGGTTCGAGGCACCTAAGACGCCATTTCCAAGGTTCGAGGCACCTAAGACGCCATCATTAAGGTTTGAGGCACCTAAAACGCTATCACACACAACACGAGGAAAGCGATAAATCGCAATCATCCTCAAAATAGTCAAACCATAGGGCGACTTCCCCAAAAATAGTCAAACCATAGGGCGACTTCCCAAAAATAGTCAAATCATAGGGCGACTTCCCCAAAATAGTCAAACCATAGGGCGACTTCCCCAAAAATAGTCAAACCATAGGGCGACTTCCCAAAAATAGTCAAATCATAGGGCGAATTCCCAAAAATAGTCAAATCATAGGGTGACTTCCCAAAAATAGTCAAACCATAGGGTGACTTCCCAAAAATAGTCAAATCATAGGGCGACTTCCCCAAAATAGTCAAACCATAGGGCGACTTCCCCAAAAATAGTCAAACCATAGGGCGACTTCCCAAAAATAGTCAAATCATAGGGTGACTTCCCAAAAATAGTCAGATCTTAGGGCGACTTCCCCAAAATAATCAAACCATAGGGCGACTTCCCCAAAAATAGTCAAACCATAGGGCGACTTCCCCAAAAATAGACAAACAATAGGGCGACTTCCCAAAAATAGTCAAATCATAGGGCGACTTCCCAAAAATAGTCAAATCATAGGGTGACTTCCCAAAAATAGTCAGATCTTAGGGCGACTTCCCAAAAATAGTCAAATCATAGGGCGACTTCCCCAAAATAGTCAAACCATAGGGCGACTTCCCCAAAAATAGTCAAACCATAGGGCAACTTCCCAAAAATAGTCAAAGCATAGGGCGACTTCCCAAAAATAGTCAAATCACAGGGCGACTTCCCAAAAATAGTCAAAACCTTAGGGCGACTTCCCAAAAATAGTCAGATCATAGGGTGACTTCCCAAAAATAGTCAGATCATAGGGCGACTTCCCAAAAATAGTCAGATCATAGGGCGACTTCCCTAAAATAGTCATTCCAGGGTCAAAGACCCGAACTACGACCGGCTTGATTCCTCTTAAGGATACGTAGGTAGCCTATCGCTAGGTTCAGCCACCAGACCAAAATGGTCACTCTATCCCCAGCAGAGCGGATATACGACTCTAGCCACCAGACCAAAATGGTCATCTTCTATTCCCAGCAGAGTTTCTTTCAGCAACTAACTGCATAACTCGCTCGCCAGGTTGACATCCTAAAACAGTCACTCCAGGGTCAAAGACCCGAACTACGGCTGGCTTGATTCCTCTTAAGGATACGTAGGTAGCCTATTAAATAGGTTCAGCCACTCGATCATTTGATCCTCCTGTCAAATATGGAGCCTTACTCTTATCGACGACCCCGCTTCCTTCGAAAGCGCCGTCGCCGAGGGGCTACTGTAAGTGCTCCAATTTGAGTTGTTAGAATTTTCGTTAGAAAATTAACGAAAGTTTTAACATTTCTAACATTTCTAACAATTCCTAACATTCCTAACAAAGTGAGGGTAGATTAGGGATTGCCATTTAAAGATAAACCATGGAAAGGAATCAAAAAAGCAAAAGAAATTGGAAAAATTCGAATTGGGCAAGTTGAAAAACATAAACTGCTGGATTTTTGAATTTTATTCTTCCTGTCCAAAGCCTGGAGCTACATTTAATGAACAGTGCACGTTTACAACCCAATCCGCGCGGACATGTTTGACATTTTCAGAGGCCTATAAATTAAACCCTCCTCTCTCAGTTTACATAACACAATTGGCTCATAGAAGCTGTATTCTGGCGAAAAATAGGGAGAAAACAGTGGGAATTCACTAGAATTGCCACCATTTTCTCTTCAATCTTTCCCAAACCCCACTCACTCAAAATACTTTCAAAACACTCTCATACATACTCTCATACATACACCAATCCAAGTTCAAATCACCCCTTAGGAGGAGGATTAGAGAGAAAACATAGAGGACTTCATTGTTATCTACTTGTTTTCTCTTTAACCAACTCAAATCATCAACCCTAAACACTTTCAAGCCCTAAACACATTCAAGCCTTGAATCCACTCAAACAAAAATCCAAACACCAAATCTTGATACTCCTCAAGTCAAATTCCAAGCCTAGGAAGATAGGGTGTCACCATTGGTAAAGCCCTCCTTCTCTAAACCCTAAAACTCCCTTTTAACTTCTTGTTCATCTAGTTCTTCTTACTTTGATTTACTTTATGTCTAGTTTAACTTAAATCTTGACCTAAGATGGTCATCTTGAAGTTCATCTTCATGAATGACCATCTCAAATGGTCCACATTTTAAATCTCTAGTTGATTTTTCTCTTTAATTTCATCTCTACAAAATTCCCCTTCCCAAGCAAATGAAATGCTTAAGTCCTAATGTACCCCAAGGATGGTTTGATATAGTAGATCACCACTAAAATGTCTAGTGACTACTAATCAAAATCTAGAGAAATGGGGACAAGCATGGATGCAAAACCCCTTTTAAAATCATGTTTTCCTTCTTGAGAAGTTGCTGTCCAGTAGCAATTTTCTAAGACCCCAGTCCATGATCTAATTTTTTGGACACAGATAAACTTGGAATTTGATGTTGACTACAAAACACTTTTTGTAGCAAACATCCAGAGCTCTCCAGACATATTTTTACTTTATTTTTTGCGTGAGTAAAACTCCATTTTTCAAATTTTCCTTTAAAGGTCAGTTCATCAGTCTCTGGAAATCCAGATTTCACATCTGAGATTTCCAGAAGGTTTTGGCCCCTCAAATCATCTCCAAAATGGGAAGTTATTTTACAAAAAACCTTATTTAAGGTGTTTTGAACATTTTTCATTCTTGGACTTTTCCCAGATTTTGGAGTTTTCAAGCCCTAAAGTCCATTTCAAAATCAAGTGTCCACTGCCTTTTTTATTCTGGCAGAAGTGGTTTCCAACTTCCAAAAATATTTTGAGTACCAAAACTCAACCCAAAAATCATATCAAAAATTATGGGATCTGTCCAAAGTCTAATAAAGAATTCCCAATTTTTACTTTCCTCAGTTTCAACTTATTTTGGCCAAAGTAACACACACACACACAAACAAATGGTTTTTAGCTTGGAAGACTCGTTTTACGAGGCATTCCGGGTGCACACTAACGTCCTTCCCGGCATGTAACGTGACCTCCGAACCCAAATCTCTAATCTCGGGCATTTTTCAAAGTTTTGGCCCTTAAAACAAAAATGGTGTGGCGACTCCGTTTGATTTCAAAAATCGGGTACATCACAGACTGAGGTACTACATGCACTTGCAAATCATGTGCGTGCTAGGTCGAAAATGCGTGATCCAAAAGTTCATCATGAATTGCAGGCGGATCTAATCAAGCACATATGGGCAAAGTTCGAAATGTGACGCGGATAAATATTATTTTTAAGTATTTTAATGTGTGATTTAATAGTTTTATTGTATTGTGAATCGAGTCTATTGTAATTTTTCTTTGATTTAATAATAATTATCGTCGGTTCTCGTATTATTTAATTGCAATTTAAAAAATGAATTAAGTGTGAAGTATTTTTTTTAATTATAAATGATAATAATAATTATTATTTTATTAATCATAAAAATAAAGAATATAAAATAAATGATAATAATAATTATTATTTTATTAATCATAAAAATAAAGAATATGAAATCAAATAAAATAAAAGTAGGGAAGTAAAACAAAAGTGGTGGGGTATAGAATGATGAGTTGGAGGGGATTGAATTTTTTTTTAAACTAACCATTGGAGGAGTTAAAATTGAATGGGGAGTTGAATGATTTGGTGGATGAGAGAGAAGCTGATATGGAGGCAGTTGAATAATTTTGATAGTTGAAATCAATGGAGATAGTCTTAGTATGTAAAGTGAGATATGAGAGAGAATGAGTAGAAGGAATAGTAAGCTAATTGGTGTTATGAATATAAAAGTAAGTAAAAAAGAGAATGAATGGAATGAATAATAACGATTATTCTGAACAGTAAAGGAAGCAACATTGCTGGGCTTTCAACCTCAGCGTGGAAAGTTCGAATCTTGGCAGGGGTAGCTGGAGCAGCCAATTAATTGGTGATGTAAGAGTGATGTAAATGCCTAGTAGGAGAGCTCCTTTGGGGCCAGGAATATAAGGGTTGCTGCCACCCTGACTGCATCGGGCACATCCCGCGATTTACCTCCCCCCACTCTGAGGAGCCGAAGCCTAGGGGTCCAGGATTAATCCGGCATTAGTTGGGAACCTGAGTATCAAAAAAAAAAAAAAAAATGAAAAAAATTGATACATTCAAAATAACAAAAAGGAAATCTTACCCGAGAGATAGGGTGAATAGGTGATTGTTTTGTGATAGCAACTGGTTCTTAAAAGCATCCTTGGCATGGCAGGTTCATCATTAGATTTAGATGGAGTCATCCCTTAAAAAAAGAGTCAATTTTATGTGAGGAATCACGCGGACGTGCACCGGGCCACACGAGCCCATAGTTTTTAAGAGTTTTTAAGGCTCAAAACAATATTATTCTTGTTTGATTGATTCTTCACAGACGCTAAGGTAGTTCAATTTTCAACTTCGATTTCTTCTTTTGGTCATAATTTACTTTTTTTACAATGATTTTGGAGCAATTTGAGGATGTACTTTCCGTGATTTCATCCTCAAATTACTACAATTAATTTTAGATTTTTACGGAACTTTTTGTTATTTCAATTTTCTAATTTTTAATGTTAAATTTTGTGATTCTAGAGTCGAGTAAAGGAGTTAGATTCTGAAAGAATCAAATATTCTTTTAAAAAAATAGCAAGCCGAGACTCTAAAAAGTGGTTACAAATGTGGTTTCATAAAATGTTAATTTATTATTGATAAAATATTTTTGCGTATCAACGATCATGAATGGTAACGTTGAATTTTTTGGCTCGTACTCCCAATTTTTATTTTTTGGATTCGCCAAGTGGCCAAGTGGGGTTATAGAAAGTATACAATAATAAAAATTGTCCTACCAAAGTGGCCTTGGCCCAATGGTATGTTGGTGACTTTCCGAAGGGGAGGTCACCGTGCAGTTAGGAAGCCGGCATTCTTTGAGGCATATCCTCGGTGTGGGGAGTTCGAATCTTGGCGAGGCTTTGGAGCGGCAATTGGTGTTGTAAGAGTGATGTAAATGCGCTTGTAGGAGGTCTCAGCTTGGACTCGGAGTATAAGAGTCTTGTCACAGTGCGTAGAGACATCCCGCGATTTACCTCCGCCAAGATAGCATGCGAGGCGTGCGCAGTGGTCAGGGAATAATCCGTAGTGAAACGCAGGTATCAAAAAATAATAATAATAATAATAATAAAATAAAATAAAAATTGTCCTAATACGGTATAAAATTTGTCAATGGGACTTCAGTCCAAGAATAAATGTACAAGACGGAGGGACTATTCAATAATAATAAAAAAAAAAAAACTCTACAACAAAAAAGAGTGATTATAAAGCAAAATAAACCAAACCCATTACGCACGCTTGTGGAATCCTTTTTATATGCAAATATTATTTTACAGTATCTTTTTGCAAATGATGCTTCCCACCAGCTCCCTTCATGTTATCTTTATTGCCTGATTGGCACATTTGCAAATCTCCAATTAAAAATGCACCAAATCTGTCAACTTTGTAAACTTCGTGCTCCCTGCCTTTGTTTAGTACGGAAAACGACACAGATTATCATTGCTGCACAAAAAGGATTTAAATAATGTTTACAATATACTCCCTCCGTCCCAATAAAAGCTTCCCATTTTGTTATTTTGGGTGTCCCGTTAAAAGCTCTCACTTTCCTTTTTTGGCAAAGAAATCTTTACTATTCCTTCCACTCATTCTCTCTCCTATATTATTTTAATACTCACAACACTATTATAATTTACTATTCCCTCCACTCATTCTCTCTCCTATTTTCAAATTATACTCACAACATTTTTACTTTTTTCTTATTTTCTTAATTTGCGTGCAATCCAAAAATTGGACAGCTACTATTGAGACGAAGGAAGTACTATATTATTGTACAATAACTAATAAAAAAATTAGTCTCTTCACCCCTCCCAAATTTAATCATTTCTTTGGTTTCCCCCTTTTTTTTTAAATTTTTCCTCTTATAGAACCCTTTTGAAAGAGTAAGTATCTTGTAGGATTTCAACTCGTCTGAACCATTTTTTGGTAAGTAAATTTTTTGACTTTCTTTAAAAGATTTATGATATATTCTTAATAATATTATTTAATTAATGCATATTTTTTAATTAATGCAAATTTCTTTCAAGTTTTTGTATTCTGTTCATCAATGCTTACTTTCCTTAAATAAGGAAGATCGTTCAATGTTCAGTATTGAGTTAGGACTTGCTTGAGTGTTTTGTTTATTTTCTTATTTCACTTGTTAGATTTTAATTATGTAATCAAATCTTTTAGTAGTAAAATCATTCATTTTGGTTTAAAGTCTTGTTTGATGGGATAAGCTGTCACGATCCTAATCCTAGGTTCTATTTAGAGTCATGCTTAGGTATATATATTTGAAGTGCATTTCATTTAATTAGATGTGTTACATTTGATTGGCAACAATTATGTGTTAGTTAGCATTTTATAACTTATATGATATATTAAAAATGTTAACAAACTAAAAAAATCATTATTTAATGTCTTATTGAAAATTTTAGAAGTGTGTAGTTAAAATGGTAATTTTTGAAAATTTATTATTAACTTATTATGATCCTTGAGGTGCTTGGGTGTAAAAAGTATAACATAAAAAATTTAATTTGGAAATGGTTTAATAGGTTGAAGGAGGTTAGGTATAAGTAGTGATGATTATTCATGGAAATGAATTTGAGAAGCTTCATTTTAACAAAGTAATTCCTCAGCTCAACCTTGGACCAAAACCAAACCCTTGATCTTTCCTACTTAAAAATATCCCATTTAATCAAGAAAAATCCTTTGAACGATCCGTTCGTTTCGTTGTGTTCGGGAGAAGAAGGAGCACATTTTCATCCTATTAAAGTTTTCAAATTTTCATATTAATTTCAAGTAAGTTATTATATTTTTCTTGAATTTCATGTTCATTTAGTGTTATAATTGTTGTTGTTTACTAGTTGAAGGTGATTTTTGGAATCATTTTCTTGAGTTGGGAAGTGGTAAAGAATGGTTTTGGTGTGTTGAAATGGAAAAAAATGGTTTTGGGCTAACTTGGAATTTGTTTTGGTGTGTGTTGAAATGGTAAATGGGATTTTGGTTTAATTGGAAATGGGTTGAGGTAATATTGGGTTGCATGGAACTGAAGTTGTACTTTTGGTATGGTTGTTTATGCTGGGAATAAAGGATTTTTACATATGTGTTGTTGTTGCTGATGTTTCAGCACTGAACATGAATTTCTGCTGAGGGCAAGAGTCATGCCCTATGGCACGAGTCGTGTCCAGTGGTGCCTTGGTTGGACGATTGTATCAGAGGGAGTGTTTAAGGGTCACGAGTCGTGCCCTGCCCTGTTTTGCCGAACTGTTTTCAAAGCAATGTAAGTCCAATTTTATAGCATAGATTTCAATCAATTGAACACTATGATCAACGTAAAATGTATGAACAACAACATGATGTATTAACATACCAATTGGGATAGTTGGAAGATGTTTAAATGTTTGATTAAAGTAGGTAGGAACCATTGATTTCATTTAACCTAACTTGCTTAAAATTCTTATATAATTGATGTTACATCCTTGAATGATTATTATAAGTGTGTGGACCTTATGTGTTGCACATTTTACATTTGTTTGACATATTTATGATGTGTTGGATTAGGGTTCCCTACTTTGGAATCCTAAGTTCATTGAATTGGTTCAAGAATGGTTTAGCCTTATTGCTACTTTGAATTGATACTTGTTATCATGTTGCTATCATTTTGATATGCTTTACTTGTATGGTTTCCTACTTTGGAATCATACATTGGTTGTTTAAGCAAGTAGTTATTACTGTGCTTATATTTGAAAGTCCATCTGGTACTTGTTTGTTGGGCAGTGTTATGGGATTATAATGGCACCCGAGCCGAGTTCGTTGTAATCCATACACTGGTTCCCTGTTTGTCCAGCCATTGGCCATGGTTTGGAGGTAGTGAACTAGCTCAAGGGTAGTCTAGTTGCACTATTGGGTATGACTTTGTGTCAGTATTCCCGTTTATTGTTACTGTGATTGGGTTTCAGAATCGCTTCTTCGGCTGCTGTTGCTGCTCGGATCGTGATATCCTTTTGAGGATGAAACCTTGGCTCAGTATCCTTCTAAGTGTTACATTATTGCACTTATGTGTTATATGTATATATATTTTTCTTTGTATTGATAAGAATGTGATATATATATATATATATATATATATATATATATATATATATATATATATATATATATATATATATATATATATATATATATATATATATGATTTGTTGTTATATGCTTCCTAATGTGATTGCATATCATATTGTTGCATATATAATAACTTGCTGAGATTTTTCTCACCCCGTCCTTTTATTGCTTTCTTAGATAGAGCCGAGCCATGGGCTAGGGCACGTTGAGCACCGAGAGGGCGCCTAGTGGGGATTTTGTTGAGGAAGGTATTTGGTAAGGATACATTATGTAAATGTATAACCTTGGGTAGCATTCCGAGACTTTAACATGTTGTCTTTATTTTGCAACTTTTAAAGACTTTGTAAATATTTTTCAATTTGAAAACTATGTTCCTTGGTTTGTAAATAAGTTGTGTGTGGTTTGTAAATGGTGTGAAAGTGGTGTGAGTTAGTTTTAAAAGTTGAATGGTTTTACCTTTAATGGTAAGTTAGGAAAGTTTTCTTAATGTTAAGCAGGTTTTGAAATTGACATATGTTGGAAAGGATATTTCGAAAGTTTTTTTTTAAAATGGTGTCTTCAGAGCGTGTCCAGACGTGTGGCCAAGTAAGTCCACGGTTCGGGGCGCGTCATAATCCAGTAAACGTTTATTCTGTGATTGTTTTATTTCCGCTGCTTATATTCATTTTATAATCAGTCGTGTCTACACATTTACATCTGAGTACACATTTGATTCTTTGAATCTTTTGTGATCTCTTTTCACATTTATAGCTACGCTAAACTTTCACCTTTAATGACCTTTAATGGATATTAAATTTACATTTTTACCCTTTACTTGGTATTGTCATCCTAGGCCAAACATTTTATTATACGTAAAAAAAAAGACGTTATAATTTGATTCTTGATGAGTGGAGATGGAACTCCGGGTGCGGAGTTTCTTAATTTAAACTCGACTAATGATGGGTTAAAACTCTCACTTGTAATAAAAACACCTCGCAAGTGTACGAGTGTCGTAATGATAGCGTACACAAGTAAGGGGTCGATCCACGAAGAATTGTTGGGTGATTGAGTCGATTTGAGTAGTGTATACTAAAGTAATAAAAACAAATAAAAGGGGGGGTTGGTTTTTTTAAGACTAAAACTAATAAAAAGCAAGTAAACTTGCAAATAAGAACAAATAAAAACAAGCACAATTAACAACTAGAGTTAACAATATTAAACGATTTTCACGGATTGGACTTCACTAAATTACCCATTTCATGCCAATTTTGATTAAGTATGTGCACTCTCACTAGGGTTCATTCACTTTAATAGAGAGTGGGACGGTGAAGCGGCCGGATTACACTCTCACTTTTCAAAATCAATCACTTTTCGCAAATCAAGTTCAAGCAATTAATTTAGGAAGCAATAAGATCAAAAGAATTAAAAGAACCAAAATCAATTTAACTTCTATAACGGAATCAAACCAATTTTATCACCAAAGCATGTGTCTTTATTTAAAATCCCCAAATCAATAGTGAATTAAAAACACAAATATGTTGAAAAGACCAATTGGAGACTAGATCTAAAATTGCAATCTTGAAAACCTAATTAAAATGCTAAGATGATCTAGAGAGAGAAAGCATAATGATAAAATGATTTATGGCATGAAATTAGGCAATAAAGCTAAATCCAATCCATGAAATAGGAAAATTAACTACTCATAATAATAAAATTACAGAAATAAAATAAAGAAACAAAACCTTCGAATCGTAATACCAAAATGGAACAATGGAGGACTGCTCCTCCCTCCGCCTCCTTCCAGTCCCAAAAATAAAGATAATCCTAAAAATATAACATCTTCTATATTTATACTAAGGTAAAGAAAAGGGCTAGGGATGACCAAAATCGGTTCCGGACCCGGTTCCGATTCGAAAAATGTATGACCCTTAATCGGCCCGGATTGCTCGCGGTTTCGGTTAATCCGGTTCCGGTTTTCTCCCCGGTTCGTTCGGTTTCGGGTTTTTTTCGGTCCGGTTTCGGTCCGGTTCTATTAAAAAACAATGAATTTTCGTCCGGCTTCGGGCTTTTTCCGGTCCGGTTCACCATTTTGGTGACCCTTAACCGGCCCGACTCCAAACCGGTTCCGGTTATCCCGATTCCGGTTTTCGTGACGGTTCGTCCGATTTCGGGCTTTTTTCGATCCGGTTCCGACCCGATTTTCCGATTCAAATAGAGTTTAGAACATATAATTTGGATATGAAAATATATCCATCAACTAATCAGAATTCTCGTGTGTGTTATCGTTAAAAAAATGATAAAAATAAGAATAAAATTTAAAAACGTAGGATATACATTAAATAAATTTGAACGGAATAAAATTGACGAGTTAGACCCAACCTGTAAAGCTCAACGTTTCAGACATCACAAAGACACTACTATTGAATGGGACAATTCAATTACTACGGCCTCGGTGACCTAACAACATTGATCTGTGGACCAAGCTCATTTTCCTACCATCCTTGGTCCCGACCTATCTTAGTTCGACATACGATCATCTACCTTCACAATCTCTGTCTGCCTAAAGCATGAAGTCTAGGTCGAACTCGAATACTCAGGCGACCTCGACATAAAGAAACGTGCGTGTATCTACGACTCAATTCGTAACCGTAAAGATTAATTTTGATTACGCAGAAAACGATACATATCAACCTCAGTATTACAGCGAAAGGTTGATTTCCAGCAACTATAAACTAAAATCACGAACAAACGACTAGTCGAATTGGCTTGCAACTAATACCCTACGGTGTGATGATAAGATATCGCGTTATATAATCATATAAACTGTATTGAAATGACGTAATCTCAAAATATGCAAGAAGAAATTACCTTTTTACGTTTTGTGTAGTCTGTTATACTCCCTCCGTCCCATTACAAACCACAAACTTTCCTTTTTGGTCGTCCCATTACAAACCACAAACTTCCTAAAATGGAAAGGAATCTTTACTATTCCCTCCACTCATTCTCTCTCCTACATTATTTTAATACTCACAACACCATTATAATTCACTATTCTCTCCACTATAATTCACTTTTCCTTAATTCCCGTGGCTACAGTAAATTTCCTACTACTAATGGGACGGAGGGAGTATATAGAAGCTCCATATGATAATAAGAAATCCGTTAATTTTTTTAAAATTTGAAAAAAACAAATTACTCTTATATTTAGGTACAAGAGTAATTCCATTTTATATATTTAGGTATAAGAGCGAATTTTATTATTTTTGAACAAAATATGTAAATTTGTGAAAAAAATATACTCTTATACCTATGTATAAGAGTAATTATATAGTATTATACCTATCGTTACGTCTATATTATCTTCACGATTTAACGGATGAGAGAATTACCAATGGATCCTTCAAAACCAAGTCAAATGATCAATAAGGACACACATTATGGAAATCAACCAGCTAGTCCAATGTCCTAAATCAATATTACCATGAGATCCAACAATCATTTAGTACTTGATAAATACACAAACATACATTCATTTTGAAAATCTGCAGTCACCTACTTTCTCTCTCTACCTTACCCACCTCCGGCTACCTCTCCCCTCCCACCTCCGGCGACCTCTCCCCTCCCATCTTCAGTGAATTCGAGTTTATCCACTTGCCTCGATTTCTGCAACTTCCCGCGATAATTCCCATATTTCATCCTCATTAGCTTTCTCGGATTCAGATTATCAGAACATAATTTGATTAACCAAAAAGATGATGAGAAGCCAAGATCAACAATCCAGGATTTTCTGCGAGTTGTCGGCTTTGGTATTGAACATACTCCGATCTCCTCCGACGCCGATCAATTTATCCGACGAGATTCGGCCACCGTCGTCGTCGTCTCGACGGCCACCGCCTCTACCTCCGCTGCCGCAGATTACGCCGACGGGATTCGCGTCGTTGCTTTTGGGGATTTCGTTGGAGTTGGTGTTGTGTGGATCTGTTACGTTTTTTATTGGATTTTTGTTGATGCCTTGGGTGCTTGGATTGGTGATGATTTTCTATGTGGTTGGGATTGTTTCCAGTTTGTCTATTCTCGGTCGGGCTATTCTTTGTTGAGGCTGCTGATTTGATGCAAGAAATTGCGGTGGAAACATTTGGTGCAATGGCCAAAACTGAAAAATAGCTTTTATTTTTTTTCTTATCAAGTCTCTTGAGATTCTAAAAAAAAAAATTGCAAAAATAGAGTATAAAGGACTAAAACAATTGCGAACTTAACAAAAAACAACAGTGAACTTAACAAATAGGTTAAATAATCTCATAAAATTACAAAAATAAAGACTATAAAATTCTAAAAACAGCTGTGAACTTAATAAATATGTCAAATAATCTCATAAAATTGCAAAAATAGAGGTCATAAAGGACTAAAACAACTGTGAACTTAACAAATAGGTCAAATAATCTCATAAAATTGTAAAAATAGAGGCTATAAAGTACTAAAACAACTGTGAACTTAACAAAAAACAACAGTGAACTTAAGTAAAAACAACTGTGAACATAACAAATATGTCAAATAATCTCATAAAATTGCAAAAATAGAGGTCATAAAGGACTAAAACAACTGTAAACTTAAGAAAAAACAACAATGAACTTAACAAATTGGTCAAATAATCTCATAAAATTGCAAAAATAAAGGCTATGAAATTCTAAAAACAACTGTGAACTTAACTAAAACAACTGTGAACTTAATTAAAAACAACTGTGAACTTAACAAATATGTCAAATAATCTCATAAAATTGCAAAAAGAGAGCCATAAAAGATAAAAAAACGACTGTGAATTAACAAATGTGAACTTAACAACTGTGAACTTAATAACTGTGAAATTAACTAGAACAACTGTGAACTTAACAAATATCAAATAATCTCATATTGCTCTAAAATATATGTTGATGCTGCTAGTTTGATTCGTTTTGACGATACGAATAATACAATGGTTTCAGATTTTTTTTTTTGAGTTCTAGCTCTTAAGATATTTAATTTTAAAGTTTTGGGAGGAGAAAAAAACGAAAATAGAGGGGGAGAAAGGGATAGCGACATCTGTCCCTTTTATGTTGCATGAGTGCCTTTATAAAAAACGGGGTGTCATTATAAATCGTGGACCTGGTGAAATTTCTTCAAAATGTGTGTCCTTATTGATTGTTTTCATTAGAATGAGAAACTATTTGATAATTGCCCCTTAACGGATTCCTTATTATCATATGGAGCTCCTATATATAACAGACTACATAAAACGTAAAAAAGTAATTTCTTCTTGCATATTTTGAAATTACGTCATTTCAATACAATTTATATGATCATATAACGCGATATCTTATCATCACGCCGTAGGATATTAGTTGCAGGCCAATTCAACTACTCATTTGTTCGTGATTTCAGTTTATAATTGCTGGAGATCAACCTTTTGCTGCTGTACTACTGAGGTTGAGGTTGATATGTATCATTTTCTGCGTAGTCAAAATTAAACTTTGTTATAGACATCAAAATGAGAAATATGTGACCGAATCATGAATATTAATTTGTAACAACTTTTTTGGTGCAACAATCTCAGTCTTTTATGAATACACTTTGTGAGGGCCTAACCCTCTTATTACCACCAAGTAAATACTAGGATAATTTCACATGACTCTAACGCAAAACAATTCTCTAAGAAAGCTCTAGATATTTTCAAAAGCCCACATAATATTTAAGACCCGAATCAAAACTTTCTCTAAACCCAAATTTCCTATTCTGAACGGCAATCCCTACTGACGCTTATCGAAGAGAATTTTTTTTCAAAATTTAAAAGAAACAAATTACTCTTATATTTAGGTACAAGAGTAATTTCATTTTTATACATTTAGATATAAGAGCGAATTTTATTATTATTGAACAAAATATGTAAATTTGTGAAAAAAATATACTCTTATACCTATATATAAGAGTAATTATATAGTATTATACTTTAGTATAGGAGCGGAATGTTAAATAAAATATGAAATTTTTTTATTATTTTTAAGAAAGGTGAAAATTTGTGAAAAAATAATAATTTTATACTCGGTATAAAAATAATTTTAGTCTTACACATTTGGGTATAACAGCGAACAGATAATGATAATGTGTGAGCATGAATTTATGTGAAAATTTACATCTTGCGTGAATATTTATGAATTTGTTCGTCATCTGGGATCATATGTTCCTCAAGCCTAACTAAATATTAATGTGTATACCCAATAAGGATTCCGCAGCAATTTCCTTCCACAATTTTAAATATTAGTTCATTTTTATTTTTGATGGTTAATTTAAGTGAATTTAAGCTATTTTTTATAAAAACTGATTTGATTATTCTCATAAATATAAGGAAATGATATAAATAATATTATTTGTAATATATCAATAACAATTTTAATAATTATATGCATTCAAATTTTATAAGAAAAGTATTGAAAATTAAATTGATATCAAAATAGAAATATGACGATTTGAACAGAGGGGGGAGTATTAATCATATATATATTTTTTTTTTGATACCCAGGTTCCCCAGCTTCGCCGGGTTAATCCTGGACCACTAGCTCCCGGCCCCTCGGTGTCCTAGCGGAGGTAAATTGCGGATATGCCCAATGCAGCCAGGGTGACAACACCCCTTATACTCCTGGCCCCATGGGAGCCCTCCTATAACGCGGTAGTTGAACTCCCCACACTGAGGTTGCAAGCCCAGCAATGCCGTTTCTTTAACTGCATGAATGTGCCCGGGAGCTCCTAAGGACCCTGAAACCCAAGATATGAAATTAAACCACACTCTATACGAGAGGGAGAAGCATTCTTTTAGTTTTAATTCATTTACACTATTCCTTATTTTCATTTGGATCGGAAGGAATATATATATACGTACATATAAAAATATATATATTTATATATATATGTGTGTATATATATTTATTTATTTTATTATTCTAATTAATTTCATTTACATTATTTCTTATTTTCTTTTGGATCAGAGGGAATAGACAGAGATAGGAAAATTATTCTAATTAATTTCAATTACACTAACCCTTATTTTCTTTTGGATCAGAAGGAATATACGAGAGGGGGATATCACCATTTGTCTAATTAATTTTGTTCATACTCTTTCAAATTTCAATCACAAAACTCCTTATTCGTGAAGTTTATAGTTACTTTGTTTCCTAATAAATGTCATACTTTTTTTTTTCGATTTGTTCTAAAATAAATATTGCATTTCTAAATAAATAAGAAAATACATATAATGAAATTTTATCAAGCAATGTACAAATAATTTAGTCCCTTTTGAAATTGCAAACAATCCATTGTGCGCGAGAATTAAGATGAAGCATTATATCCCTCCGTTTTAGTCTAAGAATCATACTAATAGTTTGTACTAACAGTTTTTGCACGTTTATTAAGTAAAGAAATGAGTAATCAATTGCAAATTAGTTAATTATTCAAAATACTAGCGATGATTCAAGTGATTAAAAAGTAGAGCCGTCAATTTGGGTTGAACCCGTCGGACCAACCCTACCCCCATGCAATAGGGGTGTGATGGACTTTAAAACTTTTAACCCAAATAAAAGTGGGCCAATTCTGATATGGGTACAGGATAAAACGGGTTTGGGGCCGCAGGGCGGGCCAACCTTTTTTTTTCTTTCGACGAAAAATGACGACGAAGTGACGAACTAGCGTCGCTTAGGTTAGGCCGAAGGTTGAATTGAAGTTGTAGCGTTCACTGTTCTACTTCTAGGGTTTTCTTTTCTTCATCAATCGACAATCATTCATCGCCCTCGCCCCCTCTCCGGCTTCGTCCCCTCGCGCCTTTGTCGCCCTCGCCCCTCGCTCTCTAGTATCTTTCCCTCTCAATCAACGCCGTCCTGACTTTAAAAATCCCTCAACTAGCAACAAACCTGTGCGATGCATGACGATTATATATGTTGTGGGTATTTTTCGATATGGCGACATCTTAAATTGATCCTGCATACCGAGACGTCATTACCCTGTAAGTATTGTTCTAATAGTTACTTATTCAATATTTCCTAATATTCTTATTCTTATTTTTCAGTAATTAAGAGAGGAATGCGGGATATTCTCCAGCACGTTCAACAGATCTTCAACAGCTCGGGCGACTTGGTCTCACGGAGGTTGAAATGATAAATCAAAATCCCGAGATTGTAGGAACCGTATTGACTCTTTCATATCTACTTGTATTTAAGGGGAAATGGAGACGGAAAAAAACACATCATTGCTCACACGCACACACTTGACACTCAAGCTCTTGTAATCCTCTCCATTATCTTCCAAAGTTGTATTTGTGATCATTATAGTGAAACTTTTAAGGTTGGAGACCTAACTCCCGGGGTTTTTTTCAAAGAGGTTGTCACCTCCAAGGTTTTCCTCGTTAACAAATCGTGGTGTCATTATCTCTTTTTCATACTTTTGTTCCATATAGTCGAATTCCACAGTCCCCTCCTTATTGTCCAATCCACACACTAAACAAAGTTAAGATTCTACTCTGTTGTTTTTTCTACCAAAACAATTTGGCGCCCACCGAAGGGCTTGTGGTTTATCGGTTATTTGGATCATTTCCTGATCAAGTTCACTATGTACGCACCCCTAATGTGTCCTCCGCCGGCAAAGGTCCCGCCGTTGTTCCCACATCAGAGGTAGAACCAGCTTGTTACCACCACCTCCTCGCACCGGGCCTCGGCCAACTCAACCTACGAAGACTCCACAAAAGGGGGCAACCTCTTCCAATGCGAGATGCCGACATCCGGAGTATCCCGACCGGGTTGAATCAAAGGGTGGACCAGCAAGACAATAATTCGAAGGTGTTGACCAATTCCATGATTAAGATGCAGAAAGACCAACAGCTCATCGCATCTCGGCTTGAGAACATATCACCACTGCGTGCAAGGGTTCTCAACTTTGACAACACCGGAGGATCTACATTTCAGAGTGAATTCATTCCAATGGGCGAGTCCTCCTCAAACTCATCCGCCGACATCTTTAATGATGTCGACATCTCTGCCCGGGGACACCCCATCGACGCCATCTTCCGCAGGATTCACCCCATTCATCCCATTCATTGACAACACTATCGTCACGACTACTACGGACAACTCTGGTTTGCTAAATAATCTTTTCAATAATAATAATTTCAATCGTATTCCTATGGCCGACCCTTTTGCACGAAATCCACTAGCCAAACAGATGCAGGATCTCGAGAGCTAATAATGAACGTGCCAGAGTAACTCCTCCAATTCAACCAAGTGACCCAAAACTGTTACAATCAATCCCGGTTTGTCCCAAAGAATTGCAAATGTCGACATCCCGAAGCGTTTCGTGTACCATCTATGAAGTTGTACGACGGTACCACGGACCCCGGAAGGAGCATGTTGCACACTATCAAGAAAAGATGGACATAATCCATATTCCTCTTCAATTTCGGGAGGCTTGCTTATGCGGGGATTTGGATCCACCTTGTGCAGGCCGGCTCTCAAATGGCCGATTAGACAACCCCTAGGTTCAATTGGTTCATACGCCCGGCTCATCAACATGTTCTACAACCAATTCTCATGCAGTCGACAATTTGAAAGGTTGACAAGTGATCTTTACAATGTGACCCAGCAGCCTAATGAAACTCTAAAGGATTACGTCCACCGATTCAATAAAGAGGTGCTAGAAATTCCCAATCTTGACATGTCGACCTACGAAGCATTCAAAATGGGGTTGAAGAAAGATTCACGGTATTATCGAGGATTTGGTGATGACTCCTTGTAAGCGGCTAGAAGAAGTCGGGAGCGGGGCATTGAGATTCATCGATTGGAGGAAGATGAGGCTGCGAAGATCAAAGTCATCGTCCAAGATGTCGACATATGACCATCCCGACGAAAGACCGAATCGTCCCATCGCAGAACAACCGTCCCAATCCTTATCCGAGAATTGACACTAGCAAAATTAATTCAATAGACGGTGAGGATGAAGATAATGATAATGTGCCTAACATTTCGATTATTGTTTTTCGTTGACATTTCGGGTGTACTCGTGCAATGGGCAACCTGGGAGACAAAGCCGGATGGCCAAAGAAAACGGACAAGACCACGGGATGGCGTGACAAATCAAAATGATGCGCTTACCATGAAGACTTTGGACACGTTGCGAAGATTGCATCGCGTTAAGAAAGGAGATCAGGTTATTTGCTCTCGAAAGGACATCTTAAGGAGTTGTTGGGATCCGAGAAGAAGAAGGTGAAAATGCAGAAGCTCCTCATGAAGCCGAAAGACCGGTTTCTCCCCAAAGATCAACAAAGGTGATCAACTTCATTAGTGGAGGCTCGGAAATATGTGGAACATCCTATTACGCCGCAAAACGACATGCTAAGGAGTCAAAAGAGGAGAAGCGAAAGACGGCCCGGGATGTCGACGCTGCGCGAGGATCCAATCGCCTTTGATGAAAGCGATCGAGAGAACTGCTAGAACCTCACCACGACGGTCTAGTTATTTCTCTGCAGATCGCTAACCGTACAATACGACGTATCCTGGTAGATGGGGGCGGCTCCGTCAATCTTATTATGTTGGGTACCCTTAAGGAAATGAACATCCCGAGAATCGGAGATCGTCAAAAAGTCTTCGGCCGGTAGGCTTCGGTGGCGAAGTCAAAGAAACGGTGGGGAGATCAAACTTCCAATATACTCAAAGGGCCTCAACACCATGGAGCGGTTACTCGCATAATTGATTGCGCAACATCTTACAATGTCATTCTTGGAAGACCGTGGATTCATGGGATGAAGGCCGTACCCTCCACTTACCATCAGTGTGTGAAATTCCCAACACCTTGGGGTGTCGCTAAGATTTACAGTGATCAACAAGTAGCCAAGGAGTGTTATAAAACTTCAATGAAGGCGTCGACATCTCCAAAACAAGCATAGCAATTACCGAGGAAAGTACGTGAAGTCCTGGAAGCTAGGGAGGATGATGTGAAAGAAGTATTGCTAAACCCTTCCAACCCGGACATCAAAGTACTTATTGGCACTGACATCCCGTCAGATATAGAAGAGGAGCTTGTGAACCTATTAAGAAGCAGAATAAAAACTTTCGCTTGGAAACATGATGACATGACAGGCATCAGCAGAGATGTCATCACTCACAAACTTAACGTAGATCCTAGCTTTAAACCGGTGCACCGAAACGTAGGAAGTTTGCGAAGCCGGAAATCGGATCATCAAGGAAGAGGTAGAGCGCTTACTCAAAGCCAACATGATACGGGAGGTCGATTATCCAAGATGGTTAGCAAACGTGGTTGTGGTAGAGAAGAGAAACGGGAAATGGCGAGTTTGTGTCGACTTCACCAACTTGAATAAAGCCTGCCCAAAAGATCCTTTCCCTTTGCCGCACATAGATTCATTAGTTGATGCCACCTCCGGACATGAACTCCTCACATTCATGGACGCGTCCTCGTGGATTTCAACAAATTCGAGATGGAACCCTCGACCAAGAGGACACTTTGCCTTCATAACACCCAGGTATTTATTGTTATATTGCCATGCCTTTTGGACTAAAAAATGCAGGTGCAACGTATCAAAGACTCGTAAACAAAATGTTTAAAGATCAGATTGGGGAGATAATGGAGGTATACATCGACGACATGGTAGTAAAGTCCAAGAAGGCCGAGGATCACATAAGCAACCTCTCTCAAGCTTTTGACATCTTGGATTGTTTCAATATGAAACTTAATCCAGCTAAATGCAACTTCGGAATGAAGTCCGGCAAGTTTTTGGGTTATATGGTTACTAAAAGAGGCATTGAAGCCGCCCCAGAACAAATACGTGCTATTATCAATCTGTCATCACCTCAATCTGTCAAGGACGTCCAAAGATTGACAGGAAAAATTGCCGCACTCACCAGATTCATTTCAAAATCCTCAGATCGATGCAAACCTTTATACGACATCTTAAGAAAGAACAAAAAGTTCCAATGGGAGGAACAACATGAAGAAGCTTTTCGGGAACTCAAAACTTACTGTCGACACCTCCCTTATTAGCCAAACCTCGAAGGAAGAACATCTTTACATCTACCTAGCGGTGTCCGAAGGCGGCCAAGCGCGATCTTGGTAACGTAACGAGATGGTAATCGGCAACCCATCTACTATGTAAGTAAGACACTCTTAGATGCGAGACCAGGTATTCTCATTTACAAAAATTAATTTTAGCTTTGATAAGCGCTTCAATTAAATTAAGGCATTATTTTGAAACACATACTATAATTGTACGCACTAACTATCCTATTAAGAATGTTATGAGAAAACCAGAGATGGCAGGTCGAATGGCGAAATGGTCTGTACAATTAATCACATACGACATCAAGTACGAGCCCAAGCGCAATAAAATCCCAAGCCCTAGGCGATTTTGTAGGCGATTTCGACCAACCCCGCAACAAGAGGTGGAATTGGAAGTACAGCAACTTCAAGATGATGACATCCTAATTATTTGGACTCTCTACACGGACGGTGCTTCCAACATGAGAGGTACAGGTCTTGGAGTTGTACTAAAATCGCCACAAGGGGACATAATACCACAATCTATCAGTTGCGGTTTCAAGGCTACCAACAATGAAGCGTAGTATGAGGCTCTAATTGCGTGTTTAAGCTGCAGCCCGAGGACTTAGATATCAAGCATATCCGGGTGTTCATGGATTCCTTGCTAATTGTTAACCAATACAACGGGTCCTACGTCGCGAAAAATGCCAAGATGACGACATATTTGGAAATTGTAAAAATTATTTCGGCCAAATTCAAAACATTTTCCTTGGAACAAATCCCACGAGAAGAAAATTCTCAAGCAGACGCTCTGGCAAACTTGGGTTTAGCCTTCAAAAGCATCTCACAAACCAGTATCCCAATTGTGCATATTGACATCCCAGCAATTGACCATCTTGAGATGTTCGCCCTAGATGTCGACATACCTTCCTCTCCTGCAGCAACCTCTTGGACAGCTCCTATTATCAAGTATCTCTTGGATGATACGATCTGAAAGATAGATAAAAGACATAATTTTATTAACCACTAGTGCTGGGTATATATAGTGTGAACATGGGATGAAAACAATGAAGAGATAAACTGTACAAAGAATTAAATTGCCTAGGTATTTACAAAGTCTTGGATGAACATGAACTTGAAGAAAGCTGAAGAGACACGGAGGTATCCAATGTATCTGATGTATGTTTATCAGGCCCCCTCAAGATGGACGTTCCGTGGATAAGGCCAATCTTGGACATGAGCAGGTGAAACCGAGCACGGGGAAGCGGTTTTGTCAGAGCATCGGCTAATTGATCACCACCAGATATGTGTTGTACCCGAAGATGACCGAGCTGAACTTGTTCCCGGACGAAGTGAAAAGAGAGAGCAATGTGCTTCATTCTGGAGTGAAAAACAGGATTTGCAGAATAGTGAGTAGCTCCGAGATTGTCGCAATAGATGACTGGAGGATGAGGAAGAGAAAGACACAGTTCAGATAGAAGGTTTTTAAGCCATAAAGTCGAGGAGAAGAATGCAAGAGCCTTCAGGGTAAGAGTATCTAAATATTTACTTATTGATAATCTCTTGTTTAGAAAATCTGCTGCAGGTCACTACTTAAGATGTCTAGAAGCAGATAGAGCCCATCAGGTTCTCAAGGAGCTGCACGAAGGAGATTGTGGAAATCATATCGGGGGCAGAAGTTTACATACTAAAGCCCTTAGAATGGGCTATTTCTGGCCCACAATGAGAAAAGACGCCGTTGACTACGCAAAGAAATGTGATTCCTGTCAACGACATGGGGACATTCTGCACCAGCCAGCTGAACTGCTACATCCTATCCTCTCACCATGGCCTTTTATGGTTTGGGGAATGGACATAGTAGGAAAATTGCCCAGAGCACCAGGTGGAAGAGTATTTCTTTTGGCTATGACAGACTACTTTTCTAAATGGGTAGAAGCTGAGGTATATGTGCAAGTTCGTGACAAAGAAGTTATATCTTTTATCAAAAGAAACATATTCAGCCGATTTGGAATACCATCAGAGATAATTTGTGACAACGGCTCTCAATTCATTAGCAAGAGAACCCAAGATTTCTTGACATCTTGGGGTGTTAAGATGGTGACATCTTCGCCTGTTCACCCTCAAGCCAATGGACAGGCAGAGTCTAGCAACAAAATTGTAACGACCCCAACCCTAGGCACTAATTTTAAATAGTATATTATATGCTTTTAATATTCATGTTATCTTTATGTGATCAATTATGTCTTAATTTCTTATTTTATGATGAGAGGGTTGGAATGATTTCTAGAACCTTAGGATTGCTAGAGAAAGTATATAAAGCATCTTAAAGGAAAATAAAAATAGAAAATAAATAATGTGTATGATGAAGTTAAAATGTGTGGAATAAGGAATTAGAAATGAGGGTTTAAATTAAATGTGGGAAGTCTTTAATTATTAAAGGAGTCAATTTATTTTAAAATGGGAAGGCTTTGATTTATAAATGGTTATTTTAATTTTTGGTGGGGCTTTCTTTATTTGAAGGGGGGAGGGGTCAAATACTTATCCTCTTCCTAGGCCTCCAAGTGCCCTCCCCATATTCCCTCCTTACCCGGCCCCCCTCCTCTCCATCATCCTCCTCTTACTCCCTTCCTCCTCCCTTCTCCCTCATTTCTCATATTTCTTCCTAGAGAAAGTTTGGAGAAACCTCCATTGAAGCTCCCTTCTCCCAAGCTTTGAACCCAAGACATTCTCCTCCAAATTCAAATCTAAGGGCATTTTTGAAGTGGAATCACCTAGGAGAATTCATCAAGCTAGAAAGATCAACCTTCCCTTTTCAAAACCCTAAGGTGAGTTATTATGACTTTCCCTTCTTTAATGTTCATGAACTATGTTGTTGTTGTTGTTGTTGTTATATGTTTTGGAAGTCTTCTTGGAGTTGGGAAATGGGTTAATGACTTAAAAATAAAGATGTTATGGTTTATGGGAGTTGATTTAGATTTAAAGGAATGGGTGGAATTTGATTTGGAAAGTTAGAATTCATTTGAAATGGTGAAATGGGTAGAAATGGTAGTGGTAAATAATCTAGGGTTAATTGGTTTTGGAGTTTACATGTTTGTTGGGACTTGATAAGATTGAAGTATCATTTGGTGTTCTTGAACTAAGCTTAGTTAGAAGGATTTGAAACCTAGGCTTAAAGGGGGTAAAAATCTGCATTTTGGGCTGGCTGGAGGCTTGGGCGGTCGCCCAAGTAGGTTAGGGCGGTCGCCCATAGCCACAGAATCATGGTTGCCTTGGAAGGACACTTGGGCGGTCGCCCAAGTAGGTTAGGGCGGTCGCCCAAGATGGCAGAAACCTCAAATTCCTAGGAAGTCCACTTGGGCGGTCGCCCAAGTGGTTAGGGCGGTCGCCCAAGCCCCTGAACCAACCTTTTCCAATTTAAACAAGAATTGTTTAGCAAGTTGTTTGACCTCTTAGAAATGGTGACTCCCACCCAATATAAAGTAGTAGAACCTAATCAACAGGATACGAATTGATCCTCTTTAACCCGAGTTAGAGTAGGATACTTTGGTTTGGCCATGACGTTTTATTTGGTCAAAATGGAATTGTAGGAGTAGTTAAATATTGTTCGGAAAGTGGTCCAAACTTGAGAAGTAGGTCTTGCACTTTTAATAAGACTTATTCAAGGTTGAGTAATGACTTCGTAGGATTGGTTTATGATACTCGGTGACCTTACTTGCCCATACCCTGGGTAGTTAGCTTGAATCATGTTTAAAACCATAGGCCACACTATTGTGTTAATGTATATGTATCACTGTAGCATGATTATCCCAATTGTGGATTATTTGGTATATGGTTGTGTCGTTTTCCCGTTGTGGATTATCTGGTTTGTTGCTAGTATTGTATCCCGGTTGAGGACTATCTCGGCTCGTTGATTTTATTGTATTGGGTGTGGATTATGTGGTTATATTGTTACCTTAAATTGAGTTCATATGCATTGATGGGTTATGCATTGTGTATTACATGAATTGTTGTACTATGGTTACATTTTAGCATGAGTATACATTACCATGTTGTTATATTGTTATCCCGTTTTGTGGATTATCTCAAGTATCTATTATGTGCTTGAGCGTGTTTATGTTCGGGTGGGTATGATGGATTTCAATCAATTATTAATTTGTTCAATAAGTGATTGAAGGTTAAATCATACTGGTGACCCTTCCCACTCTGTGGCCACGGAGTGGGGCTGTAACGCTGGTATTGACCCAAAAGGCTTTACAGACTGTTGCGATCGTTGTAAGGAGGGACGATATTATTGTTGGATACTCTAATATAGGTATCCTTTCTTATATGGATCTCTGGGGTATGAGTCCTATAAGAGGTGAATGTCTTTGGAGGCAATTCACCAAAGAGTGGAGTTTTACTCCCACGTTGTACGACTTATTGTTCGAGACGGGAAAGGTAAAATGAGGTAACGAAAGGTGTTTACCGCTTTCATAATGTGTTATGTGCTACCATGCTATGTGTTGCACTTTGTTTGGCATCTTGCCGCATATCATAATAGCTCATTGAGATTTATTCTCACCCCTCTCCCTTCTTGTTTTAGATTCCGAGACAGGTGACCCGAACCCGTGAGGCCGGGGATTTCATTGTGGACTTTTGCTTTTGGGGCTTGACAAGTTAAGTGTAGGAGTCGGTTGTTAGGAGTATTTATTAAGTATTCTTCTTTTGTAATTTGTATGGAAAACTCTTTTGTTAAACAAGGTTAATTAAGGTTTCCAATGTAATTGGTTAGATTTCGGTTTATTAAAGTTGTAGTTGGATTTCCTTTAAGCAGGGATATTATCAATTGATTTTTATTTGGAAGTTTGAAAAGTGGTTTTCCTTTAAAGGCAAATAAATGTTTAAAAAAAAAATTTAAATTTAGATGGATTTTCTTAGTTGAGCTCCCTTAGCTCGGGACACGTGTTAGGTCCCGGGTTGGGGTGCTCACAGTTGGTATCAGAGCTTAGTTTAGAGGTCAAGGGTAGATGTCTAAACTAAGGGGAAATGTGTGGAAATTGACGCCGAGTGTTTAATGCAGGAGTTCGTTCTAATGGCCGGAAGCAAGGATGATCAGCGGAAGGTTCTAGAAATTGAAGGAGATATGGGTATAGGTGGAAATCAGAATGAAGAGATGATGAAATTGTTCAGGATGTTTGTACATAATATGGAGACTAGAAGATCGGTTTCGAATCAACCTGAGGGATACCAAAGTGATGGATTAGATAGATTTGTGAGGATGAACCCACCGAGCTTTTACGGAGATCCGAATCCGTTAAAGGCGGAAAAATGGTTAGCAGAAATGAATAGAATTTTCGAGGTTATAGGAAGTCCCAACAAAGAGAGAGTTAGGTATGCCGTTTTCAAACTTGAAGGTCAGTGATCGGTGGTGGCAGATTGTGAAGGGAAGTTGGGAGCGGGATCATACGCCCAGCACTTGGGATAATTTCACTCAACAGTTCGAGGACTATTTCATTTCCATGGTTACAAGGGATAAGAAGGAGATTGAATTCTTAAGACTAAAACAAGGGAACATGACGGTGAATCAGTATTCGATCCGGTTTGAGGAATTAGCTAAGTGTTGCCCTCATTTGGTATCGCATGAAGTGAAAAGGGTTCAGAAGTTTGTAACAGGTTTGAGGAGTGAGTTTAGGAAGAAATTATGGATTGATAGTTTCATTGATTATCAGACAGTCATAGATAGGGCATATAAGGTCGAGAAGGACATTGAGGAAAATAGTGGAAGATCCGGAAGTAAGATTGGAAACAAGCCAAAGTGTATAGGACAAGGATCCAAAATCATTAGAGGACAGCCAAGGACCTTAACTTCAGGAAGTGTGAGAGGAGAGTTTGTTGTAGCTTCTTCATCTAGGCCAAAATCCAAACAATATGGGATGAATTGTAAATTTTGCAAGAAGATTGGGCATATCGAAGATCATTGTTGGAGTAAACAAGGTAAGTGTATTAAGTGTGGAGAAATGGGACACTTTAGGAGGAATTGTCCAAAGTTTCTTCAGGGACGAGTTTCAAGCAGCGGTCAGCCGGGTGGACGTCAAAGAGGTGGTACCAAAAGAGATAGCGAAGGAGAACCGAAAGAGAAGGTCTATGGTCGAGTACATGTTTCGAACCTAGGAGAGATAGTTTCCTTAGAGGTTACTAAAGGTATATTCTCTGTCTCAGAATTAGGGGTCATATTTTATGGATCCTGTTGCATATCATTTATGCTTGGCATCACATTTTGCTTATATGTGACATATATTGTTTGAGATGTTGTTTTATTGTTAGAGGATTCTGCTCTTATGAGAGGATACCTCGAACCTCCCTTGATTTACCACGATAGTGATGTGGTCATGACCCGAGTATGTATTGCCGATTGATTTGGTATGATTACCAATTTGTGAAAAGGAGATATACTTGACCTGGAGGGTAAAGTAGTTGTTATGCATTGGTAGACTATCATAAGAAATGAGTCTTCTTTTCTATACCCAATTTGATTATATTGGTATTTGATATAGATAAACCTTTATATGGTATTCTTGTTATATATGCGCGTAAGCCAGAAAAATGTTGGTTAAAAAGTGTAAAAGGTATTTGGTTGGTGTTAGACTTGCATAAGAAGTCTTTAGGAAAATTTTCGTGCTAGTTGTGAGTAGATGGTAATTGTATTTTCATCAAGGTATCGTATGTGTTTATTCTAAGTATGATAAGCAGAATTTTTAAGCCTTATTTTGATGGCTTTATGGTAATTAGAATTGAGGGTCTCTTGTTAATTAAAGTTCCGAGAGGATCATGAAAATCATTGGAGGATAGGGTTAATAATCCTTGGTGAGAAGTACTTGTATGCAAAGTTTAGCTAGTGTGAGTTGGCTCGAGAAGTTTTCAAAATTTTGGGTTCTATAGTCTTAAACGTGGATGTTACCATGGATCTTGTGAGGATTAAGTCAGTGATCTTTAAGTTGGCAAGTGTTACCTAAGAAATTTAAGGAATTCTTAAGAATTGTAGATTCGTTGCTTTAGTTGACTCTAAAGGACGTATAAATGGTGTAGGATGTAACAAGGATGAATCATATGGTTAGTAATGGAGAATAGGTTAGCTTTGAACCCGATCCTTACCTTACCTAGTGGATGTGAGGATCTTGTGAAGTTTTAAGTATGTATTACCGGAAGATCAAGGTGTTGTGTTATACAAAATGGGAAGGTGATAGCGTATGTTCCGGGGAAGCTAACTTAGGTAAAGCGGAATTTCCTTATTATTTATCGAGAGTGGTTACAATTGTTTGTGTGGTTTAAGTGGAATCTTATCTTTTGAAGCTCCCTTCCGGGGTTAGTTACCGATCCTAAGAGTTGAAAGATTTAGTTAGTCGAAAGGAAGAGATTTGAAGACTACCCAAATTCTGGAAGAATAGGTTATGTTTGTGTGTGATTTCCCTTCAACTTGAGAAGTTTAATTAACCTTAGCGAGTTTGCGTAAATAGTGTATCATTCTAGCTTTGAGATAAAATCGTATGAGGCGTAGTTCAGGGAGATATTATCGATCTCCAATTTATTGGGATGGAATTAGTAAAGTTAGGCCTAAGGTAATTTAGCGCCAAAGTTTGTTAATCCAATTGAAGTTCTAGAAAAGATTCACGATTTGACTTATAGACCGACTTGGATCAACTTATAGAATATTTGAAGTTTTAAATATAATATCGTGATATATTTGGTAACTTAAGTTGTAATACTTTTATTTAATTGTACTTTCTTGAGGTCGTGGAAATTCGGGTAGTAATAGTTGTATGGTATTCTTGGGGTGTTGCGTCGTAAAATCGTATTATTAATGAAATTAGAAATCTTGGGAAGAATCATAGAAGTGAAGAGACTAATTGGGAAGTGAAGTTCTAGAGTACTCGGGTTGTGAGAATGTATAGTAGAATCTTGCCCTTGAAAAGTCTAATTGAAAATATTAAGTTAGAATGTGTGAAAGGTAACCTTTGCTTTTTGAACCTTAGGGTAAGCGACAATCAAATTCGGGACGAATTTTCTTTAAGGGGGAGTGAGTGTAACGACCCCAACCCTAGGCACTAATTTTAAATAGTATATTATATGCTTTTAATATTCATGTTATCTTTATGTGATCAATTATGTCTTAATTTCTTATTTTATGATGAGAGGGTTGGAATGATTTCTAGAACCTTAGGATTGCTAGAGAAAGTATATAAAGCATCTTAAAGAAAAATAAAAATAGAAAATAAATAATGTGTATGATGAAGTTAAAATGTGTGGAATAAGAAATTAGAAATGAGGGTTTAAATTAAATGTGGGAAGTCTTTAATTATTAAAGGAGTCAATTTATTTTAAAATGGGAAGGCTTTGATTTATAAATGGTTATTTTAATTTTTGGTGGGGCTTTCTTTATTTGAAGGGGGGAGGGGCCAAATACTTATCCTCTTCCTAGGCCTCCAAGTGCCCTCCCCATATTCCCTCCTTACCCGGCCCCCCTCCTCTCCATCATCCTCCTCTTACTCCCTTCCTCCTCCCTTCTCCCTCATTTCTCATATTTCTTCCTAGAGAAAGTTTGGAGAAACCTCCATTGAAGCTCCCTTCTCCCAAGCTTTGAACCCAAGACATTCTCCTCCAAATTCAAATCTAAGGGCATTTTTGAAGTGGAATCACCTAGGAGAATTCATCAAGCTAGAAAGATCAACCTTCCCTTTTCAAAACCCTAAGGTGAGTTATTATGACTTTCCCTTCTTTAATGTTCATGAACTATGTTGTTGTTGTTGTTGTTGTTATATGTTTTGGAAGTCTTCTTGGAGTTGGGAAATGGGTTAATGACTTAAAAATAAAGATGTTATGGTTTATGGGAGTTGATTTAGATTTAAAGGAATGGGTGGAATTTGATTTGGAAAGTTAGAATTCATTTGAAATGGTGAAATGGGTAGAAATGGTAGTGGTAAATAATCTAGGGTTAATTGGTTTTGGAGTTTACATGTTTGTTGGGACTTGATAAGATTGAAGTATCATTTGGTGTTCTTGAACTAAGCTTAGTTAGAAGGATTTGAAACCTAGGCTTAAAGGGGGTAAAAATACGCATTTTCGGGGTTTGCCGGAGGCTTGGGCGGTCGCCCAAGTAGGTTAGGGCGGTCGCCCATAGCCTACGTAATCATGGTTGCCTTGGAAGGACACTTGGGCGGTCGCCCAAGTAGGTTAGGGCGGTCGCCCAAGATGGCAGAAACCTCAAATTCCTAGGAAGTCCACTTGGGCGGTCGCCCAAGTGGTTAGGGCGGTCGCCCAAGCCCCTGAACCAACCTTTTCCAATTTAAACAAGAATTGTTTAGCAAGTTGTTTGACCTCTTAGAAATGGTGACTCCCACCCAATATAAAGTAGTAGAACCTAATCAACCCGGATACGAATTGATCCTCTTTAACCTGAGTTAGAGTAGGATACTTTGGTTTGGCCATGACGTTTTATTTGGTCAAAATGGAATTGTAGGAGTAGTTAAATATTGTTCGGAAAGTGGTCCAAACTTGGGAAGTAGGTCTTGCACTTTTAATAAGACTTATTCAAGGTTGAGTAATGACTTCGTAGGATTGGTTTATGATACTCGGTGACCTTACTTGCCCATACCCTGGGTAGTTAGCTTGAATCATGTTTAAAACCATAGGCCACACTATTGTGTTAATGTATATGTATCACTGTAGCATGATTATCCCAATTGTGGATTATTTGGTATATGGTTGTGTCGTTTTCCCGTTGTGGATTATCTGGTTTGTTGCTAGTATTGTATCCCGGTTGAGGACTATCTGGCTCGTTGATTTTATTGTATTCCGGTGTGGATTATGTGGTTATATTGTTACCTTAAATTGAGTTCATATGCATTGATGGGTTATGCATTGTGTATTACATGAATTGTTGTACTATGGTTCTGTTTAGCATGAGTATACATTACCATGTTGTTATATTGTTATCCCGTTTTGTGGATTATCTCAAGTATCTATTATGTGCTTGAGCGTGTTTATGTTCGGGTGGGTATGATGGATTTCAATCAATTATTGATTTGTTCAATAAGTGATTGAAGGTTAAATCATACCGGTGACCCTTCCCCACTCTGTGGCCACGGAGCGGGGCCATGCTAACGATCGTATTGACCCAAAAGGCTTTACGAGACTGTTGCGATCGTTGTAAGGAGGGACGATATTATTGTTGGATACTCTAATATAGGTATCCTTTCTTATATGGATCTACGGGGTATGAGTCCTATAAGAGGTGAATGTGCGGGAGGCAATTCACCAAAGAGTGGAGTTTTACTCCCACGTTGTACGACTTATTGTTCAGACGGGAAAGGTAAAATGAGGTAACGAAAGGTGTTTACCGCTTTCATAATGTGTTATGTGCTACCATGCTATGTGTTGCACTTTGTTTGGCATCTTGCTGCATATCATAATAGCTCATTGAGATTTATTCTCACCCCTCTCCCTTTACTGTTTTAGATTCCGAGACAGGTGACCCGAACCCGTGAGGCCGGGGATTTCATTGTGGACTTTTGCTTTTGGGGCTTGACAAGTTAAGTGTAGGAGTCGGTTGTTAGGAGTATTTATTAAGTATTCTTCTTTTGTAATTTGTATGGAAAACTCTTTTGTTAAACAAGGTTAATTAAGGTTTCCAATGTAATTGGTTAGATTTCGGTTTATTAAAGTTGTAGTTGGATTTCCTTTAAGCAGGGATATTATCAATTGATTTTTATTTGGAAGTTTGAAAAGTGGTTTTCCTTTAAAGGCAAATAAATGTTTAAAAAAAAAATTTTAATTTAGATGGATTTTCTTAGTTGAGCTCCCTTAGCTCGGGACACGTGTTAGGTCCCGGGTTGGGGTGCTCACAAAAATAATAATAAGCAACTTAAAAAAGAGACTGAACCAAAAGAAAGGACGATGGGCAGAAGAGTTACCAATGGTTCTATGGGCTGACAGGACGACATCTAAGAATGCGACTGGTCAAACCCCCTACTCACTTGTATTTGAAACCGAATCTGTTATTCCAGCAGAAGTCCTTGTACCTACGGCAAGATACAGCTTGCTGACATCTGAACATAATAAAGATATTTTGATACATGACCTAGATACCGTGGACGAACTAAGGGACATGGCCAAAGTTCGCATGGCAGCATATCAACAAAGGGTAGCCCGATCATACAACAAAAATGTAAGGATTAGGAGGTTTCAAGTAGGAGACTTAGTCCTACGAAAGGCATTCCAAAATACCAAGGAACCCAGCCTTGGAGCAAGCTCGCCCCAAAATGGGAAGGACCCTACTTAATAGATGCACAAGCCGGGAAAGGAGCATATCGACTTGCAACCTTGGATGGCCAAATGATACCGCGGATTTGGAACGCCATTCATCTTAAAAGGTATTACGTATAAACAAAATTCCCCATGAACTCATCTTTCCAGGTATGGATCGTCTTTTAATTTGTTGCAACCTTTCTTTTTTCCTATATACCTCTTTAATTCTTTACAAATTAGGATGTCACTAACGTACTTTGTGGAGAGACGTCAACCTTAGTTGGCGTCCATTTTAACATATTTCTATCTTATGAGGTATTGACACATTTACATGGGGACATGTCGAAGGCGCGTAAAGAACAAAGATTTCTCCTCCGTTAGAGATTGGCCATCTCTTCTCAAGTAAAGGTACACAATCCCTTCTAAGGTTTAAAGAGTTAATTACCTCTTTCTTAAGATGTTAGGTTACCACACCTTCGCCTGGAGCGCAAGTTATCTCTCTAATTGAGGTGTGGGGTGGGCCTATATGGGTAAACTCATATAGCTTACCCATTCCCACTCAGTTGGATGATTGATCTTACGTATTATTCTTATGGTTATGGCATGTACGTGTCATCTAAAGTATCTACGGTTTATGGCATATACGTGTCATCTTAAGTACCTATCGTTTTGACATACTATCATGTCACCTTATGAGCATAACAAAGGATCATCTAAGAAAAAATTCTATCCAAAATATAACAAGCCTTGACACGCTTGAAAATCATTAAACCATAAAGTTATCATAAAAAGCATCCAAACTACTAAGCTTAAAGTGCAAAAGTGTTGGACCAACCCAACACATAAAGGAAATTGTCTTTGGTCCTTATGGACCCATTACATAACCAAACAAAAATTGTTTTAAGGGATTCCACCCCAGTAATATTATCAAAAAACCAAGAGCAAATTTATTTTACCTTTTTCAGGTGGCATCCGTCGCATGTATTGCTGCGGGACTAACTTCTCCAAACTTCGAAAATCATCCCATGTCGTATCCTCACCACTGTTCTGCATCCTTGAAATCATCGATCGCTTTTTCCTCATGGATCCGCTGCAAAGCTGTTTTCTCTTCATTCAAGTTCCAATTCACATGTTCTCCTGCCTGATATTTCTCAATCATTTGGACTCTAGTTTCAAAGACTGCTTTTGCAGTCTCATATACCAAGTCATCCCTAAGTAATTCTATCTCCCTTTCATGACTGATGTCAACACTTGCAAGCCTAGATCGCCATTTTAGTATCTCTTTATTCTTGTCTCTGATTTCTAATCCCCTTTCCCTTATTATACTTGCAGCTTCTTTCAAATCCTTCTCATATTCAACCCTACTCATATCATAGGTATCGCATTTTTCCCTCAATGTCCTGATTTCTTTGGACATTAGTTTAGCCATCGAGACAATCTGTCATCAACAAAAAGAAGCATTTTTAGAAAGAGGATCAATGTGCCAATGAATAAAATCAACTCTTACCTGATTTTCCAAAACTTCTTCATTCCAAACTTGTTTCTCTACGCCGGAGATCTGTTCCACCCTTTTTCTTTTTGAAATAATCTTATCCATCTCTGGTGTATCTTCTTCCGCTTTCGTCTTGCCTTTGTATTTGGCCACAATATCGCTTATCGTAAAGCCGGATCGAGTCACTGAATGTATGTTAGCATGGATTTTATAGAGTCAACAATTCAATAAGCATATTGATTCTGACTCACTCTTTTGAGAACCTCGTAATTATGTGTTAAGAAAAAGAGGGATAAAAGCGGCACTCTTTACGGTTACTCTCAACGTAATATAGTAAGAGACGTCAGATTTAGATAAGAATTTTGAGAAGATTTGAAGATAACAAGGGTTATCCAGAATTACGGTTATCAGTTCCTATAAAGACTCTCCTCTACTAGTCGCCTCGTATCCCTAACCGTCGCATTGAAGTAAATTAGAAGATGAACGGTTAATTAGAAGAAAAGCATTTTGCCTCTTCAGTTGCCAGCATAGTCAAATATTTTTTGGGGACAAATTGTTGTGGGTATTTTTCGACATGGCGACATCTTAAATTGATCCTGCATACCGAGACGTCATTACCCTGTAAGTATTGTTCTAATAGTTACTTATTCAATATTTCCTAATATTCTTATTCTTATTTTTCAGTAATTAAGAGAGGAATGCGGGATATTCTCCAGCACGTTCAACAGATCTTCAATAGCTCGGGCGACTTGATCTCACGGAGGTTGAAATGATAAACCAAAATCCCGAGATTGTAGGAACCGTATTGACTCTTTCATATCTACTTGTATTTAAGGGGAAATGGAGACGGAAAAAAACACATCATTGCTCACACGCACACACTTGACACTCAAGCTCTTGTAATCCTCTCCATTATCTTCCAAAGTTGTATTTGTGATCATTATAGTGAAACTTTTAAGGTTGGAGACCTAACTCCCGGGGTTTTTTCCAAAGAGGTTGTCACCTCCAAGGTTTTCCTCGTTAACAAATCGTGGTGTCATTATCTCTTTTTCATACTTTTGTTCCATATAGTCGAATTCCACAGTCCCCTCCTTATTGTCCAATCCACACACTAAACAAAGTTAAGATTCTACTCTATTGTTTTTTCTACCAAAACAATATATAGCCATGCATGTACTGAAATAGTAAATCGAAAGATCAAAATGTGAATATAACTTAAACATTTCAAAATACTTCCTGAAACAAAATATTCGTAGTAAATTTAGCACTTGAAGTACCAATGTGAATTACAATAAATTTGAGAACGTATAAATTAATAAAGCTAGTGAGCAGCCAAGCCTAAGTTTTTGCTTCAAACCAAATGTTCATATCCTTCAATCAGCACTATATGCTAGTTGCCTAGTTGGGAACTTTGATTTTCTCACTTAACTTGCATTGTAAACTACAAGTGTAAGAAGAAGATATTTTTACATTCAATTTCAGAAACCCTCCCCTCTTTAAGTCATCATTTTGGTTATGTCAGCTTATTGTGCCTACTCAACCCTGTAGGCTGTAGTGCTGATAGCAGTGTTCTGTGTTAGGTTAAAATTAAAAATGTACATGCCGCATACCTGTCAATATAAAATTTCCTGAACAGAGGCTGAACTTGGGACACCCTCTGGCCACATTGGGACTAGAGCATCTTTAATCATGCCATTTTTCAAAGCCATCCCTCTCTCCTCCACCTCAGCTTCACGTTATCATTCATCAATAACACAACTTCAAACAATTTTATCTTCATTCATGACAAAAGTCATCAGTTTCTCTCTCATACTTTTTATTATATCCCACCATATTTTCTCTTTCCTACTCATTTATATTACATTTATTACTACTATATAAATGATTACTTATAAATTTCATTATAATTAATTATTTTATTAATATATTTTATTTTTTAATTATAGAGAGTGATAAAATATTAATAATCGTAGTTTTTTTAATATTTTTGTATTTTTATTATTTTTTATATGTTGATTGCAATTTTTGTTGAAAAAATTAATTTCAAATGTTCCTCCACGTGTCACCCTCTAATTGATGCAATTACATTGATTTTATTTTTTCTCTCTTGCCGTGAGTGTCATCTGTCAAATCAAATTTTACAACAGTCATATAACTTTTGTAAAAGTCATGAATGGGCTTAGTCTCCTTGCCAAATCAGCCATGACTTTTACAAAAGTCATGATTGTAAATGCTCTTATATTATCAACTCCTAATCATTTAAAAAGAAATTGACTTTTCTTATGATTAGAGGATATGTAAGAAATCTACAAGTTTGAGCACGTATTATGCGAGCTAGCTATAATTTATCAACTCATTTTCTTCATTTTACTTCACATGCATTCTTTATGCATTATGCGAGCTGGTAGGGGTTTGCTTTCTTAATGTTGATTTTCCATACCTCTCGTGAATTGCAGGACCTATTTATACAAAGTTTACAGTCTGTTGAAATATATGGTGAAAGTCTTTTCAAGCAATCTCGTGTGCTTTCTGTTGGTTGAGCAGCTGCGGGATTTTACAGTGGCATTTTCTGCCATTTCTAGTTCAGTTTCTGGCTTTTCCTTTTGATTTTGAAGTCATTTTGATTTTTTTGGGATGATGAATTGATGATGTTTGTTGGTTTTGTGTGAACTATAAACTTTGAATTGATTAAATTTGTAAAATTGATGAATTGATGATGTTTGTTGGTTTTCTATCATTTCTAGTTCAGTTTCTGGCATTTTCTGCTATTTCATGATAAAATTTCTTCCACATTGACCTGCATTGATCCGCCTGGCCCATCAAACCCAAGGTGTGTTGTGTTGGGTTGACGTATTTCTAGCCCATCGAAAATTCGGGCCTGCCCGCCCTGCCCCACTTAGTGGCAGGTTTTGGCGGGTTGGATCCGTCCCACCCGTATTGACAGCTCTATTAAAACGGAAGGTGGTAAGTATTTTTTTTTTTTTTGTGATACTACAAAAGAAAGGGGATTTAAATATCCAACAAAAATATTTGTCATTTTGAGGATATAACAAAGTAGAATTTTAAATCTGAAATGTATTAAAAAAATGGACTTTTAGTATGAAGAGGGTAATATTTAGATGTTGAGAGTGTAAATAGTGAAATAGAAAATATTTCGTGAGTTAATTAGCGAGGGTGTAATAAGTGAATTTCATTTTTTTATTTATAAATTTGCAATTTTAAGCGGAATGCCTAAATAACTAATAATTGATCGCCATTCAAAATAGATGCCATTTTAAATATTTAATTTAAATTTAAAATAAATGTTATTTTTAGGTTTTCAAATTTATTTTTACATTGAAACTTATTATATTACATTAATTATACTTATTTTATGAGTTAACATATGAGATAAAAACAATTAATAAAAATATATTTATTGATATTTTAATTATAATTATAATTATAATTATAATTATTACTCCCTCCGTCCCAATAAGTGCTTCACCCTTTTGGGTGGGCACGCAAATTATGAAAATGAGAGGAAAAAAAAATGTTGTGAGTGTAATTTGAAAATAGGAGAGAGAATTAGTAGAGGGAATAGTAAATTATAATGGTGTTGTGAGTATTAAAATAATGTAGGAGAGAGAATGAGTGGAGGAAATAGTAAAGATTCTTTGTCAAAAAAGGAAAGGTGAAGCTTCTAACGGGACGCCCTTTTGAGTAATTAGTGAAGCTTTTATTGGGTCGGAGGGAGTATATTAATTACTCCCTCCGTCCCAGACCATGGGTATATGGGGTGGATTTCACGTTTCTTAAGAAATTTTTTAAAAAATGAATAAAAGTTAAATGTGAAATAGGGGATAATAGTTAAATGTGTGGTAGGAAATATGAGAGAGAATGTAAAAGTTAAATATGTGGTAGGGAATAGGAGAGAGAATGTAAAAATTAAAAATATTTAATAGGAGAGAGAATGAGTGGGATGAATAGTAGTTAAATGTGTGGTAGAGAATAAGAGAGAGAATGTATAAGGGTATAATGAATGGTTTTTTTGTAAATATATGAAAATGATAAGGGTATAAATATATTCAAAAACTTGCCATTTATGGAAATGAACCCTGATGCAGGACGGGCCAAAGGGAAAAGCATTTAACCCTTGATGCGGAATCGGAGAGAGTATAATTTAATATTTTTAAAAAAACAACGACATGTAAAATTAATAAAGATAATTAATATCCACACCAAAATTATCCATAGGCCTTTTCATATCCATTGAATGGATAACAAACAGACAAACTGACAGAGTATCATTAATCATATGATTGGTTATTTGTCACAATTAGTATAAAATGCATTGTCAGCAACTGACGTCATTCCTGCCCGTACATTTAACCACGTTATTAACACTCATCTTCTCCACTTGCCCACTTGTCCACCATGAACTTTCATTGAAATCCCCTCTATTTCTTTAAATATCCAAAAAGTTAAAAACTTTCCAATTTCCACACTCTCTCTCTCCCATCTGTATAAATTCCAACTCCCCAATTTGATTCTCTCTCTCTCTCTAACATAAACACACACAGTCTCCTAATCTCTCTTATCTTTCCTTAAACCAAAAACCCATTAATTCCTCAATTTCAAATTTTGCAAAATGATGTTTGAACCTATATATGTTGATTCTTCATCGGCGTTAAGTAATCCCGGTGAATTTCCGGCATATCACCGGAGCACAAGCTTCAATAGCCTTATGTCCTGCTTGACAGAAACATGGGGTGATTTGCCGTTAAGAGTCGATGACTCTGAGGACATGGTCATCTACGGATTCTTACGTGACGCCGTTAGTGTTGGCTGGACGCCGTTTAATTTCTCCCATGACGTCGTTAAGTCTGAGCCGGAGGAGATTGAACCGGCTTCTAGCTTGAGTACTCCGTCGTTAGCTCCACCTGTGATGACGGGAGTTATGCCGTCGAAGGGGAGGCACTACAGGGGAGTAAGACAGCGGCCATGGGGGAAGTTTGCGGCAGAGATAAGGGACCCTGCGAAAAATGGAGCGAGGGTTTGGCTTGGAACATACGAAACGGCTGAGGAAGCCGCTGTGGCTTATGATCAAGCCGCTTATAGGATGCGTGGCGCTAAGGCTCATTTGAATTTCCCTCATCGTGCTGGATTGAATGAGCCTGAACCGGTCCGAGTTACGGCTAAACGGAGGTCACCTGAGCCGTCTGCCTCGGCTTTGTCTGCTTCAGAAAGTGGATCGCCTAAAAGGAGTAAGAAGGCTTAAGTGGCCGAGCGGTCCAAATCCGAAGTACAGAGCCGATCGGGTGTATGTCAATTGGGATAAATTCCAAATGGCGATCAATTATTGGTTATTTAGGATTGAGATTAAATTTTTTAATTTAATTTTTTTCTTGGATATTTTTGACATTTAAATCTAGAAATTTGTGCCTGAAGTGGAGTAAAAGAAGGAATTGTTTGGTTGGGGTGTACATAAATATAAATAATATGCAATGGTAATATTGTTTCATACAGTATGACAGTATTTCTTGGGGACAATTTGGGACAACAAATGGTTGAATTCAGTTTACCTACATTGATTAGGAATTATAAACCCATTATATGGAATTTAGAGCAATTGTAGCTAGATTCATTTATTTCCTCCATCTTTATTTATTTATTTCAAAAATTTTGCTTATTTTGAAAACCTCTATTTTATAATCCCTCCGTCTCGATCCATGGTGCACATTTTTTTTAAATCACGTAAATTAAGAAAATAGGTGGAAAGAAAAAATGTTGTAAGTGTAATAGTGAATTAGGAGAGAGAAATAGTGGAGAAAATAGTAAATTTAAAAAGTTTTGTGAGTATAATAGTGAATTAGGAGAGAGAATGAGTGGAGGAAATAGTAAAGATTTTTTGTCAAAAAAGGAAAGGTGAAGCTTTTAACGGAACACCCATTTTGACAAAAAGTGAAGCTTGAACCGAAACGGAGGGAGCATTTATTAATTGTCAATTTAACTATTAATAAATGTGAAATTAGAGATTTAATTTTTTGGCTTCTTTAATTCTTGTTTTAGTAAGATATATAATGAAATCAACAATCTTCGAGAATATGTATCGAAAATAATTATCCTACTGGACATATTAGGCGATTAATTTATTTTTTCCTTTGTTTTCGATTTGGTCCAGTTACCTTCATTTGTGTTTTCTCCTTTGTCGAGTTCCGTATTATTCTCTACTTTGTCGATAGCCGTTGTTTTCTCTCCATTACGTCAAGAGCCTTTGTGTTGTGACTATATATATATATATATATATATATATATATATATATATATATATATATATATATATATATATATATATATTTGTAGTATTTGAGGTGCTTGATTCGACATTTATTGTTGAACCAAAAGCTTTAATGTGTCGTGTTTTCAAAGCCAATTATATCCGCGTGGGGATTGTTTGAATGCTAAATTAGGCAACATCCAAGTTATACTTGGAGAAACAATTGGGCGTCCTAGTTCATTATTTGAAAGATGGACGATCGATGGAGATTTGACTCCAGAAATTTCATTAGCAAATGTTTGGTACAATTATATTTAAAGTTAATAGATCAATTGTTTTCAAGGCTACGGTGTCACTCTACACTGCGAGATGAATTTGAATGTATTTTAGGTGTCTGCGAATATTGTTTTCTTCCAATTCCTCTTTCTTTATCATGCTTATAAAAAGTTTCGCAAACTATACACCTGATTATATTTGAGATGGGCCTCCAATGTTGTGGAGCGTGATCTTGTTGATCTTATTTTTTTTAATACAAGTATGTATTGTTTGTTTGTTTCTTTCTTATTTTTTAAAAAAACTCACAATTAGTGTGTGATTATGACAATTGTGGTTGGAGAAATAAAAAAAAATTCTTCATTTTATAGTAAATATTGCAATTTTTTTTATCTCAAAATAAATATTATATTTTTAAGTAAAAAATATTATTGATGTTGATTGTACAAGCAATGTCAAATGAGTAACCACATTTCATAAACAAATGAGTAATCACAATTCATAAAAGCGTTACAAGTAACAAATCAACTACAACATTTATTATAAGATAAAAATATTATAAAAATTGGATATTATTTTAGAAAAGTTTGGGACATCAAAAAGGAAAGGTGTAAAGCAGCGGCGAAGCCACTTGAGATCCAGAGGCAAGGCAAGGGGGTCATTCTACCCATTTTTAACAAATGTCGTTACATTTAAATTTTGAAGAATATCACTAAAACTGCTATTTTTGTCATTTGGCCTCCTTTGTTTTAGGTAAAATTTGTAATATGACCCCTTTTAATTCCAAATTTCTATATGATGAGCATATAAGTAGATTTTTTTTCTCCAAGTAATCTCGATACCTTTTCTCAAAATTTATGTATGTTAGGTGTTGAGTGTCAAGAAAAAAAAGTTAGACACATGATGTTGGAATATACAAAGAAATTCCGACATCTCACTTCATATTTTTCTTTGTAAGAGTCAACCTAATAATTTTATTTTCCACGGAGTTAACGTCGACGACCAATTGCTTGAGCTAGTCAATCCTTAACGACCAAATACACGCAACATTTGTATTTTACTAAAGTTTCTTATTTATCTATTTACTTTAGAGTAAAGAAAATGATGAACCTCAGGGTACTTAATTTATCTACTCTTTTTTCTCAATATTTTTAATAAAAATGTATCTAAAAAACAATTTTTATGTAACGATCCGAGCTTAAACTCGACCACTATCACAATAAATTGGCCCACTAACGATCTCCCCATTTGGATCAAACACATCTCATTACATTCGTTCAAAAGTTCAATGGATGATTTGATATTTAGTATTAGTGCATGAGCCTTCTACATATTACACTAAATTTTCACATATTTTCGATGTAGGATGGGTGATATCACAATCTCCCTCACTCAAACCCTTGCCGTTACTGGCAAGGTCAATCAATACCCAGATCTTATCCCCGGGCTAGCTTGCCAGGCTTAAGGCCGATGTTCTGCTCTAATACAATTTGTAACGACACAAGCCTAAGCCCGACCCGTTACGAAGGCATAACACAGTGGCCCAATAATTATCTTCTCATTTGGGTCAATCACAGCACATCAAATGAATTCAAAAGTCCAATGAATGATTTGATGCTTATTAATAATATATGAAACTTCTATATCAAACTAAATTTTCATATATCAAACTCACTCTCGTTCTCGTAAGCTTGTTACTCCCTTTATTACTGAAAAATTAATTAGTCAGATAAATTTATTTGCCCTTATGTAAAAAAACTTAGTTTCCTTGTAAGAAACACTTTAGAAAGAGTGAAACACTCTCTCTCCCTCTGTCCCAATCAATTTAGAATTTTATCTTTCGACACATAAATTAATAAATATTAATATCATAAAAGAAAAAAGAATAATGAGTGAATAGTTAAAAAATTATTATTATGAGTATAACAGATGATTTTCAAACTTGTTATTTTGAGATATCCTACTACTACTAATAGGAGTGAAATATTCAAAAAAATAACAAATTATACTAAGTCACATGGGAAGGAGGAAAAATATCCTGTTGACTTTCTAAACCTAAATTAAATAGGCGACAGCTTTTGATTAAGGTGTCATTATTTTGATGATGACCATAAAATAAAGTGTATCAAATAAGCTAACACTTTATCAAGAAGTGGTAGTATAAGTCAACTTCACGTGCTATGACAAAATTGGATATATAATTTAATCACTCCCTTTCAAATTTTTTTTTTTTTTTTTTTTCACTAATGAATGATTTTATATTATAAGAGAGGCACTTAAATTAAAAGTGATAGAAACGCATTTGATGAAATTTGTGTTAGAGACATTATTTCATATCGATAATTAACGAATATTGCCTATAACATACGAACCTTGTCTTGAAATATAAACATCATGGATAACTCCTTAGCATTAATTTATTTTAAAGTAAAACCTCGAATTTTAAATTTTAAAATTGTTAGTGAGGGATCTAGAATCTCTAAAATGCGGGTGCAAAATTTACATTAAAAAACTTCAACTAAAATTTTCCGTAACACAATTATATATCAATACCTAACTTCAAGTACAATTGTTTCATATGCGATAATATAAAAACTAAATTTCCCGTCTCCAATTCATTATTTTATAATATTTATCCACATCTACTAATCAATACAATATAATGATATACCATCAATCATACAAAAATTCATTGAAATACACATTTAATCAACATATTAAAAAAAATAAAAATTCATATAATCATAATAGTTCCCCAAATCTCCAAAAATTTGAAAATAAACATATTTTTTTTTCAAATCAAAGCCCTAAGTATAAGCAATCAAAGCCTAACATATATAAAAAATAATATTCAAACACTAAATCAGAAAAAATAAATCAAATTTAAATGAATGTATGAAACCCTATATTTGTAAAATCCCCAAAATTGGCACAGAGAGAGAGAGAGAGAGAGAGAGAGAGAGAGAGAGAGAGAGAGAGAGAGAGAGAGAGAGAGAGAGAGAGAGAGAGAGAGAGAGAGAGAGAGAGAGAGAGAGAGAGAGAGAGAGAGAGAGAGAGAGAGAGAGGTACCACCAGCAGAGGAAGCGACTATTGAATGGCGTCGGTGGATGGGTTGCTGCGGGCGGGGGGCGGCGTCTCAACGTCTGCCTCTTTCTTAAAAGCTTGCGTCGCATAGAGAGAGAGAAAGCGTGAAGCGCGTTAGCAAATCGCAACGAGTTGTGATACTTGGGGCGCCAAAGGAGGGGTGTTTCATATTAATTGTGCGATGCACTTAGTAGGCAGGGAAAAAATAGTTTTTAAAAAAAATCGGTCAAGAGTTTTAACCAGGTGCACGTGCACCCCCAGCGTATACTCTCATCCGCCCCTGAAGATGGTATCTGAACATGCCCATTACACGTGCATGTTAAGTTCAACGGCACAATATGTTGATGTACGACACCCAATTAATAAGTACACGTTGTAAGCCTTGTAAGCCTTTTCAAATCCTAGCTACACGTGAATGGGCGTGTTGGAGACAATGTTCAACATTTGAAATTGACTAATTGTTTTTAAGATGAAGCCTAATACTTTAAGAGAACCCCTCACATCTCTTATGAAAAAAATATCAAATGTAAATTGAACTAAATCTATTTGTCAGCTAATCACTCCGGACCTGTTTGATAAAACTGAAAATTAAGCTCTGAAAATATAGAGCCGAAAAATATAGAGCTGAAATTATTAAGTTGCTGAATTTTAAAAGTTCAGTTTGTTTGGTAATGACAAACCACTTATATCTGAATTTATTTAAAGTTTGAACTTAACATTCAAAAAATTATTTGAATAATTTTAATGAGTGTATAATAAAATAAAATCTTCAACATATACATCACTATTATTATAATTATATTATATTTTATAATATTTAAATATTTTTTATGAGTACTTTATTTGACCCATAATAAAATTTATCTTGTTAATAATTTTGATAAATTTGTCTAAACTTTGACAAAAAATGAAAAAAATAATAATTATGATACTCTATTAAAATATTATTAATATCAATAGTTTAACATAAATAAAATTATATTTTAATACTAGATCAAATATAATTTATATGAAAAGTTAAAATATTTCAACAAAATAAAGTATCATTTAATATATAAATAAAATAGTTGATGGATGGATTTGAACTCATTCTATTTTTAACTTTTTCTTTCTCCCTCTTAATTACTTAAGCTACTCATTTCCAACTTAAAATTAATAGTCTTTTTTAAGACAATCTTAGGCTCCGTTTGTTTGGGGGAAAATGTTTTTCGGAAAACATTTTCCTCATTTTCTGGTGTTTGTTTCGCACCAGAAAATGGGAAAATTTCATTTTTATCTTATTTTTCGAAAAACATTTTCATTTTCCGGAAAACATTTTGCCGGAAATCATTTTCCGAAAAATATTTTACGCTAAACAAACGGAGCCTTAATTAATTAAGTAATTGCAATTTACCTTACCAAATATGCATAACTTTTTAATCTCTTAAAATATTTCAAATTAAAAACTTAATTGGAGTACCAAACAATCCCTCCCTCTCCTCTCTCTGTTGGTGGGTGGGCATATTAAATAACGATAATTCATTCATGCGAGCCACTATATTATGCACTAACTTTTTATTACAAAAAATAATATCTGCTGATATTAAATTACTTTGTAATTGTTCTACGTAATAAATCAAGATAATCTTAATCGTCCATCTAACAATAAATTACGACCAATCATATGCCCGTAGGAGGAGAGAAAAAGTTAGATACGTATAAATCCAAATCCAAATTGTCGTTAAAGCCTCAAAAGACATGATGTGAGCTTAAGCGTGAAGCCCAATAAGTATCCTAAATAACACATAGGTTAGAGTTCAGGTCCATTTACGTTTCGGTTTAGGTTGGACAGCCCAGAGTCAATTTTTCTTCATTTTAGTCCCGTGACAACTTCCCCTCCCCCCTCCCCTCTCTTCAACAGCTCCGAATTCAGACAATAAACGACGTGTCTCAACGAAGGCCCTCTCCACTTCATGCAAGCTCTGCATGCCAACCTCTCCACCACGTGCCACTCCTCCACCACCTTTATAACCCCCCCCCTTGATCTTTTCCATCACCATATCACCAAATTCATCAATCAAACCAATTTTTCAACAGTCCAAATTTGATTCAAAAAATGGCCGAGCACCACCCACAACACGGCGGCGGAATGCAGCAGGCCTTCCACCAACAAGCACCGCGGTCCCACCAGGTGGTCAAAGCAGCAACCGCAGCAACTGCCGGCGGCTCCCTCCTCGTCCTCTCCGGTCTAACGCTAGCCGGAACCGTAATCGCGCTCACCGTCGCCACTCCACTGCTGGTGATATTCAGTCCGGTCCTTGTCCCCGCTGCAATAACGGTTTTCATGCTGGGAACCGGACTCTTGGCTTCGGGAGGGTTCTGTGTGGCAGCGGTCACCGTGTTATCATGGATCTACAGGTACATGGCCGGAAGTCACCCCCCGGGTGCGGATCAGCTGGATAAGGCTCGACATAAGCTGGCTTACAAGGCTCGGGAGATGAAGGATAGAGCTGAACAAGCTACTACAGGTGGCGGTCATCATCAGGGCTGAGCTGGGTGTTAGTGTGTGTCTGCATGCAACGAATCTTTACTTGGGGTGTGTATTTGGAGACTACATTTAATTTGTTGTGAATGTGGGTTCATTTTTCTCTAGATTTGAGTTGTTGAATGTTTTTTAAATTGGAGTTTTTGATTTTTGTTATCTTTGTGTTTAATGTTTTTGAGCGTAATAACAATATCAATAATTATCTGTTGGTGGTTCGTTTTTTTTTTTTTTTTTTTTTTTTTTTTTTTTAATGGAGAATGAGCTATAATTTCTAAAAATATCATAATGCTCCATAATTATTTTTTATTATTTCTTTTGTGTTTGTATTATTCTGTAAAATATGTAAAATATACTGATGATAGTGGATAATAATGTACTTCTTTCGTCCCAAAATGTTTATTCCATTTGACTTTTTTGTTGAGCTTTGACCACAAATTTATAAGAAATTAATCATGATCATAAAATTTTAAAATTTGTTGTTGATAATATTATTAATGGTGAATCAATAGGAATTTTTAAAATTTCATGAACATAATTAAATTGTCATATATCTGTGGTCAAAGTTCAATAAAAAAATCAAATGAGACAAACATTTTGGGACGGAGGGAGTATATTGAATACTCAAAATACTCCCTCCGTTCCAGTCGGTCCCAGCCAAGTGGATATCAAAAATTTGGGCACACAGATTAAGAAAAAGTAAAGAGATAAAAAATGGAAGGAAATGTTGTGAGTATGAAAAATTAAATAGGAGAGAGAATGAGTGGGAGGAATAATGAATTGATTGGTGTTGTGAGTGTAAGGTCACGGGTTCGAACCTTGGCGAACAGCCTTTTGGCAATTGTCAGGGGAAGGCTCTAGCAAATTTTCCCTCTCCCAACCCTGCAAGGCGGGGAGCGCTTGGCGCACCGGGGTTCGCCCTTTTTTGGTGTTGTGAGTGTAAAAATAAAATAGGAGAGAGAATGAGTGGACAAAATAGTAAAGATTTTATTTCATTTTGGGCAGTCTCCATTGGACTGGGACTAGAGTTGCCCATCTGGTTCAAACTGCCGGTTCCGATTCCGAACCGGCGGTTCACGATTCCGCCACCCCTTGAACCGAAACCGACCCGATTTATTCACGGTTCCGGTTCTCTGTTCGAACCGGCCGTACGGTTTCGATTTCGGTTTTGAACCGGCAATTTCAAAAAAAAATTAATTCTAGAGTTAATACCATTTTCAAAGTAATAGGCCAAAAGATCAGAATGTTCAAATTCAAGGCCGTTATCAGTGCGGAAAATTTTAATCTTAGAGTTAAATTGCGTATGAACCCAATTGAAAAATAGCAAAAAAAACTCCTAGCTTTAGATTTAAATTTCATGAGGAATACCCATGTAGCTCGACTATAGTCATCTGCGATCGTAAGAAAATAATGTGCTCCAGAAATGGATGGAGTACGATATGCACCCCAAATATCACAATGCACCAATTCAAAAACATTTGTAGAATTAATAGTAAGAACAGTAAAAGGTAATCTAGTTTGCTTTGCTCTACAACATGCATCACAAAAGAAAGATTTTAAGAAATCAAACTTGAGTGATAAACTTGGAACAAATAGTAGACGGTTCAGCGGAAGATGCCCCAAACGGCGATGCCACAAATTTGTTGTACCACCTCCTTTTGCGAGAAGTGCCTTTCCCGCCTCTGATGGCTCCAAATAATACAATCCATTCCGCACTCTACCCACTCCAATCGGCTTTCTCGAGGGTAAGTCCTGTATCACACAAAATCAGATCCAAATATTAGAATGCAATTAAGGTCTTGGGTTAATGTACTAATTGACAACAAGTTAAAGCAAAAATTTGGAACACCCAAGACTTGATCAAGACTTAAGTTCTGTCCAAGATATACACTGCCCAAAGCATGGACTAGTACGTTATCTCCATTGGGAATTTGGACTGGAGGTATATTTGGATTCATATGAATGTCTGTCATGGACTCAATTTTACATGCAATATGGTCTGTAGCCCCTGTGTCGATTATCCAATGATTTGTCTTACCAGGAAAATTAGCTGCCATATTTGCAGCAGGGCCATATGAAGTGTTTGATTGGTGTACGATCTCCATGATCTGTTGTATTTGTCCAGCCGTTAGGGTCGAAAGTAAACTGCCTTCAGTAGTGTTCGTATCGACCGTAGCTGCAATAGAAGGTGGCGCTGGTGCTCCTCCCTGTGGTCGATGTGAATCAACCCCTAGTTGATTGGGTTTCCTCCATCTTGACGGGTATCCAATCAGCTCGAAGCAAGTATCCTTGGTGTGGTTGTTTCGATTACAATGAGTACACTGGGGACGTCCTTCAAGCCTTTCATTGCCTTGCTCACCTCGACGATCAAATTGTTTCTCACGTGTTGAAGAGGCTTTAGCCAGCAGAGTTGTGGCTTCCATGGTTGGTAGTCGTGTTGCAGCAACTTTTCGTTGCTTTTCATCTTGAGTCGCAACCGCATATGCCTTCCCAAGCCCTGCCAGCGGTTCTATACTAAGGATTTGTGAGCGAACAGTTTTGTAGGCATCATCTAACCCCATTAAGAAATCAAAGACCTTTTCTTCTTCGCGTAATGCCTGCATCTTCTACCCAGTACCAGATGTATAAATGGGTATTGGTCGCAAGTTTTGCAACTCATTCCACACTCCCTTTAATTTACCATAATACGTCGAGATGGCTGACTTTTCTTGCTGTAACAGTGCGATGGTTCGCTTCAGTTCGTATACTCTTGGAGCAATCCCTTGAGTAAACCTTTCTTCAAAGTCTGCCCAAATCTCATTCGCAGTATCAATGTGTGTTACTCCAGCCTGCAACTCCTTTGATATTGAGTTGATAATCCATGACTTAACGATAGCGCTGCATTGAAGCCATGGTTGGTAGTCCCCGGAATTGACGTCGGGTTTCGAAATTGATCCATCTACGAAGCCTTGTTTGTTTTTGGACTGGAGAGCATTAAGAAAATTACTTCTCCATGTGAAATAATCATCTCTGCTTTCACTCAAAGGCTGTGTGACAAAGATCAGACATGGGTGGTCTGAAGGGTGCAGGTAATAGGGCGATTTGGTGTCGATGATATTGCTTTGGTTATTTCTAGCAACCATCGAGCTTCCTTGTTTGTGGGTTGGATCTTCTGCCATGGTTAAAGACAGAGGTTTAAGTATTAGAATGTAAGGGCTTTGATACCATAAAACGAGAAAATGTTTCTCAGTTTCTTGATCATAATGCATGGTTACAAAGGGGATTATATACACTCCAGAGAAAATTTTAGATCCTATTGATTAACACATGTGTACTATCTCTATAAAATATTGACTATCCATATATACCAAGCTACACTATCAGACTATTGGTAGAAGAGATCAATCAAAGTATTTGATTTTGGAGAGAATAATTGATTAGGAAATATTTACGTGTGTCTTTAAATATTAAGTCGGGAAGGTTTATAAGGACGATGATAAAGCTTTTTCAACAAAGTTTAATCAATTTGTTAAAAAAAAAACTAAGTTTAACCAACAAAGTCTTAACTTAACAACTTGTTTAGATCCCAATTGTTTCTCTCCAATCATTAAATAATTTAAACATTAAATATAGCTGTTATCTACTTATCTCTAATTTAATGAACAAACTTTTATTATTATTTTGCTATTTATCATTGCTACCTGCTAGAAAAAAGCTTAAGGCCAAATTATGTTTATCACTCCTCGTCAAATTTTAGCTTGCATTTCAGTTTGAAAAGAAGGCATGATTAATATTTTAATTATAAATTTATCCTAATTTATCCACCAGCACTAACGAACGTCAAAAAATTAACGAAATCAATCGTATAAGTGTTATTTAACTAAAAAATGTAAAAAAATGTAAAGGCATTTGTCAATTTCATTTCACCCCTCTCAAACAAAATCAAACAACATCCCACCACACCAATACCATACTAGCACCGCCAACACCGGCACTCCACCATTATCACCGCATGTGCCACCACCACCATTCAAACATAATTATAAATGAGACATGCACATAACTCATTTTGTTAGTTTTTCGGACGTTCATTAGCGACAGGGTTTAAAGTGAGACATTTTTAAAATTAAAGTATCAAAAACAGATCAACTTTTTAAAGTGATATATAAAATTGGATTGAGTGGATAACTTTGAAAAGTTAAAACATTATTTGGCCTAAATTTCATTGTTAGATTTTACAAAATAGAATGAGAGAAGTAATAGCAGTAGATTGGATATTAGCAATCTACTAAATGGGTTAAAATTACAAACATCATCACCTCAAGCAAATATGGCATCTGATATCTCTCTTTTGCATTGTCCCCCTTTTAATAAATGTCATTTTAAAAAGAAAATATATTTGTTTTAAAAATTAGCTTTAAGAAAATTTCAATTTTATATTGAAACTTGTTGTATTTTATTAATTAATTTTTTAAGTGTAATAAAACATAAGAGATAGGGGTAATTATAAGGATAAAATTTCCATAGTTGATATTTGACTTTAGATCGTTTCAAATAATTGAAATAAATGGAAGTGATGAATAATATTTTAGAGTAATTGTAACGACAGTTACAACCATTACCAAATTTTTCTCTCTAAAAAAACACAAAATCTGGGGAGAAATGCGTTTCTCCGTCGCGTATGGAGAAACGGGGCTTGGTTTGTCGCGCGACATACTTAGCCACAACAACTGGATATCACTTCCTCAGTTTCTGGATATCCAGAACATTGCATATGAATATTCAGAAGCTTTGAAAAGGATATCCAAAAACCAAAATATTTTTTCTGGATATCCTTTCCAAAGCTTCTGGATATCCATATTCAATGTTCTGGATATCCAGAAGCTTTGGAAAGGATATCCAGAAAAAATATTTTAGTTTCTGGATATCCTTTTCAAAGCTTCTGGATATCCATATTCAATGTTCTGGATATCCAGAAGCTTTGAATAGGATATCCAGAAACTGGCTATTACGTCGCGCGACAAACCAAGCCCCGTTTCTCCATAAGGAACGGAGAAACGCGTTTCTCAGCAGACCTACTCCTAAAAAAAATCTTAATTACAACATTTGTTTAAGTATCTCTAACCAATTCTGTAATCCAGTTTAGATCCGGAGGCAGATCATTCGAGCTCGAATAATCTGTTGTCGACGATGATGTCTCGATCATCTTCCTCGGTTGCCCATTGTACAACTTTATGTTCAACATAGCAATATTTTCGGTCACATGATCAACGTTTGTTGTGTTGGATGATGATGCTTGGTGCGAAGAATAACTCAGAAATGGTAACACAATATGTCCATTAGATTCATACCCAATTGTATACCTCCCGGAAATTAGAGGGTTGTCGTTGATTTTATACCACTGGTACATAGTTTCTGGCCGTAACTCTTGTTCTGTGTGCGCGAAAAAACATACCGACCGTCTACAAAATTCTCCTGCATGGCATTTACGTGTTCTGTATTTTGCAGGGTGGAGCCAAAACTCGAAAACCCCATGCGCAAATTCGCATAAGTCGCCGTTTGGACACTCTCCCGTTTTGAATCTATTACAAGGGATGGCAGCATAGTACCGGAAGTGTAGGTCACGTCGTTTAGCCCTTTCACCGTCGTGGGCTAATGGACATGATGTCCAATCATGTCTTCGTATTCTAGGACATTTTTTGACTTTGTATGTGTACATTCGGAATTCGTCTGATGAGAGAGTTGATGGATCTATGAGGTTGTTGATATCGATGTCGAGGATTTGTGGTTGGGTGTAAAAATGGTGTCTTTGGTTGGATTGACCCATAATTTGGGTATAATTTAGTGTCGTTTTGAGTCCAGAAAGGAGAAAAAAAAAGGTTGTGTAAAAGATTGGATGGGTGTAAACTTGAGATGAAGTGAAGAAAATTACATCATGGAGTATGGTTATTTATAAGTATGTAGGAGGTAATTAGGTTGAAATTGGTAGTTGACTTCAGATTATTAGAATTAATGTGAGACTGTAGAAATTTAAATTGGGATAATAATTTCTTTTGTTATTCTTCTCACATGGAGGAAGGATTTATATGAGATTACAAAAGAGTTGTAGTCAAAAGGAAACTCTAAGCAAATAAGAAACCCAAAGAAAAAAGGAAACATCAAATAAGGAAATAAGAAACCCAAAGGAAAAAGAAAACATCAAATAAGGAAATAAGAAACCCAAAAGAAAAAGGAAACATCAAAGAAGAAAACACAATCCTAGCTGCGTTACACCCTCCCTCAAGTTGGAGCGTGAGGATCAAGAATGCCCAACTTGCTAAGTAAAACATCAAACTGTTGCTTCCCGAGAGCTTTAGTAAATATATCAGCTAACTGAGTCTTCGTTGGAACATAAGAAGGGGCAATAAGACCATTGGAGATAGCGTCACGGACAAAATGACAATCTACCTCAATATGCTTGGTGCGCTCATGATAAACAGGATTCTTGGCAATGTAAAGAGCCGATTCACTGTCACAGAAAATGGGAATAGCCTTGGGATGATGGACACCCATGCTCAACAATAAACCCTTCACCATTTAAGCTCGCATGTAAGAGCCGCCATGGCGCGGTATTCACTCGGCGGAAGAACGAGAAACAAGAGGTTGTTTCTTAGTCTTCCAAGATATGGGGAATGCCCGAGAAAACGAGCCACCGGTAAGAGAACGACGAGAAATGGGGCATGCGGCCACCCGAGTCACACCATCCTTGAAGAGTGAGATCGCCGTCGCCGCGCAAAAGAATGCCTTGCCCGGCGTGCCTTTGAGATATCGAACCACCCGTAGAGCAGCCTCTCCCAATGCTCGGAACGAGGTTCATTCATGAACCGAGAAAGGATGTGGACCGAATATGCAAGATCCGCCGAGTTACGCCCAAGTAAATGAGTCGCCCAACTAGGCGTCGATAGCGTTCGGATCTTCCAAGATAGCACCGGTAGCAACACCAAGCTTATGGTTAGGTTCAATGGGAAGCTAGAGGGCTTCGAACCTAGTAAACCTACTCGTAAATAATATCCAATGTATACTTTCGTTGGTACGTAAACAGCCATCAGGATTGCGAGCAACCTCAATACCAAGAAAGTATTTCAGACCCGAGATCCTTCATTTTGAAGCACTCACACAGTACTTTTTGAAGGATAGCAAGGCGGAATCGTTCCGGCTATGATGAGATCGTCAACATACACAAGCACATTTATCTCGGATGGCACCTTTGGTGAAGGTAAACAGAGAGTAGTCGAGTAGGACCGGAGGAAGCCATAAGTCTTCAAGGAAGTCAACAACTTGGCGAACCAACAACGAGGGGCTTGCTTGCACCATATAGGGACTTATGAAGACGACAAACCGTGTTGGTGTTCGGTGCCGCAAAGCCCGGAGGGGGTTTCATATAAACTTCTTACGCTAAGTCGCCATGCAAGAAGGCATTGTGAACGTCCATCCGATGAAGCTCCCAATTCTTGGAAGCAAAGAATAGCAAGGAAAGCCCGAACAAAGTGACCATTTTAGCCACAGGAGCAAAAGTTTCGTGTAGTCGATGCCTTCTTTCGATGATTGCCAAGAACAACTAGCCGAGATTTCAAATGGCCAACCGCTCCGTCGGAATTGTACTTGATCTTATAGACCCATTGACATCCTAGAGCCCGTTTGCCAGAGGCAGAGACACCATGGACCATGTGCCATTATCCTCCAAGGCACGAATTTCCTCTTGCATTGATTGTTTCCAGCCATCATGAGCCATGGCTTCACGAAAGGAAGTCGGCTCTTTAGCCACCGTAAGAGCCGCAAGAAAGGTACGATATTTCGCGTAAAACCGATCACGCTTATATAGTGAGCTATAGGATAGGAGTACCCGAGGAACCGATTGAAGACGGAGAGGCGGAGATGGACTAGAAGATGTAGTAAGGGCCACAAAATCGCGAAGACGAACGAAGGCAATTTCTCCTCATACCCTCCCTAAAAGATCGGATCCAGAGTCATCGAAGAGACCGACGTTGATGCAGAGGGAGCAGCTGGGAGCCGGATCAATGGGAGCCGAGCAACCTCTTCCCCGTACATCGGATAGAGGAGCGGGCTCGCCGCACCGAACAATAGAAGGAGCAAATGAGTCTTATTCAATAGGAAAATCAATGTGACCAAAAGCTTCTTCCTCAAAGAAGAACATCAACGTAATCCTGGATATGAGGAACAAGAGTAGAATCGCCGTATGGAAACACAGCCTCAAAGAACTTGACATCACGAGAGACGAAAAATTTCTTGGTCTCAAGATCAAACAACTTCCACCCCTTTTTACCAAGAGGATACCCCACGAAGATGCATTTACGATCGCGACTAGCAAATTTGTCACCCCTAGCTCGCGATTATGAGCATAACACATCGAACCAAAAACTCGAAGAGAATCATAAAAGGGGTTTTTGCCAAACAAGATATCGTAGGGAGTTTTGTTATCCAACAATGGGGAAGGGGTTCGATTAATCAAATGAGCAGCGGTAAGGACCGCTTCGCCCCAAAAGTAAATGGGAAGGTGAGCCTGAAACCTCAAGGCTCTAGCTATGTTCAAAATATGACGGTGTTTACGTTCGACACGCCCATTTTGTTGAGGGGTGCCAACACATGATGTTTGAAAAAGAATGCCGGTGGAAAGAAAATAATCAAACAGGAGTTAAACTCGGTGCCATTATCGATTGAACAATTTTGATTTTTGAGAAACCTGTCGATCCACCATTGCAACAAAGGCCATAAACATGCGAAAAACTTCCGTTTTATCAACTAGTAAATAAATCCAAACAAAGACGTGAATAATCATCTACCAAAGTCAAAAATAACGGGCACCACAAGAGGAAACATGGGTGTAAGGACCCCACAAGTCACATGAACTTTCTCAAAAACTCTAGTAGATTTATACTCACTAATAGGAAAGCTATCTCTAGAATGTTTAGCACGAAAACAAACGTCGCAAGGTTGATGAAGACTACCCGACAAATGAGAGACCGGAGGAAGAAGTTTTACTACTTTTTCGTAAGGATGCCCCATACGATTATGCCACAACTCGAGCAAAGCGTATGCATTGTTGACAAACGTGACAAGCGAAGGTGCGCCTCCGAAGTAGTATAGTCCATCCCGCCTAACACCCGTTCCAATCAGTTCCTCGACCGGTCCTGTATAGCACACATAGAAGCATTAAAATGGACAGCAAGCAATGAACATCATCGATAATTGAGAAACAGAGAGAAGACTGCAGCTTTAAATTTGGTATATAAAGAACATGATGAAGAACAAGGGTGTACGTCCGAATGTAACCCTCAATATGTGCAAACACAGAGGTGCCGTTAGGAAGCTTGACGGGCAAGCTTGTATAGAGTATGAATCAAAGAGACAAGCAAAATAAGCTTCCGGTCACATGATTGGATGCTCCCGTATCAATGATCCAAGAAGATGTCTCGCACGTATCATGAAGGCGATTATCCGGAATACGAGTGTTACTAACTAGGCCGGCCAAAGCATTCCATTGTTCTCAAAGAAACAAGGATGAAGAACCGGCTTGGGCGGATCCGGCAGCCATGCCGACTGGGCGGCACCAACTTGGGCAACCGAGTTGGTCCGCGCAACTCCTCTCCCTCGACCTTGTTGAGGACGACCGCCACCACGAGCACTTGTTTTGCTACCGTCTCCCACCATTACGGATAACCGACAAGCTCAAAGCAAGAAGAGACATCATGGCCCTTTTCCGACGGTGTGAACATGTAAGGTGGGATTTATCGGGCTTGTCACGACCACGAGGACCACCGGTTTTGAGGGAAAAGCCAACCGCATCCTGGAGGTTCATCAAGAATTGGTTTAGCAAGTCGCGCTCGTTCACTGTGCTATCAATTGGTAAGCTCGATCAAGAGTGGGCAAGGGATCCCGAGACAAGAGGTTAGTACGAAGAGAGGCATAGTATTCGAATTTAAACCCATAAGAAATTCATGAAGCTTGCCGGTCTCCCTTCGTGTCGCGTGCTTCTGTCCCCGTGCGCTTGTCGCAAAGAAGAACAATCTATAAGCGGCTCGTAATTGTGCAAGAGATTCCCATAATCCGGTCAACTTACCGAAATACACAAAGAATGGCATGGTCTTGGTCCGCTCACATCGTGCTATTGACATCTTCGGTTGTTGAATGCGAGGTCCATCCACCAACGCATATCGAGATTTGAGAGAATCCCACAAACGCCTAGCATCCCTATACTTGGGCGGCGTGCTCTTAACCTCGGGATCAATAGTGTTCATGAGCCATGATACCAACATAGCATGAATAGTATTCCAATCTAACTCGGTGCAAGGAGAAACGGCGGATGGAATAGATCCATCCAAGAAGCCGAATTTGCGTCTAGCCTCAAGAGCGGTCTGTATATCGCCAGCCCAATCATCATAGTTATCACCACGGAAGCGAGTAGGAGTTATGAAATCACCAGGTCGATCTTGGGGACCTAGGTAGAAAGGAGAGTTGTATTCAATCTTCAAAATCGGAGGAGGTCTTCCATCACCACCACCGGCCGGTGGTGCTTGTTCCGCCATCTATCAAAAGCTTGTGTATGCTAGCTCTGATACCATGTAGAAATTTAAATTGGGATAATAATTTCTCTTGTTATTCTTCTCACATGGAGGAAGGATTTATATGAGATTACAAAAGAGTTGTAGTCAAAAGGAAACTCTAAGCAAATAAGAAACCCAAAGGAAAAAGGAAACATCAAATAAGGAAATAAGAAACCCAAAGGAAAAAGGAAACATCAAATAAGGAAATAAGAAACCCAAAAGAAAAAGGAAACATCAAAGAAGAAAACACAATCCTAGCTGCGTTACAGAGACCAACGAATTTTTCCTATAGGACATATATATCACCTTGAGACTCAAACTTGTTAAAAGACGATATTATTTTCCTAGGGGTAATAATAAAATTACAAAACTTGATTTACAAAATGATGTGTTAAAATTTTGTTAGTATTTTAATTAGAGTTTGACGAATTCACAATTGATGCAACCAATAAAATATCGTTATCTCGTTTTGTGTCAATCTTTTTATAAACTTGTTTCGTGTTTCTAGCGTTGCCAACGACATAATTACATATGAGGTTGTAAATGTAAAAAAATGTCCAACCTAATAAGTTGAAGGGGTAAAATTAGTAAATGCTTATTATACTTTGGTCGCCGCACCTCCCAAATTCTCTTATTAGTATAAAAGTTATTTACCTTTTGTCTAACCAATTGTAAAGGCAACAATAAAGTTGCATGGCTTTGATATATTTGTAATCCATAAGAAATATGACAAGAGATAACAATTTACAAAATCCACCAAGATGACAAAGGTAGATGCTTAAACTTTTCACAAAATCATATTCAACTAATTGATTCAACGGTTATAATCAATTTTTAATTACTTTTTTATATTTTATTTTCCTATTTTTATTGTTCATGTTATGAGCTGCCATTAAAAGAAAAACTGAATAAAATTGAAGATGAAAACAAGCATATTTAAGTTAAAGCTACATAATTTTCGGCACAAATAACATAAAGATAAAGTCTTGCAGACTGTGGGTGTTACCACAGGTGCTGTCACTGACAGTTAGGTGTTATTCGAACTGAAATGATTTATAATTGAATAATCCTTTACATATTATTTTATATCCTAATGTCTAATATTATTTGTAAGATATATGTGTTTGTTAGTCCATATTCCAGATTATAACATGGTTGGATTAATGGCTAGAAACAAGGAATAAAGTTGTTGAAGGAGTTATACGTAAATGGGAGATTTACGAATAACTTCGCTTGGTCCATATTATTTATTGATAAATGAAAAATGTGGGAAGACCAAGTCATGAGAGTTGTTGTTGTTTATTGAAGAGTACAAGGTCAAGAAAGCAAGAGAGTACAAGGTGAGAAAGCATGGACTTGGGCTTCAAGTTTCGGTTGCTACAACGGTGGGAAGTTGGCGCATGAAGTGAGAAACAAGCCAAAAAATCTCTCTACTCTTCTCACACGATCTGAACATCCAAGGCTGTTATTTTTTTAGTAGCCTCCAAGGCATTTGAAGGCTATAAATAGGCTAGGTGTGATCACTTGAAGATATGCCAAAAACAAGACACACACCTTAGCACAAGAGAGACAAAGCATCTTTGGTTCTTATAATCCTTCCTCCCTTGTGATTCTAACTTAAACATTGTGTGTTTAAGTGAGTGTTGGCTAAGGATAGAATTCTGTACTTTGTTTCATTAGTTCCATAGAGCATTATCATTGTTATAGCAATAGGGAACTTTCGGCTTTGTAATTCTTCTATTTTAATTATAAAGTCTTCGTCATCTAGGCACACTCAAGTTATATATTTATATAACTTGAGAAAATTATATCTTGTTGATGCCGCAGGAAATGTGCTTATCAATCTTCCTCCACGTGGCAGGACTGATCACCTGACTCCTTGACCTGAAAACCAGAACCCACGACTAGCCGGATGTGTCTCCGGCTTAGACCCTCGGGCTTGAGAGTAAGTATATGAATTGGAGAGCAAATAATGTATTGAACAAATGATATTCAGACAACAAAATTGCAGTTACCTCATAACCGTTGTAGTGGTAATGTATTTATAGTTGATGTAGGTGGTATATTTGGCGGGGCTACATGAGCTCCGAGATTTGTGGGACAGTTATGCATCATGTGAACGTGTCCCTGAACGGTCCCTGATTTGTAGGGAAGCAGTTATGGCAAGAATAGAAGCACGTGCGCCTGTAACTGTTAGGTCGACGCTTGCTTGGCAGGTCGAGGTCGACGTTCGGGGTTTGGTCGACCTGACTGACGGGTAGAGTTGGATCGTACCCGGAGTATGACTTGAATCATAAGGTCGGACTAAGTTAGGTCGGGACCTGGTAGGTCGAACAATGAACTTAAGTCGACTGATCAATGAGATGGGCCTTGGGCCATGAGATAATTGGGCCTAGCCCACTGAGAATGTGGTGGCAATAATTGCTTGAGGACTAGGCTTTACTTGCTTGGCCCAGCTCGATACTTTTGGTATGTTCAGTGGCCCCCAACTTTCTGAGTTGACTTTGTCAACCAGGGAGTTAAAGAAAACCTGGTGAAATTCGCAATAACTCGCAGGTCGCTGCTTGAGTTGAGATTTACTTGCCTGATGATGACGTGGCTCAATCCTGAACGTTGAATGTCGAACGATAGGATTTTATGAAGCGTCGTATTTCTCAATCATTACTATTTTTGACGTTTGAGAGTCTGTCTTGGAAACCGTTTCCGCATTCAATTAGGAAAAAAAAAAACTTTTGAATTTTTCCTTTTCCTTTCCAATTACTGAAAATATAAAAGCTAGAATCCTTCTCCATTTAGAACTTTTACCCTCTCTGACTTCTTGAACTCCGGCGAAAACAGCAAAGAGGCCTCTGATATAATCCGAGCTTTCGTCTCCGTCAGTAGCTCTTTTTCGTTCAAGTTAATCAAGGTATTCTTCTCTCTTTTCAGCATTAGGGCTTTAATTTCTGCAATTTCTTCAATTTCGCCATAGCTAGGACTTTTAGTTTTGAGCCTAGAGCCTGGTATGGCTACTGTAGGTAAATAGAAGGGTTTACAAGCACTTAAATGGAGAGTGGAGAGAGATAACAATGGAGGAGTGTACTTCAATTTTGACCCGTTGGGGCTTGCGTTTCACCGAGCTAGCTTTGCCTGTAGGGGAGGACTTAGGTGTTTTAGAGACGAGTGACCCAAGAGTAGTATCCTTCAATCTTTTTCATGAACTTCTTGATCACATCGCGTTGTTCTATGTCCAAGGTCCCAATAAACCCTCTTTCATTAGGAATAGGACGGGATTTCCGGGGGAATCTAGGTCGCCCCTTAGTGTGTCCACTAGGTTCCTTGAGACTGCGTATAGAACTGATTCCCCTGTTTCCCCTTCTTCTTATACAGATATGACTATCCAAGGAGGAGCTTCAGCCTTAACCTCTTCCAGCCCACACATTGTTGATGCCTTTGGGACCTCCGTTGTGCCTGGGAGGAATGAATGGGGCGACGTGCCTCAAAGGACAAAGATAGGGAAGCAGAACTTTCCCTCACGACTTGAGATGATCTACCGATTCTGTGAGGTGGATAAGGAGGAATTCGATGTGACCATCTATAGCAAGAGAGATTTTCTGAACCAGTTTGGTGGGACTTACAGGGAGGATGCTACTAGGGTTGCCTTCTACTATGGCCAGTTCGAGGCTGGTCTTAGATTACCCTTGGACCCCTTTGTGAATGAGTTTCTAGAGTATGCCAACGCCCTGCCTCTTCAGTTGGGATCCAACACTTGTAGGGTGTTAGTCTGCTTTGCCATGGTATGTTGCTTCTTGAGATATGAGCCATGTATGAGGGTGTTCAGAGAGTTCTTTGGCGTGAAGTTTGATAAGTCCCATGGCATAAGCACCCCCTCAAAACCGAATTCTCCCAAGTTGTTCATTAATCTGCCCAGTAAAGCTAGTTGTTGGAACTCTCATGTAGTGGTAGTGGAGAGTAGGTTAGGTTGGGAGTTCCCTTTACCCAGTGCAGACACCCAAATAGTGAGAGAGGAGGATCAGTGGGAGCCCTACTGGCATGTAGACTTGTATAAGAAATTGGTCGAGTTGGTTGCTCAGAGACCCATCAGTTGGGAAGTTTTGGGGACCACTAAGAACAACTATATCCAGGCTGGAATGATGCTTGGAGATGGAGATGTAGTGCCACTGGTCCCCATAGTGAGGTGCTTGAGGTATCCGGATTGGGTAACCCATGCTTTGGGGAGATTTGAGAAAGAGTGCTCACTCTGCCGGAAGACCCCCAACTACTGTAAGGACCATGGGGAGCATATTGGGGGTAAGGATTTCTTCCTCCCTTTATTATTTGCCTGCAGAAACCTTGAGGTCGCACGTAGAACTTGACATTATAGTTCTTAGCTCGTAGTTTGTTTGCTCGTATGTAGAACTTGTAGCTCGTACATAGAACTTTCCTGAACTGTCGATCTAACACTTTGGTTGCTTTGATTTTGCACAGTTCTGACTCCTGCTCAAGAGGCTAACATGGGCCGAGCCATCGATGTGAGGAAGAGCAAGAGGAACAGTGGAGCTGCCAACGCTAGGGAGAACCGTGAGGCTGAGGGAGCCAAGAGGAACGAGCTGCTGAAGCTGGTGGACCAAGACACCACTCAATACATCCCTGCTGAGGATAATGTAGAGGAGCTGGAAGAGGAGCGAGTGGAAGGAGATGAGGCACAAGGTTCTGAGGAGGTTGACACTACTGGAGTTGATGGGACTGAGCTGAATGTGGAGCCAGTCAAGGAGGTTGCCAGGGCTAGAACCAGGGCCCAAGCTAAAACCAAATCCAAGGCTGCCTCCAAGGCAAAGTCTCATGTCATTGATATGGATGAGGAGGATAAAGAGGATGATGATGCTCCCTTGAGCAAGAAAATAAAGATTGGGAAGTCCAAGGCCAGCTTGGCAGCTGGTCAGGTCGACGCTAGTGAGCCCATGGAGGCTGAGATTAGGGGCCCCAAGTCTTTTCCCATCCGAGTCTCATATGTCGAGTTGATTCAGGCTCGTGTTGACGAGCTGAGTGAGGTGGCTCCACTGACTAGGATCAATTGTTTGGCTAGGGAGTATCCTGAGTTGGAATATGGCCAAGTAATTGTTAGGAGGGGAGCTGACCAGGACTTAATCAAGGAGTACACCAACAAGCCCTTGACTCCAGAAGCTTGCCGTGCCAGGTTCGGGCTAGCTCACTCTGAGGTAACCTTTGTAGTTTTTGGCACTGCCGTTATCATTCTTCTTGCTTGTCTCAAGTCCCCATTTTACTTCTGATCGACCTAATCCTTTTCTTTACTCGTCATTTCAGTCTCTTGCCATGATAGATTTGGCCACTACCTACTGGAAAGCTGCATAGGAGCAGGAGAAGCTGGCTAAGACTATGCTGGCACGCAAGAATGAGGAGCTGAAGGAGCTTGATGAAGACCATGCTAAGTTGAAGGGGGAGCACGACAAAATGAAGGAGGAGCACTCAGACTTGGATAATGCCTACGAGGCCTTGAAGCTCGTTAAAGATAATGAGGTGAAGGCCAAGGAAGAAGCCTGGGGTAAGCTGGGAGAGGCCAACAAGGAGCTTGGTGAGCTCAATTCGAGTAAAGAGAAAACTGTGAAAGACCTTGAACTGGCGACCCAACTGTTGGAAGAAAGCCATGTTATTTTGGCTAAAAAGCAAGAGGAACTTGAAGCTGCTCGACTTCGATGGGAGGGGGAGCTAGCTGATGCTGTGAAAGCTGCTAAGGAAGAGGCCGTAAGAGCCTATAAGGAGAGTGATGAGCTCCACAATCACATTACTGGCAAGGCGAAGGGATTTTTTGATGTAGGTCGAAGCCATATGGCTCGACGCATCGTGGTAGATCCCTCCGTTGACATATCCGTGGAGCAGCTGGCTAAGTGGGCGTCTGAAGATCAATACAATACCGCAGCTCGCCAGGGTCATTCTCTGGTGCCTTTAATGCAAATGATTTGGTCCTCATTGCTCAAGATGATGAAGATGCAGAGGCAGAAACTTGGGTCCCTCCAGCTGTCGAGCCAGTTAACTTCGATACTATTTTGGCTGAGCTGGAAGAGCCTGATGAGTCGGCCTTCGAAGGTGAGACTCCCCAATACACCATATCAGATTCCAGGAAGGTCGTGTATCCAGACCAACAAGGGAATGTTTTGGGTGAGCCCATTGCTGCAAGTGCTCAGACTGATGTCGATCCAGCTTCCACCAGTGGTCAAGTTGAAGGTGATCCCACAGACTGAAGTTTAACTTTAATAGTTATGTAATGAACAAGCCCCAAACACTTTTGTTTTTTGCTTTGTGAATGTTGATGTCTTGGCCCAGCTTTTGGGAGGCATCTTACTTATACATTTTTGTTTACTTTAAGTCTTGACCCGCTTTGGGAGACTTAGTTATATTTAATCGTAGCTGACCTTCCATCATTGTATGTTGTATGCTTTTGATTTCAGCATGTGTGTGTCGAGCTAGATGTAATAGGACAAATAAGTAGCCCTAAGCTTAAGGTCGACCTGGCTTCGTGGTGACTCAGTCGACCTTAGATTTGTAAGGATTTTTGTAAATGAGATTGACTCAGAATCGAACCTGTTTAAGAGATCAAAGCTGACCAAGGGTCGAGCCTATCAGAACGAAGTTGACCTAAGGTCGAACTTGTTAATAGTATACAGCTGATTAAGAATCGAGCTGATTAGAATGAAGCTGACTAAGAGTCGAGCTCGTTAGAACGAAGTCGACTAAGAGTCGGACTTGTTAAAGGAACAAACTGATTAAGAATCGAGTTTGTTAAAACGAAGCTGACTAAGAGTCGAGCTCGTTGAACGAAGTCGACTAAGAGTCGGACTTGTTAAAGGAACAAAGCTGATTAAGAATCGAGCTTGTTAAAACGAAGCTGACTAAGAGTCGAGCTTGTTGAAATTAGTGTAGCACAATGTTTGGTCGAATAGAACTGTGATTTTTTATTGAAGTAGGAACATGCTTACATCAAATGGAAAGCTAGAACTATGACAAATTCAAACTTGGAAACTGCCTTAACTTTGAACTGAACTAGGGACTTGACCTAGAAGTAGTATTTGATGAGGTGAGTGGCGTGCCACGGATGCTTCAACTCTTCACCTCCTGGGTGAGCAATCATGTAAGTCCCCTCCTTGATGACTCGAGTAACAATATAAGGTCCTTCCCAGTTAGGAGATAGCTTATTCTGCTGGGTTCTTCTTCCTGTTGCCTCGATCTTCCTTAGCACGTGGTCCCCTACTTGGAATGACCTTGTCTTCACCTTCTTGTCGTGGTAACTCTTGGTCCACTGCTTGTAGTTGACCATTCGAAGGTAAGCTGTTTCTCACTTCTCATCGATTAAATCTAAGTCGATCAATCTGTTAGTGTCGTTCTGCTCTTGGTCGAAGAAGGTTACTCTAGCAGTAGGAAATCGTAGCTCGGTAGGTGCCATGGCCTCCGATCCATATGTAAGAGCGAATGAGGTTTCCCCCGTAGGCCCCCGAGTGGTTGTGCGAACTGCCCAGAGAGCAAGGGGGAGTTCGTCCAACCAGTTTCTGCTTTGACCTACCAAGCCCGTCTTAAGTGAGGATAGTACGAGCTTGTTTGCTGCCTCAGCTTGCCCATTTCCTTGAGGGTATACAACGGATGACTGCCAATGTTTGATCCCTACTCGATTCATCTCTTCTTCGAAGGCTCTGGAAAACTGTAAGCCATTATCTGATACTATAGCTCGAGGGATCCCAAATCGACACCAGATGAAGTCATGTATAAAGTTGATGGTGTTTTCCTCTGTGATGCGAGCTAATGGCTTTGCCTCGACCCACTTGGTGAAATAATCGATTGTAACGATCACATACTTGAAATTTCCCCGGGCGGGAGGGAAGGGTCCAATTAAGTCGATGCCCCACATATCAAATGGCCAAGCAGCGATCACTGGAGTGTGCTCCGTTGTAGGCAGATGAGGTAGGTTAGCAAACCATTGACATTGGTCACATTGTTGAACAAAGTCATGAGTTTCAGCTCTCATGTGTGGCCAGTAGTACCCCAAAGTGATCAATTTGTCGGCTAGATGGCCCCCGAGTGCCCACCACAAATTCCACTGTGCACTTCATGCATTAACTGAGTGATCTCTTGAGGATGAATGCACTTCAGCAGTGGTCTAGTGTATGATCTCCTGAATAGCATGCCTCCTTGGATAACGTATCTCGGAGCTTTCTTTTTGATAGCTCGAGCTTTCTTCTCGTCCTCTGGGAGCTCGCCAGTCTCCAAGTATGCCTTCATTTCCTCGATCCAGCACTTGTTGTAAACCCAATTTCTCAAGGGATCTTCCACACATTGAATTTTGACCCTTTCATAGGCTGGATTCTCAAGGTAGGAGATGGGTTCTTCATGTGGCTCGTCTGTAGTGGCCAATTTCGAGAGCAAGTCGACCAACTCATTGTCTTCTCGACCAATCCTTTGGATTTCCCAAAACTCTAAGTTTTTTGTCAATTCCTTCACCAGGCCGCAGTATTTGACTAAGGTGGAGTTCAGCACCTCATACTCCCCTCTGACCTGGTTGACTATTAGTTGGGAGTCGCAGTATGCCATGATTTTAGTTGCTCCGAAGCATTTGGCGAACTCGATGGCTGCTATCAAAGCTTCATAATCCGCCTGGTTGTTGGATGCATCAAACTTGAACCTCAGTGACTCTTCATATACTGTCCCCGACTCTGGCTCGATCAGAACAATCCCAGCTCCACTGACATTCTTTGTAGCTAACCCATCTGAGTAGACCTTCCAACAATCATCGGGTAAAGAAGTAACGAGCTGAGACTCTGGCTCCTTCCCCTTAACTTTCTCCTTCTGAACTCGCACCTCGTTATCTTCCTTAGTGAACGTCAGCTCGACCAAGAAATCTGCCAAGGCTTGAGCCTTCAATGCCTTTCGAGGTCGATACTCGATGTCGAATTCCGTGAGGGCAATTGACCAATTGAGACAGCGACCTGAACTCTCTGGCTTGTGCAAAAATTTTCTTAAGGGTGCATTTGTGAGCACCACAATAGGATGAGCTAAGAAATAAGCTCGCAACCTCCTTGAAGCTACGACTAAGGCATATGCGACCTTCTCTGCATTGTAATACCTGCCCTAAACATCTGATAGGGCCTTGCTAACATAGTATACGGGCTTTTGAAGCCCCTCATCCTCTCAAACTAACACTGCTGCAACTGAGTGATCACCCACAGACAAGTATATAAACAAAGTTTCTCCTGTAGTCGGGCTACTCAATAGGGGAGGAGTAGCGAGGTACTCCTTGAGCTGCTGGAATGACGAATGACATTCGGCCGTCCACTCAAAAAATTTTGTCCCCCTTAAAGACTTGAAGAATGGGAGAGACCTTTCTGCTGACTTAGCTATGAAACGACCTAGGGCTGCCACCCTTCCATTAAGTCGCTGCATCTATTTTATACTTGTGGGCTTTTTCATGTTGACTAGAGCCTTGATCTTCTCTGGATTAGCTTCAATTCCTCGCTGGGACACCATGAAGCCAAGAAATTTCCCTGCTGCTACTCCAAACACGCATTTGCTTGGGTTAAGCTTCATGTCGTTTGCTCGCAGATTGGCGAACGTTTCCTTTAGGTCGACCACGTGACGTTCGGTTTTTGTTTTGATGACCATGTCGTCAACGTAGGCCTCCATGTTTCGACCAATCTGTGAAGCAAAGACTTTGTTGACCATGAGTTGATAGGTCGCTCCTGCATTCTTTAACCCAAATGGCATCATAGTGTAGCAATATACGCCTCCAGCTGCTTGGAAAGCCGTCTTCACGATGTCATCCTCATGCATCTTGATTTGATGGTAGCCTGAATAGGCATCTAGGAAATTGAGGGTGGAGTGGCCAGCAATGGAATCAACGAGCTTGTCGATTCTAGGGAGGGGATAGTTGTCTTTTGGGCAGGCAAAGTTGAGATTGGTGAAGTCGACGCACATTCTCCATTTGCCATTTGACTTCTTCACCATGACCACATTGGCTAGCTAGGTTGTATGTGTGGCCTCTTTGATTATACCTGCACTCAAAAGTTTTTTTACCTCAAGTTTAATGGCCTCCTCCTTGTCGCGAGCAAAGCTTCTCAGCCTCTGAGGTTTGGGCTTTATGGTCGGGTTGACCTCCATCCTATGAACATCGACTTCTTCCTTTATCCCCCTCATATTCTCTACTTGCCATGAAAAGACATCGTTGCTTTCCTTGAGTAGCTCAATAATCTCTAGCCTTTCTTCAGGTGACAATTGTTTTCCAATCTGAATTTTCTGCTCGGGATAGGAAGGGTTTGTGATTACTGATTCCAGCTCGTCTACAGCCTCTAGCTCTGGACCGTCTCTGAATTGTAGGGTCTCAATGATGATTTCTCTGACCCTCTGTCTTTCTTCGGCCCCCAGGTGTGGAGCTTCCTCAGCTATCATGTCATCCAGCTCATCTGCGATCTCACTGGTGATGGCCCCCAAGTTACTGTCGACTTGGAGGCATAGCTTGCCTGCGGAGATTTGGTCGACCATAACTGTATCTGGATCGACCATGGTGGTTTCAGAGTGACGTGTTGGCTCATTCATGATCTCGTCATGTGAGTGATAGGTCGACTCTTCCACGATGGTGATTGTAGATAGTCGAGTAGTTTTGGTGACTGACTGAGATAGCTTTAGGTATCCTTCAGCAGTTTCAATTTCTAGCTCCCTCTTCTTTCTTTCCCGAAGGACGTGATCAAGGTATGCTCGAGTTGTGCCTTAAACACAGCCGACTCCAGCTGGTGTGGGGAATTTAACTCGCTGATGAGGGATTGAGGCCACCATTCCGAGTGCGACCTGGCCAGGGTTACCAAGTATAGCAGCATAATCACTGTTCACATCAATAACAATAAATTTTACCTTGGAAATGACCCTGTAGGGATGCTGGCCTAGGTCGACATCTAGCTCGATCTGTCCTTTGGCATCGACCCGGTGGTTGGTGAAGCCTTCCAATCTGCCATCATACCTTTCGAGCTGCTCATTTGAGAGACCCATTTCCTGGAATGTCTTATAGAACAGAATATCCTTACAGGCCCCCGTGTCGACTAAGATTCTGCTCGTCGTACATCCATCAATGAGTCGTGGGATGACGAGAACTTGCTCTCTAGCTGCCATATTAGTTGCTAGCTCGCTTGGATAAAAGCTAATCACCTCATCCCTGACGTGGCACCTCGGCGGCACATGTGGGGCTTTGTTGAGATGAAAAATCTTATGCTTGATGGCTGTGTTGCTGGCCTGCTCAGTAATGATGCCCAGATTCAGTCTAGGCTGCCTTGGTTCCTGATGTCCACCTGCAGGTCGCTCACCACCACCTGCATGAGGCCTTTTAACGTATGTGTCGAGTCTTCCCTGATCGACCATCCTCTGAATGATAAGCTTCAAACTCATACAATCCTTAGTAGTATGGCCTGTATCCTTATGGTAATCACAATACTTGCTATTGTCCCTTCTGAACTTATTGCCTGGGTTCATAGGAGCTGGAGGGGCTAGCTCGACTGCGTTCATTATTTCAGTTCGACTCACCGTTAGGGGAGTGAAAGCTTCGGGCACTTTTTCTGTCGCCCTGGTCCTGTTCTTACCATTCTTATTGTTTCCCCCGTTTTTGGCTGAGTCCTTCTTGTCATCAGCGACCTCAACCTTGGGGATTTTCCCGCTCTTCTTTTCTTTTCTCTCTTCAGCCAATGCTACGTTGTAGGCCTTCTCGAACAACTCTTGTCGAGTTGTAACTGTCCGAACTGTTAGCTCGTAGTCCATGTTTGCCGAGGAAATTCCACTTCTGAAACAATTTATCACCTCCCTGTCTGTGAGGTCCTCCTCGATCTTGTCGACCATCTCCTTAAACTTGGTGTAGTAGCTCATTGAGCTTTCATTTTTCCCTTGCACCAGGTTGTTGAGATCGGTGACAGTCATCTTCCGAGCTCCCGCAGTCGAGAAGCGATCCAAAAACTTTGTTCTCATATAGGTCGAGGTCGAGATGCACCCCAATGCTAAACCATTGAACCATGTAAGAGCTGCCCCTGTGAGGGTGCTGATGAGCGCTTTGCACATCATGTCGTCCTCATTGGAGACAAAGCACATGGTCGCTTCTAGGTGCTGTATGTGGCTTTTTTCATTGGTTGCACCCGAATACTTCTCCAGGAGAGGCAATCTGAAATCGGGAGAAGGTCGACGGTCAATCAATTCCTTGGATAACAGTTGAAGAGCAAAATCCACTCGTTCGTTCTTTCCAGTATCACCTTTCTTTTCAACTTCCCACTGCTCAAACTTCTTCTTCCATAGCAGCCACTCTCTAGCATCAGGTATGTCGTCTCTAGCAGGGGGACATCATTTGACCTTTGACCCTCACTTCTAGGGGGAGTTACTTGCTTGCTTCTCCTATCCCTGTGAGAGGGTGACCTTACTGACCGAATTGGCGACCTGCGCCTGTCATCTCTAGGTGGCGACCTGCGCCTATCATCTCTGGGTGGCGACCTGCGCCTACCCTCTCTTATAGGCGACCTGCGCCCATTCCTTTCCCTATGGGACTGCGACCTTTACGTCCTGGCAGGCGAACCACGCAAGCTCCGATTAGCCTCTAACTGTGTCCTCAGGTCCGACTGGGCTTCCTGCTCCCTATTTCTGTTGAGGCTGGCCCTCAAGTCGTCACTTGAAACATGAACAAGGGACTGAGGCCGCTGCACTATCCTGTTCTCGACGTTCTGTCCCATAGTTTCATTTGGCCTAGTACTCCTGGCGTGTTTCCTGTTAAAAATTTGAGAGGGAGCTACTCTCTCTGACCTTCTGTCAGCCTGCTCTGCCTCCTCCATTGCTAATAACTCGGCCAGAATATGAGCTCGCTCCAGCAGCATTTCTTTTCTGCTCAGTGGGTTGGATGAGGGACCTGACCTGTTTCCAGCATTCATTTGTCCAGTTGGACGCTTTGGAGGAGGTGGAGCTCCTTGTCCCTCCATGGGTCGCTTATCTCTCCTCCTGTCTGGTAGTCCCCTGCCATCGGCAACACTATTAGATCGAGTTGCCCTTGCGTGATGACGCGGAGGAGGAGGAGGAGGCAAGTTATCATTCCCAGTTTTTGCATTGGCGTTGGTGTTGGTGTTGACATTTACTTTGTTGGATTCATCTGAAGCATCAGTAACATGTCCGTCCAGGGTTACCATGGTTGTGGATTGAAAAGGAACTTCGAGGCAAGCTATGTACGAGTTTCCCGGCAATGGAACCAAACTGATGACGCAGGAAATGTGCTTATCAATCTTCCTCCACGTGGCAGGACTGATCACCTGACTCCTTGACCTGAAAACCAGAACCCACGACTAGCCGGATGTGTCTCCGGCTTAGACCCTCGGGCGTGAGAGTAAGTATATGAATTGGAGAGCAAATAATGTATTGAACAAATGATATTCAGACAACAAAATTGCAGTTACCTCATAACCGTTGTATTGGTAATGTATTTATAGTTGATGTAGGTGGTATATTTGGCGGGGCTACATGAGCTCCGAGATTTGTGGGACAGTTATGCATCATGTGAACGTGTCCCTGAACGGTCCCTGATTTGTAGGGAAGCAGTTAAGGCAAGAATAGAAGCACGTGCGCCTGTAACTGTTAGGTCGACGCTTGCTTGGCAGGTCGAGGTCGACGTTCGGGGTTTGGTCGACCTGACTGACGGGTAGAGTTGGATCCTACCCGTAGTATGACTTGAATCATAAGGTCGGACTAAGTTAGGTCAGGACCTGGTAGGTCGGACAATTGTGAATGTGTGCCCAAAATTTTGTGTTTGTTGGATTCACGCGAGTTTGAAGACATCCGGTTTAATTTGAAAAACGGAGTCGCCACGCCATTTTGATTACCTCAAAACTTTGAAAAAAAGGTTTTATGGGTTCGGAGGTTAAGTTACCCCTTGGGAAGAACGGATCGTCGTTCACCCAAGGTGCCTTGCCGGAGCAAGTCTCCCAAGATCCCATTAATCGTGCTTGCTTGCGTGCTTTCTTGTGTGCATGTGTTTGAAAATAAGGAGGAGGGAATGTCCCAAGTTGTCTTCCGGACGTACAAACCATTTGTTGGTTGTCGCTCGGGATTTCTTGGATTTTATGTATTCGGGATTATGATCCCGTCTTCATCTTGGACTTGTGATCATCGCATTTTTAAACCTCGGGACTTGCATGATCGAGAGAATGACTCTCTTTATAGTCAAAGATGAGGATTCTTTAGGAAGGAATGTCCTTAGCCCATCAATCCTACACTTTAAGATGGCCGAGCTCGTATAGATGCTTCATACTCATCTTAAGTGATAATCGGAGATATAGGGTTCAAGGTTGTCCCTTTCTAAAGAAATTATGAAACCTTTAATGGAAGGAACGATGTAAAGATAAGACCTTTACACCGGTCCGTTCCAAGGTTACTAATGGGGACATGGGGGAATGCATGTAAAAATGACATTTTTGATGAAAAGATGACATTTTTGGGTTGCAAAGAATGTCTTTTGGTTGCAAGGGATGCTTTTTGTGCAAAGAAAAGATATTTATGCAAAGAATGCATTTTTTGTGTATGAAAATGGGTTTTTTGAGTGCAAAGGATGCACCTTTAAAGCAAAGATGTCATTTTGGTGAAAAAGATATTCTTTTAATGCAAATGATGCTGCTCTGTATGAAAATATTTTAGTTTAAATTCAAATTGATGCATTAGAAAAGGCAAACATCAGATTACAGCTGAAAAAGATGAGGAATCTGCAAACTGGCTACTTATGTCGCGTGACATAGGCTGCCTATGTCGCGTGACATAACAAGCCATTTTGCAGAAGCCTAAACAGCTGAGATTTGCAGAGGTAACAAGGCACCAAAATGGTCAAGTTACTTCACAAACAAATCTCAGAGAGCATGTTTATCTATAATGAACGCTTCAAGAGGGTGTGGATATGAGGGATCCACACTCATCTTGTGTGTTCATGCAAAACCAAGCCAAACCGGGGCTTTTACATGAAATGTGATGAAATCAGATGTGGATCTGGGCAATATAATACTAAAGTATGCAACTTTAATCAGAATACTATGTTATCAACGCATTTAGCATAGAGATTTCACATTCAAAGGAAAATAGAGAGTGGAAAAGGGTAGGAAATCGTTACCCTTGAAGACCACGACTCCCTATATCAAGTTAGATATAGGGGCCTTCAAAACAGCAACCTCCGGGGCTGAGATTGAGCCTTGGTTCCTTGAGAACTCCTTGATTCTTGATGTGTATATGAAGTGTGTGTGTGGGAAGTGTGTGTGGGATTGATTTGGGAGGATTGTGAGGAGAGGGGATGCTTCCTGGGCGTATTCCCTATAGAGGGAGACTGAGGGGTGGAAAAGGTGTGTCCCAAATGAGAGGTGAAGGCCTCTATTTATAGGCTGCCTGCATGGGCTTGTTATGTCGCACGACATAACAAGCCATAACCGTTTTCCTTCTAGAAACATGCAAGGTGGCAATCTTCTAGAACTCTCCCTGGCTGGTTATGTCGCACGACATAAGTAGCCACTTCTGGATTCTTCTAGAAACATGCAAGGTGGCAGCCTTCTAGAACTCTCCCTGGCTGGTTATGTCGCACGACATAAGTAGCCACTTCTGGATTCTTCTAGAAACATGCAAGGTGGCAGCCTTCTAGAACTCTCCCTGGCTGGTTATGTCGCACGACATAAGTAGCCACTTCTGGATTCTTCTAGAAACATGCAAGGTGGCAACCTTTTAGAAGGAATTCCATATAAAAGAAAAACGTGTTTCTTTGGCTCCAAGTAGTCCTTTTTTTCTTTAGATGATCTGGAACAGTTCCGGAATTATTCTGGAACTCTAGGAAAGTCCGGGGAATTACCGGAAGACTTACCGGAATTGCCGGGAAACTTAACCGGAAAGCATGAGCCAGATTTGGGTACTTACAGAAGCCCCTCGGCAACGTCACTTGCAGGGCGAGTGGGGTTGTCGATAGAAAAGGATCCAATCTGGCGAATGCCAAGACGGATTGGGTGACCAAGTTGGTCGAGTGGCTGGACCTTTCATGAAAGGATACCTACGTATCCCGGAGGAATCAAGCCTTGATCGTAGTTCAGAATCCACTGGGGAAAGGGGGCGTCATATGTGACAAATTGGCTGAACCTACAGGAGGCTACCTACATATCCCGGGGGAATCAATCCAGGTCGTAGTTCGAGCTTTTATTGAGTCGAAATGTTATTCCTTCACCTTGGAATAACGGAGATCGAAATAAAGCGAAAAAAGGTCAAAATGTTATTCCGTCATTCGGAAATAACGGAGATCGAAATAAAGCGAAAAAAGGTCGAAATGTTATTCCGTCATTCGGAAATAGCGGAGATCGAAATAAAGCGAAATGTTATTGCCTTCCGGCAATAACCGAAATTTTTAACAAGAAACGTTATCCCAATTGGCGATAACGGAGGATTTCCCGGAGGAAACGTTATCCCATTTGGCGATAACGTAGGATTTCCCGGAGGAAACGTTATCCCATTTGGCGATAACGTAGGATTTCCCGGAGGAAACGTTATCCCATTTGGCGATAACGTAACGTTATCCCATTTGGCGATAACGGAGGATTTCCCGGAGGAAACGTTATCCCATTTGGCGATAACGGAGGATTTCCCGGAGGAAACGTTATCCCATTTGGCGATAACGGAGGATTTCCCGGAGGAAACGTTATCCCATTTGGCGATAACGGAGGATTTCCCGGAGGAAACGTTATCCCATTTGGCGATAACGTAGGATTTCCCGGAGGAAACGTTATCCCAATTGGCGATAACGGAGGATTTCCCGGAGGAAACGTTATCCCATTTGGCGATAACGTAGGATTTCCCGGAGGAAACGTTATCCCATTTGGCAATAACGGAGGATTTCCCGGAGGAAACGTTATCCAATCTGGCAATAACGGAGATCGCGAAAAGGGTTGGATTTTGTAGAGAAGTTGGAAGGAATCAATAGTTTTTGTAAAGGAAAGTGGGACGCACCCAAATAATTTTTTGTAAAGAAAACTGGGATGTACCCTGATTATTTGAAAAATAAAATTGAAAATGCCAAGGGCAAATAAACTGAGTCACAAAGGTAAATTTGTAAAAATAGGCCTCGGGGGCACTGGAGGGAAAATTTGGTTGAACATGATTAGAAATGCCAGGGGCACAAAAGGGCAAAACAGGCCCACGGGGGACAAAATTGGTAAAATTGAGCCTTCAGGGGCAAAATTGTAAAATCCAGCCACATGGGCTAAGTATGTCGCACGACTCAGTATGCCAAGTGGCTAGGTTTGTCGCGTGACATAGGTAGCCTGAATTGTACTTTACAGAACCTTTGGAATTGGACTGGAATTGCCGATACGGGTTGGAATTGGGTGACCAAAGAGGTCACATACCTGGCCTCCTTGGGAAAATGGCAAAGAGATATTTGATCCCTTCCTATAAGGATGGAAACGGGGTGACCTAGGAGGTCAAACAACCGATCTTACTAGGAATGTGCCAAATCAAAAGGGGTGACCAATGTGGTCAAAAAATTGGACTTTTATGAAAAGCTTATGCACCATTGGAGAATGGAGAAAGAGAAGGTGACCAAAGTGGTCGGATGGCTGAACCTTTTATGAAAGGCTACCTACGTATCCCGGAGGAATCAAGTCTTGATCGTAGTTCAAGCCTCATCTAGACAGTTAGGAACTATGTCTAGGATCCTTGAGGTTTTGACGATTAATGGAGGTTGTCACCTGAGGAAGCTAAAGCTTACATCACTATCGAGTGGATAGAGGTAGCTATAGCTGGAAAACTTGAGCATACTTCTCAATCTATGATAGAGGTAGCTAAAGTTGGATTTTTTGACAATTAGGAAACTGTCGCCTGGTGTTATCTTGTTATAACGGAAGTAACGAAGGCACTTTTGGGAGAAAATGTTATCATTAGCAATTGGCACGTTACTTGAGCCTAGGGGTGATTTTTTTTTGTTGGAAACAATGGTAGAGACTGGGTCTGGATGTACATATGGAATGTGTTTAAGACGGGTTTCAAACAGGTGGGGTTGTATCCCTTGGGTGCGGACTGAATTGCTGCTGTTGCTGAGATTTTGTCAACGTGGACTAGAATTCCCTCTTGGGCTGGGACTGGGTTTAAACTTCGGGTCTCGATGAATGTTCCTTTCTCACACTCTGGCATTTGAAGTTGATGTCGATAGGCTTTTACAACCAAAGACTAAAGCAGATGTCGAAGTGACCAAACCTCTCTTCTAGGGATGGATGCAGCTCATCGGAGCCCCGGTCTGAGGAAGAACTTTCTGCAAAGCCCCATGAAAGATCCTTTCACTGGCAAAGCCCTGGTTAGATGAACTGAGCAGGCGAAGTCTTAGGTTTTGAAGAAGTGACTTAATGAAGCCCCGATCTGATGATCTAGCGAAAATCCCAATATGATTGGCACTGCGGAAGTGACCCTGAGGTTGATCTGACCAAAACTGAATCCATCTAGGGACCTAGTGAAGAACCCGATGTGAATCCCAAAAATGACTAAAGAGCCCCAGTCTAAAGAAATGGCTTGGCAAAGCCCCAGACTTGAAGAGTTTCAAGGCAACCCTAATGCGAATTGTAGCAGAAGAGGAAAGACCTATCCTTTCGTACTTACTTTCTTATTTCCTTTAGTCGCTCAGTCAACCTTAAGAAGATGTGAAAGGAAAGATTCTCAGAAATACATGCAGGGGCATATTTTTTGAAAGGTGGGAATAGATCCCGATCTTGTGTTATTTTGATGGCCTTATTCGACGTAGGCACAAAAACTCGCTTTGAGTTTGACTCTTTTGAGAGAGTATAAGCGTAGAAGGGTTTGTAAAAGTGTATGGAAGCCCCTGCTGACAGAAAATCAGTGTTTAGCACTATTTTTCCTAAGATGTAGAAAGAGAAGACTTGTCAAGACATCTGAAAACTTGTTTTATTTACAATGATCACAAAATTGCTTAAAACCCTTTATTGATGTTCGGGTTATTCAACCATTAATCTCGATATGAAGAAAGACATTCTTATTAATCATGAGGAGAAAGTCAACCAGTGTCACGGATCAAAGTTGGCTGGTGTGAAAGAAAGGTTTGTGTATAGGGAGGTCGTTAATGAGACCGGGTTTTCTGGAATCTGACTGTGTCTATGGGAGAGGTCTTTTGATGAGACCGGGTTTTCTGGAATTTGGATATGTTTATGACCGGACCATTTCTGGTTGCCTACGTTCCCCTCATTGTGAGGAGCTCAGGTCGCCGTAGTTCGGCCTTGGCCGGACTGTGTTTGGGCTTTGGGATTTGGGATTTGTGGTTCCTTTAGTGAAAAGGCTCGGATGAGAAGATTGGATGATGAGGCATGGGCCTCGGGATGATTCCTTGACCAAGTCATTCTTGGACGACTGCTTCTGATTGCTTCCTCTTTCGTTGGGGGAGAAAGGATTTGCACGTGCCTACAGGCTTATGAAATGCTTCTGGATTTGTTTCGACCGCCCCATTGTTATCGACAACTTTCATTCTCTGAGCTTTGATTTTGCATTTCCGTCTTTTGATTGGCGGTGCTGGGTCCTTGGCCCTATTTTTTTTATTTTTTTATGTGCAACCCTGTTTTTTGCCTAGACTGCCCTTTTTAGGGATTTTCAGTCTAGCTGGGCATTACTCTTTTTGCACTGAGATTTTTTTTTATTTTATGAAGCACCTGAGGGCCAAGGCAAGCCTCTGCTTGAACTTTCTTGATATCCTTGAGGTCTAAGGCAGGCTCCTAGGTCGTTGTCGACACGGGGTCAATCTTTCGAAGCTGAGTGGCCTTTTGTTGTCCCTTGATGTTGCCGCCGTCATTGACTTGGTCAAGGTGGTGGTGAGGACATGGTTGGGAAAGTGTATGGTTTAGTGAAGGCTTTTTATAAGGAAAGTGTATGGGGAAGGCATTAGTTGACTTTCTCACACTGATTAATCGGAACGTGAATTATTTCGAGAGATTATTTGTTGAGCAATGCAAGTGATCATATGAAATAAAACCATTTCATTAAATGTAATGTAGGTGTGCAAATAATGTCTTAAGTCTAGTAAGAAAAGAAGAAGACTCTTTTATAGAAAATTGAAGATTAAATACAATGTCCGTAGAGGACTTGATTGAAAAAGAAAGGTATTAGAACCTACGAAGGTTGACTGAGAGACTATTTTTCTATTTTTTTTTTTTTTTTTAATCTTACTTAAGGATAAGTAGACCCTAGTCTAGCTACTCTTCGCGGGTTGGACCGCCAGTAACTTGAGCTTTCCTTCGTAGATCGCCCACCGAATTTCTTTCTTCGTATCCACACACTTGTCCGTCACATGCCCAAAATGCTTGTGGTACTCGCAGTAACTTGGTCCCGTCAACTCTACCGGGGTTTCTTGGCTTATAATTCTCGAGAGATGTGAGAAGGCCTCGTTTCACCAAATCATCGAAAACTTTGCTCATGGGCATCCCAAAATCATCAGCCGACGTTTCGACCTTGTACCTCCCGAATCGACCTCTTACCATAGCTTTCGTTTTGGCCCATGGAGGTTCTCGAGCTTCCCATTTTCTATCAACTTCTGGATCTCATGCCTCAAATAGGTGCAATCATCGTTGTTGTGCCTGTGGTATTGATGGAAAAGACAATGCTTAGACTCATCCACCCGAACGTTGGGGTTCTTGGGCTTCCAATTCTCCAAAGGGCTTTATCGCCTTTTCTTTCATCGCCTCTTCCGTAATCTTGCTTAAAGGCATATCCGTATTGCGGAGTTTTCGGGAGACATTGTTGTTCTCAAGACTCTGGAGTTCCATTGTCCGATTGGTTCCATTGTTGGATTTGGTCGAAGGAGGATACGACACTCTTTCCTTTGTGAGGAACCGGTGCCGACATGGGTACGGTTGTCGTTTGGTGCCGGTGGCATTGGGTCATGCTTGGTGGAGTCATTTCCTTGCCCGGTTCGACGTCCGGGGTCAAGGGAGTATTGATACTCATCATGAAGTCAAACTTCTCTTGTATTTGTTTCACTTGTTCCATCAATATTGCCACATGGGGGTCAATCGGGGACTCTCGAGTTACCGGCACTCGCAACAGTGACTCTTATCGCAGAGGGAACCACAAGAGCAAACCGACGGCTGAATTCATTAAGTCCTAGAGGTGACAAATGGAAACTTGAATCATCCGCATTTTCTTTTGGCAACTCATGATCGCATTCAGTGGGTATAGGGGCTTTAACATAGCCACATAACTCAAATTGATTATGCGAAGCGGAGCATAAACCGCAGTGTATTGGCCGAACCGAGAGACAAAGGGGGTGAAGCCCAATCCGTTTCGAGGAGCCGAGGCAATGAAGCCCGATGAGCCGGGATGTTGGAAAGGACCGAGGAGAAGTGGTCCTTGACAAGGGATCATATGTGGATGGAGGAAGGTATTGGTTATAGGCCGGGGGTCTTGGTTATAGGATGAAGGGACCGAAATCACTGCTTTCAAGTCTCATCTTCGACTACCACCAGAGAACCGTTCGACTCAACCGTGACTCGAACTCCATGACGACGGAGTGCGTCAATAAGCATGGCTTGCTGTTCCCGATGAACCTTATGGGCGCTTTCCAAAGCCAGACTAACTCTTCCTTCCTAACCATCTCGATTTCCCGCACCCTCATCGTTTTTCTCGTCAAATCCGCCATTCTCGACTCTTTGACGATTTTGCCTAAGGTTTTCTGCACTGAAAAGCCGCTGATCCGGTATTCTCGCACACTTCTTTCTCGCTGCGGGAAAGGGATAGGCAAGGTTTAGACTCGGGGATAGGTAAGGTAGGTAAGATTTAGACTCGGAGGTAAGTGTTTAGGCTAAAGGCTCAAGTAACATGCACTTATCGCTTAAGTTTTACTCAAAACACATTTTCTCCTAATCCTAATTGATCGGAAAAGATGAGACCTTGAAAGGTCAAGATTGGAAATTGAAGATCGGACCGAGGAGGTCTCGATTAGGGATTTGACCATGAAAGGTCGGGAGATGGAAGATCGAAAATCGGATCGAGGAGGTTTCGATTAGGGATTTGACCATGAAAGGTCGAGATCGGAAAAAATCTGAAATCGGACCGAGGAGGTCTCGATTAGGGGTTTGACCATGAAAGGTCGAGATGAAAAATCTGAAATCGGACCGAGGAGGTCGCGATTAAGGATTTGACCATGAAAGGTCGGGATAGGAAAATCAGAAATCGGACCGAGGAGGTCTCGATTAGGGATATGACCATGAAAGGTCGAGATCGGAAAAATCTGAAATCGGACCGAGGAGGTCTCGATTAAGGGTTTGACCATGAAAGGTCGGGACAGAAAATCGAAAATCGGGCCGAGGAGGTTTCGATTAGAGATATCAGAGATAGGAAAATGCAATTATGATTACATTAATTGTTCAAGTTTACTTAAAATCATGTCTTTTATTTATTTCTATTTGGTTGGAAAAGGGGGTTTTGCCCTTCTTTTCGCAACTACTCTAGATCATGGATCGTGGGTTTCGTCACTACGTCTATAAGCCCCTCGTATTCCACCCGTATTTCGACCTCCCAGGTGGACAGCCCGGCGAGGGTCCTATAGGGCACGCGGATCCCACCGACCGAGAGTAAAGAACGCTCCTAACGGGTCTAGCGGGTCATAGGAACTTTCAACGCACGAGCGATGCGGATTATAGTCAAGGCAATACACGGAAAGTCTCGTCTTTCTCGCCTTGATGGAATTTTTGCGTAGAATTTCGCTTGAGCGAATGACGTTTTGACTTTCGGTAATGTCCGAGAAGATAATAGGCATGGGTCGGGCGGCAAAAGCCGGATGACACGGTGTCACATTGAACTTCGTTGCATACGCCGGCGTGAGTCGAATCGAAGTCAATGCCGGGTCAAGATCTTGCCAATTTTTCCTTGTCGGAATTTTGGCAGAGCTTCGCTTGAGCGAAAGATCTTTTGATTTGTTGGCAAAGACTCGGTCTTGACTCTTACGCATTCCGTGTGTCAAGGTCAATAGTCAATGTCTGAGTCAAGATCTCGCCAATTTTTCCTTGTCGGAATTTTGCGTAGTTCCGCTTCCGTTATGAACTAAGGCTTGACCTTTACGAGGGTATGCAATCGGGCTATATGACACGGACTAGACCAAAACCAACCAAAAGTCACGGTTTTTTGAAACGTGTGACACGGACTATGCATCGGTCGACACCGGCCGCCATGGGAGGTTGGGATGATTCCGTGCGCGCCCGGGAGCATCGTAAGGCCGTCCGTGATCGCACTGGAACCACCCTCGGGTTTGAAGGACGTGCGTGCAAAGTGTACGGGATATATCGGGTGCGCGTAGTGTGCGGTCTCCTAAAAATGTTCCTTTTTGAGTTAAAACAGAGATTTTCGTAAATGTGTTTTAAAGGAATGATTTTCGGGACGGGGAAAATGCAGCACATAAGCACGTAAATTTTCTCGGGAGCCCCACGGTCATGGAGCCGAGTAGCCCCAAGCCGCTAGGACCGCCAGATTAACCATGATTTTTCCCCGGTGGAATTGCCACCGAGGTCGCCGCCTGGCCGTAATCCAAGGAGGATTGAGCCGTACGACTGCATGGATCAATTTTCCAGGTTCCACTCCTTTTGCTATTTTTCGGGTTGTTTCCCATTCAAAGTATGCACAGATTCCAAGATGCAAATGATGCAATGCATGGTAAAGAAAGCAAGCATGATTAATGAAATCAGCGACGGGAGTCTAACCCACTCAAAGGGAAAAGCTTTCTTTTATTTTTTCAAAAAAAAAATTTCGAAAAGGGATACTGGTACGTGGGATTGTTAAACCACCGGTTATCCCAACTCCCACATCAGGGAGTGTACAGGAAGGGTAAGTGGTTTCCACCTATATACCGAGTATCGATTTTTTGTTTTGAAAATAAAAAGTTTTTCTCCTTTGGGATGTCCCCAGCGGAGTCGCCAAACTGTGAATGTGTGCCCAAAATTTTGTGTTTGTTGGATTCACGCGAGTTTGAAGACATCCGGTTTAATTTGAAAAACGGAGTCGCCACGCCATTTTGATTACCTCAAAACTTTGAAAAAAAGGTTTTATGGGTTCGGAGGTTAAGTTACCCCTTGGGAAGAACGGATCGTCGTTCACCCAAGGTGCCTTGCCGGAGCAAGTCTCTCAAGATCCCATTAATCGTGCTTGCTTGCGTGCTTTCTTGTGTGCATGTGTTTGAAAATAAGGAGGAGGGAATGTCCCAAGTTGTCTTCCGGACGTACAAACCATTTGTTGGTTGTCGCTCGGGATTTCTTGAATTTTATGTATTCGGGATTATGATCCCGTCTTCATCTTGGACTTGTGATCATCGCATTTTTAAACCTCGGGACTTGCATGATCGAGAGAATGACTCTCTTTATAGTCAAAGATGAGGATTCTTTAGGAAGGAATGTCCTTAGCCCATCAATCCTACACTTTAAGATGGCCGAGCTCGTATAGATGCTTCATACTCATCTTAAGTGATAATCGGAGATATAGGGTTCAAGGTTGTCCCTTTCTAAATAAATTATGAAACCTTTAATGGAAGAAACGATGTAAAGATAAGACCTTTACACCGGTCCGTTCCAAGGTTACTAATGGGGACATGGGGGAATGCATGTAAAAATGACATTTTTGATGAAAAGATGACATTTTTGGGTTGCAAAGAATGTCTTTTGGTTGCAAGGGATGCTTTTTGTGCAAAGAAAAGATTTTTATGCAAAGAATGCATTTTTTGTGTATGAAAATGGGTTTTTTGAGTGCAAAGGATGCACCTTTAAAGCAAAGATGTCATTTTGGTGAAAAAGATATTCTTTTAATGCAAATGATGCTGCTCTGTATGAAAATATTTTAGTTTAAATTCAAATTGATGCATTAGAAACGGCAAACATCAGATTACAAATTTGAAAAGATGAGGAATCTGCAAACTGGCTACTTATGTCGCGTGACATAGGCTGCCTATGTCGCGTGACATAACAAGCCATTTTGCAGAAGCCTAAACAGCTGAGATTTGCAGAGGTAACAAGGCACCAAAATGGTCAAGTTACTTCACAAACAAATCTCAGAGAGCATGTTTATCTATAATGAACGCTTCAAGAGGGTGTGGATATGAGGGATCCACACTCATCTTGTGTGTTCATGCAAAACCAAGCCAAACCGGGGCTTTTACATGAAATGTGATGAAATCAGATGTGGATCTGGGCAATATAATACTAAAGTATGCAACTTTAATCAGAATACTATGTTATCAACGCATTTAGCATAGAGATTTCACATTCAAAGGAAAATAGAGAGTGGAAAAGGGTAGGAAATCGTTACCCTTGAAGACCACGACTCCCTATATCAAGTTAGATATAGGGGCCTTCAAAACAGCAACCTCCGGGGCTGAGATTGAGCCTTGGTTCCTTGAGAACTCCTTGATTCTTGATGTGTATATGAAGTGTGTGTGTGGGAAGTGTGTGTGGGATTGATTTGGGAGGATTGTGAGGAGAGGGGATGCTTCCTGGGCGTATTCCCTATAGAGGGAGACTGAGGGGTGGAAAAGGTGTGTCCCAAATGAGAGGTGAAGGCCTCTATTTATAGGCTGCCTGCATGGGCTTGTTATGTCGCACGACATAACAAGCCATAACCGTTTTCCTTCTAGAAACATGCAAGGTGGCAATCTTCTAGAACTCTCCTCGGGTCGGTTATGTCGCACGACATAAGTAGCCACTTCGGATTCTTCTAGAAACATGCAAGGTGGCGGCCTTTCTAGAACTCTCCCTGGCTGGTTATGTCGCACGACATAAGTAGCCACTTCTGGATTCTTCTAGAAACATGCAAGGTGGCAGCCTTCTAGAACTCTCCCTGGCTGGTTATGTCGCACGACATAAGTAGCCACTTCTGGATTCTTCTAGAAACATGCAAGGTGGCAACCTTTTAGAAGGAATTCCATATAAAAGAAAAACGTGTTTCTTTGGCTCCAAGTAGTCCTTTTTTTCTTTAGATGATCTGGAACAGTTCCGGAATTATTCTGGAACTCTAGGAAAGTCCGGGAAATTACCGGAAGACTTACCGGAATTGCCGGGAAACTTAACCGGAAGGCATGAGCCAGATTTGGGTACTTACAACAATGAACTTAAGTCGACTGATCAATGAGATGGGCCTTGGGCCATGAGATAATTGGGCCTAGCCCACTGAGAATGTGGTGGCAATAATTGCTTGAGGACTGGGCTTTACTTCCTTGGCCCAGCTCGATACTTTTGGTATGTTCACTTGTGTTATTTATTTCCGCTGCACAAATCTTTTACAAATTGTTTAGTTTTGTGGTGTGTGTGATGTCCGTCAGTGTGTTATCCAAGGTGTTGGGTAACATCTATGGTAATTTCTCTTTCCAGTGAAGCCTTGACAATTTCAATTGGTATCAGAGCAGGTCACTTGACCATACTAAGTGATTGGTCTAGGTTTCATGGCTTATGATCCGACTAATCCTAACCATAAGCGTCTTCCTGTGTTAGATGGCTCGAATTATTGTTATTGGAAGTTCCGCCTACGCTCGCATATCAAATCAATTGATCTTCGAGTATGGCGATCTATAACAAATGGTTACTCCTTACCATTGTTACCTCCTGATGAGGATGGTGACGTACAAGTCAAACCTGAATCAGAATGGAACATGGAAGAGATCAACCAAGCTAATTTCAATGAAAAGGCACTTAATGCCATTTTTGAGTGGGTTGATATGCATATTTTTTAACTTATTCAAAATATTTCCACTGCAAAGGAAGCATGGAACATTTTACAACGTTTTTGTGAAGGTGATGGCAGTGTGCGTGAAACTAAGCTTAGGGGTCTCACTAGCAAATTTGAAAGATTAAGGATGAGTGAAAATGAAACTATTCCTTCTTATTTTGAAAAATTGTTTGATATTGCTAATGCGTGTCAATTGTTGGGTGAACCTTTTACCAACAAATAGCTTGTCTCAAAAGCAATTAGAACCCTTCCTGAGTGTTTTAATATGAAAGTTTCATCTATTGATGAGGCTCACAATCTTTCAACCATGAATATCAATTCTTTAATGAGTATTTTGAAAAACTTTGAGTTAAATCTCCTAGATCAAAGTGAAGCATCTAAGGGAAAAATGTTGTTTTAAAAACCCAAACCTCGAGTTCTTTGGAAGAAAATGAAGATGAGGTTTTTGAAGAAATAGTTGAGAATTCTAGTGTTGCTTTACTTGCTAGAAAATACAATTATATGGTTAGAAAGTATAACAATGAAAAAATGCGGGAGAAAGCAAAGGAGAGGCAAACCAAAGTGTATGATTCGATGCCAAAAAGGTCCTTCCCATCTACCCCAAATTCTAACCCAAGAAGAGCATCTTCAGATCAATTAAGGTCTGACCCAAAATTCATTGAATCTATTCAATGTCATGCATGTTCGGGTTGAGGTCACTATTCCAATGAGTGCAAATACACTAAGGAAGAGGGGAAAGAACCTATGGGTTTCTCTCAGTGATGATGAGGATGAAGGACTAGTTCAAGAGGAAGAATATGATCAAACAACCATATTTGTCACAATAAGTGACACGGACGGTGACAGTGTTAGCCAAGGTGTTATCCAGTCCGAGATAACATCTGTGATCACACCTGACAGGTATAATGAATTATGTGATAATAATTTTGTTTGTTTTGTTGGTTCTTCTAACCTTGATACAGGAAGTACACAAGAGGATGAGCTGAGCAAAGATGACCTCATTTTCGGGTTAAAGGATCTTTATGAGGCATTGATTGTTGAATGGAAGAAAGAAAACAATTTGGTTAAATCTTTAACCAAGAAGAATGAGGGACTTAAAGCTTATGTGACTCACATGGAGATTCAAGCAACCAAGAGAGATGTCGAGCTTGAAAGAGTCAAGGGCAAATTGACTCTAGCTGAGACCACCTTGAAGAAACTCAACACCGGATCATCCAAGTTGGATGAGACCTTGAACTTGAGTACACCTCTCAAAGCAGGTATTGGTTTCCAAGAATCATTAAATAGTGTTACTTCTACTTTGGCTAGGAATGATAATGATAATTGTTTTGTTAATGAACGTTTTGTTGACAAAAATTCTCCTTTAAAGGAAGTGTGTGACAAAGGGAAAGTGTGTCAATATTGTCACACTTCTGGACATTTTAAAAATAAATGCCATGTTGTTTCAAAAAAAATGTCCAGTCCCTCTGTGTTACCTAAGGTGTTGCCCAGCACACAGGATAACACACCCTGTCAGAATGGTAAAAATTCAAAAAAGGTATGGAAACCTAAATCTAATCTGAGATGTGATGTTGTTTACACTGCTTTAAAAACAAATATAGAAAGTTCTCGGTACTTTGATAGTGGGTGTCACGTCATATGACAGGAACAAAATTGTTTTTAAAAGACTATGAAATGGTTCATGGGGGTAGTGACGTATGGTGGTGGGAGCAAGAGTAATATCATTGGAAAAGGGACATTAAATGTGTTTGGATTTTTCAACCTTAAGGAATGTCTTACATGTTGATGGACTTGTGACTAATTTAATTAGTATTAGTCAACTTTGTGATGACAATCTAGAGGTGAAATTTAATAAAGATACTTGTGAAGTTTATGATAAGACTAACAATTGTGTGATGACAGGTACAAGATCTAAAGATAATTGTTATCTTGTTGAAGACAAGCAAGTATGCCATTCGGAAAAAATTGATGACACTACATTATGGCATCAAAAGTTAGGACATGTTCACTTTCGTAACATAGAGAAGATAGTTAAACTAGATGCTGTTAAAGGCATTCCTAGTCTTGATCTTAAACAAAAAATCGTTTGTGAGGATTGTCTCAAAGGGAAACAAACTCGTGTTGCCCATAGTGTTTCCCAACACCATGAGCAACACACTGGTATAACACATTGTTTTCAACTCTTGCATATGGATTTAATTGGTCCAGTTGAGATAGAAAGTTTTGGAGGCAAGAAATATACTTTTGTAATTGTTGATGATTTTTCAAGATTTGAATGGGTGTATTTGTTAAGGGAAAAATTTGAAACTTTTGAAAAAATCAAAATCTTGCACTCTAACATATTTTGTGCTTCAATTTTTCGAATTAGGTTCGATCATGGGAGGGAATTTGAGAATGTTTCTTTTTCAAATTTTTGTGAAAGAAAAGGTATTCACCATGAATTTTCAGCTCCAAAAACACCTCAACAGAATGGGATAGCTGAGAGGAAAAATAGGACTTTACTTTAAATGACTCGTGTGATGTTATTTTCAAAAAGAATTTCGAAAAGATTTTGGGCTGAGGCATTAAATACAGCTTGTCACACGGTCAATAGAGTTTTTCTAAGACCCGGCACAACCATGACTCCATACAAAATTTTAAATGGTAGGAAGCCAAAAGTTCATTACTTCCATGTCTTTGGTTGTGTGTGCTACATTCTCAACGATCGGGACTACTTAGCAAAATTGGATCCTAAGAGTGATAAGGCAATTTTTCTTGGGTATGCTTCAAATAGTCGTGCATATAGGGTATTTAATCTAAGGTTAAAAATCATCCAAGAATATATGAACATTATTTTTTATGATCACTCAAGTATTGCAGGAGAAAGTGTTCAAGAGACACCCTTGGAGTTGTTGGAAGAAGTCAGTCCAGAAGGTGTTACCACTGGTGTTACCACGAGTGCTAACACTGATAGTAACACAGAAACTGAGCAGGGTGTTATCGTTGATGAGATAACACCTCAGATAGCATCTGATTCCAGTCCAGCAAAAGAAGATCAAGAAGGACTTGAAACTGAGGTTTATCAGGATGTAAGAAGGGATCCTCCACCTAGAATCAGTAGGAATCATCCTACAACACAAGTAATTGGGGAGGTGGGTGAAGGTATACGAGCAAGACGCAAAGATCCTATCAGTTACCATGACATGTGATTGAAACTTTAAAAGATAATTTTTGGATTCAAGCAATGCAAGATGAACTTGATCAATTTTCTCGTAACAATGTTTGGTTTTTAGTACCCCGTCCCACAAACACTAATGTTATTGGGACAAAATGGATTTTTAAAAATAAGACTGATGAATATGGTAACATTGTTAGGAACAAGGCTCGTCTTGTGGCTCAAGGATATAAACAAGTGGAAGGTGTCGACTATGACGAAATATTTGCACCCGTGGCTAGAATTGAGTCAATAAGACTTTTATTGGCCATTGCTTGTTTTCTAAAAATCACATTGTTTCAAATGGATGTCAAAGCAGCATTTTTAAATGGATACCTAGATGAGAAAGTTTTTGTTGAACAACCAAAAGGCTTTGAAGATCCATTTCAATCAAACCATGTGTATAGACTTGATAAAGCTCTTTATGGGTTAAAGCAAGCTCCACGTGCATGGTATGGTAGGTTAACTAGCTTTTTACTAGAGTATGGTTTTACTAGAGGAGAAGCAGATAGGATCTTATTCATTCTTAAACATGGAAAAGAACTTGTCGTGGTTCAAATCTATGTTGATGATATAGTATATGACTCTATATCACAAGTTTGTTTAAAAGACTTTGTAGAGGCTATGACATCAACATTTGAAATGAGCATGATGGGGGAACTTAACTTCTTTCTTGGTTTGCAGGTTAAGCAATCGAGCGAATGGATTTTATCTCTCAAAGCAAATATGCAAAGAACCTGGTGAAGAAGTTTGGGTTGGAAGGATCGAAAAGCTCAAAAATTCCTATGGGCACTTCTCTCAAAGTTGGAAAGAATCAAGTGGGAGAAGATGTTGGTCCAACCCTATATCGTTCCATGATTGATAGCCTCCTTTATCTTACTTCTAGTCGTCCTGATTTGATGTATAGTGTTTGTGTATGTGCTAGATACCAATCCAATCCTAAAGTGTCTCACCTAAATTCAGTTAAAAATATCATTAAATATGTATCTGAAACTAGTGATTTAGGGATATGGTATAGTAAAGATACTAATACTAATTTAGTAGGCTTTAGTGACTCAAATTGGGCAGGGGGTATGGATGATAGGAAAAGTACAAGTGGGGAGTGTTTTTACTTGCGAAATAATTTAGTATCATGGTATAATAGAAAACAAAATTGTGTTTCTTTATCCACGGCTGAATCTGAATATGTAGCAGCCGGTAATTGTTGTTCACAACTAATTTGGTTAAAACACATGCTTGATGATTATGGTCTTGATAGTAATATCTTGACCTTATACTGTGATAACTTAAGTGCTATTAATATTTCCAAAAATCCCGTACAACACTCCCGTACCAAACATATTGACATCCGTCATCATTTTTTAAGAGATATGGTAGATAAAAAGATAATTAATATAGAACATATTGATACAAAGTATCAACTTGCTGATATTTTTACCAAAGCCTTATACCATGATAGATTTTCTAGTTTAAAAAGGTCTCTTGGTCTTTGCATTCTCTAAAAATGTTCTATGTTGTATGGTGTTACTATGGGTGCTGATAACACCTAGGGTAACACATATATACTAGTACAGGTTTTTGCTTGTTTGGTTTTATTTTTTGTGATGTAAGGGTTCCCATAGTTCTCTGAGCTATGAGAGTTCTCATGGCTGCACATGCTGATCTTTTTGTTATTGTAGGATAACAATATGAATAACACATTTGCTAAAACTCCCTTTGTGCTTAAAGTGACAAAGTCACTAATGATGTTATGTGATAAATAAAAAGGCAAAGAGGCAATTCTTATACCATACTATTCTCTCGAGCTCGGGGCACGGCGTTCGTGACGACGATGTACTCTTGCCAATGAGAATGTATGAAGTGATTTGTACTTAGTATTAGGGACATAGAGATCGCTACTACAGTGTACCCTACTTGAAAGGCATAAAATCAATAAAACTTTGCACTTGAAATAAGACTCGGGGCACGGAGCTCGTTACTACGATGCTTCCTTGTTTAAAGAAGTGCAATAAAATTTTAAAGCTTGCTATGTCTGAAGTACTTGAAAATGAAGCTAAACTTATTATGCCTTAAATGCTTGAAAATGAATATATTTATCAAGGGGTTTTTATCATATGTGTTATCCCAAGTGTTACCATCTTTGCCATTAACACATTTATATGTGCTATATTTGTTTTTATTCTCTATTTTCGGTTTTGTTATTTAAATTTTTAAACTTTGAAAGTCTTTTTACTAATTAAGAGTTTACAAAGTTTGAAAAAGTCTTTAACAAATCCACTTTATCTTTGGTAAACAAATCAAATATCTAAGTTCTAAAATTTAGGGATTTGTTTTTTTTTTTCAAAAACCAATTGGGCTTTGTGTATTTGTTTTGTTTATTATTTTTTATTTGTTATTTATACATAAAAAATGAAAAAAAAAATGAAAATATATATATATATATATATATTTTTAAGTAATGGTCGGATTGTTTATGATTGTTTGGGGGAGTTTGTATTTGTTTTATGTGCTAGAAAATAGGGGAGTATGAGTAATTAATTGAGTAAAAATAGGAGTTGATAGGGTAAGTGGGATTAGTCTTGTCAACTTAATTACCTTACCCATTCCATCTTTTCCTAACTTAATTCCTATTTTCTTTCTCCTCTCTCTCTAAACAAACGCTCCACCCCCTTCTCTCTCTATACGTTATATATTCCCTCCGTCACCGTCGCTCTCTCTCTCTCTCTCTCTCTCTCAAACCTTCCAAAATTCCTAAATCTTCCTAAACCCTAACCATGGCAACTCCTTCCAAAAACCAAATTGCTTCTTTGGATTTGTCTCCCGGCGTAGGATCGAATGCAGCCAGCCAAATGGACACCTCGCCTACTGTAAGTGCTCCAATTTGAGCTTGTTAGAATTTTCGTTATAAAATTAACGAAAGTTATAACAATTACTAACATTCCTAACTATCCTAACTTTCCTAACAAAGTGAGGGTAAAATGGGCATTGTTATTTAAGGTTAAACCTTAAAAAGAATCTCAAAAAAGAAAAACAAATGAAGAAAACCAAATATAGCAATGCCGGAAACAAAACTCGGCCGGTCAATTTGAATTTTGAAAAGATTATTCTTCTTGTCCAAAGCCGAAGCCGCATTTAATGAACAAAGGCACGCCGCCCGATCCTATCCGCGCGGACAAGTATGTAATTTTCAGAGGGCTATAAATTGAGCCCTCCAGTCACGTAAATAAAGAGGAAGAACACAATAGCAACGAAGTTCGGCGAAATATAGAGAGAAAACAAAGGAGAATTCTCAAGAATTGTCACCTTTTTCTTTCCAATCTTTCCCAACTCATACTCATCCACTCACTCTCATATTAAAGCCCTAAACACTCATACACTCAAGCCAAACACTCAAGAACACAAGGAAGATTGGTAAACCCTCCTCTTCCTAACCCTAAATCTCATCCATGCATGCATCTTCAAACTACAAAATGTAGTTCTTTCATCTTCTTTCTCTAGATCTAAGAAGATCACCATGGAAGACCATCTCCATGGATGATCTTCTACAAAGATCAACATTATTTTCAAAAGCTTTTCTTGCTTACTTGCAAAAATGCACTTTCAAAACCCTAAAAAACCATTTTCAAGCACTAAATCTTGATTTCAAAGGGTAAAATCCCCCTTCCCAAGCAAATGAAATGCTTAGTCCTAATGTACCCCAAGGATGGTTTGGTATAGTTGATTCACCACTAAAATGTCTAGTGATCACTAACCAAAACCTAGGGAAATGGGGACAAGCATGGATGCAAAACCCCCCTTAAAATCATATTTTCTTTCTTGAGAAGTTGCTGTCCAGTAGCAATTTTCTCAGACCTCAGTCCATGGTCTTAATTTTTGGACACAGATGAACTTGTAATTTGGTGTTGACTACAAAACACTTTTTGTAGCCAACATCCAGAGCTTTCCAGAAATATTTTTACCTTATTTTTTGGGTGAGTAAAACTCCTCTTTTCAATTTTTCTTTCAGAGGCTAGTTCATCAGCTTCTGGGAATCCAGATCTCATATCTGAGGTTTCCAGAAGGTTTTGACCCCTCAAATCTTCTCCAAAATGGAAATTTCTTTCACACAAAGTTTATTCAAGGAGTCTAGAGAAACTTTCATTCTCTGAGTTCACCCAGATTATGAAGTTTTAGGACCCTTGAATCCATTTCAAAATCAGGTGTCTGCTGCCATTTCCTTCTGGCAGAAGTGACTTCTCAACTTCAAAAGGTTTTTTGAGTACCAAATCTCAAACCAAAAATTCTCCAAAAAATCATGGGATCAGTTTAAAGTCTTAAAAAGACATCCCAATTTTTACTTTTTCCAGTTTCAACTTATTTTGGCCAAAACACACACACACACACACACACACAAATGATTTTCAGCTTGGAAGACTCGTTTTACGAGGCGCACGGTGCACACTAACGTCCTTCCCGACGCGTAACATGACCTCCGAACCTAAATCTCTGATCTCGGGCTTTTTCAAAGTTTTGGCCCTTCAAAATTAAAATGGCGTGGCGACTCCGTTTTTTCCGGTTTTATTTGGTTTTTCAAAGAAACGCGAAAATCGAATTTTTCCCGCGAAAAGGCAACACATCGTTACATTAAGGGCGACTCATTGGGATAGGAAGCTTTTTAATAAAAAATGGTATTCGGTATATTGGTGGAAACCACTAAATTTCCCGTTATCGCCTCCTAACACGAGTCGGGGATAAATTGTGGTCTAACAATCCCACGTACACGGTATCACCGTTTTCAAAAAAAGCTTTTGAGGGTCAAGCTTCCGTCCCGGCTTGAAAATCATTTTTGTGTGTGTGTTGATTTTTGCACGCTTTTCATGTTATTTTGGCCGCCTCGGAGAAAGTCAAAATTTTTGACTGTCGGAATAATGTCCCTAACTGTCGGAAGTTTCGTGCTTATGTGCTCATTAAAAATTTCAAAAAAAAATTCAAAAAAAAAAAGGATTTTCAAAAAAAAAAAGAAAATTTCCAAAAAAAAAATCATGCATCATATTTTTAAGACTCATAAAAAAATCTCTATTTTACTCGTAAAAGAATATAGATCGCTTGCACACTACGCGCACGTGACCGTACACTGCACACTACGTCCTTAACCCGGGGAAATCCTTGTCGCGGTCCGTTTGGTCTTATTACGCCTCTCGGATGAGCACAGGACTACCCAAACATCCCATGGAGCCTCGTGTCGACCATGCACTTGTCCGTGACATACTTTGTCCGAGACCCGGTTGGTTTTTAGTCTCGGGTTCGTGTCATGCCCGTTCGTGTATAGACCTTTCCTTTCAAGCCTTTGTCGGCATACCGACTCAATATCTCTCGGGTCCCTAATCGCCGCTAATCCGCCGAAGTTCTCGCCGGTTTTCCGCCGCAGACTTTGACCAAGATATTGACCGGCGCCTTGACTTCGGCTCGACCGGCACAAATTATACACCGACTCCCAAAGCATTGACACCGAGTCATCAAGGATTAATGAATATTCCATGCCTAATTACGGCTTTAACCGACGACAAGTCAAGATCAATTGTGGACGCTTATCACCCAAATCATGCCGACTTTTTGTCGAGCTCCTCGGACATGATCTTGACTTTTGACGTCGCCTTGTCCGTAATTTACATCGAATGCTCGTTAAGACTCGATTACCCGCCGACTTTTAGGATCGTTTTTCTTTCGGTCGGTGGGACCCGCTTGCCCTATAGGACCTCGCCCGGGCCGCTCCACCCCGGGAGGTCGAAATACAGTGGAATACGAGGGGCTTATAGACGTAGTGACGGGGCCCACCGATCCAGAATCGTAATAGTTTGCGAAAAGAAGAGCAATCTTTTCCAACCGATTAGGATAATAAAACATGTTTTAAGTAAACGTGAACAAATAACCGCATGTTGCATGAGCCAAAAGCCCAAACACCTACCCTCCTTCCATTCCTGCACATCCGAACCTTCGTGTCCTTTCCCCGCAGCCTCCGCACAAAGCTTGGTTTCGGCACCGGGTCACCGTTTGATCGCCTGGGAAGAGTCAAGCGCGTCATCGCCTTCGCCGTTTGTTCCAACTCCGGGTTTCGAATGTCTCGCATCGCCGGTAATGATAGGGGATAACGTTGCTCCGTCCTCCAAAATCCCTCGAACCTGGAGGACCTCGCATTGGATCCGAGTTGGTAGAACAAAATGAGACTTCGACATGAGGCCCAAATTGATGACTTACCATCGGGGTAGTCGCAAGTCATGGTTTGACTATCGCCTCAATTCCGATGGCACCTTTACCGCAAAAGACGAGAAGAAGGTTCTCCTCCTCTTCTTAATAGTCCTTGATACATCAAGATGCTACCCCAAGATTCCTATATTTCCACCGCCGGGACTCCCGCCCGCCGACTTACAGGCAACCGGCCCCCAAACAAGCTAGCCGTGGACGAAAGAGTTCGGTATACCGTCGCTTGTCCCCTCTCAAAGTGATGATCCCACAAATATCAGCTCGAGTGATGAAAAAAAAAATCGGGAACAAGCTTGAAGGAATATGGTCGCCCATCAAAGTCCTGGAAGAACGCTGCACTGCATACAGCCCGGATTGAAGAGGCCACACGCCACTTCTCGGGACCTTAACAATATCCCAACCGACCGGGGCTACCTTGGAAGACAAACATGTGCCCGTTCCTCGACCTCAATATCTCTCATTATCCGACAGAGTCCAATCACTCGCTACCGGGATGAGCCAAGAACAGTCCCCGACCGGCCCACTCAAAGTCATTCCAAGACCGGGCCAACCCGAGGTCCCAAATCCGCCACCGCCCGTAGAGCACATTTGGTGGGATATTTGTGATCGTCCCGATTGCCTTGAAAGGGACTATCAGAATTTGGATACACGAGGACCGTCCTCCTAAGAAAAAGAAAATTTCCTCCCAAAGAAAATTGAAGGAGAGATTCGAGGCCGGTGATAACAAGTGTGGGAACGCTCGGAGAGCCATCCGGGGATTTGATTATTATGTACTCTACTCCTGGGCCGCCTTCCCCAAAGCAAAAAGGGGTGAAAGAACGTAAAAGCCTTGCCAACGACGGAATTGAGACCTTCGGATACCGAGTACCGTTGCAACGTAAGTCCAACCCCAGGGTCGCCCAAGGTTCAGCTTGTCCAGCCTCCCGAATATACACCGATGAAGAAGAAAACCGACGCGGGCCCGGCGCTCCCACTCAATCAACATGTTGACTAGAGATGGCAACCGCCACAAAAGGCATCAAGTATAACCCGGGGGCTTCGGCAAAGACTACGCCTCGCAAGAAAAAGGCACGAAGTGACCGGCTTGATGACTCTCCGTCCCGAGACAAGGACCAAATCTATGATCCTCACCTATATGGGAGCATGATCACCTTCGCGATGAAGATTTGCCAAGAGATATCTCCCAACACAATGAAGCTTTGTACATCACTATTCGGCTCAATACCATGTCACTCCCTGGGGTATTAGTGGACAATGGATCATCGGTAAATGTCCTTCCTCTCAGCATGATGAGGGCCCTCCGCATAAATGAAAGGCGCGTGATCCCATCTACCCGGACTGTCAAAGCCTACGACGGATCGTCTCGTCCCCATTCTGGGACGGTGACTCTGGAACTCGGTACGAAACCCAAATGGTGCCCGCGAAGTTCCATGTAATGGATATCCCCTCCGAGTTCACAGCCCTACTAGGGCGCCCTTGGTTGCATCACATGAAAGCCATAGCCTCCACTCTCCACCAATGCGTCAAATTCATCAACCGGCAGGGAGACCTCGAAGTCATAAGGGTGGCAGCTTCCTCATAGGGAACGAAGCTGAAACAATAGCCAAGAACGCCCACAGTCAAACACCGGGGCTACATCCTTCAAGAGGCAAGTCTCGCCAGCATCCTTTGGAATCCAGCAATGCCAACTATGTCGACACACTCAAGCGAGCGGACTCCGAAGAAGTTCGATTCATCAAATTCAATTGCTATTTCCAACACTTGGAGGCGTACTGGAAGGAAATGCTGAACACCGCCGTGATACAGGCACACAAGTCCCCGGTCCTCAATCACAGATTTGTCAGCATTCTGCAAACCCATTCTTTGGCCTCGCCGGGCGAGGAGGTTTTCATGATAAAAGTCAGCAAACACCGACAGACTCGGCTCGAATCTATGAACGTCGTGTGGGACGTCCTCCTTGCTGAACTACCTGCCAAGCCTTTCCGCTCGAGTATGGGACATGAGATTTTTCTAGCCGCTCACCGAGACGCAATGCGTCCTTACATCTGGATTGAGCGATCAGATTATGACGAAACGGAAGTCCCCAGAATTGAGGAAGATCCCTACATCCACATGCTCAGTTCTCAGATGCCAAACACAGTTGATTCTGGTTCAGACAAAGAGATGATAGCAACGACTGAAGAGGGAGCACAGAGACCATGCCTTTCCCGAGTTGTGAAGCCACCAACAGCGATGCCGCTAAAGAATTGGGAAACTCTCTCAGGCCCGTCCGCGACCAAAGAGGAAATGATCACCAAGCTTGGATTGGTCCCCCGTCCTTTCGTGTCAACCTTTGTAAAGTCCTCCGAGTCTCTCATTGTTGAGTTCGAGTCTCTCGAGTCGTCCGATGGCCTCACGCCTGAAGACTACGAGTCTGTAGCCAACGTTGTATTCCCCTTCGTCTTCAATGAAATGATGAACCTTTCTGAGTATCCCTTAATTGCCACTTTAACTAATGATGAATTAACTAATAATCTAAAAACAGTTAATAACGATTCACTAGAGGAAGAGGCAGACACATTAAATGAACAATATATCAAAGAGATCTTTAAGCAGGTTGTCCGGAAAGAGGAAAATCGAGCCCAAGCTGCCGAAGAGATTTTGACAAATGTGAATTTGGGAACTGCGGAAGAGCCTAAAGAGACGCAGATTGGTAGTTTCTTTGAAGGGACTGAAAGGGTTGCCCTAATCGAGCTGCTAAAAGAATTCGTGGATGTGTTCGCATGGTCCTATAAAGATATGCCAGGCCTCGATCCTTCCATAGTTGAGCACCGAATACCGCTCGACCCAGAAGTCAAGCCAGTAAAGCAGAAGCTAAGAAGAATTAAGCCCGAATGGTCCTTACAAGTGAAAGAGGAAATAGAAAAGATGCTCAGGGCAGGGTTCATCAGGGTCATTGAATACCCAACATGGCTGTCCAACATAGTGACGGTGACCAAGGCCAACGGAAAAATCCGATGCTGCGTAGACTTCAGAGACTTGAACAAAGCCAGTCCAAAAGACGATTTCCCCCTGCCAAACATCGACATCTTGGTAGATTCCACGGCCAACCACGAAGTCAAATCTTTCGTCGATGGTTTTGCCGGCTACAACCAAATCAAAATGGCAGAAGAAGACCAAGCCAAAACAGCCTTCACAACCCCTTGGGGCACATACTGCTACACGGTCATGCCATTCGGACTAAAGAATGCTGGGGCTACGTACCAGAGGGCAGCTACAGCGCTGTTCCATGACATGATCCACAAAGAAATTGAGGTCTATGTGGACGACATGATAATACATTCCAGAGGATCAGATGGCCAGCACTTTGTTGATTTGAGAAAATTCTTCGGCCGCCTCCGAGACCACGGCATGAGCTGAATCCGGCCAAGTGCACCTTCGGTGTAAGACGAGGCAAGGTACTAGGATATATGGTGACAGAACGGGGAATCGAAGTGGATCCCCAGAAAATCAAGGCGATAGTTGAAATGAAGCCACCACGGACACTGACAGAAGTGAAATCCTTCATGGGAAGACTGCAATACATAAGCCGCTTTGTAAATCAGCTGACCTCGATCTGCGAGCCAATCTTCAAGTTGATGAAAAAGAATGCCTACACAGAATGGACCCCAGAATGTCAGCTTGCCTTTGAACAAATTAAGGCATACCTTGTGAATCCCCCGATTCTCTGCCCACCACATCGGCAAAAGCCACTCTTGCTATATCTCACTGTCACGGATACAGCAATTGGGGCTATGCTAGCTCAAGAGAAAAAAGATTCCAAAGTCGAAAACGCCATCTATTTCGTAAGCAGAAAGCTCCAAGGAAGCGAACTCAATTACTCTGCTTGCGAGAAGACTTGCGCAGGTTTGGTCTGGGTAGTGGGAAAATTGAAACACTACATGCAGTCTCACCCGATACATCTTGTTTCAAGGATAGACCCCATCAAATATCTGTTCGACAAGCCTTCCATCTCCATGAGATTGGCAAAATGGTCGTTCTTTTTGGCCGAATATGACATCGCTTATGTTTCAAGGAAATCCATAAAAGGACGCATAATGGCAGAACATCTGGCCGATTTCCCAAGTGATGAGTCCCGAGGACCTGAACCTCAATTTCCCGATGATGGAATCTTCGCTCTAGAAGGAGAAAATCGCTGGCAACTCTTCTTCGACGGGGCGTCAAACAAAAGGGGGAACGGGATAGGAATGCTTCTGGTCGATCCTACTGACGAACACACCCCCATGGCAGTGAGCGGCTGAACTTCGAAGTCACCAACAACGCTGCGAATATGAAGCTTGCATAGCTGGGTTGGAAGCCGCCCTTGAAAGAAATATCAAGGAATTGGAGGTGTACGGTGACTCGCCTCATCATCAATCAGGTCTCTAACAAATGGAAGACCGTGGATCCGGGTTTGCAGAAGTATCATGCTTACATGGAAGAGTTAGTAACTCAATTCAAAGAAATCAGCTTTCATTACCTGCCAAGAGACCGAAACAGGTTCGCAGATGCTCTGGCTACACTAGCCTCTCTTGTCGAAATACCTGAAGGAAAGTCTGTTAAACCATTCAGAGTCGGGAGAAGAGAAAACCCCGCCTATTGCTTCGAAATTGAAGCGGAAGCCGAACTGATCAATGATCCCTGGTACACTCAGATTTACCAGTACCTGAAGAATGGCGAGGCCTCTTTCAAAAACGAAGATGGGGAATATAAAGAAGGAATCAAAGCAAAAAGTCTCTCAGCCCTGAAGCGGCTCGCCTCCCATTATGTTCTTTTGGGAAACATGTTATACAAAAAACGTTATCAAGGCCCCCTCCTGCGATGTATCAGCAAACAAGAGGCTACCGAACTCATGAAAGAAATACATGGTGGTACCTGCGGCCCTCACATGAATGCTCGAGCTCTGATGCAAATCATACTGAGAATGGGGTATTTTTGGATCACCATGGAAGCCGACTGCATCCAGTTTGTCAAAAGCTGCGACAAATGTCAGCGATACTCAAATCTTAATCACTTGCCTCCTCACGAGTTATACTGCATGACAACCCCTTGGCCTTTCGTCACTTGGGGAATTGATGTCATAGGCAAAATCACACCATCAGGCAGTAACGGCCACGAGTTCGTCCTGGTAGCCGTGGATTATTTCACCAAGTGGGTTGAAGCCAAGTCCTACAAAATCCTCAATTCAAAGAAAGTCGCCCTCTTCATCAAAGAAAACATCATGTGCCGATACGGGTTGCCGGCCGAAATCATTTCAGATAATGGATCCCACTTCGAAGGGGAATGTGACAGGTTGCTGGCAGAATTCCGAATAACCCGTCACAAGTCATCACCCTACAGGCCCCAAACCAACGGAGCCGTCGAGGCAGCAAACAAGACTCTGGAAAATATCATCCGGAAAATGGCTGTCCAAGGTAGAGATTGGCCCGAGAAGTTACACCTGGCACTCTGGGGCTACAGAACATCAGTCAGAACGGCAACTGGGGAAACACCTTTTGCCCTCACATACGGAATGGAAGCCGTACTCCCAATCGAGCTGGAAATACCCTCGCTCCGTATACTGCTGGAAAGCCAGATCAACGAGGTCGAATGGCTCCAGAGTCGCCATGACGAATTGGCCCTACTAGACGAACGCCGACTGAAGGCCATGGAACACATCCGGGCCTACCAAGGAAGAATGGCCAGAGCCTTCGACAAGAAAGTAAAGCATCGGGAGATCCGAGAAGGCGATCTCGTTCTAAAAGAAAAACCCCCAGTCCGTATCAACCCTCTCGGCAAATGGGAGCCTGTATGGGTCGGGCCATATGTCGTCCAGAAGATCTTCTCCGGAGGAGCCATGCAACTTGCGGACCTCGACGGGAATCCCTTTGTACACCCAGTGAATGGTGACAAGCTGCGCAGATACTACGCGTAAAAAAAAAAACAAAAAAAAAACAACAAAAACAAAAAAAAAATCAAACAAAAAAAAAAACAACAAAAACAAAAAAAAATCAAAAACAAAAAAAAAAGAGTGCTAAAAGAGTAATACCCAACTAGGTTAGAAACCCGAAAAGGGCGGCCTAGGTAAAAACAGGGTTGCACCAAAAAAAACACAAAAAAAACACAAAAACAAAAAAAAAGAGTGCTAAAAGAGTAATACCCAACTAGGTTAGAAACCCGAAAAGGGCGGCCTAGGTAAAAAACAGGGTTGCACCAAAAAAAAAAAACAAAAAAAAAAACAAAAAAGAGTTCACCAGGTTGAACTACGAAGACCTGAGCTCCTCAAAATGAGGGAAACGTAGGCAGGAAACGGTTCGGTCTAAAGCACAAATAAAAGCCATACTTTGGCATCAATACAATTGATCAGACCATGAAAGCGTCTCGAAAAACTCTAAAGCAATTCAAATATTCATTACAAGTTAAAAGCTCTTTGATGAGTCTAAGCCCGATTCATTCCTACAACTGGCAACCTGCTAAAGGAAAACTAAGATACATAATCAAACTAATGTGTCTGTCATGGCAAGAAAGGGATACTTGGAAACCTCAGAGTCACTCCAAGCCACTCGTGCTGGTCTCTCCCTTCTTCTTCCCCCTCCGAGTCTTTCTCTTCTGAACCGGAAAAATGTCGGTATTCCTCCTGCAAGCTCTGGTATGGGAACAGGGTCTATCAAACCGGCCTCTCAGGGCCTTAGTAGCCCTAGCGTCATCCCCTCATCTCCTGTAACCTCAAGCTCATAACATAGGAGCCCTCCTCTCCTGTCTCTTGACGTAAGCCTCATAGTCGGTCAGCGTCTCCGCTCCTGTCATGAGGGTTGGCCCTCGCCTCGGCCCTCCTCCTCTCAGAAACAGTCTGGTCCTCCGCACCCATAATGGCCTCACGCCGTCTCAAAATAGCCACCTGAGTCTCTCCCAGATGCCCCTCGTACCAATCCAGGTACCAAGTGGTCAGGAACACCGGTCTCGGACGCCTGAGAATGACCCGAGGAGGAAAGGCATCATACCTCCATGCTCGGGAAAGAAATGGAAACACCGAGGGATCATCCATGGAAACAGGAGCCACCACCCTGGTGGCTACATCATCAAAGCCCTCCAAAGGAACCTGCTCCAAGCCAAACTGCCTAAGGACCAGAGCCGGAATGTAGAAACTGGACTGAGAAAGCCCCGGAAGCATAACCACATGGGACCCGTCCTGAAGCACTCTGCGAGTCTCCACCCGCCAATGAGGCACCGACCATCTGATATCTTCAGTCTGGCGACCCGCCATCCAACGCTCCCACGAGCCCTGATCATCAAAATCTACATCAACACCTCTCCTGGCAAAACTCCAAGGCCTGATCATATCAGAGGTTTCCCGAAGAACCCCCAAACGCTCCATCAGCCACAGGGTCAAGAGAAACGGGCTGCCCCCGTGCATGTACCGCCGTCCGGTAGCTAATCTGTCGAGAGCATGAAAAGTCTCCCCAAGAATCAAAGGAACGACATCTCTGCCCAGGCGACAGTGAACGACAACATCCAGCAGAGACCGATGGCAAATCCCAAAGGAATAGACCATGAACAGGGTGCCAAACATACAAAGTGCAAAGGCATCCCAATAGGCATCATCCACCAAACCTAGGCCCCTAAATCTGTCGGGAAGACCGGAAATATCGAAATGATCGGGACCGCGGATCATGCCTCGTGCTTCCTCCGGGGAAAGATGAAGAAGGTTGCACAACTTGTCAACAAAAGAAGCTCCTCCGGACCAAGGAACCGCTATCTCTTCCACCTCCGGACCTCCAAGCAAGGCCCGAAATTCTTCCACAGTCGGAACAATCTCGTTGAAGGAAAGGCAAAAGACATGCCTTCTAGTATCCCAAAACGAAGAAGAAGCCCTTAAGAGGTCATAATCCGGAACCAATTCTTTGAGAGACCACAAGCATCGTACCTTGTACCGTTCTTCAAAGAAAGACCTTCTCTCATGCATAATTTCCCGGGACCAATCCTTGAACTTGTTGAAAAATGACATTTGGGACTCTTGGGATAACTTTGAGGGAGCTTTTCTAAGGTTTTCCATGGTTTTTTCTCTCTTCCTCCCCGAAAATGGCTGTTTGGGCTGGAGGTTGAAGAGGATATTTGAATTTGAAATAAAGCAAGACCAGGTCTGGACCAAAATTAAAGGACACTGTCAGATGCAGGATTCCTCCGCGCGGATGGGATTGCTTCCCAAAAAAAATGGCAGTCCAAGCTGCTACACCAAAAAGGGAATATTGTCCCAAGTTGCTCGAAACTTGTGCAAAAACCTCCCCAAACCAGTCCATATACCAAACACCCTTGCAAAAAAAAAAACCAAGGCTCATGCAACACTGCATTCATATTGCATTGCATTCATAAAATAAAATCCTAAATTATTACATTCCAAAAAAAAAAGAGAGTGTACAAAAAAAAAACAACAAACAAACATAAATAAAATCCTAAATTATTACATCAAAAAAAAAAAATGTGCATGATCTGTACAAATCTAAATCTCAAAAAAAAAATCAATCGGAGTCTCCAGCACCCGATGTCTCCCCCCGGCCCCTCTTGCGACTCGGGCCCGCCTCATAAGAGCCCCTGAAAGTCTCGGGCTCAGAATCGTCCTCATCTCCAGAAAGAGGCTCGTCGGGACCAACCGGCACACTCTGATAGGGTAAACCCAGATCCCTGAAGAAATCGAATCCGAAGGTGAAGGCGTCCGACTCCTGAACATACGGAGACGACCCACCATGCCGCCAGACGTGTCCCTGCCCGTGCGGATCCCCAAGAATGACGTGATCCGAAGGCAGTGCCGCGCGGTGATCAATGAGAGGAGAAAGAGGGGTCTCGGAAGAAGTCTCCGAGGGAATAGGAGAAGCCTCCCGTCGGACAGTGCCGCCGTGGTCTCCTCGCCCTAGCCTGAGGCGCCCCGCAAGCAACCATCCTCCGTATGAACCTCTTGGCTCCGATCACTTGCTTCGTCAGTGTCTCGACGACCACCTCCGAAAACTGCACAAAAGCAAAAGCGTCAAAAAAAAAAAGAAGTGATGCTAGAGATGATGAAACAAAAGAAAGAAAAGAAGGGGAAAAGGTGAAGCCATACCTTCATACCCGGACGAGGCCGGAAAGCTCGTGGAAGCCGCTCGGGCTGAGGGATCTGCACCCTCAATCGGACCCCATCCTGGATGTAAGAAAAATCCGTCCGAGGGTACCGCGGGATCCCAAGCCCCTCCCTCTCTAAAACCTGAGGCATCCTCAGCCTCCTCAAGACGAACGTCGCATATGGCTCGATCGCCACGAAGTCCGAGAAGTGCTGACCTGCTCGGTAATCATCCCAGGTCACGGACCGATCGCTCGGATGCATCATATCGGCGGGAGGCTCCACCGGTGTCCTCAAAGGCGAGTTCACGCCATGCTGGCGCGTCACCCTCTCTCCCAGATAATATGCATCGCAGGTCAAACCCCTCAAAATCCTCCGCTGCACTGTCCAGATCTCAGCGCCCTTCAGCTGCGCTACCTCAAAGCGATCCCAGGGGAAGAATATCATCCCCTCATCCGTCTCGGCCTCCGTCAAAGGAAGGCAATCCGCGTACCTGAGAGTCGTACGCCCCCTGGAGCTTATCTTTTCCCGGGCAGGCTTGGACCAAGACTGCATGGCCGGATACGCCCCGACGTACGCCTCAGGCTGCCTCCACACCGTGACGTGGAAAAACTCCAACGCCCATACCTGCGAAAGGTAAAAATCCAATCAATCCAGTGCAAATAAAAGTGCGTGCTCAAAGGAAAGAGGGAAAGCAAAAAGAGAGCTTATACCTCCAGAGCAAACTCGAAGCAGTACAGGGAGCTCACAGCCTTCCGGCTGTATCTATCAAGAGCGAAGTACAGCTCAGCCAGCCCGGCCTCCCCCCAGGAAATATCTCCAACCGTCTCCATGTCCTCCAAGGACCTCAGCAAGGCAAAGACTGCCGTCCCCTCAGCATGCCCAAAGAGCGTGCTCGAAAAGGTAAACCAGAGGAAGGACCTAGCAATCTGCTCGGCGCTAAACCTATCCTCCCCAGCCTCGTAACTCGCGATGGTCTCCACAATCTTACCGAAGACCACGGCATACTCCATCCCCATCCCCTTTTTGGGAATAGGGGAAAATCCAAGAAGAGCCTGCAGATCAGCATCGCTGTAGCCATCTCTCCACTCAATGCTGCGTCCATTGAAGGACAGACCCGTGATCGCAGCATAGTCAGAAGGCGTAACAGTCGCCTCGCCCCAGAAGAAGTGGAAGGTGTGGGTCGCGTCCCACCAATGCTGCGCTAGAGCAAACATCAAGCCCTTGCACTTAGGGAACTTGACCAGTCCCCTCAAGCACTCGACAAACTCCCAGAGCCCCGTCTCGACAACGATCTGTCTCGGACTCGGCAAAGCTCCTCGGCCCGCATTCGGAAGCCGGTCCCACAAGTCAATCACAGACTCCACCGATCCTCGAGTCTTCATTTTGTTCAGCTGCTCCGTCACAAAACGGTTTCCGCCCTGTAAAAAAAAAAAGAGAAAATGTCAAAAAGATTGCATTTGCATTAAAAAAAAAAAAATTTCGACAGCATAACAGCATACAATGAGCATAGCCCCATTTTTCTCGCATGAAAGAAAACAATTTGCAAGTCCCAATGCATTCATCAAAAAAAAAAAGAGGATGCATTCCTACGGAAGTAAAAACTCCGTCCCATTTTCAAAAAAAAATGCATACATACATATCATCCATCTTACATGCAACGGGAGGAAAAATCCGTCCCACTTTTCAAAAAAAAAAATCCTAAACATACATCTCATATTGGCAAAATGCCCATTCTTTCCAAACAAAATGCATGCATTGCATCATCATTCACCAATATCAAAATTCAATTTCAAAAAAAAATCATCATCAAGAACATGCAATATTCAATTTCAAAAAAAAAAAATCACAATTCTTCGAATTTTCACATGCAATTTTCGAATTAAAAAAAAAATGTGGCAAAAATGCCAATTCTTTTCCCAAGCAAAATGCACATTTTTGGGACACTCACAAATTCATTGCAACATTGCATATCATCAATATCAATATTCAATATTCAAAAAAAAAAATTCAAAAATCACCCAAAAATTTCAAGCAAGAAATCGACAAGAGGATCAAGAGGATTCGAAGTATACCGTTCGGAGATGCGGATCCGAAGCCCAATGTTGCCAAGCATCGGGGTAATGCTCCTCCTCGACCGATTGCGAAAGATTGTAATGCCTCCTCATCCGGACGAGCTCCAATCGCCTCTCCGCTATGGGACCACGCCCTTGGCCTTGAAAAGCGCCTTCCCCGTGTTCCATTGCTCAAAAAATCGAAGAAATCGGACGAATTTTGAAGCTCCTAGGCCAACAATGGCGGCTCTGCTCTCTCCCTCTCTCGTCTGTGTTCAAAAAATTGAATAGGGAAGAAGAAGGGCGTTGGCCCCATTAATACCCCTGACTTTCCATCCCTATCCGCGCGGATAGGTTTGCAAGGGTCAAAATGACCCTTTTGCCCCTTAAAATTTCAGGACTCTGCAATTCAGTCCCCAACTTGACAAAGTTAACCAAAGTTAACCAAAGTCAGCCCCTTGTCAAGAAAATTGCCCCCGGCAGTAAAACGTAAGACCGAGTGCCCCGAGAAAGATAACGAGATCCCGTATCTTTCATCAAAAATCTTCCCCGGCAGTCAAACGTAAGACCGAGTGCCCCGAGAAAGATAACGGATCCCGTATCTTTCATCAAAATTGCCCCTAGAGTCAAACGTAAGACCGAGTGCCCCGAGAAAGATAACGAGATCCCGTATCTTTCATCAAAATTGCCCCGGCAAGAAACGTAAGACCGAGTGCCCCGAGAAAGATAACGAGATCCCGTATCTTTCATCAAAAATCAGCCAACGACAGTCAAACGTAAGACCGAGTGCCCCGAGAAAGATAACGAGATCCCGTATCTTTCATCAAAAATCTTCCCCGGCAGTCAAACGTAAGACCGAGTGCCCTGAGAAAGATAACGAGATCCCGTATCTTTCATCAAAATTGCCCCCGGCAGTCAAACGTAAGACCGAGTGCCCCGAGAAAGATAACGAGATCCCGTATCTTTCATCAAAATTGCCGAGTGCCTCGAAAAAGATAACGAGATCCCGTATCTTTCATCAAAATCTTCCTCGGCAGTCAAACGTAAGACCGAGTGCCCCGAGAAAGATAACGGATCCCGTATCTTTCATCAAAATTACCCCCGGCAGTCAAACGTAAGACCGAGTGCCCCGAGAAAGATAACGGATCCCGTATCTTTCATCAAAATTACCCGGCAAAAACGTAAGACCGAGTGCCCCGAGAAAGATAACGGATCCCGTATCTTTCATCAAAATTACCCGCAGTCGACGTAGATCGAGTGCAGAGAAAGATAACGAGATCCCGTATCTTTCATCAAAATCTCCCGGCAGTCAACGTAAGACCGATTTCCCAGGACGAATACGTCCCGATTTTCCCAGCAAAGGCTAACGAAATCCCAGCAAAGAAAGTTAACGGAATCTCAAAAGCCAACGAAATCTCGAGTAAGACTCGAACTACGAAAGGGCTTGATTCCCACTAGGGATACGTAGGTAGCCTATCATTAGGTCCAGCCCCTCGACCAAAACGGTCACCCTCTCCTTCGGCAGCAGACAAAGTCCACCGAAAGGCCATTTCAAATTAAGGTCCGAGGCGCCTAAAAAGCCATCATCATTAAGGTCCGAGGCGCCTAAAAAGCCATCATCATTAAGGTCCGAGGCGCCTAAAAAGCCATCATCATTAAGGTCCGAGGCGCCTAAAAAGCCATCATCATTAAGGTCCGAGGCGCCTAAAAAGCCATCATCATCAAGGTTCGAGGCGCCTAAAAAGCCATCTTCAAGGTTCGAGGCACCTAAAACGCCATCTCCAAGGTTCGAGGCACCTAAAACGCCATCTCCAAGGTCCGAGGCACCTAAAACGCCATCTCCAAGGTTTGAGGCACCTAAGACGCTATCGCTAGAAAGCGATAAATCGCAATCATCCCCAGCAGGGCGGATACCCGTCAGACCGAAAATGGTCATTCCTATCCCCAGCAGAGCGGATAGCCATCAGACCAAAAATGGTCATCTCTTATCCCCAGCAGAGTTTCTTTCCAGTAACCGACTGTAGAACTCGCTCACCAGGTTCGAGGCACCTAAAACGCCATCATCTCCGGGGTCAAAGACCCGAACTACGGCCGGCTTGATTCCCATTCGGGATACGTAGGTAGCCTATCGCTAGGTTCAGCCACCCGATCACTCGATCATCCTGCCAAATATGGAGCCTTACTCTTATCGACGACCCCGCTTCCTTCGAAAGCGCCGTCGCCGAGGGGCTACTGTAAGTGCTCCAATTTGAGCTTGTTAGAATTTTCGTTATAAAATTAACGAAAGTTATAACAATTACTAACATTCCTAACTATCCTAACTTTCCTAACAAAGTGAGGGTAAAATGGGCATTGTTATTTAAGGTTAAACCTTAAAAAGAATCTCAAAAAAGAAAAACAAATGAAGAAAACCAAATATAGCAATGCTGGAAACAAAAACTGGCTGGTCAATTTGAATTTTGAAAAAGATTATTCTTCTTGTCCAAAGCTGAAGCTGCATTTAATGAACAGTGCACGCTGCCTGATCCTATCCGCGCGGACAAGTATGTAATTTTCAGAGGGCTATAAATTGAGCCCTCCAGTCACAGAAATAAGGAGGAAGAACACAATAGCAACGAAGTTCTGGCGAAATATAGAGAGAAAACAGTGAGAATTCTCAAGAATTGTCACCTTTTTCTTTCCAATCTTTCCCAACTCATACTCATCCACTCACTCTCATATTAAAGCCCTAAACACTCATACACTCAAGCCAAACACTCAAGAACACAAGGAAGATTGGTAAACCCTCCTCTTCCTAACCCTAAATCTCATCCATGCATGCATCTTCAAACTACAAAATGTAGTTCTTTCATCTTCTTTCTCTAGATCTAAGAAGATCACCATGGAAGACCATCTCCATGGATGATCTTCTACAAAGATCAACATTATTTTCAAAAGCTTTTCTTGCTTACTTGCAAAAATGCACTTTCAAAACCCTAAAAAACCATTTTCAAGCACTAAATCTTGATTTCAAAGGGTAAAATCCCCCTCCCCAAGCAAATGAAATGCTTAGTCCTAATGTACCCCAAGGATGGTTTGGTATAGTTGATTCACCACTAAAATGTCTAGTGATCACTAACCAAAACCTAGGGAAATGGGGACAAGCATGGATGCAAAACCCCCCTTAAAATCATATTTTCTTTCTTGAGAAGTTGCTGTCCAGTAGCAATTTTCTCAGACCTCAGTCCATGGTCTTAATTTTTGGACACAGATGAACTTGGAATTTGGTGTTGACTACAAAACACTTTTTGTAGCCAACATCCAGAGCTTTCCAGACATATTTTTACCTTATTTTTTGGGTGAGTAAAACTCCTCTTTTCAATTTTTCTTTCAGAGGCTAGTTCATCAGCTTCTGGGAATCCAGATCTCATATCTGAAGTTTCCAGAAGGTTTTGACCCCTCAAATCTTCTCCAAAATGGAAATTTATTTCACAAAAAGTTTATTCAAGGAGTCTAGAGAAACTTTCATTCTCTGAGTTCACCCAGATTATGAAGTTTTAGGACCCTTGAATCCATTTCAAAATCAGGTGTCTGCTGCCATTTCCTTCTGGCAGAAGTGACTTCTCAACTTCAAAAGGTTTTTTGAGTACCAAATCTCAAACCAAAAATTCTCCAAAAAATCATGGGATCAGTTTAAAGTCTTAAAAAGACATCCCAATTTTTACTTTTTCCAGTTTCAACTTATTTTGGCCAAAACACACATACACACACACACACAAATGATTTTCAGCTTGGAAGACTCGTTTTACGAGGCGCGTCGGGTGCACACTAACGTCCTTCCCGACGCGTAACATGACCTCCGAACCTAAATCTCTGATCTCGGGCTTTTTTCAAAGTTTTGGCCCTTCAAAATTAAAATGGCGTGGCGACTCCGTTTTTTCCGGTTTTATTTGGTTTTTTCAAAGAAACGCGAAAATCGAATTTTTCCCGCGAAAAAGGCAACACATCGTTACACCTACGAACCTCAATGTGTCTCCAGGCATGGCAATGTCGGTTGATGATCCTCCTTTGGTGACCAAAATGGCGCAACCTTTACCCATTATGGTTTTACCACCTTGACCACATGTTTTGTCAACCAAAAATCCAAAAAGGAAGGCCATTGCTTCCAAACCTACTGGTCATCTCGCCAAGAAAAGAAGCTCCAGCAGGCTCACAGCTATGAGAAACAAAGGTACTTCAAACACATCTTCTGAACCCACGGAAGTATCAGAAGAATCTTCACTTAGGCTCTCCTCCGCCCACGTCTCGGATGAAGACTTCAATGTCGATGCAGAGAAGAGTCAATCTGCTGAAACCTTTGAAGATTGGGGGCTTGAGGAAGAAGAACCTTTGTACGAAGTCGTGAAAAGGAACACAAAGGGCAAAGGGAAAAAGACTGATGTCACAGATGTTACCAAGAAGGCAGTAACACCCAAGGTAATACCCTCTGGTTTTAAGGCTTTGAAATCTTCTGTAAGTGAATTTGCCTACTCTGAATCTTCTGATTTCCTTGAGAAAGAATTTGATGATATGAATGCTGCTTTTCCCAAACCCTACATCTCGTTGGAGTTTTATAGAAAAGAAAATATGGAGTTTTGGTTAAGGCATAGTGACACGAAAATTTTCAAGGAAAAGTTCATAGATGAGGTTGATTTCAAAAAGCATTGGGTTTTTCAGTTCTTGGAAGATAGAAAATTTTAAAGGCTAATCTGCATCCCTCTAAATTTGTTTAGGCGATTGTTAAGAATTTCTATGTCAATCCTCATGCAAACCTAGAGAATGATAAGTCCGATCAATATGGCAAGGTGTTTTTAAGGAACAGAATCTTTTCCATTACCCCTTCTTTGATCAACAAGACTTTAGGACTCTCCAATGTGGATGATGATAGTCCTCTTGTGTATAAAGATGAGATTGCTAGATTTATTTCAAACAATGCAGTGCATGAATGGCCCAAGAATCCCAACCTCAAGACTAAAGTTCATTTTCTTTCTTCCCGTCTCACTTCACTCTTTACCGTGCTACACAATATGTGTATCTTCAATTGGGTCCCTACAACAAATGAGCAATACGTGACATTGCAACAAGCCGAGATTTTATATAAGCTAGAGAAGAACCAAATAGTGAATTTGGGTAGAGTGATTTTCATGCATTTGGCTACGTGGGGAAAAAGAAAGGATATTTCAATGTTTCCATACCCCTCCTTGATTTTCCAAGTCTTGAAAGCTCAAAAAATGCCCATTGAGGAGTCGGATGTGTACACCCAAACCATTGACTACTATACAATTGATACTCAGTTGACTAGAAAGAACACGAAGGGTGTGAGATACACAGATGATCTTCCTTGGTCAAAGGTGAATGAAATAGGGTCAAGTGGTGTGTTACCAGCTCAGGGTGTTACTCGTACTGTTACCCCAAATGTTACTCTGAAATCTCCAAGTGTTTTTTCAGGTACAGATGCAGCTCATGTTTTGGCCAATGTGTATAACTTGTTGGGTAATGCTTCACCAACAATTCCAAAGACCACGGTTTTGGCATTTCTACACAAACAAATTGATGCTATTGCCGAGATAGTGCAAGGTTGGACGAAGCTCAAAGAAATTACTGATGAATTCATTCGGCAGGTTTCTTCCCAAACTGGGGGAGATAGTGTTGATGCTGCTGGTCCAAGCGGTGGTGGTGTAGATGCTAGTGGTGCTGCTGCAGATATTACTGAAGGTGCTAGAGCAGGTGCTGCCTCAGATGCTGGAGATGATGATGGGGAAGAACAGGAAAAAGAAAAAGGTGCAGATGATGAGCATGAAGAGTGATTGCAAACATTTGCATGAAGGTTGATGTTGCCACTCTTGAGGTTGTGGTATTTTGGTTGCAAAAACAATTTACTTTTGTGTTTTGGAACATGTCATAACATACTTTGGTGGTTTGTTTGAACACTTAGGTTGTTTAAACATGGTAGTTGCTCTGATTTATCCTTGGAACAATAGTTTGCTAGTTATTTGAAAAACATATTTTTGGAAAATTTGTTTTGATAATTAGTATCTTTTTGATAAATCATTGTGTTTGTTAACTCCTTGTTTATGGGGGAGTTGATAACTATGGAGTTGATTTGTTATGACTAACACTTGATTGCAGGAATCAGCACTTAGGAGTTTGGAAATAAATTATCAATTAAGGGGGAGATTGTTAGTGCAGACTGTGGGTGTTACCACAGGTGCTGTCACTGACAGTTAGGTGTTACCCGAACTGAAATGATTTATATTGAATAATTCTTTCCATATTATTTTATATCCTAATGTCTAATATTATTTGCAAGATATATGTGTTTTTTAGTCCATATTTCAGGTTATAACATGGTTGGATTAATAGCTAGAAACAAGGAATAAAGTTGTTGAAGGAGTTATACGTAAATGGGAAATTTACGAATAACTTTGCTTGGTCCATATTATTTCTTGATAAATGAAAAACATGGGAGGACCAAGTAATGAGAGTTTTTTCTGTTTATTGAAGAGTACAAGGTCAAGAAATCAAGAGAGTACAAGGTGAGAAAGCATGGATTTGGGCTTCAAGTTTCGGTTGCTACAATGGTGGGAAGTTGGCGCATGAAGTGAGAAACAAGCCAAGAAATCTCTCCACTCTTCTCACACGATCTGAACATCCAAGGCTGTTATTTTTTAGTGGTCTCCAAGGCATTTGAAGGCTATAAATAGGCTAGGTGTGATCACTTGAATATATGCCAAAAATAAGACACACACCTTAGCACAAGAGAGACAAAGTATCTTTGGTTCTTATAATCCTTCCTCCCTTGTAATTCTAACTTAAACATTGTGTGTTTAAGTGAGTGTTGGCTAAGAATAGGATTCTATACTTTGTTTCATTAGTTTCATATAGCATTATCATTATTATAGCAATAGGGAACTTTCGGCTTTGTAATTCTTCTATTTTAATTATAAAGTCTTCACCATCTAGGCACACTCAAGCTATATATTTATATAACTTGAGAAAATTATATCTTGTGTTATTTATTTTCGCTGCACAAATATTTTACAAATTGTTTAATTTTGTGGTGTGTGTGTTGTCCGTCAGTGTGTTATCCAAGGTTTTGGGTAACATCTACGGTTCTCTTTCCAGTGAAGCCTTGACAATTTCAAAGGCTCTATTGGGCTTGACTTCATTTTAAGCCTACTTCTCAGTTCTCACAATTCTTCGAACCAAACAAGTAAAATGTTGGAGAATTGGTGGTTTTCGAGCAGTAATTGTCTAATAACAATTGTACAAGGAAGAGAACAACATGAAACAATATCTATATGAGAAATTAAAGACAAGAACATGAGATTTGTTCACCCATTTCATTCGACAAACTGACCACATCTGGGGTGTACTACTAAGCCATGATATTCAATATTATGAAATATGTTGTGTTACAATCAAAGCTCATGATCTCCCTCCGGAGTCATCCCATCTATCTATGTAAACACACACCACTCATACAGATGCTAGACATAACCTAGGTCATCCATGTAATGCCCTAAGGGAACCCAAAAACATATTAATGCCTCTGACTCTCTTTGTGAATCTCACAGGTTCTCTCTTACTAGTTTCCCCAGTACACAATAATATTGGTTGTCACTTGAATTATATAGGCACCTTGGAAAAGCCCCCTAAACCCTAAAAACAAAGGAATCTGAAAATCAGAAAATCTGGCCCAGCCCACTTTGGCATGGCAAAGTGCCTATTTTGGCATGGTCATGCGAAGCCAGTTTTGCCAGAACAAAGGTTATTGACTTTCTGATCTCCTTCGCACACCCATGCTATGCTGAAGCACGCTCGTGCCAAAAGGTTTTCCACTCTTTTCGTGATTCTTCCTCTTTCCTTCTAGTTTTCATGTTTGACTCCAATTACCTAAAAAAACCATAAATTGTTGATAATATAATTGGGTTAAAAAGTAAAAGTCTTGATGGAATGGGTTAGCAACCAAACCTCCGAATGAGGTCAAGAATTCTTTCGATCCTATTTAAGTTATATTTTCGGTGGGATCCTCAAGACTGATTTCTCTATATATGAAAGAGGGAATCTCATAGTTATGATCCGAGAATGGACCAACTATTTAATCTTGGATGAAAATTTCTTTTACCTATTTCCGATTTCACCATATCAGCTTGCTCACATCCATCATAAAAGAAAATACGTAGTAAACCGATCACAAGAATACTAGTTACAGTACCTATTATCCAAATAGAAATCATTCTAGTAGTATTGGTCATACCGAGATTTCTTCTCAGAATTGTATTGATCACCCATCCCCTCTTAGTTTTGAGTAGGCGAAACCATTATGTTTTGATTCTTCTCCACTTTCTTATTGGCCAATTCGAAATTTTCGGTCATTGATAGTCTCGTTTTACTATTCCACATTTTAACAATCTATTTTTATTTAGACAATAGCCTTAATGACGTATACTTATTACTTATATTACTCCTTGTTCTTCCTTTTTGGCTCTCATCGGTCCTCTCTTCTCTCCCTTTTCTTCATTGATTGACAATTTTGAAAGTTCAATAATTTTAACATAACAATTATGAAAACGGGACAATCATTTTTTAATAAACAAAAATAACAAATTGAAACATACTCCCTCCGTCCCGTCCGACTTAGGACATTCACTCCCGACACGGAGATTAAGGAATACTATTATAATATTAGGAGAGAGAATGAGTGGAGGATGTGTTGTGAGTGTGAAAAATTAAATAGGAGAGAGAATGAGTGGGATAAATAGTGATGGGATTATTGTTGTGAGTATGACAAGTGGGTCCCATTTAATATAAAAGTAATATAAACTTTCCATTTTGGGGCGTCCTAAGTCGGGTGGGACGCCCAAAATGGCAAAACGTCCTAAGTCGGACGGGACGGAGGGAGTATTAAAGGTGACGTTACATTTATCAGCATACATATGTTGTTACGTAGCATGTTGTGCGCTAAGATCTATAAAAGCGAATGTGTTTTTTTAAGCTAAAAATAAGGCAATGTTAGAGACATAAAAAAGTGTACAAAAAGATGGATATTAAATTGTTGTCGGTAGCACTCTAAAAATTAATAAGATTTTCTTGAAAATAATGAAAATAAATTTAAATGATAAAATCAAATTAAAGGTATAGTCGAGACCAGTATCAATACTGTCTCTGTAAGACAAATTTGCCTCGTACAAGTGCTCACGGCATTTGGCAAAATGTCTCTAATATAAAACGTCTTTCGAATTAATATTAAAAGCACTTCAAAATATTAATTTCGGCGAACAACTTTAATGTTTGAGAATTTCCAGACTTGAAGAATAAATTGTTATGCAACAATATGCTAAAGAATGATTTGAGAGATAGAATGGATTTGATGAATGAATTTGTCAAATCCATTGGCCTATTTATAGTTTCTGAAGAGGCAGGGGTGCCTTTTGGTAATGGTCACAATTGCACCAGGTGTAATCTCCACCGTCGGATCAGATTGGATTGGAGATTGCAGATCAGGCGGGCTGAACCAGCACCAAACCCATCTGCTTTGAATCGGTACGGGTCGACCTGGCTCTAACTGCCACCCGAACCCCGATCTGGCGAGCCTTTTCGATCTGGGCCACTCCAGGTCTAATACAAGCTGAGCCCAATCCCGCGTGCAGCCCACCAACTGAACCCTAAGCAGCCTACAACCCTCCCGACTTGACTGAACCTTACCGGACCTAGCCCAAATGAACCACGGACTGAACCACTATCTAGCCGAACTTTGTCAAAAGTTTAAGGCTCCACAGCTCCCATCGACCGATGCGTACGTGCGAAGTGTAAAGTGCGTCCTAAATCGCCCATTATGCGCTTCGCGGGTCTTGTGTCAATTTGGAGCTAGTCCAGAATTGGCACTATTGGGATACTAGTTGCATTGATGGCCAAATGATTCAATTGGTTGTCCAAGGATGAAACAATTTAATAACTCCTCCTTAGATGCTAACATTAATATGATGTCTTTAATCCCCCTTTCTTAGCAATGTGGGATATAATTTTCCAATACCCATTTACTCTTCAACTATTAGTTTAAGTTGCTAACTTTAGACATTAATTTCTCAATCACCTGAAATTGGTTTTGAGAAAATAAATATACCACGTTAATCTACTCCGAATGTAGATTAATAATTTGCAACTTAAATTCATTTTCCATAAAATGAAACTCTTGGAATTTTGGTCAAAGTTAGGTCAAACCTAATTTCCTATACCAATTTCCAACATTCCCCCACATGAATGACAATTAATGCATGAATGCAGATTCGTCTGGATTTTTTTGTGAACCATTATTGCATCTGGAAAGGTAGCGTGTGGCCTTTAACCTTCCGTAGTAAAATACTATCGGATTTACTAGCCATTTGGTAGTGCGTTGCTTTGAACCAATGACTGTATAGTGTAAACTGAGACAACAATACTCACACAATAATAGTTCGAACATTGTTTCGTTCTCACATTTTTGTCCTTTTCGGCCTTGGACCATATCTTAGTTTCATAAGCATTCAATTAGAAGCGTCCATATACTTCTCACTATATAGGTGATCTCCTATCAAAAGTATCCTACCATACTTCACCTTTCCAGGTATAGGAATCATTACAAATCCATTGACTTGACCTCACCACCGTTGTAGGAACATACAATTGGATGGTCTAGGAATGAGTTGAAACAAGTTCCAAGTGTTTCAACCGAATTTTCATAACTTGGTTGTCTCTTTGAACCAAGGTTCTGGGATCTCCAGTTCTCAAGGTTGAGTGTCCGCTATGATCGTTCATTTATTTGTGGATTTTTAAACCCAATCCCCTTACCACTTTTTCCAATTGATCTCTACTTATACCTTTGGTAAATGGATCCGCTAAGTTATCTTTTGACTTTACATAATCAATTGTGATAACTTTACTAGAGATCAATTGTCTAATGGTATTATGTCTACGACGAATATGTCTAGACTTACCATTATACATACTACTCTTTGGCCTTCCAATTGTAGATTGGCTATCGCAGTGTATTAGGACTGCTGGCACGGGCTTTTTCCAACACGGAATATCTTCCAAGAAGTTCTTAACTCATTCGGCTTCTTCCGCTACCTTATCCAAAGCAATAAACTCGGATTTCATCGTGGATCGAGCTATACACGTTTGTTTGGATGATTTCCACGACACTGCTCCTCCACCAATATTAAATACAAACCCACTTGTGGACTTGGAGTTTTTCGTGTCCGATATTCAATTTGCATCACAGTATCCTTCTAATACTGATGGATATCTACCATGAAGTATACCATAGTCTGATGTATACTTCAGGTATCTTAACACCTTAGCCAAGGCTTTCCAATGCTCAGCACTTGGATTACTAGTGAATCTACTTAGTTTGCTCACCGAATATGCAATATCCGGACGTGTTCAATTGGTCAAGTACATCAGACTGCCAATTATCCTTGCATATTCCAATTGAGAAATTGGTTCCCCTTTGTTCTTAGATAAGTGTATACTCAGGTCTACAGGTGTCTTAGAGGGCGGACTGTCATAGGCGTTGAATTTCCAAAGAATGTTTTCAACATAATTAGATTGGAATTGGACTATTCCTTCTGATGTTCTAGAAATTTGTATTCCTAATATAACATCAACTATTCACATATCCTTCGTATCAAAATGTTTCTTTAATAGGCCTTTAGTATTCATGACTAAATCATGATTTTCCATTATAAGCATGTCGTCTACATAAATTCAAATAATAACAAAAGAGTTGTTTGTTCCTTTAATGTATACACACTTATCACATTCATTGATCTTGAAGCCATTTGATAACATAGTTCGGTCAAACTTCTCGTGCCATTGTTTAGGAGCTTGTTTAAGTTCATACAAAGACTTTACAAGTTTACACATCTTTCGCTCTTGCCCAGGAGCGACAAAGCCTTCGGGGTGATCCATATAGATCTCTTCTTCCAAGTCTCCATTCAAGAAGGCCATCTTCACGTCCATTTGATGTATCTTAAGGTTATGCAATGCTGCAATTGCAATGAGAACACGAATGGATGTGATCCTCATCACATGAGAATATGTATCGAAGAAATTATATCCCTCCTTTTATCTAAACCCTTTGGCTACTAGCCGGGCTTTGAACTTATCAATAGTTTTATCTGCCTTATACTTCTTTTTAAGGATCCATTTGCAACCCAACGGTTTGCATCCTGGAGAAAGATCAACCAACTCCCAAGTATGGAATATATTTCACTGTTAATAGCCTATTGCCAGTACAGAGCATCCGGACTAGACAATGCTTCTTTAACAGACGTTGATTCATTCTCTAACATGAATGAAACCAAATCAGGACCAAAGTATTTAGCCACTTTTTCCCTCTTGCTACGCCTTGATTCTTCTTCTTCTTGAGATGAACCATTAGCAGCTTCAAGAGTTCTCTTATTAGAACTTACTTCTTCCTTTCCTTGGATGGAAATTTAGTTTCAAAGAATACTGCATTCCTTTATTCTATAGTCATTCCTTCCGTCATGTCAGGAACATCAGACTTGTGTACTATAAACCGATAAGCAACACTATTGCTTACATATCCGATAAAAATGCAGTCAATAGTCTTAGGACCGATTTTGATTTGCTTTGGTTTGGGTACTACTACCATAGAAAAACACCCCACTCTCGAAGATACTTGTAAGACGGTTTACGATTATGCCGTAATTCGTAAGGTGTCTTTTTCTTATCCTTGTGTGGTATCCTATTAAGAATGTAATTTGCTGATAAGATTGCTTCCCCCTCCCCCCACAAGTTATCGGGTAAGCCTGAACTTATCAACATCGCATTCATCATCTCCTTAAGAGTAAGATTTTTGTGTTCAACGACTCCATTAGACTGAGGCGTATAGGGTGCAATCGTTTGATGAATTATGTCGAATTCCCAACATATATCTTCAAATGGAGCAAACATACTCTCCTCCTCTATCGCTTCGAATCATCTTAATTGTTACATTAAGTTGATTCTCAAATTCATTTTTACAAGTCTTGAAAGCATTTAAGGCTTCATCTTTGCTTTTAAACAGGTATACATAACTATACCTCGTGTAATCGTCTATAAAAGTAATGAAGTACTTTTTCCCACCTCGAGTTTGCACAAACTTTAGATCACATATATATGTGTAAACTAATTCTAGAGGTTTCTTGTTTCTTATCACCGATTGAAATGGCGATTTAGCCATTTTAGCCTCTACACAAATTTCACACTTATTAGTTGAATCAAACTTTGACTTAGGTATCAATTCTTGATTCACTAATTTTCTAATTGTGTTGAAATTTACGTGTTCTAATCTATCATGCCATAAATTAGAACTTTCAGACAAGTAAACATAAGAAACAATGCTTTTATTCTTCACCTTAGGACAGATAACATTCATTACATTCATCTTGAAAATGCCTTTCTCAAGGTAACCCTTTCCAAGGAACTGACCGTTCTTGATCAACCCAAATTTGTCTGATTCAAATACTAGTCTAAATCCGACTTTGCTCAATAGTGAGCCGAAGACAAGATTCTTTCGGATGTTAATGTAAACGTACACTTCTGCGGTGACGTTGAAAATTGCACAACCCTCAACCTTAACCACACCGATAAATACCCCACCGATAAATAGTCAACAAACACCACTGATAAATAGTCAACAAATTAACCTTTCCACTGTTGAAAATTGCACAAGGGAGTGTTGAGTTGAGTGAAGTGAAGTGAAGTGGGACTCGGAGGACGGAAATGGTGTAAAATTGGGATGAAGTAAGGAAATTAACCCGGAAATAAATGTACGTCCTATACTTTTTCGTATATAGGGCGTATATCGCGAAAAAAAAAAAAAAAAAAGATTTGGGTTTGCCCAAAACTTTATATTGAGACTCAAACTTGTAACAACATAATAGAATGTGAGATAATAGAGGCAATAGGATCCTCAGAGGCAAAATTAGTGAACACTTATTATAATTTTCTAGCAGCACCTCCCAACATGAAAGAGGTCTGATCTTCATTATTATCTCCCAGCGTATTCTCATGTCTGCATAAAAAATATTTTAAAGTATGGTAAATAAAAGTAACAACAAAAATGGCTTTTATATGTTTGTAATTCATAACAAAATGGACAAAGAAAAAGGTGCATTAAAGATATATTTGCAAAATCTACCAAGATGGCACTGGATTAATCCTTAATTTTTAATTTTTTATCACAAAAAGGTTTAAAAAAAAAATAATGATTTAGTTGTTTCAACGGTTATATTATTTCTTTTACGTAATCACACATAAGAAACATTAATTTTAAGAATAGTAAATAGAAGAAAATATAAGATTTTAGCGTGAGATTTGAATTTTACCTCTTTCGATCGCCCAACAGATAAAAGGCAAGGAACTTCCTGGATGTATTAGATTTGCTTTCCTAACTCAACTATGCTATGCTATGCTATGCTATGTTATAGATCTAACTCGTCTAAGTAGAATTTGGATTATACACCCAGAGATGCATAGGAAGACAATCTTGAGGAGATACTTATACTAGTTTAGCTCGGGATACGTGTCAAGTTAAAAGATAGTGTTGCGTTTATTAGCCAACACCTGTAACGTGACGTGTTTCGTATTCAGTTAGTTAGCAAGTTGGTCAGAATACGTCTGTAAAATAAGTTGGATACTTGTCAAACTAAGTATGATGTAGGGTTCATCAGTGTACACGTGTATTTGACGTGTTATATGCTCAATCGGCCAAAAGACGTCTGTAAAAGTGGTTGGGTACTGTCAAGTTAAACGGGATGTTGCATTCATCAATCTGCACCTGTTACATAACATGGTTTGTGTTCAATCAAATAAGGTATACTATTATTTCCATTTAATGATTTAGTGAAGAAGAAATAGAAAATTCAGCAGAGGAACAAAGATAGTCTAATATGGACATCTATGTTTTATTTTTCTCTATTTTTTGGTCATAGATATATACTATGATGATAATGTATATCATATACTAACGGATCAAAAACAAGTACTTCCTTTTGTCATTAAATGAATGTCGGAAAAAAATCAAATTTGCACTAGATCAAGAGCAAATTTGAAAAAAAAAAATCGACATTCATTTAGAAACAGAAGGAGTATCATACTTTTTTTTAATATAATTCCTCGTTTACAACTTAAAACAACTAGTTAATTTGTAACACATCTGCCTCAAAATAAATTACCGAAATGAAAATTTGCTTTTGATTGAAAGCAGAACACGGATGAAGTCGTAAACTAAGGGTTCCAACTTTGACCCAAAATGGGTGGTAACATGAATCAAATACATTATACAAGTTGGATATACGGAATTTCGACAATAGTACATATAAACTCGGGCACAGAAGCCAAAAGGACGAATCTGATACAATAAAATGCAAAAGATGTACAGTCTAGGTTCTGTAGGTCGGCGAGGAAGTTTACCCCAGTGCCTGGCAATGAATATTTTTGAAGCAAAAAAATTAGATCCAATCTAGCTTTTCCCAGGATCAACGGCTTGGCTTTGGCACTGTTCAAGAATTGCATTACAAGTATTCATAGCTTTCGCATCAAGGAGACCATGATTCCAAAGTTTGACCATAAACAATCTCCAGCACCTGCAAAAAAAAAAAAAAAAAAAATGAGAACTAAATAATAATGTGGGTCGGTACTCAGTTTATTTGCAAGCTCATTGCAAGGTGGACTTCAATTATAATCATTGTTTTATGGTTAAACCCCAACTAACATGTGTGGAACAAAGACAGACGAAGGTTGCAAAAGCATAGAACGAAAAGTATGAAACTTTTGACCGAAATACATAACATATGATTGGTAATGGAGTGTGTGGAGAACAAAACCATTACCATAGCAAGGCTGGTGCACGGACAAGGTCTGGACCATGCAATTTTGAAAATGCCTCGCATGACCACGGAATATGATTATCTGCTAGTACCCTGACAATGTATATAAACAAAGTTTCCTAGTCAAGTGGGCATATATGAGTTTAATATATACAGTATATATTAATACAACCCTATAAGCTTGTCATCTTCGTTCATGTAAAAGACAATAATAAAGATCACCTTTGCTTTCTCACGAATGAGTTCCAGAGATGCATCATTTGCTTTTCATCCTTAGTAACATCCACAAAATCATCAAGCATCTGCAGAACACCAAAATACATCAGTAGTACTCCGTACTACTTAGAGAGAGAAGAAAAGAAATGTTGTAGATACACTAAACCGTAACCCAAGTATTCCTATCATCAAATGGATTAGGCATTAGAGAAATCTGATACACCCTTTGCCCCCCTAATTGATCTTATTACTTTTTTTGTCGTTAATACAAAAGTATTTTGAGCAAGGTTAATTTAATTATCCTAATTAGTGGTGGATTCAGAAATTTTAGTGTGGGACAAAAAAAAAAAAATTAACGTCACGATTTATCGTTGCAAAAGTATTTTTTGGCAAGTAAATTAAAAAGTCTCATCGAATATCAAATCTGAAATTACTTTTCGAGTCTTTTGGCTTGCTATATTTTTTTAGGATATTTGATGCTTTCAAATTTTAAGTACAACTAAAATCTATTTGATCCTATAATCACAAAATTGAAAACAAAAAGTAAGGAAAGTAATACCATTGTCTTGAAATGAAGGACAAAAACCTTTTCAAATTTGTTCTTAATTAAGACAATTTTTTTAAATATATATATATATATTGGTCATTCAATTTTGGATGGAGGGAGTACAACGAAATATCCCTAATTTTTTTGAAAGTAATTCTAGTAACTCAGAGGATGAAATCATGAAAATTTCAACTCCAAATTGCTCCAAAATCATTGGAAAATCAAAGTAATTATTGATTAACAAGATGAATTGGAGTAAAAAATTGAACTATCTTGATGTTTGCGAAGAATCAAACAACAAGAATATCTTATCACCTCCGTCCCAATTTGAGGTTCATACTTCCCTTTTTATCCATCTCAGTTTAAGGTTCTTGGTTGCTTTTATACACAAATGACAAAGTATAAATAGTGTTTTGAACAATCTTGACCTCATAAAATTTCTATAATTAAAAAAAAAAACTGTTACTCTACTTTTTACCCCTTACTTTATTAATAGTGTTTTAGACAATTATATCCTCAACTCACTACTAATATTGACCCATTTTACCTGAGTTTCCTAAAAAAGTGTGTAAAGTGAAATTAAAAACTTTAAACCGGGACCGATGGAGTATTATTAAAGCCTTAAAAACTATATATATAGAGAGGAAGAAGGTTAGTTTTGTTTGGGGAAAAATTGAAAAGTGAGTGTGGGTCATCGCCCACACTCGCCTAACATAGCACCACCACCGATCCTAATGAACATCTAAAAATTGTTATTGATAGTATTTATAATGGTGTATCAGTAACAAGTTTAAATAAACTTTAAACCGGGACCGATGGAGTATTATTAAAGCCTTAAAAACTATATATATAGAGAGGAAGAAGGTTAGTTTTGTTTGGGGAAAAATTGAAAAGTGAGTGTGGGTCATCGCCCACACTCGCCCTAACATAGCACCGCCACCGATCCTAATGAACATCTAAAAATTGTTGTTGATAGTATTTATAATGGTGTATCAGTAACAAGTTTAAATTTTTCATTAGGATTATTAAATCAATCTAAATTTATTGCTCAAAATACCTTCGTAATAACAAAAAAAAATGGAAGATCATTTCGAGACGGAGGGAGTATAATCTCATAGCTACTGAACAGCCTAGCATTGAATTCAATAAATTACACAAGATGCTAGGGAAGGAAACGAGTAGCTAAAGCATCATGTTCCATGAACCCCAAAGAAGACCAACTACCAAGAAAGAGCAATTTCTTTGGCCTAGTAAATGTACGTTTAAAATAATTCATTTCCATCATGAATGAGGAATACATATATCGCTATTTCCACCCAGCCTAGGATTCAATCCCAGTACTTCACAGAGATTTATCATATGAAGAACCATATAATGTGGCATCAAGAGCTCTAAGCCTAAGATTTCCTACTTATTACATATTTTTTTCAATAGACTTTTCTTATTATATCAGATGAAAACCCCTTGGGAAACTAGTATTTCTTACGGAGCATTTCTTATTATTAGCCAGAGCCTAGAGGACTACAATTTTACAAAGATTGCTTGTTCAAAGATTGAACACAGATGAAAGAAATCTCTCTCGTGTCCCAAACTTTATGACACTTATGACACTATTGCTAAGGTACTTTGATGTTCTCTCCGTCCCGGAGTGATGTTCCCACTTTTTTAGTTGTTAATTTGAATGAACTTTGAGCAATAATTTTAGGTTAATTTATTTATCCTAATGAAAATTTAAAACTTGTTATTGATACACAATGATCAACAACGATTTTTAAATTTTCATTAAGATAATAAATTAACCTATTATTGCTCAATTCATTCAAATTAATAGCAAAAAAGTGGGAACATCATTCCGACTAAGGGAGTGTTATTTTTTTGCAATTACATTGGATCAGGTCATTAACAAAATGGATTATCTGTTTTCAAAATCCAACTTGCTCAGGTACCAGGTTAGCGGATTCCGATTCTAACCGGGCAATAAGATTAAAAAGCTCGAATTATATCCACCGAATTTGGATCTAAATACCCAAGTAACTTAAAGGGGTATTGGAGAAAGATCGTAAATGGAAAGGAGATAATAATTAATACTTACAGCACTCAGGCTCTTTGAGTTTAGCTTGAGTTACTAACTCAAAAGTAAACCACAGCTTGCAAAACAGAGAAAGTATTAAAGCTTCTTAAAGACAATGATTCAGTTACATGCTAATACAAACCCAAGACTGCCCAGAAGTACATCACACATACTAGAATGAAAGCGAAGATAGTAAAATTGAGTCAAGTAATCAAAATATACCCTACGGTCTTCAAAATCAGCAACATCATCATCAACTTCATCCTCACTATCTCGCTCTGAGAGGACTTGCTCCATTGCCATTGGCTACAAATAAATCAGAATTTTTCAGACAATAGATGGCTGGATTCTAAAAGCTGCATTACATAGCTACTGTAGGTCCAAAACGAACACCAGAGCATTAAGTTAATGCTAAAGCTTACACAAGTTCTGGCAGAAAACCTCATAGCAAAAGGACGTTTAAGCAAAAAATTAAAATAATAATAATAATAATAATAAATACATCCAACAAACACAAAAGACAAGATGTACTTTTGGTCCATCCACAGATTAACCTTTCAGACATATTAAAACAAAATGAGAGCCAAGCTACCGTAAAATAATCAGGAATCATGAAACTGTATTAGATTTCACAGAGAAGCATGCCAACAAAATAAACATAGGCATCCGTACAGCTTTCTAAGTTGCTGTTTACAAGGGATCAGATAACTAAAAGCAACTAAGCAGAAACAGAAACAGAAACAGAAACATTTCTTAAGCTGGAACCTTTAATTATTTCAGGGAAAAGAATTAAGTGAACCAAAGGAACTTTGGAGAAAATGACAACTGAGGAATAACCAATGTAAGTTTATCAGGTTGCACCATTTCAGCAAAACTGAGTTTCAAAGGTCACACCATCCATTATTGAAGTCCCATTGGCCAATGACCTTGTCAGACTCCATATTAAAATTTGAAGATATAACCAACACATATACAAGAGCAGGTAAACATCCGGAGATCTGACAGCTATAAAATATTTTCCAGAAAACAAATCATCCTCCCTCCCTCGAAATTAAACATAAATCGGGAATGAAGAGCATTGGGGGTTTAAGCTGACGAAAGAAAAGTCATGTGTTATTTGTTTCTGTTTCAAAATTTATGGTCAAAACATGAAATGTGCAGAGCTTAGAGATAGAGAAGAAATAGACTTTTCTAGGAAGATGAGAGAAACTTGGTGATTAATTTGTGATTTTGGCCAGGAATATTAGTGGTGGTGGGAATAGAAATTTGTGGTGGGTAGCGGTTGAGATATGACTTTAGGGAGGTAATGTCATCGTTACATTAAATATAGATGCCAAACTAACTAGTGACGGCTAAAATAAAGAAGTAAAGTGACGTGAGATGGCAACGGGGGAAAAGATCAAGTGATCAAACTTCAAAGTGATATCCCAGCTTGAGTACAAGGATTAGAGATGGTGTTATGACTAATAAATATGAAAGGATACAAAATATATTCATTGCATGGAAAAAGAAACTCAGGTTGTCACCTGAGCTCTGTGGGAGTGGAAAAATTGTCGCTTCTGCAGGAGCGCACGACTGAAAAGAAACATGGCCAAACAAGATTATTGAAAATATATTAGGTTAGGTGCAACCATATACATTTCCCAATATATCGACAGCAGTAAGAAGAGCAAAGAAACCCCCCTGATTAACCCCCAAAAAGGGGAAATACATGAGAGAGCGAGAGAGAGAGAGAAATACTTCCTAGGGTCAGAGCGTTCAACAGATAGTTTTCTTGTCTTCGCAAATTGTAGCATGGCAGGAGGTGTAAGGTTGATTGCAGGGACAGATTGGACACATTCTTGATCGGCAGAGGAGTGACCAGCGCTCGATAACCCGTTGGCATTAGGGCTATATGTATCACACTCAACAGATTGCGGAATGCCTGCAATAGAAACAAGTGAGCCACAGCAGAAAAAAAAATTGACATCCTAAACCCTAAGCAATAAACCCTAAAAAATCGACATCCTAAACCCTAAACAAGTGAGCCACTGCAGTAAAAACTAGAATATCGACATCTCTACTGTAATTACTATCTAAAACATTTTGGTTGTTCCAACACGTAGTAATAAAACTTTAATAAAAGGGTACAGGAAATGATTTTAACTAGCACTATAAATTTTCAATGTAATGTATTTGGAAGTTTCTTTAACTCAACAATTGTAGCATAAATGTTCCTACCTCAGTAAATAGAAGAGGTGATTATTTCTTTTCAGCCATCCCAACTGAAGAGTGACATTTCCTTTAATATTAATTTTAACAACAAATTGACTATGTTAAACTTCATATGTCTGTTTGCTTGTTTAAAAATATTCCCGCCTTAAATTCAAAACTTGCCACCTATGTTTTGATGGGCAACTTAGGAAATTATTATAATTTCAACCTTCTCTTTTCTTACTTTAAACAAACACTACTCTCTTATCATTTAAAAACAAGAACAACAAAGCCTTAGTCCCAAAGTAATTTGGAGTCGGCTAACATAAGTCCTCATATGTTATCGTGAAAGAAAAGATGTAAGAAAAAAAAAAGTTAAAAGAAGAAATAGGTGGGAAAGAAAAAATAAATAAAATTGAAAATGAAAAGAAGGGAAGTAGAAGAAAAATAAAAATAGTGCTAATAAAAGAATAAATATATAATAGATAGTAAAAATGTAAATAATAATAATTAATAAAAAAAAAATCAACCCCCATAACCCGCTCCACTCTGGTCTCTTGAATACCATATTGTCATCAAATCCACGTAAACTCACTTGACACCATAAGTCCCGAGTTCGAGTCACCTACAGGAAGAATATGGAAACATGTTTAGATCCTCTTTAAAAAAAAAGGAAAAAAATAAAATCCAAATTTGCTTAGGTTTTCCCCTACCCCTCGCCATTTTATCACTTCTCCATACTTAAGGCCTCCTAACTGGTGCATCACGCGATCTCCGTCTCACATGACCAAACCACCTTAGACGATTATCCCTCATTTTATCATCAATTGCTGCAACTCCTATTTTACCCTTGGTCACCTCATTACTCATAGGATCATTTATTGTATACCCACACATCCATCGTAGCATACGCATCTACGCTACATTCATCTTATAAACGTGACAATGTTTCACGGCCCAACATTTAGTGTCATAAAGCAGTGTCGGCCTAATTGCCTTGCGCTAGAATTTTTCCTTTAATGTATGAGGCATGTTGGAATCACATAGAAATCATGTAACAGTCTTCCACTTCAACCAACCTGCTTCAATACTATAAGGCACATCTCCATCCAATTCTCCATCCTTTTGGATAATAGATCCTAGATAGGGAAAAAAAGCAAGCTTGGACAATCTTTCTATCGAATGTAATCACCCTTGTCTCCCTACTTCCAACTCTGCTAAACTTACGCTCAAAATATTCAGTCTTTCTTCTGCTCAGTCTAAAACCTCGAGATTTCAAAGTGTCTCCACAACTCCAATTTTCTTTCAACACCCTCTTTTGTCTCATCAATCAGCACAATATCATCCGCGAACAACATACACCACGGTATATCATCTAGGATTTACCTCGTCAATTCGTTCATTATCAGAGCAAAGAGACAGGGACTAAGTGCAGAATCTTGATGCACATTAATCGTAACAGTGAACTCTTCTTTCTTTCCCAGACTAGTCCACACACTAATACTAACTCCATTATACATGTTTTTGATAATATCAATATATTTCTTAAAAACGCCTATATTTGCTAAATCCCACCAAAGTACCTCTCTTGGCACTTTATCTTACGCCTTCTCCAGATCAATGAAAATCATATGCAAATCTTTCTTTAATCCTGATATATCTTCATGGTTTATTTCATAACATAGATGCCTTCATAGTCTACTTCCGGACATAAATCCAAATTGATTATCCGAAATATTTACAATTCTCCTTAGCCTTTGTGCAATCACTTGTTCCCAAAGTTTCATAGTATAACTCACTAGTTTGATCCCCCGATAGCTGGTACAATCTTGGACATCACCTTTGTTCTTATACAAAGGAATCAGAGTACTTTTCCTCCACTCCAATGGCATTGTGTTACTTCTCCATATCTTGTTGAATAGTGTTGTTAACTAATCTATTTCCCTCACCCCAAAACATTTCCAACCCTCAATTGGTATTCCATCTGGCCTACGACTTTCTTCAATCTCATCTTTTTCATTGCCATTTCCACTTCACTATTTTGAATTATCCGCATAAAATCTCGATTAACCATACTCGAAGAAATATTTATATCTCCAATATTCTGCTCTTGATCGCCATTTAACAAGGTATCAAAGTACGAAATCCATTTATCTTTTATCTCCTTATCCCCGACCAGAACTCTTTGGTCTACATCTTTCACACATTTAACCCTCTCAATATCTCGTGTTATGTTATCCCTCGTACGAGCAAGTCTATAGATGTCTTTTCCCTTTCTTTTGTACCCAATCTATCATAAAGTTCATGATTCACCTTTACTCTTGCATCTCTTATTGTTTTCTTTGCTTCTCTTTTAGTCTCCTTATAGTTCTCATCGCTCCTACATTTTCTCAAAAATTTGTAGCATTTTCGCTTGCTCTTTATTGCTTGTTTTACTTCCCCGTTCCACCGTGATGTGTCCTTACTTTGTGGCACGCTTCCTTTAGATTCTCTAAGAAATTTTGCCACCTCCTTTATTGTATGCTCCATGTTAGTCCAAGTCGAATCTATATCCATATAACCCAACCAAATACCAGTAGTAGTCATCTTAGCTTAAAATCTCTGTTGATTCTCCCCTTGAAGCCTCCACCACTTATAGGGTCTACTTGTGGTTTTCTCTTTCTTGAAATTCTTCTAGTTCGAAATTCAAGTACCACAAGTCCATGTTGAGTTGTTGTACTCTCACCCGGAATAACCTTGCAATTTGTGTAACTCTTTCTACAAGCATTTCTTACTAAGAAGAAGTCAAATCTGACTCGCATTACTTCCGCTCATATAGGTCACCAAGTGAGATTTTCTCTTCTTGAACCAAGTTTTCATTATACTCATGTCATATGCTATCGCAAGAATTCAGAATACCATTTCCTGCTTCATTCCTCTCCCCAAAACCAAAATCTCCATGAATGCTCTCAAGGTCGTGTCGACTAGACCCGACATGTCCGTTAAGATCTCCACCAATGTCTAATTTCTCACCACTAGGTACCGTTGCACTACCTCCTCCAAATTTAACCAAAACTCTTGTCTTATATAGATGCATCCAACCCTACTTGAGGTGCATAGGTACTAATAATAGTTATAATCTCATCACATATCACAAGTTTAATGTCAATAATCCGGTCACTCTTCTTGTACACTTCCACCACATCATTGATATACTACTTATTAATAATGATATCTACTCCATTCTTACCCTTATTATTATTTCCTAAATACCAAAGCTTAAAATCCCAAGGCGATATTTATTTTGCTCTCTCTCGAACCCATTTAGTTTCTTGTAGACACATTATGTGAATCTTCCTCCCCATAATATTCACCACTTCTGTTGATCTCCCTATCAAAGAGTCAATGTTCCAAGTTTCAAACCGCATCCCACTACCCTTACCTTTACCATGGACTAGCTTCTTTACCCGCACTCGTCCGCAATACGGAAACCCTTGCATATTTGACACCACCCCCGGGCGTCGAGGTGGCGCGTCGCTTCCGGGACGACGACCTAGCTAACTTTGCATACTTATCACTACACCCAGGCCTATGATGTGTAGCGCGTCGCTGCTGAGAAAAAGCCTCAATGATATTCATATTATGATTCATGTCATGATAATGTGACAAAAGAGATGAAGAAAAGGTAGGTAAACAAGAATCATACAGTCAGTCTTGTCCCTGGGCTCGTTGATAGCCGCTGGCATGTACGAGTCCAACACAAGGGGGTGCACATATTTTGCTTTCCTAGCTCGGCTCTTTGATTTTCTGCGTCTTAAGGGCTTTGAGCTACACATAAATTCAGTTGCACCCAGTTCAGCTCATCCCACAATGATTTTTCAGGATAAGGAAATCTAAAAAATTAACAACTCCAAATTATTGTGAAAACAGCTGCGTACCAAAAGAAAAAACCTTGTAGCTGAGTCTCATCACCATCAGCACCAATCTGAAGAACATATATAGTCAGTATCAATTTCAGTGTTATACCAGGAGAGTGCGAAATTAATACCAACCACAAATGATAACACAGAAATAAAAATCTCCCTCCACCCCTAAATGAGGGTCGTTTTTTGGTGAAGTTACTAAAGCCTCCCTAGTTAATGACATTTTAGGCTGAAATTGTGTTCTCACCTCAGATTTCCACACATCAGTCTTCACGGATACATTTACAGCTTGATATTCTTCGGTTACCTAAACAAATACGAACGGTGCTAATCATTCTGGCTCAGCGTAAGAAACCAAATATCATGCCAGATTCGTGAAGTTTACATACCCAGAATTCAAAATTGAACAGATCATGAGATGAAGACAGGTGACCTTTCAAACCCTGAAAAGAGATAAATACTTCTATTAAACACTAGATTTCAATGATCAGTACAAAAGGTCATTTGAACAAAAAGAAACAGAAAGGAGACAGAGGAACGTTCACCTTAAAACTTGCACATTTTAACAAGCAAAATGGACAAGAGAAATCTTCTGTAACTGCAAATTCACAAATGGCAGTTACAAATTAAGACAGCGCTGAAGTAAAAGTTTGGCAATAGATGAAATGAGATGATCCAAGTGAACCAATGAGTTTTAGCTCAGGTGGTATCCGGTGTCCATGTAAAGGCTTCCCCATAGGAGAGGTCTTGGGTTCAAAACCCACAAGCCTCATAGGGGCAAGTTGTATCTCTTATTTAGACATGTGCTAGCCTATTTATAGGCCAATTGATGTAGCCTAAGTGGCATTTTATCTATCATTAATAAAATAATGACGATCCAAGTGAAAATCATGGTTATCCAAACACAGCATTATTAACCCATAAAACTAGTACCTTCAGTCCTCTGTAACTTATTGTTGTAGTATCGGTAGTTGAAAATAACATTACCAGCTCTCAATCTACACATATAGCAGCCAATTATTGTTGCAGTCCACAAGCAGCCAAATGAGGATCAAGGAGAAAAAAAGAACAATAAGAGCAGTTATAGCACAGATGAATTGCATAGAAGAGCTAGGAATCATTCTTGTGCATCAATTGCTCAATCCATCCACAAAGGGATATTAATGTAAGCTTTTTTGTAATAATAACGAGGGAATGAAAAATCATAACAAAACAAATTCAAAAAAGGATCACCATATGCTCCTGAAGCATGGACATCTGTAAATGACCCAGATGATACGAATGATGGCCAGTGCTATATTAACAGACAACACTGAGATGCTATCTAACAACCGTGATCAGCATGTAATTTAAGAGTATGAGAGATCACTTTTAAATTGGTCATGTCATGAGCAACTATTTCTTTCCCGAAGATGACAGCGTAAGCTCAATAATGAACACCAACAAGATTATTGATTTCTATCAAACAATAACACATTACTAAATCCAGTAATCTGAAAATGAAAGTGAGAAACTGGGCCCTTATTGCTAGTAGTTAGAGAGAATGCCAACATTACAACAATCTGACCATTTTACATCAATCTCAAGCAGGTAACTTAATTAGCTGGATTAAGTTAGTTTCATTACTGAACCACAAAGGAGTTCGACTTTCAACTCTAACCCGGTATTTAGATCACATACTCCTTTCGTTGAAAAGCATTGATTCACATTTGATAAAAAGAACAAAACAAGAGAGAGGGAGAGAGAGAATTATTACTTGATCATTCTAATCTTCCTAGACAAATGACACAGTGGGTGAAAGCAGATGGATATATGTCAACTCGGTCAGGCATGTTTCCCAGTTACATAAATCTGTTCACCATTTTAATTCTATCCAATCAAAACCTTTTTGCTAAACTAGCTAAATCACATACTATATGATTATCCCCATCCCATGTTAGCTTAGCTCCTCTCTGCCTCACCATTGCAATTAATATTGATGAACTACACCAAACAAGTGCAATGGAAAATAATATTATATGAACTTGCAATGATAGTCGGAAAAAAAAAAATTGATACCCACTACATAAGAGCAAATAAGACTAAATCCAGAAAGTGAGAAATACGAAGAGTACAGGAAATATTACCGCATAATCTGAGACAAGGAAGAAGTAGGATCATCATTGTAGGAATACGAGTTATAGGGAGATTTATCTTTTGCCCCAACCTCTTCAGCAGAAATGATGACAGGCACTAGCTGTGAGGTACTCTTTGGTACCAAAATGTGAAAATGCATAAGTCAAACTGGTTTCAGGCTCATAGTTAACTAGTAGAAAAACATCAACAATTTTCTGGTAGATTTTTTTTAGCAAATGCAGAGTAAAAAGTAGACATACCACAGCATCAAAGTTATATGGTAACTGAAGAGAGATGCATTTTTCTTCATCCAAACTACTTAACTGCAAAACAAAATTCAAATAAACCTAAAAGGAACAGAGAGATAAAAAAGATTAAAAAGAAAAAACATTCCCCTTCCCCTTCCCCTCCCCCTCTTGGTTAGCTATGCAGTTAATCATGCCTAGATGAAGTCTAATGTTCTAGTGATTTTTCAATCACATGGGTATGTACACTCAGACAAGTATTTTGCCCTTTTCTTTTTAACAACAAATATTGAGGCCTTCTTGAAGAGAGGAGGGTGGAAGAAGTAGATGCCAAATGATGAGAGATGGGGAAGGAAAATTGGTCTAGCTTCTTCGCACACCACATACTCAAAATATAAGAACTTGAAAGCATAGATCCTCCTTGGATGAAGTACAAATCTTAAATTAATTGAAGATAAGTTTTCTAGTAGTAGCTTGCAATTCCATCTAAAAAGCAAAATCTTGATTACCAAACCTGTTTCTCGATCTGTGTGTATCCATCCACCTTTGGGGAAGGGGAAGAAGGCTCTAAAGCAAGAGGAAAAATCGGAAGATCACTACATATAAATTAATAAACAAATGACCTACACATTTTCAAATGTTAGTGTCAAAACACTATAAAGAGTCGGTGTAACTGACAGAAGTCATGGTCATCTCTCTTCCGATATGTAGCTATCATGTATCCTCTGACACCTACTGTTATTTGGTCTTTAGCAAAACCAGCTATTTTTTGCCCATAGCTTTACACACATTCAACAGATCCTCACACTTTATGATGCATCCTTACATTCGAATCAAGCTCATTGTTCAAGAAGGATTTATACAGTTCTAATGTATAGGGAGACACAAACAACATATGATACTACCTCTGCAGAATCATACTCCTTCCGTCCCAACAAGATGTTCTCATTTTCTTCGGTGGTCAACTTGATTGAACCTTGACCAAAAATTTATGAAAATTTGATGATTCTAATGAAATTCTAAAATTGTTATTGATGTAGTTCTTAATGGTGCATCAATAACAATTTTTAGAATTTCATTAGGATCATTAAATTTTCACAAATCTTGGTCAAATTTCAATCAAGGTGACCAACAAAGTCAAAGTGGGATTATCTTTCCGGGACGGAGGGAGTATTTCTTATCCACATTTTAGGGATGCCCAAGCAGTAGTGGAATCAAGATTACATCTGAAGTAGGAATTGCACCAGATACTTCAAAGTGGAAAACAATGCTGGCTATTAAGGATCTGCATGTGTATGTTTATACACACATACATATATACACATCGATACAAGAGAGCGTGCGTGTGTGTGTGTATAAATCCATGATATTCAGGTCATAAGAAAATCTACTCCAGGTTCATGAATATTATAGTTCAAATGACAACAGAAGCACGTACCTTAATAAAACAGGAATGCATGCTCACATTTGACAACAGCTCAACTCTCTCCCCTAGGCTCAAGTTAGGGGACTTCTCCCATGACGAATAAAGTAAGTCCATTGATATCTTCCCCAATAAGCAGTACCCCCCAATATTAGCTGACCAACGGTGATGAAGAAATTAATGAGATATTTAACACTACAGAGATGCTGAAGTAAGAAGAAAGGCAAAACTAAGAAATAAGCAGCAAAAATCTCTCATTACTAAAAGCATTCGCACTACTAGATTGTGAAGTCTGATAGAGGTCATGTTTGTATTGGCATCTTTCACAGATATCTTTGAAGTATGAATTTGGTTAAGATCAACCTTACAAACAACTTATAAGCTGCACTAAAGAGTTATTGGCCTTGAATTCGCACATAAACACTGAAGCAAGGAAAAGTTTAAAAGTACCGAGACTCTACATCTTTTGTCTAATGACTTATGATGGAAGTGTATTGGTGTATTGGTGTATTTAAGGTAAATCAGTTCACATATTAAATTTGTGAGTTTACTGGTGGACTCCTATCTCCATCCCAATTGAAGAGGTAAACTTGACTTTCTCGATTAATTTGACCAACTTATGCATATGATTTTTATGAAGATCTATTTTTTCTCAAATAAAATAAAACAGGTCAATACAGTACTTTTAGTGTGATTTTCAAATTTAAAAAAAAATGTAGAAAATCTATTAGGAAATCAACTCCACCAAAATAAGGTCCAAGTATCTCTTCAATTGGAGCAGAGGGAGTAATAATTCATCGAAATCAGAATAACACCAATATGTTAACACTCCAAATGAAAAATTGAGAGACAAACTATGTAAGAGTTGAAATGGATCAGGTCTACTGAAACAAATATAGCATACATGTTAATGAAGCTAATGAAAGAGCAGTCACACAACTATGTACTCCCTCCCTAAATGAATGTTCGAAATCGCAAAAAAAAAAAAAAACAGTTGATGTCCAAAATTTGGGAATGTTACTAAATTCTCCCTCGTCATACAAGTTCTAATTCACACTTAGACTTGTGATGCAATATAGTGAGATCATTGAGGGTTTCGATGTACTTATATTACAAAAAAGGCTTAAGTTCAACATTCTTGCAAATATCCCTCAAAGTGAAATTTGGACATTCACTAAGGGACGGAGGGAGTAGTAGCAAGTCATGACTCATCAAAGGCATACCTAAAACCTTCAGAAGTTTATAGTCAAGTGCATGAACGTTATTATTAAATGATAATACAACAGTATGATCCGAGTGAACCACAACCATTCCAAAAAAGCACGCTGCTACAATATTTTCAAGACGCCATTTATCATGTTAAATTAAAGTACTCAACAAAAAGTTAATCCAACATACATGGAATAGATACCATATCCTTGTGGTTTTTGGTTAGATAAGTTCCAAGAGAACTCGTACTATCAGCTGCAAAACAAATAGAATGTCACAAACTGAAATAGATAAACACGAGAGTCCTAGAAATATTAACAAGTATACATAATCATACCACAGCTAACCAACAAGATAGCAAGAGAGCCAGATTTGACCTCCGCGGATAACTTATTAATTTCAGGCAGAATAAATGTTGCTTGAGCCCCGCTCGTTCCCTCGACTCCAGTACAAGAGGTCAAGGTACATGCCCGATTGAATCGATAAACTGCAGAATGCTGCATTGAAATGGCATAGATAAATGAAGCACTTGCTAAAAACAGAATAGAACACAGCTAGTTACCAGAATACCAGCAAGTCTTTACCTCCACAGTAGCGGTTCCCGAAACAGGTCTTGCCAACAATATGTATAATGGAAACAGATTTCTTGTTTGCAATCCGTCATTTATTAGTTCCGACAAAGATACAGTCATTTGTATCCTAGAGAGAAAAGACAACGTAATAGCATGTTTAAATTGGAGACAATCATAGGGCGACAGATGAGTTTAGCTCTAGAGGCCTAAAAACTTAAATAGATAATTTATATTCTTTTTCACTTTTAGTTTCATTTTACAATATCAATATACAGCTATGTATTTTTGTTTTTGAGATCTATTTACAAAATTTTGCTTAAGGTATATCCTTCTCTGCAAACGATTAAGACATGCATGCAGCTGCAGAAACAACGAAACAGAAGAAAGGCTTACACAAGGCCCCCCAGACACCCAGAACATACTATGCCATAGAAGCTGAGTCACAATGGAAAAAACAAATTATCATCAGATCATGAAGAATTCTTGCCATCATACATTAATCAAGTGAAACTATCTTCTCCGGCAGATGCTTGTACAGCATGATTTTCACGTTATGCTTGTTAAAAACACGAGAACAAACAAAAGCTCTAATCTTGAAAGGACCCAAGGCTTCCAAATAAAAGAACGAGACGTGGAGACTGAATCATACTCCCTTCGTCCCAAAATGTTTGGCCCCTTTTGACTTTTTTGTTGAACTTTGACCACAAATATATGACAATTTAATTATGTTCATGAAATTCTAAAAATTCCTATTGATTAACCATTAATAATACTATCAACAACAACTTTTAGAATTTCATGAACATGATTAATCTCTCATAAATTTGTGGTCAAAGTTCAACAAAAAAGTCAAATGGGACAAACATTTTGGGACGGAGGGAGTATGTGATAAAGAAGAGCATCACTAACATAGCGCAGAGTCCTGACTCTCTAAGTATGAGAGTTCATAACAAGAGAGAATTGCACACGAGAAGGGTATCAATTATAAGTAAGAAGCTCGCCTCAAAATCACTACGAGGACAAAAAAGTTGGAAATCCAAAGAAGGAACACTACCGCAACCCCCCCTGAAGAAACTTTGTGATACCCCCAATTCCACATCAAATAGATGTGGGAATAAGCATACAATATATGCAGCCACTTACTACAACTGGGCACCAACATTATCTATGGAATTTTCGAATATGCCTGTAGTAGACCTAGTTAACCCAGGTGCTTAATGAATCAGTGTATGGTGCATGGGTAGCGTACTGGTTTCGAGCTCGGGTCATCACAAATGAATGGGCGTAGGTTCTGAACGATCCCAGGACAAAGCGTTGTGCGGGAAAAAGTGCTGCACCGCTCGAGAAGTGATGGGAGACACCTTTCTGAGTCCTACATTGTCCGGGGTATCAATCCTAGGGTCTTGACAGGTGGGAACGACAAGGAAATAAATGGAGAGATTGTGATACACTGATACCACAACCCTATATCGAAAAAATCTGGGTATTAAGTGTCCAATATAAGGGGCTACTCACCACCATTAGGTACCAATATCATCTATGGACTTTTGGCTAGGCTTGTGGTGAGCCTAGTTGACCATGTTCTTAGTGGGCCTGTGCTTGGCGAATGCATGTGTTTTTGGTCAAGGGCATTGCAAACTCATACTCCCTCCGTCTCACTAAAAGTTACACGTTTGTTTTGGGCACGGAAATTAAGATAAAATGTAAGTGGTGTAAGTGTTGAGTATGAAAAGTGGGGTAAGAGAGTGAAGGTGGGGTAGGGAATAGTAAGTGGATAGTTGTTGTGAGTATGCAAATGGGTCCCATTGAAAAAATAAGTATTTTAAAATTTCCATTTAAGGAAAGTATAATTTTTTGCGGGACTGCCTTTTGGGTAAAAAGTGTAACTTTAAGTGGGACGGAGTGAGTATATAGGAACCATATTAACTCAGGAGAAATGAAACAGGAGAGGAAAAGTTGAATAACGCCAAAAACATTTATTTTCACGTTGAAACATACTCCCTCCGTCCCACGTGAATGCAAACTTATTTCTATTTTGGTCCGTCCCACGTAAATGCAAACTTCCCAAAATGGAAATAAATATTTCACTTTTACACTCACAACATTCTCTCTCCTCACTATTCCTCCCACTCATTCTCTCTCATATTTAATTTTTCATACTCACAACATTTAACTTTTTCTCTTTCTTACATCACTTTTCCTTAATTCCCACACCCAAAAAGTTGGTTTACATTCACGTGGGACGGAGGGAGTATGTAATTAGTACAATGCTTTTTTTTTCATAATATGCACAAGAGTTGTTCCGTCCGTTTCAAATTATCACTTACGGACTAGCAGTCAATTTATTTGCATCTACCATGCATTGTAGCTCATAATATGCAATGAGAGGATAAAAAATTCATGCAGAGCGTGTTAGGTAATGAACAATGCAATACAGACTCAGAGGATAAGATGGGAACCCTGGAAATCGTAGCTGGTAGACTGCATAAATCAATTTGAAAGTGCAACTAGCAGTGGTTATATTTTCAGCTATTGTTACCTTCGTCTGTGCTTCGCTTGTATTTTGTAGTGCAAGCATCTTTGAAGAAATGATGGCTGCACAATTGCATACCTTTAGTTAGGAAAACATGTAAAGACATGAATCTTGTACTCCATACTGATAACTGCAATGACTTGTATACATATTTTGCCATCAGAAACAGCTAGGCATCAAAAGGTAAGCGGCCAAAGCAGTGAACGAGGTGGGGACAATTGGACAAATGTGTTATTGAATACTTAAAGAACAATGGGACCAACAAATATGCCAGTTAAGGCTTAGATCCCTGCCATATACACCAACAATGCCTCCTACCTATGCTTCGATACCAGCTGCGGAAACCTTTTCATGGAACCAGAAAATCATTTCAGTGGCAGAAGGAAAGCAAAAAATTGTAGATGAAGTACATTACATTTCCAATAGCACGACGCTGAAGAATGTTGTATAGTTCTACAGGCTTGCAATAAACCGAAAGGCTCTCTTCAGCTGCAATTTCTTCTTCTGCCGACAAATGCAAACGAGATTCTTGGCGGCACATCTGATCTGCACTTCTAAAGTAACTGCAATTGCAAACAGAATTCCTGTTCCATAAAGTGGAATAAGATGGAGATTGGTATCCATAACTAGTACATAACAAGTATCTTACAAAAATGTTTTACTAAGAAAAGAGGTCATGCAAGGATTAAAACATGAAATCGGAATACTTATCCGCTTTAAATTTGAAATAAGAACCTTCTCATGGCCTCAAGAAACTCAATTTATACTTTAAATGAAGTTACCTTGAAAGTTATAGGTAATTTTATATACGTAAACCAACTACAATGAAAGAGAACATACGTAGTCTCGCGAGCAACTAATGGTATGCCTGGCATTCTTGTTAGGCAAAGTCAAAGTATAACGTCATAGCTATCCGCAGATTTCCAAGAGAAGTAACTTTTGCCACTAGAACCTGCAAAAAGTAATCTTCGTGAAATCCCTGCAAAACGCTGTTTCTTTTGTCCACATTAAGTAGAAGACGCTCACAGGTCCAAATATATTACTCTCCGGTTCAAAATAGTTGTCGCTTTTTGACTTTTCACCATTTTTAAGAAAAGCAATTATTATCATAACTTAACAAAAGTACCCCTATTAAGTGTGTATCTCTCCTCATTATTGCCTCACAATAGAACAATTAATAAAATGGAACAAGTCCCAATGCAAGGACGAAATTGACATTTGAACGCTTATAAGTCAAAAGCGACAGTTATTTTGGACCAAAATTTTAGTCAAAAAAATGACAGCTATTTTGGACCGGAGGGAGTACCTAATAAGTAAAAATGGTATCATTGGCAAAACATCGGTTGAAACGCATGACACAGAAGATGCTGAAGTTTAAGAGGGTGAAGAAGAATACCAAGAATGGATGAAAAAATCATTAGAACCCACTCAAGTCCCCACGAAATTTAAAGTAGATATAACACATTAGCTAATATATGGCAGAGGCAGAGAGTCTATTGGTCAAAACACAACTAAGTGATCTATTCGCATACCAAGAATGGATGAAAAAATCATTAGAACCCACTCAAGTCCCCACGAAATTTAAAGTAGATATAACACATTAGCTAATATATGGCAGAGGCAGAGAGTCTATTGGTCAAAACACAACTAAGTGATCTATTCGCATACATTAGCCTCCACCTTATGTTTTGAAGTTTCTAGAGACCTAATAAGGCACTATAACTCGCATAATACTGATTAATCAGCACCTCAAAAGAGAACCAGATTTAAACAAGGCAGGCATAATCAAAAAGATTATAATAGCTCAGATGATGAAGATATGCTTTGACATGACTATGCCCTCGGGCTTATCTTGATGAAGCAAGCGACAATTCCATGAACCCAGTTGCCGTAACTATCATGTTATGATAACTTAAACCAACACTAAAACCTTTTTAAGTACTCTTGAGCAGAACACTTATGCACTAGGAGAAGTATGGAAATATTTAAAATGTACCAGCATATAATTGTCATGCTTGAATGCAGGAAAACAATCAGCTGATTCACTGAGCATCTGACATTGACAGTATCTGAAAATTCTGCATATTCTAACCTTGTGTATGTGCTTTATTTTAGTTTAAATTAATCTATGGATTACTATATCCCCATTTTTTGTCTAAGAGCCAATGTATCCATTGTGAGAAAACTGAGAAGCACAGACTGGCAGTAAACTTCAGCTTTGCAAGAGATGTCAGTTAGCCTATTAGTAATGAAACTTAGAGAAATACCAGAATACAAATGCAAAATGTAATCTGAACTGAACCATATCATGGATCCCCAACAAACTTTTACATAAACACAAAAGCACAAGATAAACCAACAACGATATCCTTCTTTCAGAACATCCTAACAACAGTTGAAGGCGATATGTTCGGGCTAAATGATCACAATCAAACTTGAGAAGGGAAAACCTCAGTACAACATGCATAAAACTAATGTATTTCGATAATATTTTTATACTAACAAATTATAAGGGGTGATCGTTTCCAATTAGTTAAGAAGTTACCAATTTGTAAACACTACTGGCTTATGAAATCTTTTTACCATATAAACAGTCAAGTAATCTATGAACTACTCCCTAAACAGTTATGGTAAGACTTACACTGTAAACCAAAGTACAACAAAAAGAAGCGGCATTGTACAAACGGGTTTGCTAAACAATTAATTCTTAATTAGAACAAAGGAAAGTCCAATCCACCAAAGAGTTGCCGACCAACTAAGCAAAATGAAGATAAATTTGACTTCAGCTTTGTGCAAAATTGGCATTTGATTCAAAACTTTCATAATCGGCAGACACAATCAAAACAAAAATAGCATAACTTTCTATTCGTCAAACAGGTATCAAGCAATCAAAAAATAAACATACATCGAGAATTAAACCAATAACGATAATGAGAGGTTCAATCTACCGTAAATTAATCAATTTAACAAGCAAGGTGAGGATATCTATGACTTTTTATATCTTCGAATTTGGCATTCAATCCAGAAGTATATAGCACTCAGTTTTGTACAAATATGAGCTGAAATCAAGTAATGAAAACATGAATTGAAAAGTAAAAAAAAAAAACGAACCATAAACGATTATAGCTGAAAAATTAGAGAATCAATGGATTAAAATTAGCTGATTACCTTAGACACAGTAAGAGCCCTAATGTCAATCCCTACGAATGTCTTTAGGGATTTTGATCGGAGAAAATAATGGAGATAGTCGGATTTTCTACGGAACGGCGTCAAAGACTTGTTGACCGATGCGTGAGGGACGGCCCAAGCATCTGGCGGGGCGGTGATGATGTCACTTGGGCCTTCGGCGTTGCACCGCTGGAACGTGCTCTTCAGTCCACACTCCACACCAGCTGGGGACTGCTCCAATTCTCGGGACTTTGGTGGTGTTGTTTTTTTCCAATTTCTATTTCCTTCTACACGCATTTGTATTTATTTACTTTTTTTTTTTAATTCAGACAATATTTCTTGAATCAAAATATCAAATTATTTTAATCCCTCCGTTCCGAATGTCCAAAATCATTAAAAAAAAAATGGACAATTGTCAATGATATTAAGCTCGAGTATTTGTCAAAATCATAGAAAAATCCATTTTTCAAGTAATTTGAAAAAAATAATTTTTAAAAATGTGTGATGACATTTTCGTAACTGACTGATTTTTTTTAGAAAATGCACGGTAACATTTTTGTAAATAATTGAAACTTTTTAAAAAATGACGCGATGACATTTTCGTAAATAACCAGAACTTATTAACATCTCTAGCACTTTTTATAACTAAAACTTATATTTTTCTGCACATGACACATTTTAACACTAACACTGATGCACTATTTTACAATAACACCTGCACTAGAAAAACAATAACTGATACAATTTTACACTAGACCTGTCATTGAAAAACACTATTACTGTTTTTGAAAAAGTGTCATTTGATTACAAAAATGCCACTGCGTGTTTTAAATGAAGTTCCAGTTAATTATGAAAATGTCATTGTATATTTTTAAAACTATTTTTTCCTATGTGTTTGAATGATTTTTTTCTCAAATAATTTCATTTTAAAAATATAAATTTCAAAATAACTCACATTTGAAACTATTTTTCAAAATGACCAACCTTTTAGAAATCGCTACATGGTGTAGCGAGTTCAACATGTTACCGTTGAAATTCGCTACACCATGTAGCGAGTTCAGTTAAATTAGGGTTTAAACGTTTGAATTAATCAGTTGTAATTAACAAAGCAAAACCCGCTACACTATGTAGCGAGTTTGATCGGTCACACAGAACTCGCTACATGGTGTAGCGAGTTTAAAATGACATTTTTCCAGTAGATAAGGTTTCCACATCCAGATTCATTCTCATATTCTCTCATACTTACTCTAAAAAAAAACAAATCTTCACATCATTTAATTTCGTCAGAATCGTTGAACACCAAAAATCAAGATAAATTAGCATCATCTTAATTAACTCCTCCCGTTGAGCAGGGGTAAGACGTACCCCACTAGATGAAATCGCAGGCGGATCAGAGAAGGGTGCCGCTCCCGAGACCCTATTCTAATTAACTCCTCCCGTTGAGCAGGGGTAAGACGTACCCCGCTAGATGAAATAGCAGGCGGATCAGAAAAGGGTGGAAGATCCGCTAGTGAGGATGATGAAGGAACCCTAAAATCACTTCCCGAATATACGGGCGTGTGAAAAGTCCTAGGTGGATGGTCAACGAAATCATCATCATCGTCATTAATAATCCTACTCACCTGACTCGGGCCGTGGCGAGGGTAAATACCTGAATAAATACCCTCCTCAACCTCGAATCTAATCCTCTCCTCGTGCTCTTCCACATGAGTAGCTCCCCAATGTGAAGAATAATCAAAGAGTCAATCATAAAAAGAATAATTATAAGAAACAGTTAAAAATAAACTATAACGACGAGAAAATAACGTATGATATATGTATACCTGCATCCCAGTGTCATGTGCTCGAAGTCCGGATCAGTGTTTCACCTTCGAATTTCATATTGCACACATAGCAACCGCTCTCAAGCCCAAATCTATATCAATAAAATCTATATCAAATACTGTAACTAATGTCAATAATTTGAAATCAAACTTAAAACCAACAACATAATGCACATTAAAATGAGATAAACATACCTGTAGAATGTTAAGAAATCCATCGCACTAGTTCGTCAAAGGGTTAGTCGCACTACACAGCTCTCGATATAGAAAATCCAGCGACGCAGTTCCCCAACTGTACATCCACACCCTCGAAAGCTCCTGAAGTAGAGGAAGATAATACAACTTAACCTTGTTGTTAGTACGATCAGGCATCACCGTAGAATCCAAGGCGAGCATGATATATGCTCGTGTGTACATATTAACAATGTCATTGGGGGAATCATTAGCGAGGTCATGAAAGTGTGGAAACTGACTCGTAATCCACCGTAGCTTTAGACTACTCCCATTCATATCTCTGGGAGATGGGTGTAGACACCTCATTCTAAACCAATAATTACATGATTACACTACTCTTCATCTCTCTTTTGTGTTTTGATGAAATCATACTCCCTCCGTCCCGCCCGAAGCTTCACCTTTTACCCAAATGGGTGTTCCGGTAGAAGCTTCACCTTTCTTAAAATGGTAATAAATGTGGGCCCCATTTGTCAACCTCGCTCACTTTTTCCTCTCATATACTTAAATTGTGAGGCCCACTTGTCATATTCACTAGCTTTTCCCCCTCACATATTTAAATTGTGGACCCCACTTGTTATATCCACTCATTTCTTCCCTCTCACAACTCTTTTCCCACTCATCACTTTTCTTAATTTACGTGCTTCACCAAAATGGTGAAGCATCGGGCGGGACGGAAGGAGTATTAGTTTCGTCATGTTTCGTTAAGTTTCCAACTAACCTTGTTAGTTTTGGACCTAACTGACTAACGGAATAACTGAAGAGGACAGAATAGTCGAATGACTAGTTGTCCCGCGTGGCATAGGCGTGTCTCGCGTGAGACAACCCCTCTTCAGGATGTGCAGAATCATTTTCCTTCTCCGTCTCAACCTCTTTTCTTGATAAACACTTATCCAATTCGGGTCTCTACTAATTTGAGAGATCTGGAACCTTTCTTGGGTGAAATCCTATCTTGATGACTAAGTAAATCAACCATATAAATACTTGATGACTTTCAGTATTTCAGCCCCGATCGAACGTTCAAGAGGATGGTCGACAGACAATTTACTGGTTTCTCTCCTTGAAAGATTCCTATAAATCACTTATAAACAAACACCCAAAACTCGTCCATCAACCTTGTTGATTGACGAACATCAAGGCTCAAGCCTAAAATCAAGGCAAAAACTATGTCCAAATCCTTTCTCGACCGAGAAGGAGGAGAAAACACTTAGAACCACGTTCTAAACCAAATATCTTCTAAACACAAGGTAAACTCCCGTATTTTTTACTTTTCTCTTCTCAATCCCTCTAATTGCTTTTAGAGTAGTGTAATCCCATCAAAAGGGTTAGCCTAGAGTCCCTTCGATCAATGGAGGCGATCTCAAAGCATACAACCCAACATTCCTAATTAAGAAATTAATTAGGGTTTGCTTGTTCTTATTTAATTATTGTTTAAATTGATAATCTACCTTAAGCATGACCGATCTTCGAATTGGGTGGATGCGGTGCTCCTTGACCTTCCAAATTCATCACTTAAGCCCCGAACCCAAATCTTTTCAAAAAAGTTTTTCTTATTATTTTCCTAAATAAATGATAAGTGGCGACTCTGTGTTCAAATAAAATCACATCGCTACAGTTTGGCGACTCTGCTGAAGAATTTTAAAATTAAAGTGGCTTAAACTTGCGTCAATTATGAGGAATTTTCAAAAAAAAAAAAACGATTTACTGTTCAGCTTCAGGCTTGTCCCGCATGTGACAACCCTTTGTCTTGCGCGAGACAAAGCCTCTGTAATCCGTTCTGAAATTGTATTTTATTTAAGCAATGATTATTATTTAAATTGCGTGAGATTGATTTTTTGATTTAAAGACCGATCCATGGAGGATTCGGGAGTTGTAATTTAAATTAATTTGTTCTCTCTCTCTCCTTTATGTGGAACTATGACAGCCTGAGTCTTCCTAATTTGAGAGAAACGTATGCAACCACTTGGTGCGGCCATTATCTGTTTTCCTCTTGTTTTCAAAAAAAAAAAAACTTTCTATTTTACTCTATCACCTAGAAGTGACGCTCACACACGTGCACATCATGATATAATTGTCATTACACTACATTTCCTGATAAACATGGGACTCACACTAAGAACGGATGACGGTAATCACCTAATCGCTGGTCTCTCCAAAGTTGGATCATCCCACTTCGCGACTTCAATCCATCTAGATTGTCATATCGCGAGGAGCCTAGCCTAGCCCTGCATCAACCACATATCATGTAGGTTTACTTTTTAGGACACTCCGTGACCGGTCGGTTTGATCTTGGGGTCTTTGTAATCCCTTGTTAAGATCGTTTTGTGCAATAAGTCATGGAAAAGAAATCAATAAATTGACACTTCGGAATTGTCCCTTCGAAAATGTCCCTTCGAATTTGCCCCTAAAGAGAAAAATTTATTACCAAATTTATTGCACAAAACTCGATGTTACTTGAGATTACTTCGACCCCTAGGTCCTTAGGTTTGGGTTTTGAATGTTAGAAACCCCCAAAATGGATGTTCCGTCCGATCAAAATTAGGATTAAAATCAGAAAAAAATGTGACTTCCAGTAGTGTTGTCTCGCGCGAGACTACTTGTCCCGTGCGAGACAAGTGTTCTGTCTTTTCGTATTTTGGCCAAAACCTTCAAGCCTTCATTCAACCAACTTGTTGGGACTCGATCATTGTTTAACACAATTGTTACACATCTAGGTTCATCGCCAAAGCTCGACACAATGTCTGCTTCTCCTTCTGTCACCGATGCCGAAATCAAGGAAACTAAGGCCGAACTCATCAAAGCCATGCTTAGGATGGATGAACAAAGTAAGAAAATTGATGAGAAAAATGCCCAAATAGCCGCCCTCATGCGAGAGCTCCATGAGATGAAAGTCAAGAAAGGTAGAAAACAAAAGAAGAAAGAAGGATCATCCTCCGATGAAGACGAATCCTACCCCAAGAAGAATAGGAAAATCAAGAAGTCAAGCAAGAAAGAGGAAGAATCCGATTCATCCTCTCCCTCATCCTCCTTCGATGATGAGGGACATACTTCCAATGGTACTAAGACCAAGAAGGAAGGTAGTGATGAAACTACTAAGCTTGGTAATCATGTAACTAAGAACTACCTTGAGAAGAAACTTGCAATTCTTGACACTTCAAAAGGATCATTCGTCCCATTTGATCCTGATGCTCTTCAACAATCCATCACCAATTTTCCTCGCAAGTACAAGACACTCGATATTGCCAAGTTTAATGGCACTAATTGTCCTCGAGCTTATGTTGAGACCTACACTTGGCTATGCTTCCAATGGGCGTTGATAACACAATCTTGGCCCAATGCTTTCCTCAAACTTTGGAGGGTGCTGCAAGGGATTGGTACATGTCTCTTCCTATGACTACAAGGCTTGACTGGTCGTCTGCATGTTTAGTCTTCCAAAGACAGTTTGAAGACAACTCCACTTATCGCCCTACTAGGAGGGAACAAACCAAGCAACATGAAAATGAGTCTTTTGCTGAATTTGCTAGATGGAGACTCAAACTTACTGAAATTGTCAAAAGACCCACTCTCAAAGAGTAAATCCACATCTTCCTCCAATGCCTCCGTGATGAATTTTAAGAGAAGCTCGCCGGTAATTACTTTCCTAGTTTCAATGAACTTCATGAGCCTGGGATTAGGATTGATAACTTCCTAAAAAGTAAAAAAGAAGGAAAGTACTTTTTGCTACAACAAGCCCACCACAAATAAGGATGCTTCAGTCAATGCTATTGCATTCAACCGTCCCAACATCGACAAGTATTCTGTTGTTCCTCCTCCCGAAAAGAAAAAGAGGCACTATGACAAACTTGAAGGAATCACTCAAGAAGAACTCTTCGATGTGCTTGTCAAGAATGAAAAGGTCAAACCAAGGGAAGGTGGTCCTCCTAGGGATATGGGTCCTAATCATGCTCATCACTTATTCTGCAAGTACCACAACTTCACCGGCCACGACACCAACACTTGCCACCACTTGAAGGACATCATCCAAGACCTCTTTGACAATGGAGAGTTAGAACGTCCCAACGTCATCACCAATCCTCTCCGTCATAATACATGAAGAAGATGAAGGTCCAAGAAGAAATCTACACTTACCACTTTGGGGCTACAACTATCCTCTCCCTTTCTCCTTTGATAGAAGTAGATTAGGTTTTAAATTTACAAGTATGAACTCGAAGAGTCGTTCTATCTTTCTAGTACTTCTCACCTTCTTTAGTTTGTGTCATCTAAACTATCGAGTCTGTTTTAATTTCTCCATTAATCAAAGTCATTTTATTTTCCTAAAACACGTTCCCTAAGGTTGTTCTACCTCATGAGTATTATTTAATAAAAAATAATGGACCCTCCATTCCCTAAATCATCGCAAAAATAAAATAGAAGCTTTTGAACGAGTTTAAGAAGAAAGTTATCATTAAAAGGCTTAAGGGCTAAACATTACCCCTACTGAAAGTCAAAGGTCAACAAACAAATAAAGCCAAAGGTACTGCTGTTAACCTTCATTCTAAGAATAGTGAAGCTACTCAATTCAAAGCTTTTAGAGTAAAAAAAAAACTCTCAAGCTTTCATCACCCCCACAGCAAAGGTGAAATTTCAAATGCATGAAGGACTCTCCCACAAAAAAGAGGAGTCAAGTAATACCAACAAAAGGAATGAAGATTACTCAACATCCTCTTACAACAAGTGAAGAAGACTTTCCGTATCAATGTTTACGCTTAAGTCATACTAATGATTGACTTTCTTCTCAAACTTATTTAGAAATTTCTAGATGATGCACGGTTCATTAAAAGGTATAACAACTTTTCTAGATCTTTGAGCCAAGTACTGTTCCTTATTGAGTCTAGAGGCTTCATGTTATCCACTCTCATACACACTCTTAAAATCCAAGCATCAAAACTGGGGCTTACTAACCTTTCCTCCCCCAGTCAATCTCTACTCCAACTCTTCAAAATAATCAAATCTGCATTAGGAGCTTTCCTCTTTGCTTCTTATTCTCCTCATTAGAGAATACACTTCTCCAAAGAGTCAATGCTTGGATAACCTTTCAAAGAATAGAGTCCGTCTCTCCTCAACTAACTTGAGATCTCATTTCTCTCTCCTCAATAAGATTTTCTCCACTGAGTTCTGATGGATGTGGTTTTACCCATCCAAAAGATATGTTCCTAAGCCTATTTTCTGTTCGAATCCTTGGGAATTTAATGTATTTTTGAGTGTTTTGATAGTCCACGAAGGCCAGGTCAAAGCTGAGTCAAAATGGGGCAATTCTGCATTTGGCACGAGTGGAGCACGACTGAAGAAGAGTGGAGCACGACTTGGGAACGAATGGAGTCAAGTTAATTCCAAGTAATTACTCAGAACGAGTGGGCATTAGTGGCACGACTCGTTCTCACGAGTGGAGTTCATGTATGACTACAGCCAAGCTACTCGGAACGACTTGGAGGGTCTGGCACGAGTCGTTTTCACGACTGGGACTGAAGGGCACGACTCGTGCTAATTAGCACGACTCGTGCCAGTACGCGTTTTGTGACGTCATTCCGGATTTTGGAGCAGATTTTGATGAATCTTGTGAATTCCCTTTCCTAGTTGATTAAGGACTGCATTGAGGAGTATAAAAACTCCCTTTATTATTATTATTAAGGACCTTTTGTCATATATTCTTGCCTAGGGTTTGAAGATTGGAGAGTTTTATTTTCAAGGTTTTTGCAAGTATTTCAGGTTTGATGTATTGTTGTTATTCATATTTTGTGATGTCAATCCGGAATATGAGTAGCTAATTTCTTTGTAGTTCACGGATTGGTGTAGCCCGTATTTGAACTTTATGTTATATATTTAACTTTTATTTAATTGTGGAGTTAGTTCATCCTAGTATTCTTAATTTTTATATTTGGTACAAGTCCTGCACTTGCGTGGGGAATTGTGCATGAATACTATTAGGATGATTAGACTTGATTTGAGGATCTTCATGCGTGAATCGATTGAGTCTAGGTTTCATTAATTCTTTTGTGCTTAATGAATTGAGTTGTTGTCAATTTGATCTTGCGTGATAATTGATAATTGCTCAGTAATAGAATTGCAATCCGGCAATCGAACCGTCCCAATTCTTACAAGAGCGAAGAAGCCCTAAATCCCAATTAATATTTTATCATTCAAAAGCATAAAGGGAGAATATGTGGTGAACCCAATCCGTGGGCTATTTGTTAAATCCTTGAATTTTATTCTGCGAGCTTGCTTATTTGTTACTTTAGTTGTTTAATTGTCTTGTTTTTCTTTCATCATTAGTTTCTGATAAATCAACTCAAAAACCCCACTTTGTTACTTTTTGCATTAATTAAATCTACTTGTTAAAACCAACGAGTCTCTGTGGTTCGACCCTTGCTCGTGCATATTGCTACACCGGTAGTGAGTACACTTGCTCGATTTTTATTACTAGAGGAATTTTCTCCATCAAGTTCTCTTCGAGTTAACATACCATTTTCAAAAAAAAAAGACGCAAAATAGATGCCCGCTAGATTGAAAACCCGAAAGGGCGGTCAAGGCAAAAACCAGGGTGCGTCACAAAAAATAAGAAGAAAAAAATCAAGGACAAAGGGAGACTATTCTTCAACCTTCTTCATCGAACATCATTCGATCCTCTTCAAATCAAATCAATAAGGAGAGCCTGTTCACAAGCCTGTTCACAAAGTCATCTACCACATACAAGCAACTTGGGGCTTGAGACATGAAAAAGACTTAGACATAAAGCCATTACGACAGTCGACAGATTTGTAGTCGTTTACCTCCTAGAGACACGATTCAAGGGAAAATTAAGAATGAAGATTCGCAACAGGCCTAGATGTGTTCATACATGGTTACTCATCGAAATACTACAACAACTAGACAACCTCGCTGACTAGCAACAGATTATGTATAAACCTGATTTGGTCCCAACTTGTCAAATTCGAGACCAGCATGCATATATCCTTGCATTACAGGAGCTGACAGAACCTCCATCTCAACCGACAACTTCAAAGTCTGTGATGGCAGCAACGACAACAAAGTCCGTGATCTCGGCAATAATAGTGACACTTGTGACCTCATGTGGAGCATCGACAAAGTCTGGGATCTCAGCAAACTTCAAAGTCCGTGACCTCGGAAACGTCAACAAAATCCGTGACCTCGGCAACGTCAACAAAGTCCGTGACCTCGACAACGTCAACAAAGTCTGTGACCTCAGCAACTTTAAAGTACGTAACCTCGGCAACAATGGCAACGTCAGTAACCTCGGGCGACGCATCGTCAAAAGCGGATATTTTCAGAATTGGGTCAAGTCCTTGATTCCTCAGTATGAATTTATCCATGGTTCGAAAAGCACTCAAACAACCTCAGATACGTCAGTAACCTCGGGCGGCTCACTTCAACAACTTCATCGACAAACCGGATATCATCGAAATTGGGTCAAGTCCTTGATTCCTCAATACGATCTTACCTTTTCCTTTCAAATTTGATTTTCAAAAATGATTTTCAAAATACCTAAAACATTCTTTTTAGTGTTTTGGAGTCGAATTACATTTTGGTCTGATTCTCCGATAGAGATACGTAGGCAGCCGTGCGGCACAACCATCCCAGTGTTCAGAATGATGTCTTTTCTATCGAAGGCATGACTTCTTCCATAAGTCTTGACGCTGAGGGGCTCTATAGATGCCCCATTCTGAACCAATAATTACATGATTACACTACTCTTCGTCTCTCTTTTGTGTTTTGATGAAAGCATATTAGTTTCGTCATGTTTCGTTAAGTTTCTAACTAATCTTGTTAGTTTTGGACCTAACTAACTAACGAAATAATTGAAGAGGACAGAATAGTCGAATGACTAGTTGTCCCGCGCAGAACAGGCGTGTCTCGCGCGAGACAACCCCTCTGCAGGATGTGCAGAATCACTTTCCTTCTCCGTCTCAACCTCTTTTCTTGATAAACTCTTATCCAATTCGGGTCTCTACTGATTTGAGAGTTCTGGAACCTTCCTTGGGTGGAATCCTATCTTGGTGACCAAGTAAATCAACCCTATAAATACTTAATGACTTTTAGTATTTCAGCCCCGGTCTAACGATCAAGAGGATGGTCGACAGACAATTTACTGGTTTCTCTCCTTGAAAGATTCATGTAAATCACTCATAAACAAACACCCAAAACTCGTCCATAAACCTTATTGATTGACGAACATCAAGGCTCAAGCCTAAAATCAAGGCAAAACTCTGTCCAAATCCTTTCTCTACCGAGAAGGAGGAGAAAACACTTAGAACCACGTTCTAAACCAAATATCTTCTAAATACAAGGTAAACTCCTATATTTTTTACTTTCCTCTTCTGAATCCCTCTAATTGATTTTAGAGTAGTGTAATCCCATCAAAAGGGTTAGCCTAGAGTCCCTTCAATCAATGGAGGCGATCTCGAAGCATATAACCCGACATTCCTAATTAAGAAATTAATTAGGATTTGCTTGTTCTTATTTAATTACTATTTAAATTGATAATTCCCCTTAAGCAAGACCGATCTTCAGATTGGGTGGATGCAGTGCTCCTTGACCTTCCAAATTCATCACTTAAGCCCCGAACCCAAATCTTTTCAAAAAAGTTTTTCTTATTGTTTTCCTAAATAAATGATAAGTTGCAACTCTGTGTTCAAATAAAATTGCATCGCTACAATGGGACATCCCCTAAAAGCTGGTGACATACCACCCGCCAGTCTAGAAGTGGTGGGATGTTAGCATCAGTAAAAACATCCCCATCAATCGGCAATCCGAAAATCATGCCGATATCCTATAGGGTAATCGTCATCTCACCAATCGGGAGGTGGAATGAATAGGTCTCCGGACGCCATCTCTCGATCAAGACCTCCAGCAACCCATAATCGTATTGAATTCTCCTTATGTAATTAACTCTACTAAAGCAACACTCGGCTAATCTCGACAAAATCATCGACTCTAGTCTATCCGGCAACGTGGTACCACGACAAAATGAGAGCGGACTAGCAACCTGCTGTCCGACCCAAATAAAATGAGCTCTGTGGTCCTCATATGCAGTCAAAAAACAGAGTTATCGATAGGCCCGGGATCAACGAAGGAATTCATATGTTTCAACAAAAGAAACCCAATTTCAATATCAAATAAATATATATATATATAAATATAGAGACTTTGAAACATTAATAGCAAATACTTCTACTTCTCCAAAATTGAGTCACAAATTGAGTTCAAAACCTCAAAATTTCAAATATACCACAATGGAGTTCAAATATATCAACTATTGAGTTCAAATATATCAAAAATGGAGTTCACATGTATCAACAATTGGGTTCAATAACAACACTATTTCAACAATGAAAAATAATAAACTTTGATATAAACTTACAATGGCAAAATTAGATGGTAAAAAGCGTATTTGATAATTTGAATCGCAGCCTTTTTCTTCTTCTTCCTTCTCCCTTACGTACTTAGGCACAATTGTTTTTTTTTCTTTCCTCAGTCTTTAAGCCGCCGCTGCTGTAGGTCTTTTTTTTTAGAACTCGCTACACCATGTATCGAGTTTCATAACCGAGTGAAATCGCTACATGGTGTAGCGATTTAGGTTACGACTAATTACCAATTAAACGCCAATGAGATTAACCCTAATTTAACTAAGCTCGGTACATGGTGTAGCGAGTTTCAATGGTAACATGTTGAATCGCTACACCGTGTAGCGAGTTCTAAAAAGTGAAATATTTTGAAAAACAGTTTCAAATGTTAATTATTTTGGTATTTATATTTTTAAAATTAAATTATTTGAGAAAAAAATCGTGTTTGAATAAACTATTTTTCATAATACTTTCTCTAAACATTTTGTTGCATAAGTATATATAAAAAAAGATCATATAAAAATGATCATATATTTTTCATTGCAAGTCTAAAAGTTATGAATTACTACTTATTTCGTCCCAAAAATACGATCATTTTGAATTTAATGATCATTTTTAATTTTTAAGAATGTTGATTTTTAATAAAAAAAATCATTTTTGCTATTCACTTTTAAAATAGTTTTGTAAAAATATCATAAACTGTGAAAAAAAATTTGAAAAAAAACAATCATTAAGAACAAGGATTTTTTATGAAAAAAAATCTAAAGATCATTTATTTTTTACAAAAATGGTAATTTAATTTGTGATAAGTGAATAGAATTGGTTGTAAGGTGAGAGAGGATGCGTTTATAACTTTCCAAAAAAATGATACAGTTTGGCACAAAAAAAATTGAAAATTTAGACATTTAACGACGACGAAAATATTTTACTCTCCCGAAACAAAATATATGTCGTTTGAGAGTTTTTCACACATTTTAAGAAATACAATTATTACTAAAAAATTATAAGGTACTCTCTCCGCCCTCAATTATAAATTATAAGCAAATAAAATTGACTTTTTTAACTCAAACTAGTGCTACACCCGTGCGTTAAATGCACGATAAAAAAAGTTGATAAATTGCAGAAACAAAATAAAGAAAAGTACTTTAATATATAACAACTAATTTGTAAAACACTTTTAAATTTGATGCGTTCAACAAAAATATATTGACATTATCTAGCAAATTTACAAATTTTGAAATACTTCTTTATAAACAACATTAGTTGTTTCATCCACAGTCTTTTCGTTCCAGTCACATATCAAAATATTCAAACCATCGCGATTAGTTACTCTGGACAAAGCAATATACAATTGACCATTACTAAAAATAGGTCTTTTCAGAAATAGCCCAACATGAGAGAGTGATTGACCTTGAATTTTGTTGATAGTCATTATATGATACAACCAACGAAAATTGTCTTCTTTGGAAATTGAATGGTAAACGTAGATCTGATGAAGTCAACGACATTCTCGGGACAAAAACTTTTTCTCCAACATTATTTTCGTTTAAAATTTTTGCTTCCACTACATGTTGACCAAGCCTTGTAATAATTAACCTCGTTCCATTGCACAAACCTGCACTATGGTCGATATTCCTTAATAACATCACTGAAACGCCAACTTTAAGACTCAACTGATGAGTTGGCAATCCTGAAGACTTTATCGTATTCAAAATCTCGATTGAATGAATGTCAGAAAAGAAACTGGATCTATTCTCGGACCTACAAATTGAGTCTGAACTCAGATAAGTTTTAGTATCCGAGTGATTGTGAGAGACTGTGTACTCATTTATTTTCTCCACATTATCAAGTGTTGGTGCAAGTATGGCTCTTCCTTGTAAATAACCAACATCATCAAAATGATCAGTGAATGAAGGATATGTAATATCAACAATAGCCTTTACCAAATTGCCAGATGAATGAACGAGAAGGTCATCAGGAACTTTTATACTTGCAACACCATCATTATCATCCCCATAAGTCCCATATCCAATACTTAAAATCCATTCAGAGAATTTTTTAAGCTCAAATCCATTTGGATCATTCTCGATAGCTTTCAGTCGCATATTTTTAGTAAGCCTCAAAATCTTACATTGCGACCATAAATGTGATGAATTGATTGTCGCCATCACAATATCTTGCCTGGTACCTTTTGGAATCACCAGGAGGATCTGACGAAAATCTCCACCCATAACAATTATTTTGCCCCCGAATGGTTGATTCAAACTATAAGGATTCTTGAACCGCATTATATCTCGTAAAGTTCTATCAAGGGCTTCAAAACAATGCCTGTGAACCATTGGTGCCTCGTCCCAAATGATTAGCTTGGTTCTGATCATTAGCTCAGCAAGTGGGCTACCCTGTTTTATGTTGCATGTTGAATCATCGGGCAAAATTAATGGAATGGCGAATCTAGAATGACCAGTTCGACCATTGGGCAACAAAAGAGAAGCTATTCCAATGGATGCCACATTCAAAACTATATCACCTTTTGATCTTAAAGAAGCCAAAAGAATCCTCCATAAAAAAAAAAAATTACCTGTACCACCAGGACCATACAAGAAAAAAACTCCTCCATTACCAGCCTCAACACTCTCCATGATTGTATCATATGCATGTTTCTGCTCATCCGTACACGATCCCAATAAATTATTGCATTCGTCCGTTAACAAGTCTCTATCATAATTCATTTCATCCAATATTAAACGATTGTTGAACATTGACGAATTATAATCATCAGGATAGGGCATAGTTGGGAAATCTTTAAGGCTTTTACCCCTATTTCGCAATATCTTTTCAATCTCCAGAAGAGTGAAGTTTTTTATTTCTTCCGCATAAGCCTAGTATATTTACAAAAAAAAATATAATTATATAATTATTAGTCGTAAAATGAGTTAAATATAGATAATGTCTTCGCATATAGATAATTGTAATAGAACTAATAAAATTTATAAAATTAATTGTAATAGAACTAATAAAATTTATCTTGATGTTCTAAAACTCGTCTTCGCATATAGATAATGTCTTCAGACAAATAATCTAAGCAACTTTCCCATATATACTCAGGTCGAGAAAGAGATCCATATATCAGCAATGTCACAAATAGGCTTCTCAACTGATGGACAGATCCCCAGTAGCTTGCTTCTATAATACCATCAATGTATTTTTTATCATCATCTAGCAATCATAGAGCATAGCAAGCATCTCTAAAAGATGGATTCTCATGACCATCAACAGTTCTTATATCCGCATAAGAAGTTGTCCCCCGAATAATATTCAACAAATTTCTCAAGTAATACAACTCTCCTTGACCAGGTGCAACAAAAAATATGCGGCCTATTTTAAAACCACGTGCCCTTGGCTGCCACTTTCTTTCCTTCCTCATCCAAACAAAATTCGTAGGAAACTCGGCATAGGTCAATTGCTCTGCTATATCCTTGTACTTCTTGTTTGTATCCAACCATGCAGTGAGCATACTTTCTCTTGATGTTGGACGATCAACTACTTCATCAATCTCATCATCATCATCATCATCATCGAAAACAATGGTTTGTTCACCCTCCAGATGAAATGATAATCTTTCAACAAAAGGGTTCCTATAATGGATATCATAACCTAACAACCTCCAAGCGGCCTCACAAGGTGATATATACCGGCAATCCAAGTAATTTTGTATCTCATTAACATTTTTTTCTCTGCATTAGCGTCAGCACTTTGACAAAACTTGGCAGTAACTCTATCTTGACCTTTACTTACGTACTTGCAAAGATATTTGATCGTTCGAGATTGATTGCACCATTAAATATTAATGTGAGCCCCATGAGTCATCAATAATTGACGATTGTGAGGGACAATATACCTATTGTCAAGATGAGTTTCCTTCACAACTATTGTTCGTCCGTTGTTGGGACGCTTATAGCCCGAATAACCATCTTTATCAATAATCGTTTTCTTAGAAAACTTTTTTGGAAAATATTTACTGCAGCGGCCCTCCACCATGCATGGAGAGTTCGGTCGAGCTTTGGCACAAGGACCATGCAACATTAACTCTTGTATTTCCGCATAATAATGGGGATCATTAGACTCATCTGGAATCTCAGCAGAAATGACATTATCAATTTTTTATGCCGTATGATGCGTTCCATCATTTTCCAACCAAACGATGATGTGAACATGGGGTAAACCACGCTTTTGCCACTCAATTGTATAAATAACTGGAAAAAGAATTTATTATTAGTATAATTTTTATATTGAAAATGTACAAATATAACATTTTAATCTATATAATGAAATTTAAAGAAAAGCTAAGTATAGTTGAGATTAAGAAGTACCTGCTCTCACTATACCAAATATTTTCTTATGTCGAAGATCATTCACGAGAACATCCAACTTAGCTTTAAAAATTCTACACATGATATCTTGCCTATCTTCAGGCTGCAAACCCTTCATGTGTAGAAATCGAACTATCTAGGCCACTTCGGATTACATGTAAAGGTTATTAAAAGATTAGGATATCTGAAAAATCTGCATATGACCATTGCGTCTTGATAATTTTGAATCATATATCGAGCACTTACGGTATAGCTAGATGGCAAACAAATTCGTTTGCCACGTGACGCCGGATCCCTTTCACCTTTCAATAGAGCATCAGTCAAACCGTGGTACATTTCACATCTCAGTTGTTTTTTATGAGTTCTTATGTAAGTTAAATGACCAATTTCAACCATTGTAAAAGCATCAATCAAAAATTGTTGAAATAGCCTCCTTGAGAAAAAAAGGTTTGGTGATTCGGAATCCCTTTGAATTTTGTAGGCAAAAAATTCCCTCATAGTCAACTTGTAACGACCACCATCATTTGATTCTAAATCAACATCGCGGTGTAAAATATCTTCTCTATAACCATCTTGACCAATTATAAAAATCAATGGGTACTGAAAACCTAAGTACGAAGGATGCAGTTCGGTAATCTTTTTTAGCAACCCAGTCCGTGTCTCGACAACAATATCCCTATCACTAGTCATAGTATCAAAATCACCGACCACCAATAACGCAATATCATCCTTTTGTGGAAGGTCATAACATCTACCATCATATTTACGTCTTCCAATAAGCCTGAGCTTGACATTACTTTCTACATTTTGATGAAATGAATCTTGTACCATTCTAAACGACTTCACGAGAATATTGTGGTCATCAAGTATACTCTTCGAGCCATTGGCAATTTCTTCATGCAAATTGCTTCTACATGGATCTTTGCTAAAAGATGACAAAAAAAAAAGAAAGAAAAGATATTAGCAATATAGTCTTAATCTATGGGTGGAAAAAGATGCTTTATATTTTTTCTTGTGCGTACTTACTTAATACAATGCATTCTGTTTTGTATTTCATGATCAGTATCATAAATATAAAGTTGCTCGAATTTTGGAGGTTTTCCTTCTGGTGGTATCAAACTACCTATGTAGTGATGATTTTGACCATATAACTTGAACACGGGTGGATTGTTTCCTTTATTAATGCCGTAATCAACTTTACCTCCCATAGAAGTAAATGAAAACGTCATGTTATACGAACGAATATTTGACGTGAAAATCCTACTTTTCTCGTTGTTGACGTATAACAACTCCTTGAATAATGAAGGTGGTTCTAGCATCGGTGGCAATTGTACCTTTCCTTTCCTACAACATCCTGAAAAACTGGGATTCGTAATATTCTTGTATCGTTTATTCAATCTCTCCCCATACCAAAAAATGGCATTGCAATATTGACATTTGCTAGAAGGATCCCCCAAGTCTATGTATTATGTTCAACATTAAAATGTGGAAAATAAATTTACAAAAAAAATATGGTTATGAGAAAATTATATAATGGCCTTTAATAACAATTATTAAAAGAAAGGGATAAAATCTACTTGTACTATAATCTAACCTTGTGTGAAATATGAATTTTTATCAACATTTAAGCTGGTACATATCGGGAGAGATATCATTGAACCTAATTTTTTTTTTTTAAGGAAAACATATATAATTCAAATTTATTGAAACTAATAATAAACAACATTATTTGCAATTAATATTTAAAAAAATATTAGAATTTAGATAAATACTTTTTGACATTCTACTTCTTTTTTGAAAAGGTTTGAGTACGGAACTTGGACCACCTTCTCATTTTTTGAATCCAAAACAGTAGAAGAAATAGTGCCTACAATTGATTTGAATAATAAACTTATGCATATAAATTAAAAAGTATTTATAATTCAAATTATTTTTATACATAATCCTAAATATAAACTTAAAATAAGATAGTACCCTACTTGCAACATTTGTACGCGTTCTTTTCTTTTTTATTGCTCTAGCAATAGAATTTGAAGCATCTACTGGAACAGTTGAGTCAAATGCCGATGAAGGAGTCGTACCTAGAAAATGTGTAAAAAAACTTATAAATTGTTTTAACAAGAAAATATCAATTGTATTAAATAATACAATACAATATAAATTTACATTTATTCCCGCTATTCGATGAATCTTCGTCAATCGTAAGATCAATTACAGTTGAATTACTTAGACCTTGAAAATAAAAAAAATATGAAAAAAACAATAGAGATTAACAAAAACACTCCGTCTTTATAAAGGACCATATATAAAATAATACATGGACTAAATTAAGTTAAAGATACAATACCCTTTCTTTGCAATCCCTTATTGGTAAGAGATTGAAGTTTGGAAATTGGGCTCAATTGTCCATTTATTGAGGCTAAAATTTGCGAAGACTGTGGGCTCCTATCCAATGAAAATTGAAAGACTTTTCTCGGTATTTTACTCGGTAGAATATTTCCTGGATGAAATATTGATTAATATTTCGTAAGGATAAAATTATAATATATATATATATATATATATAATAAAGGGAAATATATATATATATATATCAGATAATAATGGTTGATTTGAAGAAACGTAATGACCATTCTTCCCTGCCACTTGAGTGATATTATAAGGGGGAAAACATTTTATGCGTTTCAGGCTGTCAATATTCATTACAATGAAAAAATTAATAATTATCAATCCTACATAAAATTACTATCCTGTTATTTGTCCAAAAAATATACTATAAATTCAAAGAAGTAATAAACATTATCATACCATTGATTATATTCGATAATGGTTGACTGGAACCAATGTAACATGTATTTTCACCTCTTCCTGCTGATATATTCGATTGCGACGAAATATTTTCTGCATTTAAATTTGTGAGTTAAATATTCTAAAAAAAAAAATTTTGATATATAAATTCGATATAAAAAATATAAATGTACTAACATATTTGATAAATAGTACTCCCTCCGTCCCACCCGAATTTGGACAAATTTCCTTTTTGGGCGTCCCATCCGAATTTGGACATCCCAAAATGGAAACCTTAAATCACTATTCTCTCCACTCATTCTCTCTCCTACATTATTTTAATACTCACAACACCATTATAATTTACTATTCCCTCCACTCATTCTCTCTCCTATTTTTAAATTACACTCACAACATTTACCTTTTCCTTAATCTCCGTGTAAAGTAACTTTGTCCAAATTCGGGTGGGACGGAGGGAGTACTATTTATCAAATAAATCTTAGCCTATTGGGCCAAAATAAGCCCATTGGACTAAGCCAATAACCAATTAATTAAAGATCATGAAATAACTTGTGATATTAATAGAATAAATCTTTAACCCTAACCCTATTTTAACATTTTCATGCGGTGCTCCATCTCTCCTCACTCTATCTAAAGCGCCGCTCCATCTCTCCTCTCTCTCTAAGCCGCTCCATCTCTCCTCTCTCTACGCCGCTACATTTCTCCTCTCTCTATCTACAGCGCCGCTTCATTTAACTCTCTATCTACTGCGCCGATTTCTATATTTTTCTCTCTTACTCGATTTCCGTAAACCGACGATATTAATGGGGTAGAATCACTCAAAACCGACGATATTAATGGGGTAGAATCACTTTTGCATCAAATCCGAGCTCGTTGGTACAATAATTTCAGAGCCCTTCTCTAGATCTGAGGTAATTGTCAAAAAAAAAAATCATTATGCTGAATTTTTGATATTAAATTGAGAGTTTGTTCATGTATAAGTGAATCCGTGTATGAATATTGTCCTAAAATCAGATCTGTAAAAATTGTGTTGATTAATTTATTGTTTTTGATTAAAAAATATTTTTTGAATCTAAGAAGAGATGGATCTGAATATTGTCCTAAAACCAGATCTGTAAAAAAATTTGTTGATTAATTTTTTTTGTTTTGATTATAAAATTTGTTGATGTATATTGTCCTAAAAAAATTTGTTGATGAAAATATAAATATTGTGAAAATAAAACTGATGCTCAAAAGCAATTTGGTGAAATAGAAGTTTCAAGGTACCCTCCAGCATTGTTGATTAGAGGCTATTCCTTGTGCAATGTTATAGCTTTCATGTTTACAGGAGGTTCACAGATAACTTCTTTTAACTGAGGATCGACACTCAAAAGCACACAAATCAAAATGGTAGACATTAAAACACATATATGCATTGTAAGCAACAACACCCACTAGGAATGGAACCAAACGGAAGGAAAGAAAGAAATAAAAAAGAAAATGGTTTCAAACAAATACACTAAAGTGCATCTTTCGATGATGCAACTCAACATTCATATATATTATTGGCTTAAGCATTCAATTCAGTTGGAGTAAAGACACTTTTTATGGTAATTTTCTGACCTAAATTATGTTCATCACTCAACACACTTTTACAAGTTGTAAGAGCTCACAACTGACGGGAACAAACTTAACAAAGACATTTTCTAGTAAAAACTACAGAAATTGATGCAACAAATGCAAGAAAACACAAGAAAAGTCTAATTTCACTTATTCTATGCACTCAAAGTAAAGATTTCACTGCTCATGTATTTAGGAGTAAAAGATTTTACTTCCATTAACTTTTTAACTGCTTTGGATTGCCTTGGGGATTGTATAAGAATATAACCACAGATCTAGAGCTGGTTTTGCACATTTGTATTTGAGTATACTCTTTCCATTCCATATTTATGCTTTCCATCTTTCAATTTTAAAACCAATTTATCTGACAATATTTCATTTTGTTACTTGTTTTGAGTAAACTGAAAGGGTGTTGGAAACCATTGAAGCAAAGATTCTGGAGCAGTCATATATGATGGTGACAGCCCAATTAAAAAAAATCTTGTGCAGTAATAATATGCATATCAATGCTAGAAATGAAGATACAATTTGAAGAAAATTTAATGGGCAAAGAAAAAAGGTATATGCTCAAACAAAGTAATTTTTTTTTAAGCATATTATTTTTTTACCAAAACAGTTTAATTAGGACATTACAGTTTTAACATGAAACATAGGATTAACTAAAAAATTAAATTCATATTTAAAATAAGTACCTGATATCTTCAATCTCAATTTCAACAAATTTGCCACCTGTGTTTTTGAAATTTTGATGCCTTAGAGTTCCTTTCCCCACCGCCCTCCCCATTACATCTGCAAGAGTATAAATATACTCCCTCCGTCCCAGCCCACTTAGGAATTTTTGAAATGGCACGGGGATTAAGGAAAAGGTAAATGTTGTGAGTGTAATTTAAAAATAGGAGAGAGAATGAGTGGAGGGAATAGTAAATTATAATGGTGTTGTGAGTATTAAAATAATATAGGAGAGAGAATGAGTGGAGAGAATAGTGATTTAAGGTTTCCATTTTGGAAATTCTTAAGTGAAGTGGGACGCCCAAAATGGAAAGTTTTCTTAAGTGAAGTGGGACGGAGGGAGTATATATTAGTGTAAGTATATGATCTATTAGAAGCTATTTATTAAAACCATTTTTATAAATATTAGAGTTATACCTATCAATTCAGAATTTGCAATATTTTCAATTGCATAAACTTCAGGAAATGAAATAATATTGAATAAATTATTTCTTTCGAGAAATTTGTCACCAATGGAAATGACATTTGTGGACGCCATAAAAAACAACTTGTATGGATTTGCCGTCACTTTATACTTAGAACGATTGTCAACGATACTGAAATTACTAAGTGCATAGGCGCCATACTCTTCAAGTTTACTTATAAACTTTTGAATGAGCATGCTTGGTACAGTTGCTTGAATTCTGTGACCCTATCAGAAAAAAAAAAAAAGGATTTATGTGTTACAAAATAAATGAAATTAAGAAAGAAAATAAAAAATGATTTCTTACCTCTGAATCTATCAAAACAAACTCAACAGATGGTGGAAAGTTCATATTATTGTCGGCCTTGATTTCCCCTTTATGTGCTACCCTTACCTTCACGACCCAATCTGATCTTCCCTTCCGGAGATCACTGAATAGGAAAAACGAAACTGACATTATTCAAAGAATGGAGCTGTTTAAGGAATTTTGATTTTGATGGGTAAGCATTTACAATTTAGAAAAGACCCCATATTTAAACACCACAAGACAAACTCTTAGAATTCCTTAATGTACAACTTTATAGTTTGAAATATGTGCAGTGTGTGTGTTATTATTTAACTTTATCTTATTTGAAAATTTTGTAATAATTTTAAAAAATTGGACTGTATTATTAATATGTATTAATTCGTATTCCTGTATGTTGAATTTTTTATTTTGAAATATTTGCAGTGAGTGATGATTTAACAGTTCTGTAATAATTTAGGGTCTTGCATTTGTTTTGTTATATTACAAGCCCAATTAATTTGTATAAATAAGAAACATTTTAAAAAAATGGAATTCATTAATTATTATATATTAACCATTTATTAATCTGCTGATTTAAAAAGATTTTTAACACAATAATTGATAAACATTTAATGTTTAAACAAATCAAAACAAACTGATCTCATATCTGTTCAAATGTCATATTTAGTATTTAAAATAATAGTCATAATGGGCTACATCGAGATTGTATATTGGCATTAAAGATTTATTAAACTGCAGCTATCAAAGATAAAACTTTATTGTTTTTATTAATAAATTCAGTCTTAAACAATTGTAAGGATATTTTTGGAACAATACTAATGGGGGGTGTATCCAGCAACTTAGATAAGAGAAGAGTGAATCTGGACTGTTTTTTAAGCGAGGTTCATATTTAGACGGGAATTCAGGGGGTGCGCTGAAGTGCTCTGCACTTTATCTTTTGTATAGTTATTGATATAGGCAAATATTATCATTCTCAATGCAAAACTCATTAAATGCAATTATATTTTATGTTATTTTATAAAAAAATATCATGAATTAATTATTCATTTTCAATGACAAGTAAACATTTATTACACATTAAATATGAGAATAAGTTAGTAATTTTATATGTTTTTATTATAAAACCGAGACAATTAACTACCTTAACTATTTTCTTAATTTATGTAAAAAAGTAGGTTTTTTTTTTCCTTATAATTGAGACCGGAGAGAGTAAGTACTAAAAATACTCTTATTAATTATTATTTTCTCATTCATTATTTTACTCAAAAAGTATAATCAATGTAATTGAACAATTTCAATGTATGGGTAAAACTGGATTTAATGACTTTAAATCCAAAAAAACAATACATATTTAAATCAAATCTTAATTTGCAAAACGATATATATTTTAAACCAAAGAAAATAAAAAGTGAGGAAAAATAGTAAATAATAAATCAAAATTAGAGGATATTGCTATAATTTAAAAACTAGTGCATCACCCGTGCGATGCACGGCAAGATATAAAATTTTATAGATACAAAAAGTAAAAAATGATAATTAAACACAAAAAGGACATTACAAATTAATATGCGTCATATACATCCGTAAATAAAACATACAAAATTTAGTAATATTGATCTTCATGTAGACAACACATACAACTACACATTCGTATATATATTAAGAAAGCAATTATTAATAAGTATGAATAGTAGATATGTATTACACATTTTGGAAAGCCTACATAAACACAACCTTCATAGTATATCTGTAGGATGAACTATTTTCTGCAGAATTGGATTTTCAAATATGAAGAGCAACATGATGGGTGCCTCTAGAGAAAGCAACATAAATTTGACCAAGATCGAAAACATGTTTCCTTAAAAGAATTTCAATTAGACATAGAGATTGCACATGATTTTGTTTATAGACATGACATAAGAATCAATCAAAAAAAATTGACGAAGTTCAAACTTATTCGAGGATTAAGTTCTTCTCACCAATAAATGAGCTCCAATAAATAAGCTTGATAAAGATCGTCATTGACTCATGTTAAGTCATATTTATTATTGAGACATACTACACCATCTCAAATTTTTTTCCCTTATTACTATGTTGACTACTCTACATACTCCACCATTAATTATTATATTAGTTTTAAATTTTCCTGCCTAATGTTGAATAAATTATTTGTATGTCTCCTTTAAAACTATATTATCATTCAAAAATCGTCCCATTTAAAACTACACACTACTATTAGAATGACTTTCAAACATTCATTTTCATTGAAAGTTAGCCTCCACTTACAGACAATCAACTAGAAGAAGCGACATGTAAATTTATCAGTTGGGAGGTGAAAGCGTTTATTGCACTCAAGATTCTTTAAACAATAAAGCAATTGTCAAAAAGGAAAAAAAAAACACTAAGTAACATGTAAATTAAGTTCATTAGAGAAGAGAAAAGTAAATTTTGTTAGTTGTATTAATGAACATTTTAAAGTTGTCAATAATATAATCTCAAAAAAATATCGTCAAATTTTCTTGAATTATTTATTTGACAAACATGTCAAAATTTTATTGTATTTTTTTAGATGAAACTTGTTAATTTTTTTTTATTTAGCAAAACAGAAGATTTTGTTTTTGACATTTAAAAGTTGTAAACTTTTCATATCATGGACATTGTATACTCCTTTTTTGTATTTCCAAAAACTAAAATAAAAATACCTATATTTATTTTTTTACTCATACATTATTATTTATTTGTTCTTCATAAAGTACACTTAAAATTTCTCCATTTTAAGCTTGTTTTGAATAGTGATATCAAAATCAAAGAAAGTAAGAAAAGATTCCATACTCATCTATGTTAAACTTTGTCATCATTTCGTTCTCGATAAGTATTACATACAGTTGGCAATATGCTTAGTTACGTATTACTCACTTAGCGAGAAGATAGTAAATTTTCCTTCGCGTAAAATGATATCATTTGTAGTCATTAATTTGTGCATAACTCTTTCCTATATAATATGTACCCATTAATTGCTACCATTAGTATTAGATTAATGACACATGCCATGTTCTACGAAATGTGTTGTTGTATCAAGTAATACATGACTATTATTACTGGTCCATACCATAGTAATCTCTACTTGATTTGTTTTAGCTCGCTAAATTAGTGGCTCAGTTTGTAAAGAACAACACAAGTTGATTCGTTTCATACTACTTCAAAATTTTTAAATACCTATTCAGAATATCTAATCCTGTTATCATTGGGGAAAAAATTATTTCAAATTGAACTTCATATTTACCTTTATATGTTAATTTCATATGGGTTATTTGCACTCTCATGATCTCCCGGGGGATGTCATTCAAGCCTTGAGATTTGATGATTCTGGTTATTATGTGGTTCGATTGTGATACGGGATGGATTTCATGGGTTTTGATGGTTTTTATGACGTTTTTGTCTTCAATGCATGGCCATGCTTTGTTTCTGGCACGCCCATGCAAGGTCTGGCATGGCCATGCTGATATTGGGACATGGCCGTGCAAAGGGGTATTTTTCAACTTGAAGTTTCTAGTCATAGGGGAACGTCTGTTCCAATGGGGGGAGCGATTGCTCCCGTTTTCTGGAATCTGGTTGGTGTTACTGGAATTTTAAGGAGCGTCCGCTCCATGGGCTTTGGAGTGTCCGCTCCCTTGGCGATTTGGACAGATGAATTGGGTTGAGTCGAGGCGGTTTGGGCTGTGCAGTTTTGCTTCATGTGCGGTTTGGGCTCAATGCGGTTTGGATCGGGCGGTTTGGAACGGATGCGATTTTTGGTGCGGGTTGTTTCAAGAGGTTTGGCTCAGGCGGTTTATCAAGTGAGGTTTCTTTGGTGCGGTTTTGGCTTATGCGATTTGGATCAGGCGGTAAGGCACGAATGCGATTTTGGGTGCGGTTTGGATCAGACGGTTTTGATTCGAGGTTTGGGACAAGTGAGGTTTGGGCCAAGTGAGGTTTGACTTTGGTGCGATTTTGGGCCAAGACGGATTGGGTCCTTATACAATTAGGATTTATATATCCATTAAATATGTAGTTAAAAATTCTTTTTTTATATTTTTTGATCTTTATTTTTGTTTACAGTCATATATCTATTATATATTTTAATATTGCTTATACAATGATCAAATCACACTTAATATATTTCCTTATTTAGGAACATAACTTTTATATCGAATTAAACAAATAAAATGGTGACATTAATTATAGAAGGGAGGAGGAAGTATATATTAAATTCTTTATCAAAAAATAACTCTTTAAAATGAAAAAATAATTATTCGATTTTATATAAACAAATTAGAAACAACCTCCCATCCTAAAATTCAAATCTTCAAACTCAATAACTTCTATTAGTGTCTAATATTTTATATTTACTTTGTAAATATAAAGTAATAAGTAATAACAATTCCGATCGGAAAATCACATTTATTATCACGACCTCAATGATTGATTTGATGAAATGAATTATAATTTAGTTGAAGGTCAACGTTAGAATTCCATTTTTCACAACCTATTCACATTCTAATTAACTTAATTACTTTGAAGCAATATTATTTTAATCTTCTACAATATGTTATTATTATCAAATACTGCATCTTTTATTATTTATTGGTTTTTTAAATATCATATAAATTGATTTACAAAATATTGAATTATATATGATTAACAATGTAAAAATAATGTAGAGATACTTTATTTAAAAATTTAACAAATATCTTATTATTAATTTTTTACAGTCATGGGGGAGCGTACGCTTCAATGGGGGGGGGGGGGGAGCGACCGCTCCCATTTTATGGAATCCGGCTGGTGTTACTGGAATTTTTAGGAGCGTCCGTTCCCTTGGCTTTGGAGCGTCCGCTCACATGGCGGTATGGACGGACGAATTGGGTTGAGTCGAGGTGGTTTGGGCTGTGCGGTTTTGCTTCATGTGCGGTTTCGGCTCAGGCGTTATGGAACGGATGCGGTTTTTGGTGCGGTTTGTCTCAAGAGGTTTGGCTCCGGCGGTTTGTTAAGTGAGGTTTCTTTGGTGCGGTTTAGGCTTATGCGATTTGGATCAGGCGGTTTGGCACGGATGCGTTTTGGGGTGCGATTTGGCGCATGCAGTTTTGATCCGAGGTTTGGGACAAGTGAGGTTTACGTCAAGTTATGTTTTGCTTTGGTGGAATTTTGGGCCAAGACGGATTGAGTTCTTATATAGGATTTATATATCTATTAAATATTTAGTTAAAAAATTCTTTCTTTTTTTATATTTATTTTTGTTTAAAGTTATATATCTATTATAGATTTTAATATTGCGTATACAATGATCAAATCACACTTAATATATTTTCTTATTTAGGAACATAACTTTTATATCAGAATAAACAAATAAAATGGTGACATTAATTATAGAAGGGAGGAGGAAGTATACATTAATTTTTTTTTATCAAAAAATAACTCTTCAAAATGGAAAAATAATTATTCGATTTCATATAAACAAATTAGAAACAACCTCCCACCCTAAAATTCAAATCTTCAAACTCAATAACTCCTATTAGTATCTAATATTTTATATTTACTTTGTGAATATAAAGTAATAACAATTTCGATCGCAAAATCACATTTATTACCACTACCTCAAAGATTGATTTGATGAAATCAATTTCAAAATAAGTTGCATGTCAAAATTAGAATTCAATTTTTCACAACCTATTCACATTCTAAATATTGAATTATGATGTACAAAGAATGTAGGGATACTTTATTTAAAAATTTAACAAATATCTCATGATAATTTTTTTAAGAAAAAAATATTTATTTTGAAATGGACAACGTAGTAATACATTTAGCAGTTTCAACATCAAAGTATTTTGTTTTAACATCAACGTATTTTATTATTTTAAATAAATGTTATAGTGAAGTAGGGGGAAAGCTTTTATAGGGTAAAGGGTAAGTCAAACAATAATTTCAAATATTGAAGGTAACATGCATGTTGACACGTGGTGATCATGCACGCCACCACTTGAACCCAAAAGAAAGCTCCGTACGAAAAGAATGTGGAGGAGCAAACACACATACACGTGTAGTTATATGCGTTCATGAATTATTACGTTTGACTTTTTTTTTAAATCAAAATGGCGTAGTTTAAGGTTTCCATAAATGGTGACGGTTGATAGTGACACTTTTGAGCGCCAAATTACCTTTTTTGGAATGTCATGTATTTTTAGTATAGTATAGATAGATTATTTCTTTCATCTTCTTCTTTATCTTTCTTTACATTCATCGATGGCAGTTCATGGGTCTCTCAAACTCTCCCTCATCCTTACTAGACTCCACAATCCACCCCTTCCTTCCCGAACCACCCTTCCTCTTCGCCCCTTTCTATTATCCTACTTTGCACAGTTAAAACATAAGTGGTGTTAAATTTTCGGCTATTGTCATTGTTTGGCCATTGTATAAATAACAAACATAAATGGGTTCGACCATGTCGACCAACCACCACCGTGAGATCTTTTTGGTAGGTGCGAACCAAGCACTCCACATCCACGTGGTGTTCAGTCAACCATGCCCAAACACAATGCCCATGTGTGTGCATACGTGTTCGTGCTTGTGTTAGAGCTAAGTGATGTGTGTGCATGCGTGTTCGTGCTTGTCCACATGGTGTCCAGTCATTCATGTCCAAGCACAATACTTATTATTATCGGAGAAGGAAAATAATATTTTTTTTATTTGTATCCAATCAACTGTCGCTCTTCTCTTTTGATGAGGCAATAACTCACTTATTTTCCTGCTACCAATATACTATAGAGTATGTACACATTTGTTAAGTTGTAGCAACAACTATCAGCAAATAATTTTTCTTTATTTTCCCTCTTTTTGGACCCATTTTTTAAAAAATTTCTGTGTATATCAGTGTTATTTTTTCCATGTAATCAATCATAAAAACATAATTAAAATAATGGAAAAGAATTGCACATTCTATGGGGTATTATTTGTTGGACTTGTTGGTAGGCTTCTTTAAGACTTAACAGAAAAACTGACGGAAAAAATAACGGAGATTGAAAACAAACGAAATTAAGTCGAGTCTTGTATTAAATACAATCTCCGTAAGAAGTTATTGCCCCGCACAGGTGCTTACGGTTTCGATGGCAATCTTCTAGTAAGATGAAACGACTTTTAAGTATATGATATGAGCACTCCAAATCAAATACTCTAGCGAACAACACAATGTTTGCAACTTTGGACTTGAAGGATTTGATGCAACAATATGCCAATGATTTGGATATGTTTATCTATCTTACTAGAGGGTAGGAAGGCTCAAAATACTGTATGAATGAATTGAAATTTGGAGGGAAACTATATAAGGAGAGTCAAAGGGTTTTGTGTCTTTTCCCTTGAAAAGACATGATTTTTCGAACAGCAGTGAAGGGCACGACTCGTGCTCCTTGGCACGAGTCGTGACCACGACTCGTTCTCAGGCATTCCACTCGTTCTGATCAGTTTTGAGCAAATGGCCATTAAAGTCCATTCGTGCTCACGACTCGTGCTCAGAGTCCCCACTCGTTCTGATCAGCTGGGAGCAAAATTTCATTAGCCAAAACACAGTTTAACTCCAATTAAATCCAAACGATCTAATTGACCCTTTTAACCAACTCTCGTTAAGTCACAAAACTTTGTCATTAATTTCTCATTCACCCGAAAATGATTTTTGAGACAATAAATGAGTTTCATAATCTACACTTAATGTAGAATACATTTTGTAACTTGCTTCGTTAACTATTTAACGAATTCCGTTAGGAAGTTAGGTCAACGTTAAGTCAAACTTAACAGTTACCCATTTTCAACAATCCCCCACATGAATGACAATTAATGCATTCAGCATGAATGCAATTTCGTCCAAAGTTTCGGTGAACTATTATTACATCGGGATAGATAGCTTGTGGCCTTGAATCCTCCTTAGTGAAATATTATCGGATATACTAGCCATTTGGTAGCGAGTCGCTTTGAACCAAAGGATCGTCGGATCTATACCATGACAATAATACTCACATAATAACAGCTCTAACAATTGTTGTTCTCACGTTTTGTCCATTTCGGCCCTGGACCGTATCTCATTCATAAGCGTTCATTTAGAGGCGGCCTAATTACCTCTCGCTTATATAGGTGATTCTCACTATAAGGAGTATCATGCACTACTCCACCCGTAGGTATAGAAATCATTAAAACTTTTCTCAACTTACCCTTACCACATCGCTGCATGTGCTTGTACTTGGATGTTACGGGAATGAGTATTCAACATCTCCAGGTTAATAAACCGAGTTGTTGTTTCCAAGTAACTCTACTAGAACTTATAACTTGGTTGTCTCATTGAACCAAGGGCCTGGGATCTCCATTTCTCAAGGTTGAGTGTCCGCTATAAGTCCTTTTGTTGTGGGTTTTAAACCCATTCCCTTAACAGCTTTATACAGCTTGATCTCGATTTATACCTTTGGTAAACGGATCCGCTAAGTTATCACATGACTTTACATAATCAATAGTGATAACGCCATTCTTGATCAACTGTCTAATGGTATTGTGTCTACGACGAATATGTCTAGACTTACCATTGTACATACTATTCTGTGCCCTTCCAATTGCTGACTGACTATTACAATGTATTAGTACAAAGGTAATGTGCTTTGCTCCAACAAGGAATATCCTCCAGAAGTTCTTAAGCCATTCTGCTTCTTCCCCAGCTTTATCTAAAGCAATAAACTCAGACTCCATCGTGGATCTGGCTATACATGTCTGTTTGGAGGATTTCCATGACACAGCTCCTTCACCTATTGTGAATACATATCCACTCGTGGATTTAGAGTCTTTCGTGTCCGATATCCAATTGGCATCACAGTATCCTTCTAATACTGCTGGATATTTCTTGTAAAGTATTCCATGATTTGATGAATACTTTAAATATCTTAGTACTCTCATTAGTGCTTTCCAATGATTAGTACTAGGATTACTTGTGAACCTACTTAGTTTTCTCACTGAATATGCAATGTCTGAACGTGTACAATTCGTTAAGTACATTAGACTACCAATTATTCTTGCATATTCCAGTTGAAAAACTGGTTCCCCTTTGTTCTTGGCTAAATGTAGACCCAAGTCTACCGGTGTCTTAGCCGGAGGGTCATCAAAGTCATTGAATTTCCGAAGAACATTCTCTAGGTAATGGGATTGTGAAAGAACTAATCCTTTAGATGTTCTAGAGATCTTTATCCCTAATATTACATCAGCTAATCCCATGTCTTTCATGTCAAAATTCTTCTTTAACATGCCTTTGGTGTTCATGATCAAATCATGACTACTTCCCATTATGAGCATATCGTCTACATAAAGACAAACGATAACGAATGATTCAGATGTTCCTTTAATGTAGACACATTTGTCACATTCGTTAATCTTGAATCCATTCGATAACATGGTTCTATCGAACTTCTCATGCCATTGTTTAGGTGCTTGTTTTAGTCCATACAAGGACTTTACGAGTTTACACACCTTTCTTTCTTTACCAGGAACTGCGAACCCTTCGGGTTGTTCCATGTAAATTTCTTCATCAGGTTCTCCATTTAGGAAAGCAGTTTTCACATCCATTTGGTGTATCTCAAGATTATGCACTGCTGCAATAGCTATGAGAACACGAATAGATGTGATCCTTGTGACAGGGGAGTATGTATCAAAGAAATCATATCCCTCTTTCTGTCTAAATCCTTTGGCAACTGTCCTAGCTTTGTACTTATCGATTGATCCATCAGCCTTATACTTCCTTTTAATGATCCATTTGCAATCTAATGGTTTGCAACCTGGAGGGAGATCAACTAATTCCCAAGTATTGTTGAGCATTATGGATTCTATTTCACTGTTAATAGCCTCTTTCCAGAATGAACTATCCGGACCGGATAAAGCTTCTTTAACAGTGGCTGGTTCGTTTTCTAACATGTAAGATAGAAAATCAGGACCAAAAGACTTTTCCACTCTTGCCCTTTTGCTACGTCTCGATTCTTCATCTTCTATTTGAGAAGGACCGGTTGTAGACTCATATGTTCTCTTATTGGAACTTATATCTTTCTTGTCCTTAGCCGGAAAGATGTTTTCAAAGAATACCGCATTCCTTGATTCTATAGTAGTTCCTACATGCATATCAGGAATGTCCGATTTGTGTACTATAAAACGATAGGCACTACTATTATTGGCATATCCAATGAAAACACAGTCAATGGTCTTTGGACCAATCTTGACTTGTTTCGGCTTAGGTACTTCAACCTTGGCCAAACAGCCCCACACTTTAAGGTATTTATAACATGGTCTACGATTATGCCATAATTCGTAGGGCGTTTTATCAATACCTTTCTTGGGTATTTTATTAAGAACATAATTAGAAGTGAGTATGGCTTCCTCCCACAAGTTGTCGGGTAAGCCTGAACTTATCAAAAGCGCGTTCATCATCTCCTTGAGAGTGCGGTTTTTGCGTTCAGCAACTCCGTTAGATTGAGGGGTATATGGAGCCGTTGTTTGATGAATTATGCCAGAGTTCCAACATAATCCTTCAAACGGTGCTTCATATTCTCCACCTCTATCGCTTCTAATTTTCTTAATCTTCAAGTTAAGTTGATTTTCAACTTCTTTCTTATAAGTCTCAAAAGCCACTAAGGCTTCATCCTTACTTCTTAAGAGATAGACATAACAAAATTTTGTGCAATCATCTATAAATGTAATGAAGTACTTTTTACCTCCTCGAGTTTGCACAAGTTTTAAATCACATATATCGGTGTGAATTAATTCAAGAGGAGTTGTGTTTCTTTCTATTGCATTAAATGGCGACTTCGTCATTTTTGCCTCAACACAAACTTCGCACCTATTAGTCGAGTCGGATTTAGTCATTTTGATTAAATCTTGTCTCGCTAACTTCTTAATGGTGTCGAGGTTTACATGTCCTAATCTATCATGCCATAAATTAGAACTTTCTGACAAGTAAACATAAGAAACAACACTTTTATTCTTCGCACTATGGCGGACGATGTTCATTACATTCATCTTGAAAAGGCCCTCCTCGAGGTAGCCCTTTCCAAGGAACAAACCATTCTTAGTTATTACAAATTTGTCAGATTCAAATACAAGTCTAAATCCGGCCTTACTAAGCAAAGCGCTGGAAACTAAATTTTTACAGATGTCTGGAACATGCAGCACATCCAATAAGGTTACTTCTTTTCCGGAAGTCATCTTCAATATCACGTTTCCAATGCCTTGAACATCGGAGGTCGCGGAATTTCCCATGTAGAGCTTTCTTCCGGAGATGGGAGTATAGGAGGAGAAACTCTCCTTATTACCACAAATGTGGCGGGTAGCACCGGTATCTATCCACCAAGCTTTTGGATTTTCATCCAAGTTTGCAACGTTAGCCTCAAAGATCACTGCTGCAAAGTCTAGGTCCATGTGATCAACATTATTCGCCTCTTTCTTCGGGAGACGACAGTCCTTTGCTAAGTGGCCCGGTTTGCCACAATCATAGCAAGACCCCTTGAACTTCTTAGAGCCCTTATTATTTCCTTTCTTAGCATTCCCGGCATTTCCGGAATGCTTTCTCTTTGTGCCACTTGTGCTAGCCTCGACGAGATTGACCTTAGCCTCCATCTTGCCCTTAGCATCCTTGGCCTCGTTGATTCTATTGTTCTCTTCAATTTGAAAACGAACAACAATGTCTTCCAAGGACATCTCCTTGCGTTTATGCTTGAGATAGTTCTTGAAATCTTTCCAAGAAGGCGGCAACTTTTCAATGATAGAGGCCACCTTGAATGGATCATTCATGATCATCCCCTCGGCATCAAGCCCATGTAGAATGAGTTGGAATTCATCCACTTGAGTTGTTACCGATTTGGAATCGACCATCATGAAGTCAATATACTTACCGACGACAAATTTCTTTGACCCGGTGTCTTCGATCTTGTACTTCCTTTCCAAGGTGTCCCACAACGCCTTGGCTATCTCGACGTTACTATACACATTGTATAGTGCATCGTCAAGTCCATTTAGGATGTAATTCTTACATAAAAAATTACCGTGAGCCCAAGCCTCCTTGGCCATTTGCCTTTGAGGGTCGGGATCACCATTTGCCACCGCCAGAGGATCTTCCTTTAAGAAGCGGTGCAAGCTTAGGGTGGTCAAGTAGAATAGCATCTTCTGTTGCCATCTCTTGAAATTCACACCAGTGAACTTCGGGGGTTTCTCACCATGACCCGGGTGATGCGGTGTATGAGCGGGTGCAACATTGTTGAACGTTGCGTCACCTTGAGACGGAGGCGTTACATTGCCTTGACTGGATGAGGTGGTGTCTTTCTCAGTTGCCATTTCTTGAAAGTCTTAAGAAGCGCAAATAACTTCTTACGATTGTTGGACTTGTTGGTAGGCTTCTTTAAGACTTAACAGAAAAACTGACGAAAAAAATAACGGAGATTGAAAACAAACGAAATTAAGTCGAGTCTTGTATCAAATACAATCTCCGTAAGAAGTTATTGCCCCGCACAGGTGCTTACGATTTCGATGGCAATCTTCTAGTAAGATGAAACGACTTTTAAGTATATGATAGGAGCACTCCAAATCAAATACTCTAGCGAACAACACAATGTTTGCAACTTTGGACTTGAAGGATTTGATGCAACAATATGCCAATGATTTGGATATGTTTATCTATCTTACTAGAGGGTAGGAAGGCTCAAAATACTGTATGAATGAATTGAAATTCGGAGGGAAACTATATAAGGAGAGTCAAAGGGTTTTGAGTCTTTTCCCTTGAAAAGACATGATTTTTCGAATAGCAGTGAAGGGCACGACTCGTGCTCCTTGGCACGAGTCGTGACCACGACTCGTTCTCAGGCATTCCACTCGTTCTGATCAGTTTTGAGCAAATGGCCATTAAAGTCCATTCGTGCTCACGACTCGTGCTCAGAGTCCCCACTCGTTCTGATCAGCTGGGAGCAAAATTTCATTAGCCAAAACACAGTTTAACTCCAATTAAATCCAAACGATCTAATTGACCCTTTTAACCAACTCTCGTTAAGTCACAAAACTTTGTCATTAATTTCTCATTCACCCGAAAATGGTTTTTGAGACAATAAATGAGTTTCATAATTTACACTTAATGTAGAATACATTTTATAACTTGCTTCGTTAACTAAAAGATCAATGGTATGCCAACATTTCACTAATGTTAAAAGTGCAACAAAGGCACAATGTCCTTATTGGAAATCATGGTTAAAATGTCATGCTATTATAGATGGTACCTCCAATTTGAAAAGTCATTTAGAACACCATTGTCTTCAGTCACCTGTCACCTGTTTTGTTAAGGAAGAATGGAGATAAAAAGCAATCGATTATAGGTTTTAAGACCACACCAAAGGGGGAAGGTAGTTCTCTTGCCACTCATTCTTTTAATGTAGAGAAGTGCAGAAGGGAAATTGCTAGAATGTGCATCAAAGACAATATACCTTTTAGTATTGTTGATGATGAAGAATTCCAAGAATATTCTTGGCAGTTGAATCCAATGTTTAAAATGCCATATAGGTGGACTGTAGCTAGAGAATGTTTGAGGAATTACAAGGAGGAGGTTTCTAACCTTAAGAATCTTTTAAAAAATCAAATAATTTCGCTTACCACTGACACTTAGGGATGACAATTTGACCGAACCCGATCCGAACCGAATGTGATCCGATTCGAAAAATTTGGATATGGTTTCAATTTTTTATTACCCGATCGGGTTAGGATCGGGTTCGGTACCACTGTTGATCCAACCCGACCCCAAATATGTATATAACTAAAAATTAGGGTTTATATATATATACCTCTCTTTCAATCTTTCTCTCTCTATCCGGCGCCTTTCTTTCTCTCTCTATCCGCTCTCTCCCTCTGCTATTTCTCTTTCTATCCGCTCGTCTCTCTCGCCGTTGCCTCTCTCTCTCCGCTCGTTGTCGCCTCTCTCTCTCTTCGTTCGCCGTCGCCTCCAGTCCTACTTTCTCTCTCTCCCCGCTCGTCTCTCTCCTGCGCCATCGATCGATTAATGATTTGAAGATGTGGATGCAAGAATGAATGAGAGCAAAACAGGAGGTTGTCGGATTTGGGGAAGAAGAAGTGGGTTTTTTGTTCTTTTTCTTTTTTCCTTTCTTTCTTTTTTCTTTTTTTTTTCTTTCTTGTCTTTTTTTATTCGTTTCTATTTGTCTTTCTTATTTGTCTTTATTTTTTTTTATTTTTTTGCATATTAAAAGAGTTTACAGTAAATTAAAATATTTTTTAAATTTATTATTTATTATTTATTAACTAAATTATTCAGTGAAGATAAAAATAATAATCATAAACTTTTAAAAATTATATACTTTTGTACCTTATTTATACAATCTATTAGAATTTTGATACTCAATAGCTTCGGATCGGAGCTCGGATCGGATCGGGTCCGGTAAAGGGTTTATAGGGTTCGGATCAGGCCAGATCCGATCCGAATCCGACCCGTTGTCATCCCTACTGATACTTGGTCATCTGTTCAAAATATCAATTATATGTGTCTTACCGTGCATTGGGTTAATGATGATTGGGATTTAAAGAATTTTTTTTGAACGTCTGTCTGATAGCTAATCATGAAAGTGAAACAATTGGAAAGTTGATTTATTTGTGCTTATAAAAATGGGGTATTGATCGGGTTTTCACTGTAACGATCGATAATGCTTCATCAAATGATGGGGCAATTCGATATTTGAAAAGTAGGCTTAGAGGGCTTAATGCCATACTTGATTGTGAGCACATGCATTTAAGATGTTGTGCAAATATTATAAATCTTGTTGTGAGATAAGGGTTAGAGGAGCAAGATGTGTCCATCTCAAGAATTAGAAAGGCCGTGAGATACGTTAGGTTATCACCATCTAGGACTGCAAGGTTTAAGGAATGTGTTGAAAGAGCTAAAATTGATTGTAAGAAAAAGCCTTGACTTGACGTTGAAACTAGGTGAAATTACACCTACCTAATGTTGGAAACGGCTGTGAAGTATATGAATGCTTTTGAGAGGATGAAAATTGTAGTAGACAATTTTTTGGCATACTTTGATGTTGATGATGAATACGAAGTCGGGAGTGGTACAAGAAAAAGAAAGAGAAAAGATAGAGTTGGGGGGCTCCGGATGCAAATGATTGAAAGAACGCAAATCAATTCATTGAGTATTTGAGTGTTTTTTACAATGTAACCAACCTGATGTGCATGCTAAGTCTATAGAGGAATTGCAAGAAAAGTTAGAGAAACTTGAAACTGGTATGTAATATTTTTTATTTATGGGTATGTTTTTGGTATTTTTAATTAGTTTGCCTCGCATTTAACATATTTCATCCTTTTATTTTTAGATAAATTTGATGGTGTACCAAAGTTTTTTGAACCATTCGTGGTTGATGATTGATGAAAATTTGGTATGATTACTTGTAGTATTAATTTATGGTTGATGATTGATGGTGTACCAATGTTTAAGTAGTTTACTAACTAAACATTTTCTTGCAGTTTTTGGCCTTCAGTTTCCCATGTCCAGACACCACCACGAGTGTAAGATTTTTGCCTTTTTTTTCTGCGGTTTCTATGTGTTTCTCATATGTAGTTTTTGCTGAATTTACCACCTATGGCAATAGTGCACAAGGTGTTGATAAAACTTAGACTCCTATGAGCAGAAAAACCGACTAACGTGAAAGTAATAAGAAAAGTAGATTAAATTGTGACTGTTTACAAGGTATATTTTATATCCTTATATCTGTAATGTTGCACCGGATGATGAATTTCTTTCAATGTGTGATTGTTCTCGAGCATTCTACGTGTATACATTTGTATTGTGTTCATATGTTTAGATCTGAAAAGTCTGTGGTGATATAATTCATATCAGTTCATAGTTTATTGATAATTAATATTCTAACTATGCCTTTTTGTCTCTAAAGTAGGAAATAGTCCTTTAATATACAGATCTAAGATATATGTATTGTACATCCCTTTTCATTTTAATTGGTGATCGTAAAATGTGGTTAAATAAAATTTTCCACAAATTGTGTGTTATAGTTTATAGGTATACTGCGTATAAAGCTACAAATCTTTTGATTATATTGCTACTTCTCTAAAATAACATTGGATCTGGTTGGACATGATGCTTTATACGAGTTCAATTTATATCTGTCCATTTTGCCTTTTATTTTCATTAATTAATTCTTTGATTTAGAATATAATGAAAGCAATTGCAGTTGTTTAGTCATAGACAGTCTCAAATAATGACAGATCTGAGATGAGGTTAACCTTGATCTACTTTTTTGTGATGTTTGTCTGGACATTTTGTAAGTGGATAAATGGGCTTGAACAGGACATGTTTATGGTTTGGATTTTAAGATCAGCTGAGTGATGCTCTTTTTAGTTTTCCTCTGCTTTATGTATGGTTTGTTATCAATTTGATTAATTTATTTTGTAGAAGCATAATATCAAATTCGTCAACACTAAATCACTTGGGAATGTATTAGATAACCACCACAAGTATGTTAATGTTATTTTCTTTGCAGGGTTTCAGGTGTGCCACTCTCTTGGAGGTGGAACAGGATATGAAATGGGGACACTTTTGATTTCAAAGATTACGGAAGAGTACCCTAATAGGATGATGATGACATTCTCTGATTTTAACAGCTTGTGGATTTTAATTTGATTTAAGTTTAGAAGCAGTTTTAAATTCCGATGATTTGTTTTATTTTGATGTAGTGATGTTAAATTGAATTTGATTTTGAATGTTAATTACTTAAATATGCTTGGTCCAAGTATGGTGAGCCCAACATGAGCTTTTATATTTATGGGTTTATTACAAAAAACTCACTAAAAAAGATGGCATTTACAATAAAAAAAATATGTAAGATGGGAAATTACAAAAAACTATTTATTTTTTTACAAAATTTTTTTTTTTATTTTTTATCAGTTTTGATCAAACAACTGATAATTTCAGTTATCAGTTGTTCAAACAAGTGATAATTTCAGTTATCAGTTGTTTACAACTGATAACTGAAATTATCACTTATTTGAAAAGTAATTTGTGCTACATAGCCCAATAGTTCACTAGATTTCCATGGTTGCAAATTATACTAAAACAAATCGATATCAAACCGAAACCGAAAACACCAAACTATTAAGAGAAAAGTACTTTTTTCGTCCCTAAAGTACTTTAAGTTTTACCTTTACGTCCGTAAACAATTTTTTTTTTACCTTTTCATCCTTGACCTATCGTATTAAGGATGTTGTAGTCCCTCCAATTAATGGGCGTTTAATAATCTGTTAACTTCGTCTGAGCTGGCACCTACCTGGCGTCTTTCATCCTACATGGCGATGAAGTGGAAATTTTATTGCATAGTTAAATCTACAAGAGCAAAAGTGTTAAAACTGAAATTGCAAGGGCTCAAAACTAAAAAAATAAAACATAAAAAGAAAAACTCTTCCTCTTCTTCTTTCTTCAGCCTTTTTCTTCACCACACTCCATCCCCAACTCCACCCACCGTCGCCGCTACTCTCCCACGCCGTCGCCCTTCTCTCTGCCCTCCAGCTCCGGCATCGGCTCCGAAACGCCACAAGGCCCACAACCCGGGTTACCCCAAGGCTCCATTTCCAGATCTAGTATTTTGAAGAAGACGAAGACAAATGGCAGACTTGGGATCGCGATTTGAAGATGAACGTTGAGGCATGGGTTCGATCCAAACTCAGATCTTGGATTTTGGTGATGTTGCCTGAGAAGGAGGAGGCATGGGTTCGTTACATATGATTTTTGTGATTTTTTTCTCAATAATTGTTGTATTTTCTGTAATTATTGTATTTTCTTTAATTGGGTTTAATGTTTTTATTCATGAATTGACCTGATTCTTCTAAGCCAAGATCTGTGTTTTAACAGTCCATATTTCATAGCTTCCATTTTTCCTGGGTTTGAATGTTTGTCTTTTTCAAATTTGCGAGAACGTTCTTTAAATTTGGTCAATTATGTGCCCTATATTGGAAAATATGCTTCTTTCTTATGTTTATTGATGAGAGAATTCATTTTTTTTGGAACATGAATTGATTTGAGATGCTTCAGCATTCAGGGGCATTCAGGGTCCCTATTTTTTTGCTTGAACAGGGAAGGAGAGTATTGATTATTTGTTTTGCAGCTTTTTTTCAATCAAAGTTGGATATTTAATTATTTTTGGAGAAAACCCAACTCGATTTTGCTCTTTTTGGTTGGATTCTGGGACGAATAGAGGGAAATTTAATTCTTAGAAAAGAGTTTTTCTTGAATTTAGTTGATTAGTAAGTGAAATGAGCTGAATGGTGGCGTTTGCTGTTGAATATGATGGTGGTGTGTTTGATTTGGTGTTGATAGCGGTGATCGATGATGTTTGTGTGGTGGTGGTAGTGGCGGCGGCGGCGACTGTACGGTGGGTGTGTTGGTAGTAATGGTTGTTTACTTGTGTTCAAGAAATATAAGGAAATTAAAAATTAAAAAAAATTGAATGAATTACAAATTAATTATATTTTGTTTATTAACCCAATCAATGATATGTTGTCATAAAATAATAGTATACAAAATAAATTAGTGAAATAATATACAAAATAAATTAGTGAGAGTGCTTAAAACAAAATTAGTGGAAGATAAAATATGATTTATTATTTAATTTAAATAATTATTTCAAAATTTACACTTTCCTCCCTTTATGTATTCAAAACTTTTCATCATTGTTTTAATTGCTTAGTAAGCTCCACGTGGGACAAAATGTGACAACTTGGCGCCAGCTCAAGTGGAGTTAACGGATTATTAAATGCCCGTTAATTGGAGGGACTACATCATCTCTACTAATATAACAATAAAATCGTCAAAATGCTTCTCAATTTTGGCGCTCAGATTCTCACCTCTATATGAAAAAGATGGGGTAAAATGGTCATTTCCTTTATACCTTCGTGGAAGAAAGGTAAATAACGTGGCTGTGTGGCTGTCTATCTTGTGCTATCATATCAAAGTAGTATTTAAATAGTGAATAATTTTGTGGTAGAGAGGTAAAGAACGTGGCTGTTTATTTAACAATAAAACATGGATGTACAACTTGTGCTTTCATATCAAATCAGCATTTAATGTTCATTTAAAGAAATAAGAAATTGGAAACCAGAAGATAAGAAGCTGCAGCTTTATCAAATCAAAATTTGAAATTCAAACTCCATTTCCAATTTGAATTCATTTAAAAATTTAGGCCCCTCTTTTTTCTTCCTCTATAAATAGATAGACCGGCCACCATTTGTTTTTGGCGCTCAGTTTATCTTTGGTTCTTTGATTTCTACTCTTCATAACAGAAAATGCCTCCTCTGTTCCGTTTGTTGCGTCAGCTCGATCCTTCGGATGTTAACCAAGCTGTGAAGCTTCGTCTCATTCGTTGCTACTCACTCAACTCCGGTGATGATATCAATAACATATACAGCCTTGAGTGTGTATTTCATGATGGTGAAGTAAGTTTTGATTTCCATTATCATCTTGATTAGAATTGTTTTCCATTTTAAACATACTTCTAAATAAAAAAGTTTTTAAAACATTTTGTTTTGTAGGGACTGAGAGTCCATGCGTCTATCAAGAAGGGGTTCATCCCTCGGTTCCGTCAAATATTAATGGAAGGAAACATTTATGCAATCAAGAACTTTGTGCTTGCCAATAACACTCTGAAGTTGAAAACATCAACATTTGCATACAAAATGGTTTTTATTCCAAAGACTAACGTCGAAGTGTTTGATGTTAATTTTCCACGTAATCTTTTCGACTTCAAAACGTATGATGATCTCTCATTGTGGGAAAATGTTGCAGAAGAAGACATCTTAATTGGTAAAAAGTTATTTTCAATTTTCAAAATTGAATCATGGTTTGAAGTCAAACAAAAATCTAAATTCTACCTTCATCATACTTTTTTTCAGATGTTATTGGAAGGGTAGCAAGCCGTAGTACAAGACAAACACGTGAGGTTCAAGGCAAAGAAACTACCATGCTGAATATTGAACTTAAGAACCTGCAGTAAGTTTATGTTCTTAATCTATTTTGTTTGATTGGTTTTAAAAAATCATAAATTATGGCGGTCTATAATATGTAAATGTATAGGGGAAATGTACTACCTTGCACCCTTTGGGGCGACTACGCTGAGGAGTTACTTAACAACACTGAGGGTCGTGAAGGAGCAGTTGTGGTTATAATGCAAATGTGCCGAGCAAAAAAATTCCGTGGTGAAATGCGACTCTCTAATACCTTTAAGGTGTCAAAGGTGATATTTGATGAAAATGTTGATGAAATAGCTGACTTTCATCGAGGGTGATTATAAGAACTCAAAAACTTGAAAAAAAAAATTCAACATATATATATCATAAACATTTGAAGTTTAATAGATTTTTTTTTGTAGCCTGGTGTTAGAAGGACATCTCGACATTCAAGTGACTAACATGATCCATCCAACTAGCATGTCCATTAGGGAGGATCTTGACGCATCTCGGGACAAGATCTTGCCCTTGGATCGTTTGATCCGTGTTCATGAGGTGATTAACTTAATTAAATATAACATTCGTTTTGTTTATTTGCGATCTAACTTACTATTAAACATCATTAAATGTGTACGCAGATTGACCATTTTTGGGTATACTGCCAAGTTGTCGCCATAGAACCAATGTTTGATTGGTTTTATGTTTCGTGCAAGAAGTGTTTCAAAAAGATGGCTCAAGCTGGTTCGACATTTTACTGTGTTCAATGCGATCTAACAGATCCAGTGGGAAACCTAAGGTATAGGGTGTTGGTCCGTGTGGCAGACAATTTGGGAATTGCATCTTTGATACTTTGGGATAAGGAGTGTGCCCAAATAATAGGTAAAACAGCTGATGAACTGAAATCTACGTTTGATGGGAAGGTATATTTTTTTATGTAACTTTGTTTACCTTTCTCAAAGTTAGGTTGTATGTATAGTAGTTAACAACAACTGCCACTTATTTCTATCATAGGGTGTGCCAAATGCGATAACAAGGATTGTTGGTTTGAAAGCTCTGTTCAAAGTTAATGTTAAGGATTTCTCGACCGGAGTCAACCTCGGACCCTTCCCTGTGATGAAGATGTGTTTAGATGTTCAGCTTATACGCCAATATTGCAATATTGACTCGATTTCTCGTGTAGATTGTGAAGAGAATGTGCAGAGAGCCATTGTTCGAGCTCATGAGAGGCCTGCTAGAGCTCAGCCTCTCCCTACTGAAGTTTGTGTTGGAGTGAAGCGCAATTTGATGAAAGAGTTCTCCGGAGAAAGAGAAGAGCATGGACAAAAAGAAAAGGACAGTAAGGTAGCCAAGGCAGAGGGAGAATAGTTTCTGAATTTGAAATCTGGTATTTTGTGTAAGGTTGTAAATATGTAGCCGGCCCTTTTGCGTATAGGTGGGCAGTTTGGTGAACTACGTCCCAGGCCTTTTTGCTTTTACGTGGGCTGCTGCTTGAATGTTTGAACCAAGTATTGGTTCTTTTGTGCAGATGTAATTTCTCCTTGTGGTAATGGAGAAATAAGTTAGTATGGGCCTGATAGTAAAATGTCTGTAATCATCACATAGAACTTGGGTAATGAAGATGTACATATATTTAAGTAATTAAGAATAGATTGCAACAATGGTTTTCATGGGTTCGTTGGCTCGCCTTCGTTCTCGATCATTAGTAACTGCAGAAGGATTGGTTTACTACCTTAAGGAGATCCCCTTTACTCCCCCCCCCCCATATTCACTCGTGGCATATGTTCTTACCGATAAGGGATGAGCTAAGATGTCTTTACTTTACCACTTAAGTTCATTTCGGGCTAAATATTGAGCTACGCGGGAGTGGGTAGGTGGTGATAGCATGGAGGGCCATGATGTTAAACGTTATGCTTACTTGCGAGATATACAATCTTATCTTGACATTTGTCTTATTAGGATATGAAAGAGTGCGGGTGCGTTGACCAAATTATGATAGATTTCTTTTGATATCCGCCTGAGAGAGAAATGTAATTGCATGAGATCAACTGGGTGCGTCAAAAAATTCAGGACAGAAACAAAATCAAACCACAAATATCACCGTGCTAGACATGATATTTAAAAAACAACCAGTGTAGACTAAACATGAAACCCGATACTGAGTATTGCAATATAAAACGAGAGGCTCGATCATTCATTTGCTCCAAGATTGTTTCTTCTTCTTTTTACGGTTATAAAAGAAGAGATTGTACAAAAGCTTCTTGCAAACTAGATTCTCAATGAATGATTAAATTGCTAAACAGAAAACTTAAAAACTACATATCAGATGAGTTCAACATGATTTACATTGACCAATAGATTCCCCATTGTTACTCCATAAATAAAAAAATTATTAAAAAAATTATTAAAAAAATTAAATTGTTATACTCCCTCCGTCCCGGCCCTATGTGCACACTTTGACTTTTGCACGTCAATCAATTAAGGAGAGAGTATTATATTAAAAGTGTTGTTAGTGTGAAAATAAAATAGGAGAGAGAATAAGTGGAAGAAATAGTAAATTATAATAGTGTTGTGAGTATTAAAATAATGTAGAAGAGAGAATGAGTGGAGGGAATAGTAAAGATTCTTTTCCATTTTAGGAAATGTGCACGTAGGTTTATGACGCGCAAAATAGCAAAATGTGCACCTAGGTGTGGGACGGAGGGAGTAATTCATAATCTAAATTAATTTATAATACTAATACTAATAATTTAAAAAGTAAACTGGGAAAATCAATTTGAGAAGGGTTTTGAAAAAAAAGATTGTGTTTATCGAGAATGACCCATGATGACATATCGAGATGAGGCTTTTGGGATTTAAAAAAAGAGGGAAATAAGCATTTATGCACGGGTTCCAAGGGGATAACTTATTTATTCAAAATTCAAAATTTTGATTGTAAAAGGAAAAATGATGCAATAACATTTGGGTAAAAAAATTCGATCTTTCACCTAAACATCCTTCAAATTACCCGAGGGAAATTTGAATTTCTTATCTGCTATTGCCATTATTTAGAAGATGAAGATGACTAGGTCTTTTATTACGGGTAAGAAAAGGAATCGTGAAAGCCTCAACGGGTCATCTAGGTCCGGTAAGTGAGTTGTTCCTTTTTTATGGCTTCATAAATTGCAATTGGGATTTACTAATTCACCTTATTTATGATACGAAGTTATATGCAATAGGTTAACGATGAAAACCAATATATAAGAGAAAAGGGTGTACCTCACATTTGTCATCATCTTAAGGTTGTTATGATAGTGTAAAATGATTGAGCAATTTTTTTTACTTATTTTGCAATCTAAGAGAATTGTTTACTTATATGTAATTGATAAATTTTGCGGTTCATAATGAAGTTCGACCTATTCGACATATTTATCTTCATCTTCGCAAGGTCATGCTTTATTTGATCTTTCAAATTGTAAGTTTTAGTAAATAATTGGTTCTTTTAGTTATGTATTATAATTGTTATTTTTATTTATTTTATAATTATGAAAACGTTTTATACTCAATTTATGATTAATTCTATTCCTCTGTGTAGTGGCTCATTCAAGGTTAACTTCGAAAGCACATGTATTAAAAAAAAAAAAAAAAAGTTCTGGGTTCTTTATCGCAAATGCATTGGGTTAATTCAAGTGATGTTGAGGGTAGTTCTATCGGAACGGGTGAATGTGTTAATATATTCGCCGGAGGAACTTATGTTCATTCATCTTCTCTTGAGTGTAAGTATTTGTTATTTTAGTATTATATTTTGGTTGGTTTTAAATTTCATATTTAAATTAAAATAAGAGTATATATTATATCATTCATTTATGTTTTTCTTATTTATAGCTTCTTTGTTTTAGTTGATTTTTCTAGCCATGTTTTCGAAAATTCTAGCCATGTTTTCGAAAATAAATATATCTAAGCTTTTATATTATTTTACATATGTTCATTTTAAAATTTTTTGAATATTTGAAAAAAATATTTACACTATTTATCTTTGTTTATAGTGTTACATATAAGGTGAATGTATTAGTAAATACATATTTTTACAAATTTAATGATGTTATTATTGGAAAACTAAGGTCTCTTTTCTATTTCAATTGAATTGGAAGGGTTCGTCAGTGTGTGGATATTATAGAATGTTATGTTGCACTATGCAATTTTTGCCGCCCTGGTTTCTTTATGCTTTCATTTTCAACTGTTATTATTTATTTTGACTGATAAATTTTTTTATGAAACGGGTTTATAATTATGGTTGACATCAATTAACAATGATTCATTTTCTTGGTTATACATGGGTATATATATAATTTTTTTTTTTTATATTTATTGCGTATTTTAGTGTACGTATAGTATAGGTGTGTACCGGTTTCATATGGATATAGTTTTGTTAATCCTATCTTACTAACTATTAAATTTTTTGATGTCTTTTTTTTAAACGGTTAACGTAATTTTTTTTACCTTTTGTTTCCAGCTGAAAATGCACTACAATCGAGTCTCAACGTCTTATCTTCATCTTCACAAGACCCTTCTTTATCTTGTCTTTCAAAATGTGAGTTCAAGTTGTTACTTTTTTATATTTTCACTTTAATTGTGACAATATCTTATATTATTATCATTATAGATTATATTTTTACTATTGTTTGTGTGAAAATGTTGTTTAAATTGTTATATAATGTTGCTTAATTTTAGTGACGCAATCAAGCTTAAATGTGGGGAGTGCATTTGGAGTTATGAAAAATTCAATGCGGCCAATATTGAATCATGAAATTGTTACGCCAAGAAATATTGTACGTTCTTCGTCTAGACTGAAGAAGCGTGTGAAATTTGCAACGAATGTTAATTCATCATCTTCGTGTTGTAAGTACATACTCCCACCCTTCATTTCACTTTACTACACATTAATTGAATTTTATTTTTTTACTATTTATGATTGGTTTGACCAAGACTTTATTGACAATTTATGATCTTAATATAAATTTAAGAATTATAATTGAAAGTGTTTTTAATAGTTAATCATTTATAGTTTTTAAAAATTTAGGCCCCTCTTTTTTCTTCCTCTATAAATAGATAGACCGGCCACCATTTGTTTTTGGCGCTCAGTTTATCTTTGGTTCTTTGATTTCTACTCTTCATAACAGAAAATGCCTCCTCTGTTCCGTTTGTTGCGTCAGCTCGATCCTTCGGATGTTAACCAAGCTGTGAAGCTTCGTCTCATTCGTTGCTACTCACTCAACTCCGGTGATGATATCAATAACATATACAGCCTTGAGTGTGTATTTCATGATGGTGAAGTAAGTTTTGATTTCCATTATCATCTTGATTAGAATTGTTTTCCATTTTAAACATACTTCTAAATAAAAAAGTTTTTAAAACATTTTGTTTTGTAGGGACTGAGAGTCCATGCGTCTATCAAGAAGGGGTTCATCCCTCGGTTCCGTCAAAAATCTTAATGGAAGGAAACATTTATGCAATCAAGAACTTTGTGCTTGCCAATAACACTCTGAAGTTGAAAACATCAACATTTGCATACAAAATGGTTTTTATTCCAAAGACTAACACTGTCGAAGTGTTTGATGTTAATTTTCCACGTAATCTTTTCGACTTCAAAACGTATGATGATCTCTCATTGTGGGAAAATGTTGCAGAAGAAGACATCTTAATTGGTAAAAAGTTATTTTCAATTTTCAAAATTGAATCATGGTTTGAAGTCAAACAAAAATCTAAATTCTACCTTCATAATACTTTTTTTCAGATGTTATTGGAAGGGTAGCAAGCCGTAGTACAAGGCAAACACGTGAGGTTCAAGGCAAAGAAACTACCATGCTGAATATTGAACTTAAGAACCTGCAGTAAGTTTATGTTCTTAATCTATTTTGTTTGATTGGTTTTAAAAAATCATAAATTATGGCGGTCTATAATATGTAAATGTATAGGGGAAATGTACTACCTTGCACCCTTTGGGGCGACTACGCTGAGGAGTTACTTAACAACACTGAGGGTCGTGAAGGAGCAGTTGTGGTTATAATGCAAATGTGCCGAGCAAAAAAATTCCGTGGTGAAATGCGACTCTCTAATACCTTTAAGGTGTCAAAGGTGATATTTGATGAAAATGTTGATGAAATAGCTGACTTTCATCGAGGGTGATTATAAGAACTCAAAAACTTGAAAAAAAAAATTCAACATATATATATCATAAACATTTGAAGTTTAATAGATTTTTTTTTGTAGCACAGTGTTAGAAGGACATCTCGAAATTCAAGTGACTAACATGATCCATCCAACTAGCATGTCCATTAGGGAGGATCTTGACGCATCTCGGGACAAGATCTTGCCCTTGGATCGTTTGATCCGTGTTCATGAGGTGATTAACTTAATTAAATATAACATTCGTTTTGTTTATTTGCGATCTAACTTACTATTAAACATCATTAAATGTGTACGCAAATTGACCATTTTTGGGTATACTGCCAAGTTGTCGCCATAGAACCAATGTTTGATTGGTTTTATGTTTCGTGCAAGAAGTGTTTCAAAAAGATGGCTCAAGCTGGTTCGACATTTCTTGTGTTCAATGCGATCTAACGAGATCCGAGTGGGAAACCTAAGGTATAGGGTGTTGGTCCGTGTGGCAGACAATTTGGGAATTGCATCTTTGATACTTTGGGATAAGGAGTGTGCCCAAATAATAGGTAAAACAGCTGATGAACTGAAATCTACGTTTGATGGGAAGGTATATTTTTTTATGTAACTTTGTTTACCTTTCTCAAAGTTAGGTTGTATGTATAGTAGTTAACAACAACTGCCACTTATTTCTATCATAGGGTGTGCCAAATGCGATAACAAGGATTGTTGGTTTGAAAGCTCTGTTCAAAGTTAATGTTAAGGATTTCTCGACCGGAGTCAACCTCGGACCCTTCCCTGTGATGAAGATGTGTTTAGATGTTCAGCTTATACGCCAATATTGCAATATTGACTCGATTTCTCGTGTAGATTGTGAAGAGAATGTGCAGAGAGCCATTGTTCAGGCTCCACAGAGGCCTGCTAGAGCTCAGCCTCTCCCTACTGAAGTTTGTGTTGGAGTGAAGCGCAATTTGATGAAAGAGTTCTCCGGAGAAAGAGAAGAGCATGGACAAAAAGAAAAGGACAGTAAGGTAGCCAAGGCAGAGGGAGAATAGTTTCTGAATTTGAAATCTGGTATTTTGTGTAAGGTTGTAAATATGTAGCCGGCCCTTTTGCGTATAGGTGGGCAGTTTGGTGAACTACGTCCCAGGCCTTTTTGCTTTTACGTGAAATTTCTTTGCTTGAATGTTTGAACCAAGTATTGGTTCTTTTGTGCGAATGTAATTTCTCCTTGTGGTAATGGAGAAATAAGTTAGTATGGGCACGATAGTAAAATGTCTGTAATCATCACATAGAACTTGGGTAATGAAGATGTACATATATTTAAGTAATTAAGAATAGATTGCAACAATGGTTTTCATGGGTTCGTTGGCTCGCCTTCGTTCTCGATCATTAGTAACTGCAGAAGGATTGGTTTACTACCTTAAGGAGATCCCCTTTACTCCCCCCCCCCATATTCACTCGTGGCATATGTTCTTACCAGTAAGGGATGAGCTAAGATGTCTTTACTTTACCACTTAAGTTCATTTTCAGGCTAAATATTGAGCTACGCGGGAGTGGGTAGGTGGTGATAGCATGGAGGGCCATGATGTTAAACGTTATGCTTACTTGCGAGATATACAATCTTATCTTGACATTTGTCTTATTAGGATATGAAAGAGTGCAGATTGCGTTGACCAAATTATGATAGATTTCTTTTGATATCCGCCTGAGAGAGAAATGTAATTGCATGAGATCAACTGGGTGCGTCAAAAAATTCAGGACAGAAACAAAATCAAACCACAAATATCACCGTGCTAGACATGATATTTAAAAAACAACCAGTGTAGACTAAACATGAAACCCGATACTGAGTATTGCAATATAAAACGAGAGGCTCTGATCATTCACTGCTCCAAGATTGTTTCTTCTTCTTTTTACAGTTATAAAAGAAGAGATTGTACAAAAGCTTCTTGCAAACTAGATTCTCAATGAATGATTAAATTGCTAAACAGAAAACTTAAAAACTACATATCAGATGAGTTCAACATGATTTACATTGACCAATAGATTCCCCATTGTTACTCCATAAATAAAAAAATTATTAAAAAAATTATTAAAAAAATTAAATTGTTATACTCCCTCCGTCCCGGCCCTATGTGCACACTTTGACTTTTGCACGTCAATCAATTAAGGAGAGAGTATTATATTAAAAGTGTTGTTAGTGTGAAAATAAAATAGGAGAGAGAATAAGTGGAAGAAATAGTAAATTATAATAGTGTTGTGAGTATTAAAATAATGTAGAAGAGAGAATGAGTGGAGGGAATAGTAAAGATTCTTTTCCATTTTAGGAAATGTGCACGTAGGTTTATGACGCGCAAAATAGCAAAATGTGCACCTAGGTGTGGGACGGAGGGAGTAATTCATAATCTAAATTAATTTATAATACTAATACTAATAATTTAAAAAGTAAACTGGGAAAATCAATTTGAGAAGGGTTTTGAAAAAAAAGATTGTGTTTATCGAGAATGACCCATGATGACATATCAGATGAGGCTTTTTGGGATTTAAAAAAAAAGAGGGAAATAAGCATTTATGCACGGGTTCCAAGGGGATAACTTATTTATTCAAAATTCAAAATTTTGATTGTAAAAGGAAAAATGATGCAATAACATTTGGGTAAAAAAATTCAGTCTTTCACCTAAACATCCTTCAAATTACCCAAGGGAAATTTGAATTTCTTATCTGCTATTGCCATTATTTAGAAGATGAAGATGACTAGGTCTTTTATTGCAGGTAAGAAAAGGAATCGTGAAAGCCTCAACGGGTCATCTAGGTCCGGTAAGTGAGTTGTTCCTTTTTATGGCTTCATAAATTGCAATTGGGATTTACTAATTCACCTTATTTATGATACGAAGTTATATGCAATAGGTTAACGATGAAAACCAATATATAAGAGAAAAGGGTGTACCTCACATTTGTCATCATCTTACGGGTTGTTATGATAGTGTAAAATGATTGAGCAATTTTTTTTACTTATTTTGCAATCTAAGAGAATTGTTTACTTATATGTAATTGATAAATTTTGCGGTTCATAATGAAGTTCGACCTATTCGACATATTTATCTTCATCTTCGCAAGGTCATGCTTTATTTGATCTTTCAAATTGTAAGTTTTAGTAAATAATTGGTTCTTTTAGTTATGTATTATAATTGTTATTTTTATTTATTTTATAATTATGAAAACGTTTTATACTCAATTTATGATTAATTCTATTCCTCTGGCTGTGTAGTGGCTCATTCAAGGTTAACTTCGAAAGCACATGTATTAAAAAAAAAAAAAGTTCTGGGTTCTTTATCGCAAATGCATTGGGTTAATTCAAGTGATGTTGAGGGTAGTTCTATCAGAACGGGTGAATGTGTTAATATATTCGCCGGAGGAACTTATGTTCATTCATCTTCTCTTCAGTGTAAGTATTTGTTATTTTAGTATTATATTTTGGTTGGTTTTAAATTTCATATTTAAATTAAAATAAGAGTATATATTATATCATTCATTTATGTTTTTCTTATTTATAGCTTCTTTGTTTTTAGTTGATTTTTCTAGCCATGTTTTCGAAAATTCTAGCCATGTTTTCGAAAATAAATATATCTAAGCTTTTTTATATTATTTTACATATGTTCATTTTAAAATTTTTTTTCAGAATATTTGAAAAAATATTTACACTATTTATCTTTGTTTATAGTGTTACATATAAGGTGAATGTATTAGTAAATACATATTTTTACAAATTTAATGATGTTATTATTGGAAAACTAAGGTCTCTTTTCTATTTCAATTGAATTGGAAGGGTTCGTCAGTGTGTGGATATTATAGAATGTTATGTTGCACTATGCAATTTTTGCCGCCCTGGTTTCTTTATGCTTTCATTTTCAACTGTTATTATTTATTTTGACTGATAAATTTTTTTATGAAACGGGTTTATAATTATGGTTGACATCAATTAACAATGATTCATTTTCTTGGTTATACATGGGTATATATATAATTTTTTTTTTTTATATTTATTGCGTATTTTAGTGTACGTATAGTATAGGTGTGTACCGGTTTCATATGGATATAGTTTTGTTAATCCTATCTTACTAACTATTAAATTTTTTGATGTCTTTTTTTTAAACGGTTAACGTAATTTTTTTTACCTTTTGTTTCCAGCTGAAAATGCACTACAATCGAGTCTCAACGTCTTATCTTCATCTTCACAAGACCCTTCTTTATCTTGTCTTTCAAAATGTGAGTTCAAGTTGTTACTTTTTATATTTTCACTTTAATTGTGACAATATCTTATATTATTATCATTATAGATTATATTTTTACTATTGTTTGTGTGAAAATGTTGTTTAAATTGTTATATAATGTTGCTTAATTTTAGTGACGCAATCAAGCTTAAATGTGGGGAGTGCATTTGGAGTTATGAAAAATTCAATGCGGCCAATATTGAATCATGAAATTGTTACGCCAAGAAATATTGTACGTTCTTCGTCTAGACTGAAGAAGCGTGTGAAATTTGCAACGAATGTTAATTCATCATCTTCGTGTTGTAAGTACATACTCCCACCCTTCATTTCACTTTACTACACATTAATTGAATTTTATTTTTTTACTATTTATGATTGGTTTGACCAAGACTTTATTGACAATTTATGATCTTAATATAAATTTAAGAATTATAATTGAAAGTGTTTTTAATAGTTAATCATTTATAGTTTTTAAAAATTTAGGCCCCTCTTTTTTCTTCCTCTATAAATAGATAGACCGGCCACCATTTGTTTTTGGCGCTCAGTTTATCTTTGGTTCTTTGATTTCTACTCTTCATAACAGAAAATGCCTCCTCTGTTCCGTTTGTTGCGTCAGCTCGATCCTTCGGATGTTAACCAAGCTGTGAAGCTTCGTCTCATTCGTTGCTACTCACTCAACTCCGGTGATGATATCAATAACATATACAGCCTTGAGTGTGTATTTCATGATGGTGAAGTAAGTTTTGATTTCCATTATCATCTTGATTAGAATTGTTTTCCATTTTAAACATACTTCTAAATAAAAAAGTTTTTAAAACATTTTGTTTTGTAGGGACTGAGAGTCCATGCGTCTATCAAGAAGGGGTTCATCCCTCGGTTCCGTCAAATATTAATGGAAGGAAACATTTATGCAATCAAGAACTTTGTGCTTGCCAATAACACTCTGAAGTTGAAAACATCAACATTTGCATACAAAATGGTTTTTATTCCAAAGACTAACCTTTGTCCGAAGTGTTTGATGTTAATTTTCCACGTAATCTTTTCGACTTCAAAACGTATGATGATCTCTCATTGTGGGAAAATGTTGCAGAAGAAGACATCTTAATTGGTAAAAAGTTATTTTCAATTTTCAAAATTGAATCATGGTTTGAAGTCAAACAAAAATCTAAATTCTACCTTCATAATACTTTTTTCGGATGTTATTGGAAGGGTAGCAAGCCGTAGTACAAGGCAAACACGTGAGGTTCAAGGCAAAGAAACTACCATGTGAATATTGAACTTAAGAACCCGGTAAGTTTATGTTCTTAATCTATTTTGTTTGATTGGTTTTAAAAAATCATAAATTATGGCGGTCTATAATATGTAAATGTATAGGGAAATGTACTACCTTGCACCCTTTGGGCGACTACGCTGAGGAGTTACTTAACAACACCGAGGGTCGTGAAGGAGCGATTGTGGTTATAATGCAAATGTGCCGAGCAAAAAAATTCCGTGGTGAAATGCGACTCTCTAATACCTTTAAGGTGTCAAAGGTGATATTTGATGAAAATGTTGATGAAATAGCTGACTTTCATCGAGGGTGATTATAAGAACTCAAAAACTTGAAAAAAAAAATTCAACATATATATATCATAAACATTTGAAGTTTAATAGATTTTTTTTTTGTAGCCTGGTGTTAGAAGGACATCTCGACATTCAAGTGACTAACATGATCCATCCAACTAGCATGTCCATTAGGGAGGATCTTGACGCATCTCGGGACAAGATCTTGCCCTTGGATCGTTTGATCCGTGTTCATGAGGTGATTAACTTAATTAAATATAACATTCGTTTTGTTTATTTGCGATCTAACTTACTATTAAACATCATTAAATGTGTACGCAGATTGACCATTTTTGGGTATACTGCCAAGTTGTCGCCATAGAACCAATGTTTGATTGGTTTTATGTTTCGTGCAAGAAGTGTTTCAAAAAGATGGCTCAAGCTGGTTCGACATTTTACTGTGTTCAATGCGATCTAACAGATCCAGTGGGAAACCTAAGGTATAGGGTGTTGGTCCGTGTGGCAGACAATTTGGGAATTGCATCTTTGATACTTTGGGATAAGGAGTGTGCCCAAATAATAGGTAAAACAGCTGATGAACTGAAATCTACGTTTGATGGGAAGGTATATTTTTTTATGTAACTTTGTTTACCTTTCTCAAAGTTAGGTTGTATGTATAGTAGTTAACAACAACTGCCACTTATTTCTATCATAGGGTGTGCCAAATGCGATAACAAGGATTGTTGGTTTGAAAGCTCTGTTCAAAGTTAATGTTAAGGATTTCTCGACCGGAGTCAACCTCGGACCCTTCCCTGTGATGAAGATGTGTTTAGATGTTCAGCTTATACGCCAATATTGCAATATTGACTCGATTTCTCGTGTAGATTGTGAAGAGAATGTGCAGAGAGCCATTGTTCAGGCTCCACAGAGGCCTGCTAGAGCTCAGCCTCTCCCTACTGAAGTTTGTGTTGGAGTGAAGCGCAATTTGATGAAAGAGTTCTCCGGAGAAAGAGAAGAGCATGGACAAAAAGAAAAGGACAGTAAGGTAGCCAAGGCAGAGGGAGAATAGTTTCTGAATTTGAAATCTGGTATTTTGTGTAAGGTTGTAAATATGTAGCCGGCCCTTTTGCGTATAGGTGGGCAGTTTGGTGAACTACGTCCCAGGCCTTTTTGCTTTTACGTGGGCTGCTGCTTGAATGTTTGAACCAAGTATTGGTTCTTTTGTGCAGATGTAATTTCTCCTTGTGGTAATGGAGAAATAAGTTAGTATGGGCCTGATAGTAAAATGTCTGTAATCATCACATAGAACTTGGGTAATGAAGATGTACATATATTTAAGTAATTAAGAATAGATTGCAACAATGGTTTTCATGGGTTCGTTGGCTCGCCTTCGTTCTCGATCATTAGTAACTGCAGAAGGATTGGTTTACTACCTTAAGGAGATCCCCTTTACTCCCCCCCCCCCATATTCACTCGTGGCATATGTTCTTACCAGTAAGGGATGAGCTAAGATGTCTTTACTTTACCACTTAAGTTCATTTTCAGGCTAAATATTGAGCTACGCGGGAGTGGGTAGGTGGTGATAGCATGGAGGGCCATGATGTTAAACGTTATGCTTACTTGCGAGATATACAATCTTATCTTGACATTTGTCTTATTAGGATATGAAAGAGTGCAGATTGCGTTGACCAAATTATGATAGATTTCTTTTGATATCCGCCTGAGAGAGAAATGTAATTGCATGAGATCAACTGGGTGCGTCAAAAAATTCAGGACAGAAACAAAATCAAACCACAAATATCACCGTGCTAGACATGATATTTAAAAAACAACCAGTGTAGACTAAACATGAAACCCGATACTGAGTATTGCAATATAAAACGAGAGGCTCTGATCATTCACTGCTCCAAGATTGTTTCTTCTTCTTTTTTACGAGTTATAAAAGAAGAGATTGTACAAAAGCTTCTTGCAAACTAGATTCTCAATGAATGATTAAATTGCTAAACAGAAAACTTAAAAACTACATATCAGATGAGTTCAACATGATTTACATTGACCAATAGATTCCCCATTGTTACTCCATAAATAAAAAAATTATTAAAAAAATTATTAAAAAATTAAATTGTTATACTCCCTCCGTCCGGCCCTATGTGCACACTTTGACTTTTGCACGTCAATCAATTAAGGAGAGAGTATTATATTAAAAGTGTTGTTAGTGTGAAAATAAAATAGGAGAGAGAATAAGTGGAAGAAATAGTAAATTATAATAGTGTTGTGAGTATTAAAATAATGTAGAAGAGAGAATGAGTGGAGGGAATAGTAAAGATTCTTTTCCATTTTAGGAAATGTGCACGTAGGTTTATGACGCCCAAAATAGCAAAATGTGCACCTAGGTGTGGGACGGAGGGAGTAATTCATAATCTAAATTAATTTATAATACTAATACTAATAATTTAAAAAGTAAAATGGGAAAATCAATTTGAGAAGGGTTTTGAAAAAAGATTGTGTTTATCGAGAATGACCCATGATGACATATCGAGATGAGGCTTTGGGATTTAAAAAAAGAGGGAAATAAGCATTTATGCACGGGTTCCAAGGGGATAACTTATTTATTCAAAATTCAAAATTTTGATTGTAAAAGGAAAAATGATGCAATAACATTTGGGTAAAAAAATTCACGTCTTTCACCTAAACATCCTTCAAATTACCCAAGGGAAATTTGAATTTCTGATCTGCTATTGCCATTATTTAGAAGATGAAGATGACTAGGTCTTTTATTCTGGGTAAGAAAAGGAATCGTGAAAGCCTCAACGGGTCATCTAGGTCCGGTAAGTGAGTTGTTACTTTTTATGGCTTCATAAATTGCAATTGGGATTTACTAATTCACCTTATTTATGATACGAGAAGTTATATGCAATAGGTTAACGATGAAAACCAATATATAAGAGAAAAGGGTGTACCTCACATTTGTCATCATCTTCTGGGTTGTTATGATAGTGTAAAATGATTGAGCAATTTTTTTTACTTATTTTGCAATCTAAGAGAATTGTTTACTTATATGTAATTGATAAATTTTGCGAGTTCATAATGAAGTTCGACCTATTCGACATATTTATCTTCATCTTCGCAAGGTCATGCTTTATTTGATCTTTCAAATTGTAAGTTTTAGTAAATAATTGGTTCTTTTAGTTATGTATTATAATTGTTATTTTTATTTATTTTATAATTATGAAAACGTTTTATACTCAATTTATGATTAATTCTATTCCTCTGCTGTGTAGTGGCTCATTCAAGGTTAACCCGAGAAAGCACATGTATTAAAAAAAAAAAAAAAGTTCCTGGGTTCTTTATCGCAAATGCATTGGGTTAATTCAAGTGATGTTGAGGGTAGTTCTATCGGAACGGGTGAATGTGTTAATATATTCGCCGGAGGAACTTATGTTCATTCATCTTCTCTTCAAGTGTAAGTATTTGTTATTTTAGTATTATATTTTGGTTGGTTTTAAATTTCATATTTAAATTAAAATAAGAGTATATATTATATCATTCATTTATGTTTTTCTTATTTATAGCTTCTTTGTTTTTAGTTGATTTTTCTAGCCATGTTTTCGAAAATTCTAGCCATGTTTTCGAAAATAAATATATCTAAGCTTTTTTATATTATTTTACATATGTTCATTTTAAAATTTTTTTTCAGAATATTTGAAAAAATATTTACACTATTTATCTTTGTTTATAGTGTTACATATAAGGTGAATGTATTAGTAAATACATATTTTTACAAATTTAATGATGTTATTATTGGAAAACTAAGGTCTCTTTTCTATTTCAATTGAATTGGAAGGGTTCGTCAGTGTGTGGATATTATAGAATGTTATGTTGCACTATGCAATTTTTGCCTTTGGTTTCTTTATGCTTTCATTTTCAACTGTTATTATTTATTTTAATTATAAATATTTTTATGAAACGGGTTTATAATTATGGTTGACATCAATTAACAATGATTCATTTTCTTGGTTATACATGGGTATATATATAAATTTTTTTTTTATATTTATTGCGTATTTTAGTGTACGTATAGTATAGGTGTGTACCGGTTTCATATGGATATAGTTTTGTTAATCCTATCTTACTAACTATTAAATTTTTTGATGTCTTTTTTTTAAACGGTTAACGTAATTTTTTTTACCTTTTGTTTCCAGCTGAAAATGCACTACAATCGAGTCTCAACGTCTTATCTTCATCTTCACAAGACCCTTCTTTATCTTGTCTTTCAAAATGTGAGTTCAAGTTGTTACTTTTTTATATTTTCACTTTAATTGTGACAATATCTTATATTATTATCATTATAGATTATATTTTTACTATTGTTTGTGTGAAAATGTTGTTTAAATTGTTATATAATGTTGCTTAATTTTAGTGACGCAATCAAGCTTAAATGTGGGGAGTGCATTTGGAGTTATGAAAAATTCAATGCGGCCAATATTGAATCATGAAATTGTTACGCCAAGAAATATTGTACGTTCTTCGTCTAGGCGAAGAAGCGTGTGAAATTTGCAACGAATGTTAATTCATCATCTTCGTGTTGTAAGTACATACTCCCGCCCCTTCATTTCACTTTACTACACATTAATTGAATTTTATTTTTTTACTATTTATGATTGGTTTGACCAAGACTTTATTGACAATTTATGATCTTAATATAAATTTAAGAATTATAATTGAAAGTGTTTTTAATAGTTAATCATTTTATAGTTTTTAAAAATTTAGGCCCCTCTTTTTCTTCCTCTATAAATAGATAGACCGGCCACCATTTGTTTTTGGCGCTCGGTTTATCTTTGGTTCTTTGATTTCTACTCTTCATAACAGAAAATGCCTCCTCTGTTCCGTTTGTTGCGTCGGCTCGATCCTTCGGATGTTAACCAAGTGTGAAGCTTCGTCTCGTTCGTTGCTACTCACTCGACTCCGGTGATGATATCAATAACATATACGGCCTTGAGTGTGTATTTCATGATGGTGAAGTAAGTTTTGATTTCCATTATCATCTTGATTAGAATTGTTTTCCATTTTAAACATACTTCTAAATAAAAAGTTTTTAAAACATTTTGTTTTGTAGGGATGAGAGTCCATGCGTCTATCGAAGGGTTCATCCCTCGGTTCCGTCAAAAATCTTAATGGAAGGAAACATTTATGCAATCAAGAACTTTGTGCTTGCCAATAACACTCTGAAGTTGAAAACATCAACATTTGCATACAAAATGGTTTTTATTCCAAAGACTAACACTGTCGAAGTGTTTGATGTTAATTTTCCACGTAATCTTTTCGACTTCAAAACGTATGATGATCTCTCATTGTGGGAAAATGTTGCAGAAGAAGACATCTTAATTGGTAAAAAGTTATTTTCAATTTTCAAAATTGAATCATGGTTTGAAGTCAAACAAAAATCTAAATTCTACCTTCATAATACTTTTTTTCAGATGTTATTGGAAGGGTAGCAAGCCGTAGTACAAGGCAAACACGTGAGGTTCAAGGCAAAGAAACTACCATGCTGAATATTGAACTTAAGAACCTGCAGTAAGTTTATGTTCTTAATCTATTTTGTTTGATTGGTTTTAAAAAATCATAAATTATGGCGGTCTATAATATGTAAATGTATAGGGGAAATGTACTACCTTGCACCCTTTGGGGCGACTACGCTGAGGAGTTACTTAACAACAACGAGGGTCGTGAAGGAGCGGTTGTGGTTATAATGCACAAATGTGACGAGCAAAAAAATTCCGTGGTGAAATGCGACTCTCTAATACCTTTAAGGTGTCAAAGGTGATATTTGATGAAAATGTTGATGAAATAGCTGACTTTCATCGAGGGTGATTATAAGAACTCAAAAACTTGAAAAAAAAAAATTCAACATATATATATCATAAACATTTGAAGTTTAATAGATTTTTTTTTGTAGCCTGGTGTTAGAAGGACATCTCGACATTCAAGTGACTAACATGATCCATCCAACTAGCATGTCCATTAGGGAGGATCTTGACGCATCTCGGGACAAGATCTTGCCCTTGGATCGTTTGATCCGTGTTCATGAGGTGATTAACTTAATTAAATATAACATTCGTTTTGTTTATTTGCGATCTAACTTACTATTAAACATCATTAAATGTGTACGCAGATTGACCATTTTTGGGTATACTGCCAAGTTGTCGCCATAGAACCAATGTTTGATTGGTTTTATGTTTCGTGCAGAAGTGTTTCAAAAGATGGCTCAAGTGGTTCGACATTTCTTGTGTTCAATGCGATCCTAACAGATCCAGTGGGAAACCTAAGGTATAGGGTGTTGGTCCGTGTGGCAGACAATTTGGGAATTGCATCTTTGATACTTTGGGATAAGGAGTGTGCCCAAATAATAGGTAAAACAGCTGATGAACTGAAATCTACGTTTGATGGGAAGGTATATTTTTTTATGTAACTTTGTTTACCTTTCTCAAAGTTAGGTTGTATGTATAGTAGTTAACAACAAGCGCCACTTATTTCTATCATAGGGTGTGCCAAATGCGATAACAAGGATTGTTGGTTTTGAAAGCTACATTCAAAGTTAATGTTAAGGATTTCTCGGCCAGGAGTCAACCTCGGACCCTTCCACTGTGATGAAGATGTGTTTAGATGTTCGGCTTATACGCCAATATTGCAATATTGACTCGATTTCTCGTGTAGATTGTGAAGAGAATGTGCGAGAGAGCCATTGTTCGGAGCTCCGCGAGAGGCTGCTAGAGCTCGGCCTCTCCCCTCTTGAAGTTTGTGTTGGAGTGAAGCGCAATTTGATGAAAAGAGTTCTCCGGAGAAAGAGAAGAGCATGGACAAAAAGAAAAGGACGATAAGGTAGCCAAGGCGAGAGGGAGAATAGTTTACGAATTTGAAATGCGGTATTTTGTGTAAGGTTGTAAATATGTGGCCGGCCCTTTTGCGTATAGGTGGGCGGTTTGGTGAACTACGTCCCGAGGCCTTTTTGCTTTTACGTGAAATTTCTTTGCTTGAATGTTTTGAACCAAGTATTGGTTCTTTTGTGCGAATGTAATTTCTCCTTGTGGTAATGGAGAAATAAGTTAGTATGGGCACGATAGTAAAATGTACGTAATCATCACATAGAACTTGGGTAATGAAGATGTACATATATTTAAGTAATTAAGAATAGATTGCAACAATGGTTTTCATGGGTTCGTTGGCTCGCCTTCGTTCTCGATCATTAGTAAGCTGAAGGATTGGTTTACTACCTTAAGGAGATCCCCTTTACTCCCCATATTCACTCGTGGCATATGTTCTTACCGGTAAGGGATGAGCTAAGATGTCTTTACTTTACCACTTAAGTTCATTTTCGGGCTAAATATTGAGCTACGCGGGAGTGGGTAGGTGGTGATAGCATGGAGGGCCATGATGTTAAACGTTATGCTTACTTGCGAGATATACAATCTTATCTTGACATTTGTCTTATTAGGATATGAAAGAGTGCGGATTGCGTTGACCAAATTATGATAGATTTCTTTTGATATCCTTTGAGAGAGAAATGTAATTGCATGAGATCAAGCTGGGTGCGTCAAAAAATTCGGGACGAGAAACAAAATCAAACCACAAATATCACCGGTGCTAGACATGATATTTAAAAAACAACCGGATGTAGACTAAACATGAAACCCGATGCGAGTATTGCAATATAAAACGAGAGGCTACGATCATTCTTTGCTCCAAGATTGTTTCTTCTTCTTTTTTACGGTTATAAAAGAAGAGATTGTACAAAAGCTTCTTGCAAACTAGATTCTCAATGAATGATTAAATTGCTAAACAGAAAACTTAAAAACTACATATCAGATGAGTTCAACATGATTTACATTGACCAATAGATTCCCCATTGTTACTCCATAAATAAAAAATTATTAAAAAAATTATTAAAAAAATTAAATTGTTATACTCCCTCCGTCCCGGCCCTATGTGCACACTTTGACTTTTGCACGTCAATCAATTAAGGAGAGAGTATTATATTAAAAGTGTTGTTAGTGTGAAAATAAAATAGGAGAGAGAATAAGTGGAAGAAATAGTAAATTATAATAGTGTTGTGAGTATTAAAATAATGTAGAAGAGAGAATGAGTGGAGGGAATAGTAAAGATTCTTTTCCATTTTAGGAAATGTGCACGTAGGTTTATGACGCGCAAAATAGCAAAATGTGCACCTAGGTGTGGGACGGAGGGAGTAATTCATAATCTAAATTAATTTATAATACTAATACTAATAATTTAAAAAGTAAACTGGGAAAATCAATTTGAGAAGGGTTTTGAAAAAAAAGATTGTGTTTATCGAGAATGACCCATGATGACATATCAGATGAGGCTTTTTGGGATTTTAAAAAAAAGAGGGAAATAAGCATTTATGCACGGGTTCCAAGGGGATAACTTATTTATTCAAAATTCAAAATTTTGATTGTAAAAGGAAAAATGATGCAATAACATTTGGGTAAAAAAATTCAGTCTTTCACCTAAACATCCTTCAAATTACAGGAAATTTGAATTTCTTATCTACTATTGCCATTATTTAGAAGATGAAGATGACTAGGTCTTTTATTACGGGTAAGAAAAGGAATCGTGAAAGCCTCAACGGGTCATCTAGGTCCGGTAAGTGAGTTGTTCCTTCCTTTTATGGCTTCATAAATTGCAATTGGGATTTACTAATTCACCTTATTTATGATACAGAAGTTATATGCAATAGGTTAACGATGAAAACCAATATATAAGAGAAAAGGGTGTACCTCACATTTGTCATCATCTTAAGGTTGTTATGATAGTGTAAAATGATTGAGCAATTTTTTTTACTTATTTTGCAATCTAAGAGAATTGTTTACTTATATGTAATTGATAAATTTTGCAGTTCATAATGAAGTTCGACCTATTCGACATATTTATCTTCATCTTCGCAAGGTCATGCTTTATTTGATCTTTCAAATTGTAAGTTTTAGTAAATAATTGGTTCTTTTAGTTATGTATTATAATTGTTATTTTTATTTATTTTATAATTATGAAAACGTTTTATACTCAATTTATGATTAATTCTATTCCTCTGCTGTGTAGTGGCTCATTCAAGGTTAACTTGAAAGCACATGTATTAAAAAAAAAAAAAAAAAAAGTTCCTGGGTTCTTTATCGCAAATGCATTGGGTTAATTCAAGTGATGTTGAGGGTAGTTCTATCGGAACGGGTGAATGTGTTAATATATTCGCCGGAGGAACTTATGTTCATTCATCTTCTCTTCAGTGTAAGTATTTGTTATTTTAGTATTATATTTTGGTTGGTTTTAAATTTCATATTTAAATTAAAATAAGAGTATATATTATATCATTCATTTATGTTTTTCTTATTTATAGCTTCTTTGTTTTTAGTTGATTTTTCTAGCCATGTTTTCGAAAATTCTAGCCATGTTTTCGAAAATAAATATATCTAAGCTTTTTTATATTATTTTACATATGTTCATTTTAAAATTTTTTTTCAGAATATTTGAAAAAATATTTACACTATTTATCTTTGTTTATAGTGTTACATATAAGGTGAATGTATTAGTAAATACATATTTTTACAAATTTAATGATGTTATTATTGGAAAACTAAGGTCTCTTTTCTATTTCAATTGAATTGGAAGGGTTCGTCAGTGTGTGGATATTATAGAATGTTATGTTGCACTATGCAATTTTTGCCGCCCTGGTTTCTTTATGCTTTCATTTTCATTGTTATTATTTATTTTGGTGATAAATTTTTTTATGAAACGGGTTTATAATTATGGTTGACATCAATTAACAATGATTCATTTTCTTGGTTATACATGGGTATATATATAATTTTTTTTTTTTATATTTATTGCGTATTTTAGTGTACGTATAGTATAGGTGTGTACCGGTTTCATATGGATATAGTTTTGTTAATCCTATCTTACTAACTATTAAATTTTTTGATGTCTTTTTTTAAACGGTTAACGTAATTTTTTTACCTTTTGTTTCCAGTGAAAATGCACTACAATCGAGTCTCAACGTCTTATCTTCATCTTCACAAGACCCTTCTTTATCTTGTCTTTCAAAATGTGAGTTCAAGTTGTTACTTTTTTATATTTTCACTTTAATTGTGACAATATCTTATATTATTATCATTATAGATTATATTTTTACTATTGTTTGTGTGAAAATGTTGTTTAAATTGTTATATAATGTTGCTTAATTTTAGTGACGCAATCAAGCTTAAATGTGGGGAGTGCATTTGGAGTTATGAAAAATTCAATGCGGCCAATATTGAATCATGAAATTGTTACGCCAAGAAATATTGTACGTTCTTCGTCTAGACTGAAGAAGCGTGTGAAATTTGCAACGAATGTTAATTCATCATCTTCGTGTTGTAAGTACATACTCCCACCCTTCATTTCACTTTACTACACATTAATTGAATTTTATTTTTTTACTATTTATGATTGGTTTGACCAAGACTTTATTGACAATTTATGATCTTAATATAAATTTAAGAATTATAATTGAAAGTGTTTTTAATAGTTAATCATTTATAGTTTTTAAAAATTTAGGCCCCTCTTTTTTCTTCCTCTATAAATAGATAGACCGGCCACCATTTGTTTTTGGCGCTCAGTTTATCTTTGGTTCTTTGATTTCTACTCTTCATAACAGAAAATGCCTCCTCTGTTCCGTTTGTTGCGTCAGCTCGATCCTTCGGATGTTAACCAAGCTGTGAAGCTTCGTCTCATTCGTTGCTACTCACTCAACTCCGGTGATGATATCAATAACATATACAGCCTTGAGTGTGTATTTCATGATGGTGAAGTAAGTTTTGATTTCCATTATCATCTTGATTAGAATTGTTTTCCATTTTAAACATACTTCTAAATAAAAAAGTTTTTAAAACATTTTGTTTTGTAGGGACTGAGAGTCCATGCGTCTATCAAGAAGGGGTTCATCCCTCGGTTCCGTCAAATATTAATGGAAGGAAACATTTATGCAATCAAGAACTTTGTGCTTGCCAATAACACTCTGAAGTTGAAAACATCAACATTTGCATACAAAATGGTTTTTATTCCAAAGACTAACGCTGTCGAAGTGTTTGATGTTAATTTTCCACGTAATCTTTTCGACTTCAAAACGTATGATGATCTCTCATTGTGGGAAAATGTTGCAGAAGAAGACATCTTAATTGGTAAAAAGTTATTTTCAATTTTCAAAATTGAATCATGGTTTGAAGTCAAACAAAAATCTAAATTCTACCTTCATAATACTTTTTTTCAGATGTTATTGGAAGGGTAGCAAGCCGTAGTACAAGGCAAACACGTGAGGTTCAAGGCAAAGAAACTACCATGCTTTGAATATTGAACTTAAGAACCTGCAGTAAGTTTATGTTCTTAATCTATTTTGTTTGATTGGTTTTAAAAAATCATAAATTATGGCGGTCTATAATATGTAAATGTATAGGGGAAATGTACTACCTTGCACCCTTTGGGGCGACTACGCTGAGGAGTTACTTAACAACACCGAGGGTCGTGAAGGAGCGATTGTGGTTATAATGCAAATGTGCCGAGCAAAAAAATTCCGTGGTGAAATGCGACTCTCTAATACCTTTAAGGTGTCAAAGGTGATATTTGATGAAAATGTTGATGAAATAGTGACTTTCATCGAGGGTGATTATAAGAACTCAAAAACTTGAAAAAAATTCAACATATATATATCATAAACATTTGAAGTTTAATAGATTTTTTTTTGTAGCCGGTGTTAGAAGGACATCTCGACATTCAAGTGACTAACATGATCCATCCAACTAGCATGTCCATTAGGGAGGATCTTGACGCATCTCGGGACAAGATCTTGCCCTTGGATCGTTTGATCCGTGTTCATGAGGTGATTAACTTAATTAAATATAACATTCGTTTTGTTTATTTGCGATCTAACTTACTATTAAACATCATTAAATGTGTACGCAGATTGACCATTTTTGGGTATACTGCCAAGTTGTCGCCATAGAACCAATGTTTGATTGGTTTTATGTTTCGTGCAAGAAGTGTTTCAAAAAGATGGCTCAATCACGGTTCGACATTTGCGTGTTCAATGCGATCTAACAGATCCAGTGGGAAACCTAAGGTATAGGGTGTTGGTCCGTGTGGCAGACAATTTGGGAATTGCATCTTTGATACTTTGGGATAAGGAGTGTGCCCAAATAATAGGTAAAACAGCTGATGAACTGAAATCTACGTTTGATGGGAAGGTATATTTTTTTATGTAACTTTGTTTACCTTTCTCAAAGTTAGGTTGTATGTATAGTAGTTAACAACAACTGCCACTTATTTCTATCATAGGGTGTGCCAAATGCGATAACAAGGATTGTTGGTTTGAAAGCTCTGTTCAAAGTTAATGTTAAGGATTTCTCGACCGGAGTCAACCTCAGACCCTTCCCTGTGATGAAGATGTGTTTAGATGTTCAGCTTATACGCCAATATTGCAATATTGACTCGATTTCTCGTGTAGATTGTGAAGAGAATGTGCGAGAGAGCCATTGTTCAGGCTCCACAGAGGCCTGCTAGAGCTCAGCCTCTCCCTACTGAAGTTTGTGTTGGAGTGAAGCGCAATTTGATGAAAGAGTTCTCCGGAGAAAGAGAAGAGCATGGACAAAAAGAAAAGGACAGTAAGGTAGCCAAGGCAGAGAGGAGAATAGTTTCTGAATTTGAAATCTGGTATTTTGTGTAAGGTTGTAAATATGTAGCCGGCCCTTTTGCGTATAGGTGGGCAGTTTGGTGAACTACGTCCCAGGCCTTTTTGCTTTTACGTGGGCTGCTGCTTGAATGTTTGAACCAAGTATTGGTTCTTTTGTGCAGATGTAATTTCTCCTTGTGGTAATGGAGAAATAAGTTAGTATGGGCACGATAGTAAAATGTCTGTAATCATCACATAGAACTTGGGTAATGAAGATGTACATATATTTAAGTAATTAAGAATAGATTGCAACAATGGTTTTCATGGGTTCGTTGGCTCGCCTTCGTTCTCGATCATTAAGAATGAGAAGGATTGGTTTACTACCTTAAGGAGTTCCCCTTTACTCCCCCCCCCCCATATTCACTCGTGGCATATGTTCTTACCAGTAAGGGATGAGCTAAGATGTCTTTACTTTACCACTTAAGTTCATTTTCAGGCTAAATATTGAGCTACGCGGGAGTGGGTAGGTGGTGATAGCATGGAGGGCCATGATGTTAAACGTTATGCTTACTTGCGAGATATACAATCTTATCTTGACATTTGTCTTATTAGGATATGAAAGAGTGCAGATTGCGTTGACCAAATTATGATAGATTTCTTTTGATATCCGCTGAGAGAGAAATGTAATTGCATGAGATCAACTGGGTGCGTCAAAAAATTCAGGACAGAAACAAAATCAAACCACAAATATCACCGTGCTAGACATGATATTTAAAAAACAACCAGTGTAGACTAAACATGAAACCCGATACTGAGTATTGCAATATAAAACGAGAGGCTACGATCATTCTTGCTCCAAGATTGTTTCTTCTTCTTTTACAGTTATAAAAGAAGAGATTGTACAAAAGCTTCTTGCAAACTAGATTCTCAATGAATGATTAAATTGCTAAACAGAAAACTTAAAAACTACATATCAGATGAGTTCAACATGATTTACATTGACAAATAGATTCCCCATTGTTACTCCATAAATAAAAAATTATTAAAAAAAAATTATTAAAAAAATTAAATTGTTATACTCCTCCGTCCCGGCCCTATGTGCACACTTTGACTTTTGCACGTCAATCAATTAAGGAGAGAGTATTATATTAAAAGTGTTGTTAGTGTGAAAATAAAATAGGAGAGAGAATAAGTGGAAGAAATAGTAAATTATAATAGTGTTGTGAGTATTAAAATAATGTAGAAGAGAGAATGAGTGGAGGGAATAGTAAAGATTCTTTTCCATTTTAGGAAATGTGCACGTAGGTTTATGACGCGCAAAATAGCAAAATGTGCACCTAGGTGTGGGACGGAGGGAGTAATTCATAATCTAAATTAATTTATAATACTAATACTAATAATTTAAAAAGTAAACTGGGAAAATCAATTTGAGAAGGGTTTTGAAAAAAAAGATTGTGTTTATCGAGAATGACCCATGATGACATATCAGATGAGGCTTTTTGGGATTTTAAAAAAAAGAGGGAAATAAGCATTTATGCACGGGTTCCAAGGGGATAACTTATTTATTCAAAATTCAAAATTTTGATTGTAAAAGGAAAAATGATGCAATAACATTTGGGTAAAAAAATTCAGTCTTTCACCTAAACATCCTTCAAATTACCCGAGGGAAATTTGAATTTCTTATCTGCTATTGCCATTATTTAGAAGATGAAGATGACTAGGTCTTTTATTCTGGGTAAGAAAAGGAATCGTGAAAGCCTCAACGGGTCATCTAGGTCCGGTAAGTGAGTTGTTCCTTTTTTATGGCTTCATAAATTGCAATTGGGATTTACTAATTCACCTTATTTATGATACAGAAGTTATATGCAATAGGTTAACGATGAAAACCAATATATAAGAGAAAAGGGTGTACCTCACATTTGTCATCATCTTCTGGGTTGTTATGATAGTGTAAAATGATTGAGCAATTTTTTTTACTTATTTTGCAATCTAAGAGAATTGTTTACTTATATGTAATTGATAAATTTTGCAGTTCATAATGAAGTTCGACCTATTCTGACATATTTATCTTCATCTTCGCAAGGTCATGCTTTATTTGATCTTTCAAATTGTAAGTTTTAGTAAATAATTGGTTCTTTTAGTTATGTATTATAATTGTTATTTTTATTTATTTTATAATTATGAAAACGTTTTATACTCAATTTATGATTAATTCTATTCCTCTGCTGTGTAGTGGCTCATTCAAGGTTAACTTCAGAAAGCACATGTATTAAAAAAAAAAAAAAAGTTCCTGGGTTCTTTATCGCAAATGCATTGGGTTAATTCAAGTGATGTTGAGGGTAGTTCTATCGGAACGGGTGAATGTGTTAATATATTCGCCGGAGGAACTTATGTTCATTCATCTTCTCTTCAGTGTAAGTATTTGTTATTTTAGTATTATATTTTGGTTGGTTTTAAATTTCATATTTAAATTAAAATAAGAGTATATATTATATCATTCATTTATGTTTTTCTTATTTATAGCTTCTTTGTTTTTAGTTGATTTTTCTAGCCATGTTTTCGAAAATTCTAGCCATGTTTTCGAAAATAAATATATCTAAGCTTTTTTATATTATTTTACATATGTTCATTTTAAAATTTTTTTTCAGAATATTTGAAAAAATATTTACACTATTTATCTTTGTTTATAGTGTTACATATAAGGTGAATGTATTAGTAAATACATATTTTTAAAAATTTAATGATGTTATTATTGGAAAACTAAGGTCTCTTTTCTATTTCAATTGAATTGGAAGGGTTCGTCAGTGTGTGGATATTATAGAATGTTATGTTGCACTATGCAATTTTTGCCGCCCTGGTTTCTTTATGCTTTCATTTTCAACTGTTATTATTTATTTTGACTGATAAATTTTTTTATGAAACGGGTTTATAATTATGGTTGACATCAATTAACAATGATTCATTTTCTTGGTTATACATGGGTATATATATAATTTTTTTTTTATATTTATTGCGTATTTTAGTGTACGTATAGTATAGGTGTGTACCGGTTTCATATGGATATAGTTTTGTTAATCCTATCTTACTAACTATTAAATTTTTTGATGTCTTTTTTTTAAACGGTTAACGTAATTTTTTTTACCTTTTGTTTCCAGCTGAAAATGCACTACAATCGAGTCTCAACGTCTTATCTTCATCTTCACAAGACCCTTCTTTATCTTGTCTTTCAAAATGTGAGTTCAAGTTGTTACTTTTTTATATTTTCACTTTAATTGTGACAATATCTTATATTATTATCATTATAGATTATATTTTTACTATTGTTTGTGTGAAAATGTTGTTTAAATTGTTATATAATGTTGCTTAATTTTAGTGACGCAATCAAGCTTAAATGTGGGTAGTGCATTTGGAGTTATAGAAAAATTCAATGCGGCCAATATTGAATCATGAAATTGTTACGCCAAGAAATATTGTACGTTCTTCGTCTAGACTTGAAGAAGCGTGTGAAATTTGCAACGAATGTTAATTCAATCATCTTCGTGTTGTAAGTACATACTCCCACCCTTCATTTCACTTTACTACACATTAATTGAATTTTATTTTTACTATTTATGATTGGTTTGACCAAGACTTTATTGACAATTTATGATCTTAATATAAATTTAAGAATTATAATTGAAAGTGTTTTTAATAGTTAATCATTTATAGTTTTTAAAAATTTAGGCCCCTCTTTTTTCTTCCTCTATAAATAGATAGACCGGCCACCATTTGTTTTTGGCGCTCAGTTTATCTTTGGTTCTTTGATTTCTACTCTTCATAACAGAGAAAATGCCTCCTCTGTTCCGTTTGTTGCGTCAGCTCGATCCTTCGGATGTTAACCAAGCTGTGAAGCTTCGTCTCATTCGTTGCTACTCACTCAACTCCGGTGATGATATCAATAACATATACAGCCTTGAGTGTGTATTTCATGATGGTGAAGTAAGTTTTGATTTCCATTATCATCTTGATTAGAATTGTTTTCCATTTTAAACATACTTCTAAATAAAAAAGTTTTTAAAACATTTTGTTTTGTAGGGACTGAGAGTCCATGCGTCTATCAAGAAGGGGTTCATCCCTCGGTTCCGTCAAATATTAATGGAAGGAAACATTTATGCAATCAAGAACTTTGTGCTTGCCAATAACACTCTGAAGTTGAAAACATCAACATTTGCATACAAAATGGTTTTTATTCCAAAGACTAACGCTGTCGAAGTGTTTGATGTTAATTTTCCACGTAATCTTTTCGACTTCAAAACGTATGATGATCTCTCATTGTGGGAAAATGTTGCAGAAGAAGACATCTTAATTGGTAAAAAGTTATTTTCAATTTTCAAAATTGAATCATGGTTTGAAGTCAAACAAAAATCTAAATTCTACCTTCATAATACTTTTTTTCAGATGTTATTGGAAGGGTAGCAAGCCGTAGTACAAGGCAAACACGTGAGGTTCAAGGCAAAGAAACTACCATGCTGAATATTGAACTTAAGAACCTGCAGTAAGTTTATGTTCTTAATCTATTTTGTTTGATTGGTTTTAAAAAATCATAAATTATGGCGGTCTATAATATGTAAATGTATAGGGGAAATGTACTACCTTGCACCCTTTGGGGCGACTACGCTGAGGAGTTACTTAACAACACTGAGGGTCGTGAAGGAGCAGTTGTGGTTATAATGCAAATGTGCCGAGCAAAAAAATTCCGTGGTGAAATGCGACTCTCTAATACCTTTAAGGTGTCAAAGGTGATATTTGATGAAAATGTTGATGAAATAGCTGACTTTCATCGAGGGTGATTATAAGAACTCAAAAACTTGAAAAAAAAAATTCAACATATATATATCATAAACATTTGAAGTTTAATAGATTTTTTTTTTGTAGCCTGGTGTTAGAAGGACATCTCGACATTCAAGTGACTAACATGATCCATCCAACTAGCATGTCCATTAGGGAGGATCTTGACGCATCTCGGGACAAGATCTTGCCCTTGGATCGTTTGATCCGTGTTCATGAGGTGATTAACTTAATTAAATATAACATTCGTTTTGTTTATTTGCGATCTAACTTACTATTAAACATCATTAAATGTGTACGCAGATTGACCATTTTTGGGTATACTGCCAAGTTGTCGCCATAGAACCAATGTTTGATTGGTTTTATGTTTCCCGTGCAAGAAGTGTTTCAAAAAGATGGCTCAAGTGGTTCGACATTTCTTGTGTTCAATGCGATCTAACAGATCCAGTGGGAAACCTAAGGTATAGGGTGTTGGTCCGTGTGGCAGACAATTTGGGAATTGCATCTTTGATACTTTGGGATAAGGAGTGTGCCCAAATAATAGGTAAAACAGCTGATGAACTGAAATCTACGTTTGATGGGAAGGTATATTTTTTTATGTAACTTTGTTTACCTTTCTCAAAGTTAGGTTGTATGTATAGTAGTTAACAACAACTGCCACTTATTTCTATCATAGGGTGTGCCAAATGCGATAACAAAGGATTTGTTGGTTTGAAAGCTGTTGTCAAAGTTAATGTTAAGGATTTCTCGGCCAGGAGTCAACCTCTGACCCTTCCCTGTGATGAAGATGTGTTTAGATGTTCAAACATACGCCAATATTGCAATATTGACTCGATTTCTCGTGTAGATTGTGAGAGAGAATGTGCAGAGAGCCACGTTTAGGCTCCACAGAGGCCTGCTAGAGCTCAGCCTATCCCTACTGAAGTTTGTGTTGGAGTGAAGCGCAATTTGATGAAAGAGTTCTCCGGAGAAAGAGCAGAGCATGGACAAAAAGAAAAGGACAGTAAGGTAGCCAAGGCAGAGGGAGAATAGTTTCGAATTTGAAATACGGTATTTTGTGTAAGGTTGTAAATATGTAGCCGGCCCTTTTGCGTATAGGTGGGCGGTTTGGTGAACTACGTCCCAGGCCTTTTGCTTTTACGTGCTTTGCTTGAATGTTTGAACCAAGTATTGGTTCTTTTGTGCGAATGTAATTTCTCCTTGTGGTAATGGAGAAATAAGTTAGTATGGGCACGATAGTAAAATGTCCGTAATCATCACATAGAACTTGGGTAATGAAGATGTACATATATTTAAGTAATTAAGAATAGATTGCAACAATGGTTTTCATGGGTTCGTTGGCTCGCCTTCGTTCTCGATCATTAGTAAGCTGCAGAAGGATTGGTTTACTACCTTAAGGAGATCCCCTTTACTCCCCCATATTCACTCGTGGCATATGTTCTTACCAGCAAGGGATGAGCTAAGATGTCTTTTACTTTACCACTTAAGTTCATTTTCAGGCTAAATATTGAGCTACGCGGGAGTGGGTAGGTGGTGATAGCATGGAGGGCCATGATGTTAAACGTTATACTTACTTGCGAGATATACAATCTTATCTTGACATTTGTCTTATTAGGATATTAAAGAGTGCGGTGCGTTGACCAAATTATGATAGATTTCTTTTGATATCCGCCTGAGAGAGAAATGTAATTGCATGAGATCAACTGGGTGCGTCAAAAATTCGGGAGCAGTAAACAAAATCAAACCAAAATATCACCGGTGCTAGACATGCATATTTAAAAAACAACCATGTAGACTAAAAACATGAAAACCCGATACTGAGTATTGCAATATAAAACGAGAGGCTCTGATCATTCACTGCTCCAAGATTGTTTCTTCTTCTTTTTACAGTTATAAAAGAAGAGATTGTACAAAAGCTTCTTGCAAACTAGATTCTCAATGAATGATTAAATTGCTAAACAGAAAACTTAAAAACTACATATCAGATGAGTTCAACATGATTTACATTGACCAATAGATTCCCCATTGTTACTCCATAAATAAAAAAATTATTAAAAAAATTATTAAAAAAATTAAATTGTTATACTCCCTCCGTCCCGGCCCTATGTGCACACTTTGACTTTTGCACGTCAATCAATTAAGGAGAGAGTATTATATTAAAAGTGTTGTTAGTGTGAAAATAAAATAGGAGAGAGAATAAGTGGAAGAAATAGTAAATTATAATAGTGTTGTGAATATTAAAATAATGTAGAAGAGAGAGAATGAGTGGAGGGAATAGTAAAGATTCTTTTCCATTTTAGGAAATGTGCACGTAGGTTTATGACGCGCAAAATAGCAAAATGTGCACCTAGGTGTGGGACGGAGGGAGTAATTCATAATCTAAATTAATTTATAATACTAATACTAATAATTTAAAAAGTAAACTGGGAAAATCAATTTGAGAAGGGTTTTGAAAAAAAAGATTGTGTTTATCGAGAATGACCCATGATGACATATCAGATGAGGCTTTTTGGGATTTAAAAAAAAGAGGGAAATAAGCATTTATGCACGGGTTCCAAGGGGATAACTTATTTATTCAAAATTCAAAATTTTGATTGTAAAAGGAAAAATGATGCAATAACATTTGGGTAAAAAAATTCAGTCTTTCACCTAAACATCCTTCAAATTACCCAAGGGAAATTTGAATTTCTTATCTGCTATTGCCATTATTTAGAAGATGAAGATGACTAGGTCTTTTATTCTGGGTAAGAAAAGGAATCGTGAAAGCCTCAACGGGTCATCTAGGTCCGGTAAGTGAGTTGTTCCTTTTTTATGGCTTCATAAATTGCAATTGGGATTTACTAATTCACCTTATTTATGATACTGAAGTTATATGCAATAGGTTAACGATGAAAACCAATATATAAGAGAAAAGGGTGTACCTCACATTTGTCATCATCTTAAGGTTGTTATGATAGTGTAAAATGATTGAGCAATTTTTTTTACTTATTTTGCAATCTAAGAGAATTGTTTACTTATATGTAATTGATAAATTTTGCAGTTCATAATGAAGTTCGACCTATTCGACATATTTATCTTCATCTTCGCAAGGTCATGCTTTATTTGATCTTTCAAATTGTAAGTTTTAGTAAATAATTGGTTCTTTTAGTTATGTATTATAATTGTTATTTTTATTTATTTTATAATTATGAAAACGTTTTATACTCAATTTATGATTAATTCTATTCCTCTGTTGTGTAGTGGCTCATTCAAGGTTAACTTCGAAAGCACATGTATTAAAAAAAAAAAAAAAAGTTCCCGGGTTCTTTATCGCAAATGCATTGGGTTAATTCAAGTGATGTTGAGGGTAGTTCTATCGGGCAGGGTGAATGTGTTAATATATTCGCCGGAGGAACTTATGTTCATTCATCTTCTCTTGATGTAAGTATTTGTTATTTTAGTATTATATTTTGGTTGGTTTTAAATTTCATATTTAAATTAAAATAAGAGTATATATTATATCATTCATTTATGTTTTTCTTATTTATAGCTTCTTTGTTTTTAGTTGATTTTTCTAGCCATGTTTTCGAAAATTCTAGCCATGTTTTCGAAAATAAATATATCTAAGCTTTTTTATATTATTTTACATATGTTCATTTTAAAATTTTTTTTCAGAATATTTGAAAAAATATTTACACTATTTATCTTTGTTTATAGTGTTACATATAAGGTGAATGTATTAGTAAATACATATTTTTACAAATTTAATGATGTTATTATTGGAAAACTAAGGTCTCTTTTCTATTTCAATTGAATTGGAAGGGTTCGTCAGTGTGTGGATATTATAGAATGTTATGTTGCACTATGCAATTTTTGCCGCCCTGGTTTCTTTATGCTTTCATTTTCAACTGTTATTATTTATTTTAATTATAAATATTTTTATGAAACGGGTTTATAATTATGGTTGACATCAATTAACAATGATTCATTTTCTTGGTTATACATGGGTATATATATAAATTTTTTTTTTATATTTATTGCGTATTTTAGTGTACGTATAGTATAGGTGTGTACCGGTTTCATATGGATATAGTTTTGTTAATCCTATCTTACTAACTATTAAATTTTTTGATGTCTTTTTTAAACGGTTAACGTAATTTTTTTACCTTTTGTTTCAGTGAAAATGCACTACAATCGAGTCTCAACGTCTTATCTTCATCTTCACAAGACCCTTCTTTATCTTGTCTTTCAAAATGTGAGTTCAAGTTGTTACTTTTTTATATTTTCACTTTAATTGTGACAATATCTTATATTATTATCATTATAGATTATATTTTTACTATTGTTTGTGTGAAAATGTTATTTAAATTGTTATATAATGTTGCTTAATTTTAGTGACGCAATCAAGCTTAAATGTGGGGAGTGCATTTGGAGTTATGAAAAATTCAATGCGGCCAATATTGAATCATGAAATTGTTACGCCAAGAAATATTGTACGTTCTTCGTCTAGACTGAAGAAGCGTGTGAAATTTGCAACGAATGTTAATTCATCATCTTCGTGTTGTAAGTACATACTCCCTCCCTTCATTTCACTTTACTACACATTAATTGAATTTTATTTTTTTACTATTTATGATTGGTTTGATCAAGACTTTATTGACAATTTATGATCTTAATATAAATTTAAGAATTATAATTGAAAGTGTTTTTAATAGTTAATCATTTATAATTTTTAAATTTTATTAGGATCATAAAATTTTCTATAAAGCTTTGTCAAACCGATCCTGAATTGACTAAAAAATTCAATTTAGTGCCAAGTAAAGTGAAATGGAGATATTTTTTTTTTTTTTTATGATTACTCATGTCTATTAATTTATTTATCTATATATTACAGCTTAACAATTATGTGCCCTTTTTGTACATTTTTTTTAAGTAGATTGTGTAAAATAAATCTCAATAATAATCCTATATTGTATTAGTTTTATTTTGTTCGTAATTTTTTTTTAAATCTCAATGTAAAAAATTGTATTATTTTGAAAAAAATATATTACATTTTCCTTATAGATTTTTATTATCTTATAGGAGAGATGTGAATTTAGTATTTCTAATAGCTAATTATATGTTTCTTTTATATTACTTAGATAATGATTTTTTTAATTTGTTTAATATATTTATGTAATGCATATTTTGTGATACTTGTTTCTTTTTTTTTTTTTGAAAGAAGTGATAATTGTTATTGGAACCAAGTAAGTTTATTTTCGTATATGTGGTATTTGATTTTACTTATATGTTGTTGAGTATTTGATATATATGCCATAATTTTTTTGTAATGTTTACTTCTTTTATATTTTGTATATAATTCATAGCTGATAATCAAGTTCGAAGCACTTTTGTACAACCATCTTCGTCTGCACAAGGGCGTGCTTTACTTGACATTTCGAATTGTGAGTATTAATTTTTTATCGTTTCATATTCTTATTGTATAGTTACAAATAGTAATTACTCCTTCTGGACCATTTTATTTGTCGTTTGTGAAAAAAAAAAGTGATCCACTATTTCTGTTGTTTCTGGCCTTTTTTTAACAAATTACCAACTTACCCTTGCTTTGGAGAATTTTTATCGTTTTATTAAGTGATGTTCTTAGTTACCATGTTCTCTTTTTTTTTCCAATACATGTTAAGAATTCAACCATTAGCATACATACATGTGAATATGTGATTTAAATTTGATTGGTTAAAAAATGGAATTGGAAGTTCGAAGCACTTTTGTACAACCATCTTCGTCTTCACAAGGGCGTGCTTTACTTGACATTTCGAATTGTGAGTATTAAATTTTTATCGTTTCATATTCTTATTGTATAGTTACAAATAGTAATTACTCCTTCTCGACCATTTTTTTTGTCGTTTGTGAAAAAAAATGAGTGATCCACTATTTTTGTTGTTCCTAGACTTTTATTAAACAAATTACCAACTTACCCTTGCTTTGGAGAATTTGTTCCAAATTAGTACGTGATGTTCTTAGTTACCATGTTCTCTTTTTTTTCCCAATACATGTTAAGAATTCAACCATTAGCATACATACATGTAAATATGTGATTTAAATTTGATTGGTTAAAAAATTGATTGGTGTGTTGCTATTGGTCATTGGGAGATGTTGAGGATTACCATCTTCATAGTTAATACTTAGTTAATACAGCAAAAGGTAGTTGGAGAAGGCAACTCAAAAGACACCAAAACTTAAAAAGTCAAAATAAAGGCAGTATTGGTATTTTGTTTACTTTCTTATGAACTGTAAATAATGATATGGTCAAAAATGTTAAAAAAAACTTGCTCACAAAAACACAGGTATAATAAAAGTGACAGATAATTTGGGCCTGAGGGAGTAATTTTTCTTTTCTCATTGTTTAATATTAAAGTTTTGTTCATTTTGGTCTGTATATAGTGGCGGAGACAAGATTAAGTTCAAAGAAGACATGTATTTTGAAGAAAAAAACTACGGGGGCATTATTGGAAACGGAAATAGTTTCTCTTAGTAGAGATGTTTGTAGTTCTGTTCATTTGAGAAAACGAGCAAAAGTCTCTACCACCAAAGGGAGTGTTGTTCATTCATCTACTACGTTACGTAAGTATACTTCCATTTTCATTTAATATTATATTTAGTTATACTTAAGCTTGACAATAGTTTTCTTTGTGTAATCATAGTTTTAATTTTTTCTATTCAATTATTAGGTTATTGGGATATTGGTGACGCCTGTTATAACTGTACATTTTGTGGAGCTCATTTTTGGTATGAAGAGAGATTGGCTCGATCTTATAGATCTTTATCACCCAAATATGGGTTGTGTTGCAATCAAGGAAAAATTCGTCTTCTGTTGTGAAAAATCCCCGGTGCGCAGTTAGCGCAGTTGTTATTTAGCGAATCACAATTGAGTACTCATTACCGTCAAAACATTCGATCCTATAATAATATGTTTTGCTTCACATCAATGGGTGGGAAAATTGATAGAAGTGTTAATCAAGGTCGTGCTCCTCTTATCTTCAAATTGCATGGTCAGAATTATCATTTAATTGGTAGTTTGTTACCCCAACCTGGTGAGCAACCGAAATTTGCACAACTATATATATACGACACTGCAAATGAAGTTTCTAATCGTAAAGCTTTTGTTCGGTAATTTTACTTTGGAAATTGTTGTTTTTTTTTTAAATGCCTTCTTTTATTATTCTTTCTTTTTAATATCTATCTCCTTTTTAAGGTCGGGAGGTTCAGCGAATGATTTGAAGGATGATATTGTTAAGGATCTGAAGGAAATGTTAGATCATAACAATGTTTTAGTTCAATCCTTTCGAATGGCGAAAGAAAGATTGTGCTCTGAATTAATAAAAGATGTGAAATTAAGGTTGGTTGGAAGACGTTCTGGGGATGGTCGAGTCTACAATTTACCTTCTGTGTCTGAAGTTGCTGCGTTAATTGTTGGTGATTTTGATAGTTCATCTGCTGATAGAGATATAGTCATACAGTCAAGATCTGGGACACTTCATCGTATAAATCAGTTAAATCCATCTTATTTAAGCCTCCAGTATCCGCTATTGTTTCCGTACGGAGAAGATGGATACAGAGAAGATATTCCTTTTCATAACTCTCGAGGGGGTGCAGGTGGTAGGAAACGGGTTAGTATTCGGGAGTATTTCGCATATCGGTTACATGAAAGGATTGGCGATTCAAAGATAATTTTTTCCTCTACGAGATTGTTTCAGCAGTATCTTGTGGATGCATATACGATGATTGAGTCTGCACGTTTGACTTATATTAGATTGCATCAAAAACAATTACGTGCATCAATGTATAAAGGTTTGCAAGAAGTTGTTTTGAAAGGTGATTGTGATGCAACAAATTTAGGGAAAAGAGTGATATTGCCTTCTACTTTCACGGGCGGTGCTAGATATATGGTTCAAAATTATCAAGATGCAATGGCTATTTGCAGATGGATTGGATATCCTGATTTGTTTTTGACACTAACGTGTAATCCGAAGTGGCCAGAAATAGTTCGATTTCTTGCAAATGACAATACGAAGCCTGAGGATCGGCCTGATATTTTATGTCGAATATTTAAAGCCAAACTTGATGGAATGATAAGAGACATTAGGAAGAATAAAATTTTTGGTGATATTAAAGCAGGTATGTTTAAATTAACTATTTTTTTATACTAATAACACTATATTATATAAATAACTTTTTCCTTTACGTCTTTCGTATAATTAACTCAAAGTTTTTTTTTTTATTTACAGTTATCTACACAATTGAGTTTCAAAAGAGGGGTTTGCCTCACGCGCACATATTATTGTTTCTTGCCACTCCGTTTAAAAGTCGTTCACCTGAAGACATTGATCGTATAATTTCTGCTGAAATACACGATGAAAGTGTTGATCCCGATTATTTTAATGCCGTTAAAGACTTAATGGTTCATGGTCCGTGTGGAAGGATAGGCCAAATTCTCCGTGCATGATTAATGGCCGATGTTCAAGCATTATCCAAAAAAGTTTGTCTCTCAGACTCGAGTAGATGATGATGGATATGCTGTGTATAGAAGAAGAGATGAAGGGAGAACTATTTTGAAAAATGGTGTGTACCTGGACAATAGACATGTTGTTCCTCATAACAGGTATTTGTTGGTTACGTACGGGGCACATTTAAATGTTGAATGGTGTAATCAATCGCGTGCAATCAAATATCTATTTAAGTACATAAACAAAGGCAATGATCGAGTGACGGCCACTTTTTGTCAAACAAAGAACCGGAGAAAGTGTTGAACAGATTGTAGATGAAATTGATTTATATTATGATTGTCGGTACGTTTCTTCTTGTGAGGCCGCTTGGCGAATATTTGGTTTTGAAATTCAATATAAAGATCCTCCAGTAGAACGTTTGAGTTTTCATCTTCCGAATGAACAGAATGTCATTTTCTCCGATTCAGATAATATTGAGGCTGTTCTTCAACGAGATTCGGTAGCACAAAGCATGTTTTTGGGTTGGATGGAAGCGAACAAGAAATATGTCGAAGCTAGAGCTTTAACTTATTCACAATTTCCGATGAGGTTTGTATGGAAATCTGATATACGTGAATGGGTTCCAAGGAAAAAAGGATTTTCGATTGGACGTATATTCTTTGTTCCTCCAGGATGTGGTGAAACCTATTATCTAAGGTGCTTACTTAACAAAGTATGTGGAGCAACAAGTTACAGTGAAATTCGTTTTGTCAATAGTGTTCAATGTCAGACATTTCGTGATGCTTGCTACGAGTTAGGTTTGTTGAATGATGATAGGGAATATATTGAAGGTTTTGTTGAGGCTTATGATCGGTCAATCAAGCTCATTCAATGAGGACTCTATTTGCAACATTATTAATTTCTGGGTCTATGAGTCGACCAGAGTATGTGTGGGATAAATGTTGGAGCTATTTATGTGAGGATGTTGTTTATAAACAACGATCTATTCTTAATCATCCAGGTTAGTTCATAAATTTATTAAAATAAGTAATAGAATTGTGGGATAAAATTAATGTTTTCCTTTATTATTACATTCTTAGTATTATTCCTTTTTATCAGGTCTGATATTGGATGAGAAACAAATTCGTAATTATGGACTCGCTGAAATTGAGAAGATTTTGAAAAAGCAGGGACGGAGTTTGCTTGAGTTCACTATGTTGCCATATCCTACTTCTGAATACTTTCAAGTTATGTCGAACAGGTTAATTCATGATGAGATGTCTTATGATCGAGAAACTTTAGAAGTCGAATTTCAGGATTTGGTGGCTAACTTGAATGATGATCAGCGGGCAGTGTATAATATTATTCACGAAACATGTTTCAATGAAATTGGGAAGATGTTTTTTGTGTATGGGTATGGAGGGAGTGGTAAGACGTATATTTGGAGAACTTTATCTGCACGATTAAGGTCTCAAGGTCACATTGTGTTAAATGTTGCTTCAAGTGGTATCGCTTCGTTGCTATTACCTGGGGGCCGTACTGCACATTCAAGATTTGCAATTCCGTTTAATTTGACAGAAGACTCAGTGTGTAATATTTCTCAAGGGAGTCCTTTAGCAGAGCTACTTATCAAAGCACATTTGATAATATGGGATGAGGCACCAATGGTAAACAAACATTGTTTTGAGGCTTTGGATAGAAGTATGAGAGACATAATGAGAGTCATTGATTCTAAGAGGAATGATTATCCGTTTGGTGGGAAGACTATAGTTTTTGGGGGAGATTTTAGACAAATACTTCCTGTTATTCCAAAAGGGAGTAGACAAGACATTGTTCGTGCTACTATTAATTCATCTTATCTATGGGAGCATTGTATTGTGTTGAGGTTGACGAAGAATATGAGATTACAAGGATTGGATTCGAGTACAAACTCTGATAAATTGAGAAAGTTCGCAGATTGGATTGCTAGGGTTGGAGATGGGAAAGTTAACGAACCAAATGATGGGATTGTTTCTATTGAAATCCCGAAAGAGTTTTTGATTGAGAAATTTAGTGATCCGATCACTTCTATGGTTGAGAGTATATATTCCGAGTACTTGAGTGGCCATCGTCATGACTTATCATATTTTGAAGAAAGGGCAATTTTAGCTCCAACATTGGATGTTGTTAGTGCTGTTAATGAGTATATGGTGTCACTTAATGTTGCTGAAGCAAGGACTTATTTGAGTTCTGATGTTGCATGTCATACAGATCAAAGTTCTGAGTCGTTGAATGATCTTCATACTCCGGAGTTCATAAATAGTATTTGCATATCTGGCCTTCCTGATCACAAGTTAAATTTGAAAGTCGGAACTCCTGTCATGTTGCTTCGTAATATAGACTCCTCGCTTGGCTTATGTAACGGCACGCGTTTGATAATTACTAGGCTTGGAAATCATGTTCTAGAAGGAGAAGTTATTTCTTCGGGTGATGTTGGTAGAAAAGTTTTAATTCCAAGAATGTCACTAACACCATCAGATACTCGGGTTCCATTTCGATTTGAGAGGAGACAATTTCCGTTGATGGTCTCATATGCGATGACTATTAATAAAAGTCAGGGTCAATCATTATCTGTTGTTGGTTTAATCTTGAAAAGACCAGTTTTTTGTCATGGGCAGTTGTACGTAGCTTTATCACGAGTGAAAAATCCCGAAGGTTTGAAGTTATTGATATGTAATGATGATAAGCCTGGTCAGAGTGAACTTTGTACCGACAATGTCGTTTTTAAGGAAGTTTTCCATAATTTATAAAAGTTTTTGTTGTTCATTTTAATTTATTATAATTTTCGTGTTTTTTAAAAAGAAATGTCCCGTGCATCGCACGGGTGTAAAGCTAGTTCTTAAAATGATAGGTCAAGGATGAGAAGGTAAAAAAAATTGTTTACAGACGAAAAGGTAAAACTTAAAGTACTTTAGAGACGAAAAAGGTACTTTTCTCAAACATTAATAAACCAAAACTTATTGGTTTCAAAACGTCTAAAACCAATATTCTTTAGTTCGGTTCGGTTTCGACCTAACAGCGAACCAAACCGAACCATGCACACCCCTACATCAAATGACTTATAAATAGCTTAGTACATTTCGTTAACCAAATTCGAACTCACTACCTCTTTTATATCTTTTTAATAGAATTCGAACTAGCTATCTAAACTATTGGAGCTAGTATCAGATAACATTAAAACTAAAGTTCTTTGATTACAAATTACAACCACAAAATCTGGGGAGAAACGCGTTTCTCCGTCGCTTATGGAGAAACGGGGCTTGTTATGTCGTGCGACATACCTAGCCACAAAAACTGGATATCACTTCATCAGCTTCTGGATATCCAGAAGCTTTGGAAAGGATATCCAGAAGCTTTGAAAAGGATAGTCAGAAGCTTTGAAAAGGATATCCAGAAACCAAATATTTTTTCTGGATATCCTTTACAAAGCTTCTGGATATCCATTTCAAAGCTTCTGGATATCCAGAAGCTTTGTAAAGGATATCCAGAAAAAATACTTGGTTTCTGGATATCCTTTACAAAGCTTCTGGCTATCCATTTCAAAGCTTCTGGATATCCAGAAGCTTTGTAAATGATATCCAGAAACTGGCTACTTACGTCGCGCGACATAATAAGCCCCGTTTCTCCATACGCAATGGAGAAACGCGTTTCTCCCCAGACGCACTCAATTACAACACTCTTGTTTAAAAAAAAAATTAAAATTACAACTCTCTAGAGTATCAACATTTGTTCTCAAATGATTGATAGTGATAAAGTCAAGACTGCTAAGTACTAAGGTTAGAACCGTCTTGCCTCTTGATTGGAGACATTAGAAAAAAAAATATTACCAACATTTAAAATACATGTTACAAAAGAGCATTGCATCAAAACAAATATCTTAAGTAAAAAGTGAAGTGATAAAAAAAAAGTAAAATGCGGAGTGCCCATAACAAATTCCTATACGTATGACCATATGTAGGATTTGTATTGACCAATACAATTTGATGAGCCCGAACCTGCTGGACCGGGCTCACGCTTGATCTGATCTAAGAAGCCTGTGACGTGGCATTCCCTAGATCGCTGGAGTCAAGACTGCGGACAGATAGACCCTTGAGGTCAAGGCCGCGCTCTTCTCCACATCCTCCTAATCCAAGATCGGAGGGATCCTGACCGCTGAATTGATGCCCGAAGGAGGTATGACCGCTAGATTTGTGCCCGCAGGAGGTATGACCGCTCCATCTGTGCCCGCGTCAAATACCTTTGACCGCGCCCAAAATGTTGACCGCGGGCTCATACCTGCCTCCCGGTTATCTCTTCTGCCTCCCGGTTAATGTCAAGCCTTACGGAGCACGTTAGCTTACTGGCTCTGACATGCAAGTTGCCGGCTCCCCCATCACGCATTTAATGTGGCTCAGTCAGGCGCCTACTATTTCATTTAATGCGCCAAGCCATATACACGGCTCATATCCCTTTCAGTCATGTCCCCTTTACAGTCGATGTTCCCTCCCTGACAGGGCCAATTAGCTGCGGACACGTGTAGGTGGTCAAATACCAAAGTGCCCCCTAGGGCTGATCTCATTGCTTACATCAACAAGCACCTCTCCATTGCCTACAAATAGAAGACCTTTGTCCCCTTGGGCAAGGTAAGTTTAAAATATATTGAGTAAGCCATATTATTCTCAAACCCTAAACACTTACACACACTCAAGGCATTCCAAGCCTTATTTACTCAGTATTCTTACTCTCACACCCGAGGGCCTGAGTTGGATTAACATCCAACTTTGACCTTAACGGTGCTTCATTTGTGTTGTGTTCTAGGTACAATAAACCACCAAAAATATCCTGCCAGATATCCTTGAACCGCTCCTGACCCTGAAAAGCTTGGCGTCATCACAATTTAACTTGTACTCCTCCGTCTCACGTAAGTGTGAATTTCTTTTCTTTTTGGGACGTCCCACATCAGTGTGGGCTGTCTAAAATAGCAAAGAATATTCACTATTTCACCCACTCATTCTCTCTCCTACTTCACTTTTACAATCACAACATTCTCTCTCCTAACTATTCCTCTCACTCATTCTCTCTCCTATTTAATTTTTCATACTCACAAACATCTCCTCCACCTATTTCTCTCTCCTACTTTTCCTTAACTCCCACACCCAAAAAGTAGGTCCACACTTACGTGGGACGGAGGGAGTATAAAGCTATGGGAAAAATACAAGCCCTTCTTAAAAACTTTCATATTCAAAAAGTCCTAAAAATAATTATTAAAAATAATTATTCAGTCTAGAAAGTCGCAAAATTCAATTTTCAAAATCAAAAAGTCCAAAAATTAACTATTTAACGAATGTCGTTATGTTTGTAACTTTTCGAAGGCAAGGCTTTATTATATTTAGAAATAGTTAAAGAAAATATTATTATAAAAAGTAATAATACTGAAATAAACTCTTAATCACATGTCCAATAATAATTAGAAAAGCAATCACATTGTCTTATTAAATTTAATTGTTATAACTTATAATTATGAAAATTTAAAAAATATAATTATAGTAATCATGAAATATTTCCCATATATCATCACTATCAACATTATTTTAAATTATTACTTTAATTTTTTTACAATTATATTAATATTAATAATAATAGTAATATAATTATTTGTAAATTATTATTACTATTATTGTTTAAGATGGATAAATTTAATCTTTGTAAAACTCATAATTGAAAAGAAAATCAAGTTTTCATCATTTTGAATTCTTAAATTAATGAAATCAGTTAAATCGTTAAATTTTGGACTTTTTGATATTGAAAATATAGTTTCAGGGCTTTTTTGGTTGAATAATTATTTGTAGGGTTTTTTGGATATGAAATTTTTTAAAGGGACTTTTCGGTATTTTCCCTAAAAATATATATTCTTAAACATTTCCTTGAAGAATACTCCATATCTATTATTTTTATTTATTTTTGAAACTTGTGTATATTCTTATACATTATAGTTTTCTGAAAAAGCTCCAAGATGACACTTAATTAAAAAAACAACCCTCTCTGTTTTAAATTAAAAAAATCATGAGAAAAAAAATAGGTTCTTTCATGAAAAATAATTGCAAATAAGTTGAGTAATTCCCATAAATAAAGCATGAGAACAATCTCCAAAATAAATTAGATATTGACCATGGTTAATTTAAGGAAATAAAACATAAAATATTAAAAAGCAAAAGTTATCCTAAATCAATTCAACCATTCTCCAAAAATAGATTGGATATTGACCATGGTTAATTTAAGGAAATAAAAAATAAAATATTAAAAAGCAAAAGTTATCCTAAATCAATTCAACCATTCTCCAAAAATAGATTGGATATTGACCATGCATGATTAATTTAAAGAAACAAAAATAAAATCTTGGTAGAAATAATTTATCCCAAATAAATTTAAGTTATTTAATCATATAATATCACCCTTTAATCCTTAAACAAGAAGCCTATAAATGCAAGACACCTCTCCCATATTCATCGGTTCTTTCCGATATCGAAAATCCGTGCCTTATATGTATGTATATACCCGTAGATACATTTAGAGAGAGAAAGTAAAGATGACAAAGGAATCGGCGAGAAAGTGTTCGCATTGTGGCCATAATGGCCACAATTCAAGAACATGCAATGGAAAAGGATGTGGAGTTAAGCTATTTGGGGTGAGAATTGATGGTATGAACAACGTTGGGGTTGGAAAAGACGATGATAATCAATCTGGGATTGGGATTGGGATTGAATCCTCGATTCGTAAAAGCAAGAGTTTGGGGAATTTACAGGCCGCATGCAACAACATTAATGAATCTAACAACGTTGTTGTTGAACATGGCTATCTATCTGATGGCAATCTTCATCAATCCAAAAGAAGAAAAGGTAATTAATTTTCTTCTATCATTTTTCTACCTTTTTGAAGGGTTTTGATTGATTGGCACATGTTTTGGGGATTTTGATTAGGGTTCTTTTTTTTGGTATTGTTTTTTCATGTTTTGATTAATTTTCTACTGGATTTTCTACTGGATTAGAGCATGTTTTTGGAACTTGATTGATATGCATTTAATTTACATGGAAAAGAATCACAATTGTTGTGTACTAATGGTAATTTTTCACTGCCTCGGTGCCTCTGTCCTTTATCAAGAACAAAAATGAACATTCATTTTGGGACGGAGAGAGTTTTATCCTTTGATAGGCAGTTTTGATTATTAGGGAGTTACTGCTTTCTTATCGGAAATTTAGCATACATTATTTGGCCAATTAAGGCTTGTCCGGTGCAGCTTTTTGAGACACTAGACTAGAGTGCAACACTTTTGAAGCTTGGTAATCTATAAATGTGTTTGGTAAATCAGATTAAAACTTGGCTATTTTCCATATCTCTCAAGTTGAAAACAAAGCTTTCTGATGATAAAGCTCTAAAATTGCGTGTTTTCAAACAGCTAAGCTTGTAGCTTTCAATAAACTATGATCCATGTCACTATGTCAGTGTAATGACAAACAATATTTGGAGAGAAAAAATGCATTTTCAAAGATATTTTTGCCCCACATACGCTATTAAATCCATAAACCTTCATTGCTTTGGCTTTTCGGGATTTATTGATGCTATGTTTGTATAATTATGCAAATCTTTACCCAGAAAAGATGCAATTCTAATGCAGGGTGTACAACTCTGCATAGCATAAAACTGCAACTATGTGCTGTGGCCATCAAAGTTGGTTTTGTAATTGAAGCATCACTTTGTACTTAGTTATCATGATGCAAGAGTTTTTAATTGGATTAATCATATCGGCAGTACCTGACAAGGAGATAATTGTTTGAAGTATGATGTTTCCATCACTTCCATTATTAGCATTGTTGTACGTCTTTTTAGTTGATTTTCCAATCCACAAGGATTACGTTAGGGAAAGTGATGTATCGGTAATACCTAATTTGGGAAATTCATAATATATAATTCAACTTGTCAGTTCCATTATTCATTTGTCTCGGATGTTGATTTGCCTGATCCTTACTAGGGAATTGTCTCTTCTTTTGGAATTTCCTTATTATCTATGTTAGCATTCTATTACTTCCATTGATGAAGGTCAACATATTCTTGGGGAATTTTAACTTGTATTACAATCACATTTCTTGTGGAAGCATCTGTGTGGTATATCTGAATACAGTGTAATTGGCTTAAAATAATTAACTAATAATCAATTTTTTTTTTTTTTTGGAATTTGGTAAAAGAACATTTCCCACATTACCTTTGATAGTTAAATCTATGTGTTTGTCTTCTGTATTTCAAGCTGCCCTCAACCAAATGTGTATTGAACAGTTAATATCACTTTCAACTAAGTGCACAAAAATCTCGGTCTCCAAAAACTTCAACCTTGCTTCAAATGGTCATCTCAAATTCATAAGAAGGGTCTAGTAAGTTTTGTAGTTGACTATACACATGCACATACACTGTGTGTGTACTGACCTAGAGATCGTAGGGTAGTTAAGCAAGCGATACAATATTGACGGTACAAAAATAAATATTGATTGCAGGCGTTTTACTTACTTTTTGTGGGGTTGAAATGGGATTCTCCAACTCTCCGTGTTGATAGATAATTGTTACTCCCTCTGTTCCAAAATGAATGTCCATTAAAAAAAAATACTCTTGATCAAGAGCAAAATAAAATTTTCTTTTTTGGACATTCATTTGGGACAAAGGCAGTAATATTTGCAACACCGTCAAGTGAATCTCATAAATCTGAGAAACTTATTGTGAAGTTTGTTACTGTTTTGTTGGAGAGTTTATCTTTGATGATTGTTATAGTGGAAGTGACTACTGCTTTTGCCATAGAAACTAATTACTTTCGCCTTCAGTATTATAAAATTAATTTCAAAAGCTAATATCTTTGTCATTTTTCTGTATTGAATGATATATCTCGTTCATCAGGGACATCATGGACAGAAAGTGAACACCGGAAATTTTTGGTTGGCCTGAAGAAGCTAGGAAAAGGGGACTGGAGAGGAATTTCGAGGAATTATGTGTCAACTAGGACCCCAACTCAAGTTGCCAGCCATGCACAGAAATATTTCATCAGAATAGCATCTGAGAAGAAGAAACGCCGATCAAGCGTCTTTGACATGCCCTTCAAGGAAGAGGTAAACAACCATGCTTTAAGCTCATTAATCACAAAGTATATGCCTTATATGAACATTTTATATTATTTACAATATATGTGTATACTCCCTTCTTCCAAAATGAATGACCATTTTGAATTTGAGAGTCATTTTGAAAAGGTTGATTTTTAGTAGCAAAAATTTATAAATATTCTTGCTATTCACTTTCAAACTTTTAGTTTTCGCAAATTATACTGAAGTATGAAAAAAATATTGGTAAAAAATCATTTGGGGACAAAAAAAATTTGAAGAAAAAGTTTCAAAAGGCCATTCATTTTGGGACAAAAGAGGTCATTTAATTTGGGAAGGAGGGAGTACTTAATATATATGATTTACAATTTGGGTTTCTTGACTTTTTCTATACCTTAGTAGAATCACTTCCATTTTCATTTCTTAATATCCCACCCCTCTTCATGTATATGTATATGACTTTCTTACTAATTTTTTTACAGACCCCATCTCCTCAAGCTTCGCCCTCTCACAAAGATCCAGAAGTCGCTCTGCGGGTATATTTTACAAAAAAAAAAAAAAAAAACTTTGAATTCTTAAATAAGAATTTATCTTCCCATAATATGATCTCTAATGGTTTCTATTTTTCTGCAGCTATCTGTCTCTCCACCTACTACCATGAAGACCACCACGAGCAACATCCAGGGACAGGTAAGTCCGCTTGCAAGATTTCCAAATTTATTTAAATCAAATGTTACTCCCTCCACCCCGTAAAAAATGTTGCCTTTTACTTGCCAACATTTGTAAAAAATGTGCTTTACTTGTGTGTACATCTCTTGTACCATGGCAAACATTTGCAAGAGTGTTTTTTTTATCTAATTTATTTTCTTGTTTGCTAAATAATCTTGCAGGCCAGTACCAGTAAGTCACCTTCCAGTGCATTATCTGAAAAGCCCCCTCTTTCACCTGTGGCTCGAACATTTAGTGTTCCAGATTTCCACACTCCGCCTCACATGGTAAGTAGTAGATATCTAGTACACGTTTTTTCTAGTTTAATGTTATCACACCTTTTTTTGAATCGTTCGTGCTTTTCAATGTACCATGAAAATTATTTTACAAAAAAGACTCAAATTTTTGTTGGTTATATAGGTCGGGTATCCTAGCATGGCACCGAGGATTAGTGCAGAAAATAATTACGTGCAAACAGTATTGTTTGCTCCGGTCTTTAATTATGCCAACAACAACAGTCATTTTTATCCATTTAATAGCCGTGTAGCTTTTCGCCCTCTGCTGGTTCAGCCTCTGCCTAATGGGATGTATCAGACACCTAAAAAGGATGGTCTTGCAGCTGGAATGGGGGCTTTGCCTTTATCTATATAGTTTTCGCTGTTATAAGTTTTTTTTTGTTTTTTTGTTTTTGCAACTCTCATTTGAGAAAGAGAGAACATTATAGTCGGAACAAAATAAAGTGCAATTTTTTGTTCTTAATGTTTTTTTGTTGTTGGTTCAGCTCCTTTTGCTGTATGAAATGAGCAAAAGGGAATGGGAACTTGTCAAGTTTTTGATCCTATTTCTTGTGGTTCTTAACAAAACCAGTATCTTCAATAAAAATATTCAATAAAAATACTAAGTACTTGCTCATCTCATAATAATAAGTGTGCAGTTCTTTTTTTTTTCTTTTTTTCTTTTGCCTCTTCTGTAACAAATGTACTACAAAATTGAAATATCTTACTATAAAATATTTTATACAATATTTAGTAGTATATATAAAAGTGTATTCAAAGATGTAGAAATGTTTTACATAATATGAACAATACAAAATGTTTTACATTTTTGTAGTGAGATTTTTACATTTTGTTTTGTAGTACATACTAGTACTTCTAACTCGTGCAGATGACACGGTGACGGTATTCATTTGTTTGACGCGTTAATCCACATTTTTTATATAAATTTTTCAACCACCCTTTGTCTAGAGTTATTTCAGAATTGTTATCATAACAATACAAATAAAATACTTAAGGGTGGAGAAAATGTTGTGAGTGTAATAGTAAAATAGGAGAGAGAATGAGTGGAGGAAATAGTAAATTTAAAAAGTTGTGAGTGTAATAGTAAAATAGGAGAGAGAATGAGTGGATGAAATAGTAAAGATTCTTTGCCAAAAAAAGAAAGGTAAAGCTTTAAATGGGACACCCAAAATGGCAAAAGGTGAAGTTATTAATGAAACTAGGGGTGTAAATGGTTCGGTTTGGTTCGGTTTGGACAAATTTAGAGACCAAACCGCTAGTACTCGGTTTGGAAAAATTTCAAACCAAACCAAACCATGAAAATTTTCAAACCGAACCGAACCAAACCACCTCGGTTTGGTTCGGTTTGGTCTCAAACCGCGGTTCCATTAAGCGGTTCAAACCGCGGTCCGAACTGTGGTCTAGACCGCGGTTCAAACCACAAACACGTCCAAACTCCAAATGTTGCCTAGTTATGTAAAAGACATTAAAATTACAAAACCACTTTAAAACTTAAATTACAAAATCATATATCCATGGCCTCATCAGTCTCAGGGCAGGTGCCATTCACACCAACATACATAATTATGTATAATTGTATTAAGAAAAGGGTACAAGTACAGAGGAATATGAGCTGCAAAGCCATGAAGCCAAGAATATTTTGTTCTTACAGAAACTATGAACATTTAGTTCTCACAAAAAATATGAACTTTTAGTACATTTACAGCACAGATCATGGATATGCAAAGCCAAGAAGTACCATTTAGGAAACACATTCTTGATAGAGGCATGCATAAACTGCACAATTCGCAATATTAAGCAAAATAAGCTAGCAGAGACAGTAACTAATCAAATTTTTGGCGGTTCAGCTCGGTGGTTCGGTTTGGCGGTTTAGCTCGGTGGTTTGGTTTAGCGGTTCAGCTCGAAATGGTTTGGTTTGGTTCGGTTTGGTTCGGTTTGGAGGAGTCAGACCGCAAACCAAACCGAACCGCATGATTTATAGATTTTTGGAACCGAGCTGAACCGCTAAGGTATAAAAACCAAACCAAACCACGTGATTTGGTTCGGTTCGGTCTCAAACCGCGGTTTGAACCGAACCGCTGACACCCCTAAATGAAACGGAAGGAGTATACAAAATTAAAGGAATGTTCAAAGAGTTGCTATAAATATACACTGTTGTTGCAGAATAGAGATTGATTATCAAATATTGGTCCAGTAGATGTATCCGCGCTGCTCAATTACAACTATCCCAATCACTACACTTCTAATGACAATGGCAAGACGCTCCTGCGTAGAGTTTTCTACGGCTTTGATTTTCTGCCATGGACAGAATGTTTCTTTTTCCTAATCAATGTGAAACTGAAAAGTACTTATAGGTGATTAGCTAAGCAATGTATAAAGGGAGCAAATAAGTAATGTATAAAGGGAGCAAATAAGTGTTGGAAATAATTTTGGTAACTTGGTTGGTTAGACCAAGTTTTGACCTAATTATTAAATAGATTTTTGTTATTGGAAAATGAAATAAGTTACAAATATGAAATCTACATTTGGTGTAGATTAAGAAAATGTATTTATTTTCTCGAAATCATTTTCGGGTGAATGAGAAATTAATAGCTAAAGATTGTAACTTGAAATGGGTAAATGAAGAGTTTATGGTATATGAAAGAGTTATCCCACATTGCTTTAAAATATAAAGTAATGCTAGTATTAAAGTGGATGCCTCCAAAGAGGAGTCATCAAGTTGTTCCTCCTTGTGCCAACCATGCAAGTAGTAGCCCAATTGTGCTAATTTTGTGCTAGCTCAATTTGAACCATTATCGCGAAGGCCGTAATGGGTGTTTTAGGGCGCACGTGCGCATCGTCGCTAGGAGCCTTAAACTTTTGACAAAAGTTGGCTCGTGCATGGTCCGGTTTGGTGGTGGCTCGGTCCAGGTTCATTGGGCCTGTTGCGATTGGGTCTCGGCTAGGTTGGATGGGCATTGGCCCATGCAGAATGGGCTTGGAGCGGCCATGGCCCACGGATCGGAACCGCACCAATTCGCCTGGGCGCGGGTCGGTAGGCCTAGGGTCGCGTCCAAATGAACCAAGGTTCGGATGAGTTCATGGAACCGGTTCGGGTGGGCAGATCAGGTGTATATCCCATCGGTACGATCCAACTGTCCAGATTCGCCAGATCCAAAGTTGTGACCTTTGACAAAATGGTCACCAGAACTTTTCAATATCTATAAAAGGCCCCCCAGGTTGTCAATTCATTTCATCAATTCATCCAAAACATTAGATATTCAGTTAAATATCATCTTGTAGCATTCTTCCTCCCTTCAAAGTTCAGAAGTTCAAAACACCGATTAAGTTCGCCGAGTCTTTTGATTTGAAGTGCTTCTATCAAAGACGATAAGTCGTTTTATCTTACGAGAAAATTGCTAGCAACCGTAAGCACTTGGACGGGGCAATATCTTCTTGCGGAAATTGTGTTCAACACAAGACTCGATTTCGGTTATTTCAATTTTCGCATTTATTATTATTAGTTATTATTTTGCTATTTTCGAGAAAGCCTTTTCAAATATTATTTTTAATATTTATCAACAATCGCAAGAAGATAGTTTTTGTTTTCTTGAAAAATGGCAAATGAGAATGAAATCTCTCAGTCCTCTAGGCCTAATCTCAGTCAGACTCTTGATGCAACCAATCAAAATGTTGCACCTGTTCCTGCTCTGACTCACTCGGCTCATGGTGAGAAACCAACAAAATTCACTGGGGTGGATTTCAAGAGGTGGCAGCAAAAGATGTTGTTTTACTTGACCACCCTTAGTCTGCAGAAGTTCTTGAAGGAGGACCCCCCTGCAATACCAATTGATGATCCCGACCATCAAAGATGGATCGCTAAGGAGGCGTGGGAGCATGGCAATTTCTTAAGCTCACATGCTGACTATTTTAATGTATTTCACACATCAGGATACCACGTCACCATCCCGTTAACTTTTTTAACGTCGTTAGACCAGGTCCAAAAATTGCACCAAAACTCTAAAATGGTGCAATTTCAGCACCAAATATCATTCACCATCTCCGACAGCTTGCTTCAAATCTTGCATCAAATAAGAATATTTTCAGAATATTTCTTATTATTTCATTTAATTAAAATGTTTTTTCATTAACCCAAAACAATACATATGACCTCCTTAAGAAAATACAACTGACCCCCTCAAAATTAACATTAATGACTCCTCAATCCTCATACATATACTGAATTTCTATTCCAAGAGATAAAAAAGATCAGAATTATTTTTTCACAATCGTTAAGCAAAGCAGCGAAGCACGCGGAAGGGAAAGGACCGCTGCACCACCACCTCAGGCGTCGAAACAGTTGATCAGGTTTTTTCTTCTGCCCTGCTTTACCCTCACCGATTATCCTTCATCTTCTAACTCAAATCTTGAACCCCTAAATTTCTATATCCCTAACAAAATTAGGGCTTTAACTTTGAAACCCCTTTCCAATTGTCATTGATTTCATGATTTGTACTTGATTAATGGTTGAATCGTGATGTTTCAGTTTTATTTGAGGTGAAAACGTGAAAGCGACCTTGAAATTGTATTGATTTCAATTTTATTTTGGGGCGAAAAAGAAAAAAACAAAGAAAAATCGATAGCGCAAAGAATTAATTGCGCCAAATTTGGTGCATGAAACGGGATGCTCTAAAATGGCGGAAACTTTGGCGCTGCTGTTGGAGGAAGTTTTTGCGCCAGTTTAGCGATAGCGCATGGGTTTGGCGTTCTCTTGGAGACGCCCTTAGTGTACGTTCCATTATATGAAATGAGATGAAAAATTACGTTATATTAAGATGTCAAACCGTAGTATGTTTCATCAACTGTAAAAAATTGTATAGTATGTTACCCCCTTTGTCGTTTATCCGATTTGAATATTACAAAAAACTACTTAATAAAATGAATGTACCAGAATCCCTTTAACCACCTCACATCCTACTCCTATTCTCTCTTTTCCTTTTTTTCCCCCATAAATCTTAAAATGCAATATCTCAAAATCTAGAAATCAAAAAAATAATTCGAAAACACCGTTTTAATCGTATAGTCGATATAAATCAAACAAGTACACTCATGATATAATTTAAATTTTAAAAATGAAATTTTCTTTGTAAATCACTTGTTTAATCAAATACCAAGCACAAAATATTTTTTAAAAATTGATAAATTCATTCATCAGTTGTTTAAATCAAACACATAGCGCAAAAATCTTTAAAAATAACTGTTAAATAACATTTATCAGTTGTTTAACCAAATACCTAACACAAAAACTTTTTTAAAAAACTGATAAATTCATTCATCAGTTATTTAAACCAAACTAGCACAAAATCCATAAAAATAACTGATAAATGACATTTATCAGTTGTTTAACCAAAATATCAAGTACAAAACCTCTTTAAAAAACTGATAAATTCATTCATTAGTTATTTAAGCCAAACACTTCGCATAAAAACACTTAAAAATAACTGATAAATGACATTTATCAGTTGTTTAATCAAATAGCAAGCACAAAAACTCTTTAAAAAATGGAGAAATTCATTCAATAGTTGTTTAAACCAAACACATAGCATAAAAATCCTTTAAAATAATTGATAAATGACATTTATCAGTGATTTTTTTCCAAAATATTGCTTTTTAAACATTTATATACCAAAATAACATTGCTAAAAACTTAAGTACCAAAATAGCACTTTCAACATTAATTTCGGAATTGGTAATTCCAGAATAAGGTAATCCGACATTACCAATTTCGGAATCCATTTTTTTTTAAACTGAAATTAATAAAATAATATTTTCTGAAAAAAACTAGGATCACGCGGAATATAGGGGGGCGATCGCGCCGAATGTAATCCGGTGTTACCAATTCCGGAATCCCCCTTTTTTTTTTACATAACTGATTTTAGCAAAATAATATTTTCTGTAAATAGAGAGCGATCGCGCCTAATGTAATCCGGTATTGGTAATTCCGAATTTCATTTTTTTTTAAAATTGAAAAACGTAAATTCAATTCCGAAAATGCAAATTCCGGATTCATTTAATTGAATTCCGGAATTGACATTTCCGGATTCAATTGATTTAAATTTGGGTTAGTTTTCAAAAGTTGTTCTTGTTTTACAGAGAAGAAAAGAGAGAGAAAGAAAGAAAGAAAGAAAGAGAAAGAAAGAAAGAAAGATACAGAGGGAGAAGGAAGAAAGAAAGAGAAAGAGAAAGAGCTTGAAGGTGAAAAAGGAAAATTGAGAAAGAAAGAGAAGGATTGAAGGAAAATTTTTGAGAGGAAGAAGAAGATAGAAAATTTTATCAAAATTGAAATAATTACCCGGTCCTGGGGGAGTGAAGCCAAACTGATGCATCTCATCGTCTTGATCCTTCATCTCTGGCTTATCCTGCAGCACGTATCGGCCACGTCTATGAACCCGATTTTGCCTCTGTGGCTCATTTTCAGCAGCATGATCAACCGTTGGAGGAGGAGCTTGGGCTTCCAGTTGTTCCTGCTCCCTAATAGATGTCAATATGTTTCTGATATATTGATGGTTGTAATTGCGCAGTTCTTCCAAGGATGTGGCATTCTCGTTGTATATGTGCATCCCTTGAAGGCTTTGAATCTGTTCAAAACAATTAAGTAAATTAATTAATACAGAAAAAATGGTAATTTTTTTGTAAAAGCATTGTATGTAGTATATAACTTACCACACCCTCAAAACAAGTTGAACGTGGCCTGAACCCTAGACCCTCCACATGAGACGAATTCTGGATGAACGACCGAGTAATTCTCCTATACCATATCATATAGGGATGACGGTAACTCATATCCACTTCACCATACTCTTCATCAACGACATTAATCGCTCGTTCATTCCACGTTTCTATGTGCGGACCATGTTCTTGCATCCAATTAACGGCTGCCCGTCCTCGCTGACTAATCTGATGCAGGTCCAAACTAGTGTCACAGACATCAGGCACACCTTGAACCATCCCAAACAGTGTCATTACGCGATCTGGAAAGTGCCATTCAACCCTCTCAAAGCAGATGAGGGACACCCTCGCCCTCCATATAGCTTACCCCTGAAGACAGTAATTCGGAGCTATCACACCTAGGTATGGCTGCCACACAACCTGATCCTCATTCATATATGATAATTGGTCTCGGTAGCCTTGCAGGTTATGGGCGGTCACAGAAGTATACGACAAGGGACCCTTCCACCTACATATGAAACAATTGACATAAAAAATAATGAGTAAAAAAGTGATAAAATAGAAAACAGATCATTTACAAAATGAAGTGATTGAAATATACCTGCAACCCAATGATAATGTTCCATTAAGTGTGTCACCTCCATGTCTCCTAGGTTGTGTACACAACAACCTCTCCCATGCCCAAAGCTATAAAAAAATATCATTACGTACAAAACAGATTAAGTCCAATAGCATAATGCAAAGTACAGTTCATTGTTTTATTCCTCTGAGGCTGAGAGCCGATTTTCCATCAATTTTCGTAGGTGGTTTGTGATTGAAAAAAATAGAAATATGGAAAGAATATGAAAATACTTCATATTATTTCCTAATATAGGGGGAGATTGAAAGAATATGAAAATACTTCATATTATTTCCTAATATCTTTGTGTTTCAGATAGTCAATTTAATGTAGTCATAGTACATAAATAGAGTAGGTTTAAATTGTGAATATTTGACTAACAAATTAACCGTGTATTTTTAGTTAGTATTTGATTTATTTAGGTAACTCTCAAGGAAGGAAAGATTGTGGAAGATAAGGGATGGCACCTAGTATTTCGGATGTCAAGGAGTGATTGACTCCTTGCCAATCAAGGAGTCAATAGTCTATAAAAAGAAGATGTCGCCTTCTTTAGATGTTACCGTTTTTTCAGAGAATTACACTAAGCTTCATTGAGTGATATATCATTGAGTGCACTGTGTTTGTACCTTGGAAAACCGATAGTGTTTTATCAAGGTGTTTAGTGTTTGATAGAGTTCATAGTCTTGAACTTAGTTTGATCTTTTGTATTTCTTTTACTTTTCATTGTATTTGTTTGTTATACAACTTGTGCTCGTAACAAGTTGTAGTTTATGAAAAGTTTCCAGCAAGAAGTTTGTTGCTGAAGTTTTAATTCCTCTGCATATTACATTCTGTTATTTCTTTTTACTTTTTCTGAAAATTAGTTGTTAAGTTTGTTGTGTTGATACTTGTGTGCACAACTGTACATACAAGTCTGTCCACAATTGTAAATAGTCGTAGCTACTAGACTTTCAGTTACTCTTCAAAAAATCCTCCAAATTTGAATCTAAATTCAAGTTTGAATGCACCAAACATTCACAACAATACAAATGGTCGGGAAATTATAAGAGAAACATAAATTCAACTAAACTATGCAAGACGAAAAACACTTAGGAAAATACAAGTCCTCTTGAAAATTTCCTTAAATTTGCAGCCTTTCGATTTTCTTCAATTTCTTCAATTTCTTCTAGTTTTGCAGTCTCGAAATCTGCCATTTCCAAATGCCCCTTTCGAGTACCATCGCTATCGTCAGAGTCTCCTTCCAAGCTCATTCCTTCCATCCTTGCCGCTAACACATCTCCTGATAATTCTAATTCTGTTTGGAAAAAGAAGTAAACAGAGCATATCATTAGAGAATTGTGAAATTCTCAAGTCCCATAAGAAGTGTCTATTAAATTTCTAAATAAGAAATAGTATTTATCATTGTAAAAACAATCAAGCGTGCGTACGGTACAAACAATTAAAACACATTTATAATAAAGTTTGACAACTTAACTGCGCCTTTCAACCTTTCAAACTGGACTATAAATATATGGTGTGTGCATGCTAGACTTATGGATCATAGACCGATGTTCCCAAAGGAGTAGCCCAATGATAAAGTCAAGTCTCACACTCTACTTTGTAAAGTTTAGGATTCGATAGATTTTGGGACAACTCTACTTTGTAAAGTTTAGGATTCGATAGATTTTGGGACAACGTAAAAAAATGAATAATAGACCGATAGTTCATTATGAGAGGGCTTCATTGGATCAACATTCAAGGATATGACCGTCTTTTTCAGGCCCGTCTCAATAATTATTGGGACCCCGCACAAATGCAATATCGCCCCTAATGCTTTAAAAATTAATACAAAATATAATATATATATATATATATATATAAGTGCTTTTATATAAAGATTAAAGTTTTACAAAATTAAGCAATAAAATTCAAAAATAATTTATTACATTGAGGTATTTCATTTATCGTTGCTATCGCCTCTTAAATCAATTACCCGTTCTCCGCAATTTTCAGTAATTTGCGCGACGATTTTCCTTGAATTTCGACGCTGTAGCTGTGATTGCGTTAATTTTTATTTTTTTTGGATATATGTATATATCTATCTATATATATTTTTTTTTTTAAGATATATACCTAATAGAGCCTAGAAAAATGGGGGCCCTCCAAAATTTGGGGTTCGATGCCGAAGAACCCAATGTTTCTAGTGATAGCCGGCCTGGTCTTTTCAATCAATCACGATTTAATTGTCAATTTGAAAATGGATGGTGAGCTATAGGGGACCGGAATGCAGTTAACACGCTGTGTGTTCCCCTAATCCGGTTCATTAATAGTATTACTACGAATTTTGCAATCAGGTTATTTCGCAATCATACATACTGCTATATACTTCCTCCGTTCCCAACCTAAACCTAAGCCGCACATTTTCGAATTTTTTACGTAAATTATATAAGATTATATCGAAAGGGCTGAGCGCGAAAATAAAATAAATAGGAGAGTGAATGAGTGGAGGAAATAATAAATTATAATTGCCACAAGGAAAGATATTAAAATAACGTAGAAAGAGAAGAAATGGATAAATAATAAACATTTCTTTCCAATTTCAGAAATACGCACGTAGCTGGTACGTCTGTGACGGGAAGGAGTAGTTATTTGCTCCAACAATTCATATTCAATCACACCTATAAACTAATCTAACAAACCAGAAGCTGACTGATATGCTTTTCAACGGCACAGATTTCAAATCCCTACCAGTACTTTCTATTTATAAAAATTATAAAGGAGGTACCTGGATTGGAAAGGAACCATAGAATGAGAACACAAAGAATGAGGACAAGAGGAATGAGATGAACAGCATTCTCCGATAACTTGACACGAGCTCTCTCTTTCTTGGCCACCTCCGACAGTGGTTCGTATTGAGGCAACTCTTGTGCTTCTAAAGACAGTGCTCTTAGGGCCGTCGACACATTTGATGATGTCGGTTTGTTATTGGAGTAATTGTCGTCGGAGGAGAACCGATTCACACTTGCCGATCTATACATGATTTTTCAACTTTTGTTTATCAATCACAAATTGAGAAAAAAAAACATAGGAAAAAGAGAGGTGAGCAGTTGGGGAGATCCAGGATAGCGGCTTGAATGTTGGAACAACCTATATTGTTAAAAATATCAGAGTTGGGAAGCGCTCAACTGCCACTGCCAACTAACAACTTTGGTCACCTTAATTCAACCACCAAACAAACAATTAAAACATACATATAATTAATTTAGTTATGATACAAAAAATGAAATATAAAATCGTATAATTGCTCCTATATTGATTGTTACTCCATATTTTAAAAGGTTAGGTCATCTAATTATAGGTCACCACCCTCTATATATATATATATATATATATATACAAGAACACCCCTCAACATTCAATTGCCATCTCCTAGCAATGGCAAACTTAATAGTGATTTTTGGTCTTCTGGTCTTTACCTTTGCATTAACCTGCAAGGCAACAACATACACCGTCGGCGACACCTCGGGTTGGGATATCAGCTCCGATCTCGACACATGGGCCAAAGACAAAAAGTTCACTGTTGGCGACATTCTTCGTAAGTAATTTTGCAATTGCAAATTAAAATTACAGAGATTGTTTACTAATCTGCATATATTGTTATTTTGCAGTATTCCAATATTCATCGTCACATAGTGTGAGCGAAGTGGAGAAAGATAGTTATGAGGGGTGCAACACGACGAATGTACTACGATCTAGCAGTAATGGGAACACAACTTTTGCTTTGACAAATCATGGAGACAAATATTTTGTTTGCGGGAACAAACTACATTGTTATTCAGGGATGAAGTTACACGTGCTTGTGGAAGTGAATCAGACTGCCAATGCATCTCAGGCAGGGTCAGGGGCTTCTTTTCCGAATACTCCCTCTTCTAAAGGCAATAATCCTTCGTCTATTACTCCGAGTTCGGCCATGTTTACCCGTTTTGGATTGGATTCAATTTTCATTGCTTTCTTGGGTTTTATTGCTACTTTGTCTTGGTTGGTGTAAAGTGGAAGATACAAAGGTCCGATCGATATGCAGACATATAACATCGGTTTCTTATTTTGAGTCACGAGTGTAGTATATTTGTTGGAATGACATAATCAAGTTTCAAAATAAATATTAAAAAAATTATTTTTAGCAATGTACAGGCGGGCGTCCCCAGAAAGACCCATGTGCATCGACGGAGTTTTTCAGTTGAACCGCTTTGAAATAAAAGATGAGTGGGCGATCTTTGATGATGAGTAAAGAAGAATATATTTCGATGAATCATACGTCAATTTACAAAGAGTTATATATTAAGGAGGCTTCCTCAATTCTAGCTAATCTAACCATAAAGTCTAGCTAATCTAATTCTATTTTTGGTAAACTAATGTTTGAATGACAAGAGATATACATAAATAATACTCCTAACTAATTACAATAATCACAATGATATTATCATATTTTATTCAAATATGATAATATATTCTAAGTTCTAACACACCCCCTCAGTCGAAGCGGGAGGTTTACGAACGCTTAGACTGTCCCGAAAGTCTTCAAAAAGAATCAACGGAAGACCCTTCGTAAATATATATGCCAATTGATGTCTAGAAGGAACATGTAACACCCGAACCTCTCCTTTGGCAACCTTTTCACGTACGAAATGAATATCAAGTTCAATGTGCTTGGTCCGTTGATGAAAGAAAGATGGCACTAACATTATCACAATAAATAAGAGTGGCCTTAGAAACGGGACAATGAAGCTCGAGTAAGAGATTACGGAGCCAACAAGACTCCGAAACAACATTAGCAACCCCACGATATTCAGCCTCTGCACTAGATCTCGAGATAGTGGGTTGACGTTTTGTTGCCCACGAAACGAGATTGTCACCCAAAAACATACAATACCCAGATGTAGAACGACGAGTGTCCAGACAACCAGCCCAGTCCGCGTCAGTGTAGGAGACCAACGTACAAGTAGACGAGGGGTAAAGAGACAAGCCGTAAGCAAGTGTTCCACTAATATACCGGATAATGCGTTTTAACGCATTGATATATATATCTCGAGGATCATGCATGAACAAGCATATATGTTGGACCGCATAAGTGATGTCAGGTCGTGTAAATGTCAGGTACTGAAGAGCCCCAGCTAGGCTACGATAGTGAGAATGGTCACTAAATGGCAAACTAGATGTAGCCCCGAGCTTGGATTTTGTGTCAACCAGAGTAGCTGCGGGTTTACACGATCCCAACTCGCTCTACTATCTCTGAAGCATACTTTTTCTGTGACAAGAATAGCATGCCAGGTGTCCGAGTGACAGCAATACCCAGAAAATAGCTAAGCGGATCGAGATCCTTCATAGCAAATTCAGAGCTAAGACGAGACATAATAGTGCGCCGAAGAGAGTCCGAAGACGTGGTCAAAATTATGTCATCAACATATAAGAGAAAATACGACATATCACTGCCATTCTGATAAATACATAGAGAATTATCTGACTTACTACGAGTAAATCCAATAGAGAAGACATAGTCTACAAAACGTTGATACCAAGCTCGAGGGGCTTGCTTAAGGCCATACAACGATTTCCGAAGCAAACACACATGATCCGGATAATTCATGTCTCGAAAACCCAATGACTGATGCATATATACTGTCTCATTAAGATTGCCACGAAGAAAGGCATTCTTAACATCAAGCTGATGCATAGGCCATCCCCTAGAAAGAGATAAAGATAGCACAGTTGGAATAGTAGCCGGCTTCACAACCGAACTAAATGTCTCCCCACAGTCAACACCAACCTGCTGAGTCTTACCATCACCCACAAACGAGCTTTATGTCGTTCAAAGGAACCATCAGACTTGTGCTTATGAGTGAAAATCCACATAGATCTAATAACATTAGTACCAGGGGGACGGGGTACTAAATCCCACGTCCTATTTTCAATAAGAGCATCAAATTCACTAGACATAGCCATCTTCCAATTAGGGTCATTAAGTGCCGACACTGGGTTACGAGGAAGAGCAAATTTTGAAGTGGTATTTAAATTAAACATTTGTTTAGGTTTAAAAATACCATGTTGACTGCGAGTAACGGGACGGAGGGACACATTTGGAGTGGGTGTAGGAGAATTTATAATGGGCTGCTGTATTGAATTATTCGGAGGCGGACTGGACTGGTGTATGGGAGAAATGCTAAGGGCTGGTTGCAAAGAAGATGGGCCAGGTGATAAGGGAGCCAGCCCAACAGTAGATGGGTCAGGCAAATGGGATTGGTGTGCCCAATGACCCAATAAGTGTGGGCTGATACCATCATCCAAGAAATTATAGGAATTTGGGGACTGAGTGTGTATATCTGCTAATGGGAATTTATTTTCATAAAAAATGACATGTCGATTGATAATGATTTTTCGAGAGGATAAATCATAACATTTGTAGCCACGATGATGGGACGGATATCCCAGAATACACACGGCGTGGAGCGGGCTTGGAGTTTATTTATAGTTTGAGAAGGAAAAAGTGGATAACATAAACATCCAAACATACGAAGATGAGAATAGGCCGGTTCTTTACGATATAATACTTTAAGAGGGGACTCGGAGTCAAGGATTTTATGAGGTATTATATTGAGAAGATAGGTGGCCATTTGAAGGGCGTGATGCCAAAAGGAGGAAGGCAATGAAGCATGAGTACTTAAGAGCGTACGAATCATATTGTTGATTGTAAGAATAGAACGTTCGGCTTTGCCATTTTGTGGTGAAGTATATGGGCAAGAGAGGCGAAAAGATAATCCGTTTTGCTTACAAAAATTAGTATTATCGAATTCTTTGCCATTGTCACATTGAAATGCTTTTATTTTCCTTTCAAATTGAGTAGAAATATGATTTTGGAACTCAAGGAAAATATTGTAGACGTCGAATTTTTTAGAAATTGGGATAGTCCATAAAAAATTCGAAAAATCATCTAACAATAATAAATAAAAACGATGACCTGCAGTGCTTGGAACATGAGAGGTCCATAGGTTACTATGAATGATATCAAAAGGAAGAACGGTACTAGAATTCGATGAAACAAACAGTAACTTAACAATTTTTCCTAGTGAACAAGTGTGACAAACATGAGACAATCTTGAATGTTTACACATGATCACTTTTTTTTCCTAAGAATCTCTAAAACAAAAATATCCAGATGACCCAATCGCTCGTGCCATCGAATAGGAGAAACAACAACAAAAGCGGAACCAATTTGTGAAGACTTGAACTTGAGTGAACTGAGAGGATAAAGATCACCACGACTCTCACATCTCATTAGATGTCTCCCCGTCTTGTAATCCTTCACAGAAAAACCAAAAGAGTCAAACTCAATTGAGACGGAATTATCGGAGGCAAACTTACGAACGGAAATAAGGTTCTTAACAATTTTTGGAACATGAAGAACATTTTTTAATATTAGAGGGGGATGTGATGGATCTAACCAAGTGTGACCAAAACCTTTAATTGGAATCGAATGACCATTGCCTACAACAATATTTGAGTGCTCATATTGAAATAGGGAGTGAAATTACCTTGCGAAGAGAACATATGAGAAGTAGCCCCGGTGTCCATGTACATATTATTATCTGGCGGAGTTAACCCGAGAGTGTACATGGCGGCTTCAATGTCCGTTGGCAAAGGTTGAGAAGTGGCATCATAAGCTTGTGGACGAGGGCCCAAAACACTTGTGGGCTGCCTAGTATGGGTCGCAACTGATGATCTAGCCCATGGATCAGATGGATTGCCTGAAGTAGGGTGTGGGCATGGCGGTATCGCCCAGGGCCATATCCACTGAGGCTTTTGCCCGGCGATGAACCACTGCTGCTGTGAACTGGAGCCCGGCGACGGAGAACCTGAATTCCAACCACCCCCTGAAGGCTGACTACCACGACCCCCATTCTTATTGTTGTTCTTGTCGCCCCCATTCTTATTCCCATTTTGATTTTGGGACCTCAGAGTACCAGAACCAGATGTAGCCGCGGTCGGGACCTTTGATGTCGACATCAGAGCAACCACATACTCACGAGCCATTAAAGCTGAAACCGTCGCCGCTTTCTTAGCCAACCTCGCCTCTTCCAAAGTTACCATTGAGCGTGCTTGATAAAATTGTGGGAGAGGATATTTTTGGCGTAGAAGCGTAGCAACCCCGTTGTATGCCTCTTGTCAACCCCCCACCATCTGCAATACGAGCCTTTCATTCGACACCGGAGCCCCATCATTCTTCAATTGGTCAGCCAATTGTTTGAGCTTCTGGCAATAATTCAAAGCCGAGGAAAAGTCCGCCATCACAGTGTGAGAAAACTCTTGTTCAAGAGCCACTGCACACGAATTTTTGTTGTCCAGAAATATGTCGCGAAGACGCTCCCACGCAGCCATAGCAGTAGTATCCGGCTCAAGAATGGTGGTGAGAAGGTCCGGCGAAATGGTGGTATAGATCCACCCTAGAACAGTGGCATCCAATGCCAACCAAAATTCATTTTCTTCGTCCGTAGAAGGGTCCTTGTGTTTCCCTTTCTCGGGTGTGATGATGTGATAAAGGACACGGGTGGATCGAGAATGAACTTTAAAAAGTTCAGCCCATGTTGTATATTGAGCCGTTTCCAAATCAAGAACGATGGCAATGTGATTTTTTATGTTCGACAGCGCCAATGCCGGATGGTAGAAAGATTTGGAAGAAGACATGATAATATGCGTGAAAGAAGGAGAAACAAAAAACGAAGGAAATACACGGTACATAGATATATGACGCATGCGGAAGACTTAGAAAAGGAAGAACCGTTCTCGTGATACCATAAAATGAAATATATATCGATGAATCATACGTCAATTCTACAAAGAGTTATATATCAAGGAGGCTTCTTCAATTCTAGCTAATCTAACCATAAATCTAGCTAATCTAATTCTATCTTTGGTAAACTAATATTTGAATGACAAGAGATATACATAAATAATAATCCTAACTAATTACAATAATCATAATGATATTATCATATTTTATTCAAATATGATAATATATTCTAACAATGAGGAAACCAAAAGGTTGGCTCGACAAAAGGAAGAGGAAAGCTAGCCTTTTTTTATAGTGCTTTTCTTACTCGTCGAAAGCATGAGTAAGGTAAGGTTTTTACTTAGGGCCCGCTCCTGAGTTTTTAGAGGAGAGAAAAGAAAGGAAAGGGAGAGAAAGGGAAGGGAAGGAAAAGAAGAGAAGACGAGAGAATTCAATAACTTCTTGAAGTGCTCCTGAGTTTAGCAGGAAAAAGGAAGGAAAAAAATTGAATTACACTTGTACCCTTAATGAAAAGAAGAGGAAGCGTTATACTTGAGGGTAAAATAAGTTTAACCAAAACTTTTGTTTTATAAGATTTCATTTCTTTTCAATTCCTCCCATTTTTGGGAGGATTGTGTAGAAGATAAAATTTTAAGAATTTTCCTTTCTTTTCATTCCAGTTCCATCCTAAAAAAACTCGGAAGCAATTTTAGAAAGGAAAAATTTCCTCTCATTTCTCTCATTTTTAAAACCCAGGAGCGCACCTTTAAGGTTTAGCATAGGCCTCGAGTAGTTCTAGGAATAGTGATTCATCGTAATACAACTATCTCTTATTCTTCTACCTTCTTGCCACTGACACTCTTTACACTAGAAATTTGTTACTCTAACACTGGCATTAGCGGGGTAATCAAAACACGTTTTTTTAACCTTAAGGAAAAGCATGTTTTTTTTTTTTGTAAAATTTTGGCATAAAAAACACATTTTTTTCTAAAATTAAAGAAAAACTATTTTTACACTGACACTTAATAATAAATATAATGGCCTGACATTTTTCACACTGACATTTGTTTACACTAACACTGACAATTTTTAACATTAACACTGATACTTTTTATACTGACATTTAATAATACATGCACTGACACTATTTACATTGGCATGACAATCTTTATGCTGCACTTTGTTACACTGAAATTGTCATTTTTTTACACTAACACTGACAATTAATAATAAATGCACTGGTACTCTTTACACTGACACTTTGTTATACTAACATTGACACTTAATAATAAATACATTGTCACTCTTTAAACTGACATTTTTTTTACTCTACACTACTACACTGACACTAGCGAGAAAATTAAAATACGTTTTTCTAATATTAATAAAAAACACATTTTTTGTAAAATTTTAGCTTATTTTGAACATAAATTTTCATAAATTTTTTAATACTCCCTCCGTCCCAACATAAGCTTTTCATTTTTGGCTTTGCACGCAAATTAAGAAAATGAGTGGGAAGAAAAAATGTTGTGAGTGTAATTTGAAAATAGGAGAGAGAATGAGGGGAGGGAATAGTAAATTAAAATGGTGTAATAATGTAAAAAAGAAAATGAGTGAATGAAATAGTAAAAAATTTTTGCCAAAAAAGAAAAGTAAAAGATTTTAACGGGACACCCAAAATAGAAAAATAAAAAAGTTTTACGGGGACGGAGGGAGTATGTCGTATAGTTTTACGGTTTCTAATCTCACCCCAGGAGCCTAGTTCCAAGCCCCGTTAATATTCTTCTCCCCACGGTTCATTTCTAATCATTTTAGTTCGGGTCTCGTTCCCTTCTACAATAGGTCTGTTTCGGTACCCTAACCAATCTAAAACCCGGAAAACCTCTTCTTGTTTCTACTTCCCTCCGCAACCATCCCAGAAAACTCCGATCCCTCACTAGCTAGCATGGCGGCGGAGGAGGATAACGGCGAGTTCTACCTGAGGTACTACGTAGGGCACAAAGGAAAGTTCGGTCACGAATTCTTGGAATTTGAGTTCCGCCCCGATGGCAAGCTCCGGTACGCCAACAATTCCAACTACAAGAACGACACCATAATCCGTAAGGAAGTATTCCTTACCCCCGCCGTCCTCAAGGAATGCCGCCGCATCGTCGCCGACAGCGAGGTTTCCACTCCGTTTATTACTCGATGCTTTGATTTCATGATTATTTTGATTGATTCGCATTTTAGGGTTTCTTATTTACTCTGCTAGTTGAAGTTTGGGGTTCAGGGCTTTATGTTTTTGAGACTGTATGTTCTGTTTCTTAGAGATAATAGGCGTAGGATTATGAACTATATAAGAATTATTTGGGTGAATGTGGGTCTTAAAGTAACATTTCCTTTGAACTTTGGATTTCTAAGGAGGATTTATGTTGCTTAATGGACCAACTTAATAAACACTGGAATTAAGGAAAGTAGTATAATATTGGTAGTGAATCGGGGTTGTGAGTATGAAAAGTGGGGTATGAATTGTCAACGAGATATTTCTTGCGGGTATGATAAGTGGGCCTATTGAATAAAAACTTACCGTTCTGGGAAGTGTGGTTTATTATGGGACAACCAAAAAAGGAAAGAAGTGCAGTTTATTATGGGACGGAGGGAGTACAGTGCTTGTTTTAACTGGACTAAATCAGTACAATGTATGTTTTCTTGTTTATCTTAGCCATATGAGTTCAATGTACAATCATTTAGGTAGATTGTCATTGTGTCCAGTTATGATAAGGATGAGTGGAGGAGACTACTGGAATTAGATATACAATTGTTGGGATGAAGTATGGAATCTATGATCTTAATGATGACTGCAGGATTATGAAGTCTGACTGTCTTCTAGTTTGTTTAATGCATTGAAAAGACTGAATGGTAATATGGGTGTTTTTGTATTGCAGATTATGAAGGAAGATGACAACAACTGGCCAGAGCCAGATCGTGTTGGTCGGCAAGAGCTGGAGATTGTCATGGGGAATGAACACATATCATTTACTACTTCAAAGATTGGTTCGCTCATGGATGTTCACACCAGCAAAGATCCAGAAGGTCTTCGCATCTTCTACTATCTTGTTCAGGTCACTATCAAACTCATATCGATTTCCTTATAAATTCACAATTTCGCAGATTTATTCCTTCTCATGTGTGTTTATGCTAATTGATAATGGAGCTGCCGTGCTTCCAAGTTTTAAGTACCAAAATTAAGTCCTTTTTCCTGTCAATATCCTTCTCAGATTTGTACACAGATACATTATGATAGGCTATAACTTCTCATTGATTTTTTAGTGTGCAGTTTTATCTAAATCGTCTATCAGGAATGAGCATGGTTTTCATCTCACCATGAACTATATCTGATCCATGGTTAAGGAATTTCGCACTGGGCACTTTTCTCAGCTTTTACTCTAATTTTATTGCCTCTCTCTCCTGCCCCATTGTGATAAGAGACCCGTCAAACAAGTTGTGAGTCAGAGTGATAGAGCTTGTGATTGTACTCCGACAGCCACAGTCTGAACTTTTGTGGCCATTTTTTAGCACAAATACCAAAAGTAGGATTTCTCAATATATGTAGGATTTCTCTATTTTTAGCTGTGATGGTTGAATCACGTCTTGCTAGAATTCTTTCTTCCTCTAGCATATTTCATATTGCTACGTTTGCACCAAAACGCAATTTGTTTTCATGAGAAACGTTGAATTGTTTGTTCTGTCAAGAATAATAGAGGTGCCAAGAGAAAAGGATAGGTTTTGAACACTGGCTATATTTTTGCATTCCGTGAAGTTGGGTTTTGGTTCAGCAACTCAGTTTGTTAAAAGTTAGGACTTAGGACAAAATTTAAATCTAGATGTTACAAGCATTTGTTTGTGTGTACGGTGTACCTACGTAGTCTATTCATAGAAAAGTGTTAAGCGGCCCGAAGTCCTAAGAATCCCACCCCCAGCACACTCTAACTTCTGAATATTAAAGTTATTTGCATTCCAGTAAGGTTAGGTGATCTACCGAATATGTCCTAGATGAGTAATTCAGTATCGTCTGTCTAGGAAAAACTGAACAAGATATAAAGCTAACCTGGATGAAGTCTTTAGAAAATTAGAATAAACAAGGTTTAGTGGCTCCTTCAGTCCCTATTGAGGAGGTGCAGTGCCATTTAATTTATTAAGCAAAGAAGAAAAATGTTTAAATAGTTTCGTACTTCCTATGATACCCATATCAATGTGCGGGAATATCTAAGTTAATTTGAGATGGTGATCCTCAAGCTAATCGGGATTAATGTATAGCTTCAATTGGGATGGAGGGAGTAGGAAGAAGATAAACGTATGGACAAGCTTAGTGTTAGAAGGGACAGAAATTGAGAAGTTGAACTCCCACCATGAACATCATCCTATGGCTATTTTTCTTCTTTAGGAATCAATCACGTGTTATGAAGAGGGAGGAGAGGTCAGGGGAGGAGAGGTCAGGGCCGATGCTAGATATCACTCGGATTGGAGAAAGAAGACAAATACATTTCAAGTGTTAAGTGGCAGATGCGTATCATTATGTAAAGGATATTTACTTTGGATTGACAACTTCATTGGATTATTGGTCAGATAGCTTTACTTTGTAGCATGGAATGCTGCAGAACTAAGAGACAACTTGGCTAGTAGTTGAGAAGTGTGTTCATCAAGATAAGATGGAGAAGTGCATTTGAAGTACTCCGTAGTACATATCAGTATAGATGTGTATATTTGAAAGGAGAAGATAAATCAATGTGCAACTTTCATTAGAATAGCTTTACGTTATGGCAGGGAAGGCTTGAGAAGCGTAAACAAAATGTCTTAACTGATGAGTGTTCCCTAGATCAAAGACATAGTGAATGTGTGGAAAATTTGCATAGAGATGTTAGTAGACCCAGTTAGCTATATGATGGAGCTTAACCTGGGGTCAGTTTGTTCCATACAACAATGAACTGATCATTAAATGTGTCAAAATATGAAGTGTGATACAGAGAGAATAAGTGAAAAACAAAGTCCAGAAATGAGTTTTGCTGGATGAGAATTCAAAGAGTATGTGTAGTAGAACTGGAAATGATACAAAAGTTAAGGGCTTTTGCATACTCCCTCCGTCCCCCCCGAATTTGGACAAATTTCCTTTTTGGGCATCCCATCCGAATTTGGACAACCCAAAAAGGAAAGTTTATAATAATAAAAAAATGGGCATACCCCACTCACTCATTAACTCCACTCATTCTCCACCATACAATTTATTCAACCAACCACTATTAACTCCACTCATTCTCTCTCTTCATTTTCTACCACACATTTTTATTATCTTATTGTTATTTCTTAATCTCCGTGTAAAGTAACTTTGTCCAAATTTGGGTGGGACGGAGGGAGTACAAGATATTGGAAGTAGGTAAGATGATTTGGAATTGTTAGTGATAGTTTGGCGTTGACACGCATAAAATAGAATGATTGGTGCATCAGTTAAGAAGAGTGATGCTATTTAATACAAATGGCAGCAATCCAGGTAAGCAAAAAAACAAAGAATTCCGATTATCCTTGACTTTCTGTGTTTTTTTTTCCATTTCATTTCACTTCATAAAATTATTTCCAATGAAGACGTTTTCTCATGCATAAGTAGTGTAAGCCAGGGCTTTGCTCTTCTATTCTCGATGGCATTTTGGTGCATCACTCTTACAAATTCAAGATAAACTGAGGATGGTGAAACAACAATGTGGCGCCTTTTTCTATCGAGTAGGGTCATATATATAATGTTTAGATGCCATTGTAATCAGTTTGCTAGTTTGTAAAATTTGCATTGGATGACTACCCATTTTCTTACTACATTGTTATATCCTAATATAACCAGTTAACATGAATGATTTTCCCCCCCATAAAGCATCATGGGTGCCTTTCTCTATCCATTATTTCTTCTACGTATTCTAACAGCATAAAACTATTTTTTGCCTTTTGTATGTGGGTGCAGGACTTGAAGTGTTTTGTGTTCTCGCTGATCTCTCTTCATTTCAAGATCAAGCCAATTTAAGAGCACGTCAGGAGGTATGTATTGGCAGACATCTAAATGCTTTACAAAGTAATGGTTGGGTTTGTATTTGCTTCCTTCCCCAATTCAATTTATAGTGAGTTACGGATTTGTAGTTTGTGTGGATTAGCCTGAGGAATGTGTATCTTTGGGAAACTATCTTTGACTTTGAACCTTAGTTCGTAACTGGAGTTATGCTCTATTGATTGTTTTTTATCCCTACTCTCTCTTGAATATGATTTGGAAGTTTAGCACAAGTGATTTGGTATTAATTGTCTCTATAGCAAATTCTACATATCCTTAGATGTTCATGTACATGTTTTTCTTTATTATTATTATTATTAATTGAGCAAGGTGTATCTAAAAAAAGAGAGAGAGAGAGAGGAAGATGATGGGCACAAAGTACGAACATAGAGAGCAAAAATTAGAAAAATAATCATGAACCAAAGGCTGAACAAACAATCCAAACACGGTATTGCTCTGAACATACAAGTTGGTCTTTTAGGCTAATACAACAACAAAAACAACAACAACAAAGATTCAAAGCCACCATGACTTCTAATCTCCAAATACAAAAACAACAACAACAACAACAACAAAAAAGGTAGAATAAAAAAATCTAAAAGTAACATATTATCAACACTCTGATCTCATAATTAATAAGATGGATTAGGAAAGAAAGTGTTGTAACAAATACATGATGGTCAAAGTCAAGAGTTTTCCCTTCACAATATCTACTGAGTTACACTTATACCCTCAATACATCCTCCCGATGCAATCACGAGCACCACAAAAACAATCCTTTTTCTTGACATTCCCATTTGCATCACGAACTTGACCAATATTATAGTTATAATCAAAAGATAACTCTTGCAATGGAAGAATGTTCTTGGATGCAAAAAACATTACTTGCGGCCTTCGCTTGTCCTCATGATCATAAACAACATCTTGAGCAAACAAGTTAGGTTCGCAACTATGGTTAATAAACCTTCCTGCATTTCCATATTTCGCAGCATCAATTGTAAAACCATCTTCCTCTGTTCATTCTGAAGAAGTACCAAGATCAAAGAGGTACTCGTCATTTTCAGTCCGTTTCTACGCCTCCTTTTCCGTAAGCAACTCACCTGCGTACTCACAAACAAAACTTCCAAGCGCAATAAAACTCCTCGATCGAACACCCCAACCCTTCGCTTCAGTCTTGAAGATCTCTAACATGTTGTGAACACCATTTTGACTTACCCTATTCTTGCAAGAAGGGGGGCATTTGCAAGAGGGTCCACACTCGTATACGACGGATTTGGCCTCGAGGAGGGCTCCTTGGTCGTTAATGGGAATCTCGCCTCCGTTCTTGATTATACAAGTACACGGGTTATCATCCGAGCATCCATTGATACAATCACAACCGCAACAACTTGGCGCTTCGTCAAGTTTATTTGCGTAGACCATTTTAGTTACGTACTTCAAATGAGGGGGTTTCTCATTATCAATGGTGTTCAAAGCACGGATGGGCATTTTCTCTTTACCTTGAGAGATATCAGAGTCTACTACATAGCAGTCATGTTGCAATTTTTTGTTCGACGTGCTTGCCAAACATTCAAAAAGTCCCAGTTGCTGTTAAATCGAAACTTGAAGATCGACTTGCCAAATGGTCCTATTTCTTGAGTGCAATTAGTCACCACATACATGATACAACTCATCATACGAAAATGCGTGGACTTTCCCTCGGAACCGCTTAAGCTTACGAAGACCCTAATGGGAATTTTCCTATGCATGCTATTTGTCAATGCAAGGTTAACTTCAAGCTTTTGATCTTCCGGTTCCTTAGAACAAGCCTTAGTACCGGATGATATTCGGGGATTCCCACCTTGACCCGAATAGAAGAAAACATCAGGCATTTCTATTTCCCAAATGTATTGATCCGAAGCTTTTCCTTTGCCATATCTACCGGAATCCTCAATGCTGATTGCAACTTTCTTGCCATCTTACTTCATGTAATCTATGCCAAAAGAATACTGACAATGCAGTCCAATCAAAACAAATTGTTTCACGCCAAACAGTTTTAGCTGCTGTTTGGCTATCCCTGCTCTGCTTCTACAGGTATCTGACAAAGGGTAGTTTTTTCCAACTTTTCCCTTTGCTGAAACAATTTGTTATATATATATATATCTTTGAATAAATTCAGAGCCTTGTATACTTTAAAGCGATCAAGGTCTAACCGCAAAAGAGAACTGGTCTGGTTATTCGACTCTTTAACCAGGAGAAAATTCTGACTTTTTCGTGACACTGCATCCATGGCTTTGGTAGCAAGATAAGGAGACTTATTTTCGGGAGGATTTGGCTCCAAGAGTTAATTTGTGTCCTGCCCATCTCCAGAAAGCCTCTGCTTGCTGCCATTTTCATAACTGGTTCCAATTCTTGGGCCAAAATCTCAGGCATTTTGCTTGAATTTCCAAGTCTTTTGCAACAAACATTCCACATTCAGCATGCCACACAACTTCATCAACGTTGAGTCTGCCAAACCTTTTTATTGTCTTCTGTACCAAATTGGACTTCCCATTTACCACCACCTTGCATTTGGACGGAAAATGGGAATTTCCCTTTTCACCTCCACATCTTGGAGAAAGATCACGAGAAAAGCTATCTCCAGAAATGGAGGTGAAATCACGAACAGGATAAACAACTGTGCGGATAGTTGGAGGTTAACATATCTTAGAATGAGGTGCACGTATTAATTTGCTGCTCCACTTCGTCAGGCAGCTTTTTCTCTTGCTCTTGCTTCATCTCCCAACTCTATTAATAACCTCTTTTCCACGGCTTTACTAGAAGGGTTAACTAGTGCAAGTATGGAGGTTTTCAAATCTCCTCAAGGAGGAAAGCATGGATGACAATCTCTTAGAAAATGTGGGACGGAGTCATGTTTTTGGCGCTTTACACCAGGGGAATAAGGTACCCCATGGTCGTAAAACCTTTTACCCCCTAGTTCTGGAAGAGGCCTTCTATCAATCATGAAGACGAATTGGTTAACTCCAATGTTTCTCAACCTTCCCAAACATGCAATTCTTGATACACAATGAAAAACTATCCCAAAACTAAACAAAAATTAGAAAAACCCATGATAAGAAAAATGTAATAATTAAAAAACCCTCATAAATCTTTGAGCAATGCTACGGGTACAAAAGAAAGTAACAAAATCTTGCTTACAAAATGAGTTGGCGATATTTTATTGGTTACATCGATAGTGGATCCGCTACACTCTAATTAAAAATATTAATAAAATCATTACACCTAGGATTTTGTTAGCAAGTTTTTGAGACTATTTTGTGTTATTATTCTAAATCTTTAAGTTACAGAAAGAATGACTAATTTATAAAGCTATTCTAAAATCACAAGAGCACAATATGTAGAGCAAGAAGCTGGGAAGAATAATTCAAAGAAATGTAGAGTCAATTACATTGTGACCCCCTATGGTTTGTGTTGTTATCATGTGTTCATGATCTTGGGGTGTGTAAATGGTTGGTTTGATTCGGTTCGGGGGAATTTACGTACTGAACTACTAGTTATCGTTTTGGAAAAATTTCAAACCGAACCGAATCATGAAAAAATTCAAACCAAACCAAATCAAATTGAATTGTCATTGTTTGGTTCTGTTTGGTTCAAACTGCGGTTCAATTATATGGTTCAAACTACAATTCAATTCAGATCGCAATCCAAAACGTGGTTCAAACCATGATTTATACCACGGTTCAAATTACGATTCAGACCACAACTCATTATCAGATTTGTTTAAATTTTTCGTGATTACGGAGGAAGAGTTAAGATGCGGGTGTACGAGAGGAAAGTTGGAGGAAGAGAGGCTAGAGGAAGAGAGGTCGAATGAAGAAAAACACTTTACAATGTCGATCGCCGAAAGAACTTGGTTATTTATTTATCACAATGAATATAACAAATGATAAAATTAATATTAAATAAGATACAAAACGGGGGTTATGATTAGTCTATGTAATTTAGTTTTTTTTATTGATCTAACAGTAAATATTAATAAATATACGAAAATATTAAATAAGATACAAAACGGGGCTTATAATTAGTTTATGTAATGTGATTTTGTCTGGCGGTTTGGTCCCGCGGTTCGGTTCGATCTGGGAGGGTTAGACAAAAAACCAAATCGAACTATGTGGTTTGCTAATATTTGAGATCGAACCGAACTATTAATACTTGAAAATCAAATCAAATCAAATCACATGGTTTGATTCAGTTCGAACTCAAATCGCGATTTGAAATGAACCATTTACACCCCTATGTTCATCAAAAGTTTGAACTTACCAAGCATCACGCAGTCCCTCCATATTTTACTTGATTGATTGAATTTTGATAAAAAGAATTAGAAAAATAATTAAGTCAAATAAAATATTAAAACTCATTATTGATATACTATTTATTAAAAGTATTACCAATAAATTAAGAGAATTGTTATTCACCCCGCAACATTACTAAATACCCCCGCAGGTAAATACTAAATACAGGGAACGAAAAATACAGGGAACGAAATATTCCAACGCTGCCCTTGCCCGTCTCGTGTAAGTATACACGAGACACATCTCGTGTGAACTAGTAGGGCTCGAAATTAGGGCAAGAAGAATTGTCCGCTTCGAAAGATATGGTGAGGTTGGAGCTTAATTTACGTTTCAGTTGGTGGTGCCAGATTTGGAGAGACGGTAGACGGTGGGTGTTCAGGTGGGGAAGAAGAGATGAGAAACAACAATGGCGGGTTTGGTACCGGACTTCGAATTCCTTTTGCAGATTTAGAAAATTGCTACTGTCGTCGCCGTACTGGCCTTGTTGCCGGAGGATCCCGTTGTTCAACCACGTCGACGGTGGAGATTGTTGTTGTTGTTGGTGGTGAACATGGTCCGGTAATGGTTTACCGGCAGTAGAAGGCGAAGGCTGACCATGACCGCCTAGGTGCTCAGCGTTGGAAAGAGGGAAAATTGTATATAAATGGATATTTTGGTAATTTTTTTGGTTCCCTGTATTTTTTGGTCCCTGTATTTAACCATATCCACCCCCGCACTACTAAGTTTACCCAAATCATTAAACATTCAACACTAAATACATTACCATTATTTATATTTTACCCTTTAAAATTCCTAAATAATCACACACCTAAATTAATAAAACACAACCACGCACCAATCTTCATCTTCTCCGGCCAAGCTTTATCTTCTCCGGTCAACTCTTCATCTTCTCCAATCTTCATCTTCTCTCCAACATTAATTCCCCCGCAATCGCTCATACATTTATTTCCTAAATTTCGATAATTATAAATGAGTTTTGCTCATTTTCCTCCGACTTATACACTAATTCGACAATCAAGCAATTGCTTAATTTGCAGAGTAATTTCAATTCGAGAGAAAGGAGGAGAAAGAATTAAATTTTGGAGGAGAGATGGAGAAAGTGGTTAGAGGAGAGATAGGGAAGAAAAATATTGAAAATGGATTTGGGGAAAGAATCGGTGGCGGAGCTAGGAAATTTTTTTAAGGGGGTCAAATTTTAAAATTAGTGTTATTTTTTCTTTTTACAAAGAGGGGCAAAATGATAATTTTCAAGGCTTAAAAGACAAATATTCAAAATTTTCTAGGACAAAAATGGTAGTTTTGAAAATATGAAGGGGGCAATTGCCCCCTTTGAGTGGCTGTAGCCTGTAGCTCCGCCATTGGAAAGAATAGCAATCTGGGATGTGGATTTGATGTGGGTTTTCACCACAAACAAAAATCCTACCTTCATGATTTAAACCCCTTTGAACTGTTTGAAAAAAAAAAAAAAAATGGGGTTTTGTCTATTTTTTTCTTATTTTGGTGTCTCTAATTTTATGTATATTGGTCTATCAATATTACTGCATGCTCTAAATGGGATGCGCTTCCTAATGCTGAATCTTTTGATAGTGGAGCTGATGAGCCCGGATCTACTGAACCGGGCCCGCGCTCGGTCTGGTCCAAGGAACCAGTGACGTGGCAGTTCCTAGACCGCTGGGGGGGAAGACCGCGGACAGATAGGCCCTTGAGGTCAAGACCGCGTCCCTCCCCGCAATAATCCTATCAAAGAGCGGAAGGATCCTGACCGCTATATTCGTGCCCGCACGACCTGTGACCGTTGGGTCCGTGCCCGCAGATTGTATGTCCGCAGGGACCCATGCCCGCAGTAGGCATGACCGCATCAACCGTGCTCGCGTCATATACCTTTGACTGCGGCCACAATGTTGACCGCGGGCACATGTCTGCCTCCCGGTTAATATCAAGCCTTACTGAGCAAGTTAGCTTACTGGCTCTGACAGGCCACTTGCCGGCTCCCCCATCACGCATTCAATGCGGCTCAGTCAGGCGCCTACTATTCCATTTAATGCTCCAAGCCGGCTACACGGCTCATGTCCCTTTCAGCCATGTCCCCTGGACAGTCAATGTTCCCTCCCTGACAGGACCAATTAGATGCGGACACGTGTAGCTGGTCAAATACCAAAGTGCCCCCTAGGGCTGATCTCATTGCTGATCTCATTGCTTACCTCAACAAGCACCATTGCATTGCCTATAAATAGAAGGCCTTTACCCCCTTGGGCAAGGTAAGTTCCAAATATATTGAGTAAGCCATATTACTCTAAACCCTAAACACACACACACTCCAAGGTATTCAAAGCCTTATTATCTCAGTATTCTTACTCTCACACCCGAGGGCCTGAGTTGGAGTAACATCCAACTTTGACCTTAACGGTGCTTATTTGTGTTGTGATCTAGGTACCAACAAACCACCTAAAATATCCTAGCCAGATATCCTCGAACCGCTCCTGACCCTGAACTGCTTGGCGTCATCAGTGGTTCCATTGCCGGGAATACTTTAATTTTTTCTTTATTTACTTTCCGTGTATTTTTTTTTCAAGGCACCTCTCGTGTCCTAAACAAAACGAGTGTCGAAATGCTCTTCTTTTTCCATCATCTTTTCACAGAATATGTCTAAGATACTGGAAAATGCTGGTCATTTGACCTTGGAGGATGAGAACCAAGCCTCACCCTCCGCTATCAACAAGGGTAAGCAAACTAACTCTGTCTTCAACAGAATGGGGGCCCGTTCCCAGTCTGCTCACACCCTTTCCCCCGGTCAGAAAGCCATGCACAAGCTGACAGACCAAATACGTGCTGAAAAAGCACAAGCCCTCCTAAACAAAAGTCCCAAAACTCCACAAGCTCCCCCCAGAAACACCACCATGAACACTCCTCTCTCCCCGGAGCAAATCCTGAGGAGACAAGAAATTCTGGACTCCAAATCCAAGCTGGTCGCTGAGGCCATGGTAATTGCCGACCAACAATTGGAAATGTTCGAAATAGAGGCCAATGGAGGGCTACAGTTTCCACAAGGGTCCCAAAGGTTCTCCCAACGAGCTCCCGTTAAATCACTTGCTAGTCAAGCTGCGGGGGCAAACCGGGTTGAACCAACCCTTGAGCGCGGACAGATGGCCAAGCGCAGTGTGGTGCACGTAGATGATAGCGAGGAGATTGGGGAAGAGGCGCAGTCAAACCAACGTGCGAGGCCCCAAGCACTACCCCTGGCTCCGGCCAAGGGGAAGGCCGTGGCTCCACGTAATAAAAAACAGAAGATTGATAGCCAGAACCCTGAGTTCGTTGATTTCATGCAGAAAATGTGGGAAACCCATCAGAAGGCAGCCCAAAAATGTGGTCGCACAATGGATGCCTTCAGCGACAAGATCGCGCGGGCACCTATCCAGAAGGGGAAGCCCCCCCAGATGGATACATATGATGGTTCCAAGAACGCGAGGAGCCACATGGGTCGATTTGAGGGCCAAATGGCATTATTCTCCGCGGACGAATCCGTAATGTGCAAAGCTCTAGCTGCCACTTTCACGGGCAAGACCCTATCCTGGATGCTGGCTCTCAAACCCCGCTCCATCAACTCTTTCGGCCACTTCAGGAACATTTTCCTTAATGCCTTTGCTGGAGCCGGGGTGCCCGCTAGACCAAAGACAGATCTTGTCCGTGTCAAGCAGGCCCCCACTGAATCCACAAAAGATTACATTGCTCGCTTCAGAAAGGTGAGCGAGGAGATAGTGGATGCGGGAAGAGGGGGATATTAGACTTTGCTTTGAGGAGGCCTCACCTCCTCCTTCCCGAAATTGAATTTCGCCTCCACCCAACCAAAACAGTGGAGGCGATGTATGAAAGGGATTCTGCCATTGCCTCTGCCGAGGAGCGCAGTATGCCCGTTCCCCGAGCTTCAGCCAAGGAAAGAATAAGCCAAGTTCGGGAGACCACCCTGCAGGCCGCCCAAGTTAACAACCAGGGCAAGAACAAAGGCCGTGGGTCGGACAAGCTCCGGAAAAAGTTGCGGAAACAGCCTACACCGAGCTCACCGAGCCACGAGCGTGATCATGAGGGCATCGATTTTCCTCCTCCTCCCCCATGCTCGAAAAACCAAGTAAGAGGAGTAGGACAAAGTTCTGCGAGTATCATAATGATCACGGGCACGAAATGTAAGATCGCTTCCACGGCTAAAGAGAGTAATTCAAACAGAGAATCAATGATGGGAACTAACCAGATGGATCAAGGGAAACAACCAGGCCCCCAATAATAACCAACAGCGGGCACGAAACCCTCGTGGTCCCGAGAGGGTGGAAAGAGACAATTTTGAGGATGACGACGGAGACTACAATATAAACTTCATCGGAGAAGAACCTCCCTCCAACAAACAGCTCTCCCTCCAAATCTGAACATTAGAGAAGGTTTTCTCCGTCCCCGCAATGGCTCCGGAAGAAGAGCAAGAAATTGGGTTCAAAAGGAGTGAACTTGCCTCCACCCTTTTTCATTCCACTCAGCCTCTCACCCTCAGAATGAGAATCTACCGGGCAAACTGTGAGCACCCCAACCCGGAACCTAACGCGTGTCCCGAGCTGGAGAGGCTCAATCTAAGAAAAACCATCTTAGTTTTTAAAACATTTATTTGCCTTTAAAAGAAAACCACTTTTCAAACTTCCAAAGAAAATAAATTGGTAATATCTCTACTTAGAGGAAATCCAACCACAACTTTAATAAACCATAATATGATCAATTACATTGAAAATCCTAAATAACATTGTTTAACAAAAGAGTTTTCCATACAACTTGTGAAAGAGGAATACTAAATAAATACTCCTAATAACCAACTCCTATACTTAACCTGACAAGCCCCAAAAGCAAAAGTCCACAATGATATCCCCGCCTCCACTGGTTCGGGTCACTGTCTCGGAATCTAAAACAAGAAAGGGAGAGGGGTGAGAATAAATCTCAATGAGCTATTATGAATGCAGCAAGATGCCAAACAAAGTGTAACACATAGCATGGTAGCACATAACACATTATGAAAACGGTAAACACATTACGTTACCTCATTTTACCTTTCCCGTCTGAACAATAAGTCGTACAACGTGGGAGTAAAACTCCACTCTTTGGTGAATTGCCTCCAGCACATTCACCTCTTATAGGACTCATACCCCAGAGATCCATATAAGAAAAGATACCTATAATAGAGTATCCAAAATAATATCGCTAATCGTAAAGCTTTAGGCTTAATACGAAGCATTCCCCCTAATCGCCAATCGCAGCGGTATGTAAAGCCTTTTGGGTCAATACGAAGCTTGCACGCCCTCTTGTGGCCACGAGAGGGGTAAGGTCACAGTGTACAATGAACCTTCAATCACTTATAGAACAAATCGCAATTGATTGAATTCCATTGTACCCACGAATGTAAACACGTTCAAGCACATAATAGATACTTGAAATAAATCCACAAAAAGGGATAATAATATAACAACATGGTAATGTATACTCATGCTAAACAAGCACCATAGTGCAACAATTCATGTAATACCTGATAAATGCGTAATATCATCAATGCATATGAACTCAATTAAGGTAACAATATAACCACATAATCCACACCGGGATACAATACAATCATGTACCAATTAATTCACACCGGGATACACCACAACAACTTGCCAAATAATCCATACTTAGGATATTACGGTATACACCAAATTCAATAATTCCACAAATTGGGATAATAATGCCACAAGGCGATACATGCTCATCTTCCATTAACGAAATAGTGAAACTTATGGTTTCTACGCTATTTCTAACTAATCACCAAGGATAGGGGAACAAGTAAAGTCACCAAGTACCATAAACCAAACCTACGAAGTCATTACTTAACCTTGAATAATCTTAATGAAAGTGCAAGACCTACTTCCCAAGTTTGGACCACTTTCCGAACAATATTTAACTACTCCCACAATTCCATTTCGATCAAATAAGACGTCATGGCCAAGCCAAAGTATCCTACTCTAACTCAGGTTAAAGAGGATCAATTCGTATCCGGGTTGATTAGGTTCTACTAATTTATATTGGGTGGGAGTCACCATTTATAAAAGGTCAACAAACTTGCTAAACGATCCTAGTTTAAATTAAGAAAATTTGGTTCAGGGTCTTGGGCGATCGCTTAACCACATGGGCGACCGCCCAAGTGGACTTCAAAGGAATTTAGACCTCACCGCCATGATGGGCGGCCGCCCAAGCCCCCATGGGCGACCGCCCAAGCCTCCTCCAGCCCCATTTTTTCAGATTTTAACCCCTTTTAACCCTAGTTCTTCTTTCCCTCTACCATTGCTTGATCAAGAACACCAAAGGATACCTTCATCTTACCAAGTCCCATTCAAAACATATAAACTCACAACCAAGTAATCCTAGATCATTTATCTCTACCCATTCCACCCATTTCAAACCCTTCTAATGATCTTCCTTGAACCCTAACTTCAACAATGTTCATTTTCTAATCAATCAACTCCCATTTAGGTTTCCAAGCAAGGAATCAACATCACAAGGCCAAGAACAATAATCAAAGAACTCATGAACACATAGAAGAAGGGAATCATAACAACTCACTTGGATTTTATAAGGAAAGATTGATCTTTCTAACTTGATGGCTTCCTCTAGGTGATCCAACTTCAATGGTGCTCTAATACTTGAATTTGGTGAAGAAATGTCTTGGATTCCAAAGCTTGGGAGAAGGGAGCTTCAATGGAGTATCTTAGTTTCTCTAGGGAAGTAAGAGTGAAATGAATGAAGGAGAAGGGGGAAGGGAGTAAGAGGAGGGGATGGAGGTGACACTTGGCATGCATAGGAGGGAGTAATACAATTGGCCCCCCTTCAAAAATAAACCAAGGCTTTCACCCTAACTCATTTTAAAAATAAATCCTTATCTTAAATAATTCATCCTACCCAATTACCTCCTTGTACTATTTAGCATATTCCCATTTTTATTATTTCTCCAAGTTTCTTTATTTAATGTCTAATAGTTTCATAAAAGATTCTAAATTTACTTCTCACCCAATTTATCTTAATTTAAGAATTTAAAGACATAATTGAACACATAAGTTAACATAAATATTTGAAGCATATAATATAATATTTAAAATTAGTGCCTAGGATTGGGGTCGTTACACTCACTCCCCCTTAAAGAAAATTCGTCCCGAATTTGACTGTCACTTACCCTAAGGTTCAAATAGCAAAGGTTACCTTTCACACATTCTAACTTAACATTTTCAATTAGACTTCTCAAAGGCATGATTCTACTATACATTTTCACAACTTAAATACTCTAAGACTTCAATTCCCAATCAGTCTCATCAATGCTATGATTCTTTCCAAGATTCAAATTTCATTAATAATGTGATATAACAACTCAATACTCCGAGAATACCATACCATTATCGCTAACCCGAATTTTCACGACCTCAAAGAAAGTATATTTAAATGAAAAGTATTACATCTTATGTTACCCAATACATTACGATATTACATTTAAAACTTCAATTACTCTATAAGCTGCCCCAAGTCGGTCTATAAGTCAACTCACCAACATTTTCTAAAACTTCAAATGGATTAACAAACTTTGGCGCTAAATTACCTTCGGCCTAGCTTCACTAATTTCACCCCAACAAATGGGAGATCGAAATATCTTCCTGAACCACGCCTCATACAGTTTTATCTCAATGCTAGAATAATAACTGCTATTACACGCAAACTCGCTAAGGTTAATTAAACTTCTCAAGTGGAAAGGAAATCCGTCACACAACATAACCTATTCCTCAAGAATTTGGGTAGTCTTCAAATCTCTTCCTTTCGACTAACTTAATCCTCCAACTCTTAGGATCAAGCACAACCCTCAAAGGAAGCTTCAAAAGATAAGGTTCCTACTTAAATAACGCAATACAAGTGTAGCTACTCCCGAGTAGAGGATAAGAAATTCTCACTTATCTAAGTTGAATTCCTCAAGGCATACTGTTGCCACTTTCTTTTTTTTTTTTTCTTTTTTTTTTTTTTTTTGTATAACACTACACCCTGATCTTCCTTTAATACACCTTAAAATTTCACAAAATTCCCACATTCATTAGGTAAGGTAAGGATAGGACATATAGTTACTTTATTCTCCATTTCTACCAATATGACTCATTCTTATTACATCTTACACCATTGGTATCCTTCCGAGTTATCTAAATCAACGATTTTATAATTCTCTAGAATTCCTTAAAAATTCCTTTGGTAGCACTTTGCCAACCTCAAAGATTACGGACACAATCCTCGTAAGATCCATAGTAACTTCCAAGCTTAAACTATAGGACCCCAAATTTTGGAAACTTCCCGAGTCAACTCACACTAGTTAAACTTTGCATGCAAGGACTTCTAATCAAAGATTATTAACCCAATTCTCAAATTATTTTCACGATCTTCCCGGAGCTTTAATTAACAAAGAGATCATCACTTCTAATTACCCTAAAGCCATCAAAATAAGGATTACAATTCTGCTTATCATACTCAGAACCAACACATGAAATATACCGACGGGGGCATATTTACCATTTACTCACAACTAGCACATAAATTTTTTTTTTTTTTTTTTTGAAAAAGACTTCTCATGCAAGTCTAACATATACCAATTACCCTTCACGTCTTAATTCAAATGTTTCACCCTAAATACTCATATATAACAAGAATTTCACATCAAGGTTTACCTATATCAAATACCAATATAAGCAATCTAGTCATGGAAAAAGGAGACTCACTTATTGTGATAGTCTATCATTATACAACAACTACTTAACCCTCCAGGTCAAGTATATCTCAAAATCATAAATTAATAATTATACCAATTCAACTGGCAATACATGCTCAGCCATAACCACATCACCATCGTGGTAAACCAAAGAGGGTTCGAGGTATTCTCTCATAAAAGCAGAATCCTCTAAAAACAAATTTTTCAAACAATGTATGACACATAGAAGCAAAACACTATGCCACACATAATGATATGAAACAGGATCTATAAAATGTGACCCCTAACTTCTGAGACAGGAAATATACCTCTAGTGACCTCTGAGGGATCTATCTCTCCTGAACCCGAAACACATACTTGCCCATAGACCTTCTCTTTCGGTTCCCCATTGTTATCTCTCTTGGTACTACCTCTTTGTCGTCCACTCAGCTGACCGCTGCTTGAAGCTCGTCCCCACGTCATCCTTGGGCAATTCCTCCTAAAGTGTCCCAATGCTCCACAATTTAAACACTTGCCTTGCTTACTCCAACACCGATCTTCGGTATGTCCAACCTTCTTGCAAAATTTACAAATCATCCCATACTGTTTGGGTATTGGCCTAGACGAAGAAGCTACCATAAATTCCTCTCTCACACTTCCTGAAGTTAAAGTCCTTGGCTGTCTTCTAATGATTTCGGATCCTTGTCCTAAATACTTTGACTTATTTCCAATCCTACCTTTCGATTTTCCCTTATTTTCCTCAATGCTATTCTCGATCTCATAAGCTCTCTCTAAGGCTGTCTGATAATTGGTGAAGTTGTCAATCACTAATTTCTTTCTAAACTCAATCCTCATACCTTTTATAAACCTATGAACTCTTTTTGCTTCATACGATACCAAATGAGGGCAACTTCTAGCTAATTCCTCAAACCGGATTACATACTGATTCACCGTCATGATCCCTTGTTCTAGTCCTAAGAATTCGATCTCCTTCTTGTCCCTTGTAACCATCGAAATGAAATAATCCTCGAACTGCTGAGTGAAATTGTCCCAAATCTGGGGCGTATGATCCCGCTCCCAACTTTCCTTCAATTTCTGCCACCACTGATCAGCTGGACCCTCAAGCTTGAAAACGGCATACCTAACTTTCTCTTCGTTGCGACTCTCCATAATCTCAAAGATTTTGTTCATTTTCTCTAACCAGTTTTCTGCCTTTAACGGATCCGGATATCCATTAAAACTCGGCGGATTCATCTTCACAAACCTTTCCCATCCATCACTTTGACATCCCTCTGGTTGATTCGGAACTGATCCTCTAGTCTCCATACCTTGTACAAACATCCTGAATAATTGCATAATCTCTTCATTCTGAATTCCACCTATACTCATATCTCCTTCATTTTCTAGAACCTTTCGCTGGTCATCCTCGCTTCCGGCCATTAGAACGAACTCCTGCATTAAACACTCGGCGTCAATTTCCACACATTCCCCCTTAGTTTAGACATCTACCCTTGACCTCTAAACTAAGCTTTGATACCAACTGTGAGCACCCCAACCCGGAACCTAACGCGTGTCCCGAGCTGGAGAGGCTCAATCTAAGAAAAACCATCTTAGTTTTTAAAACATTTATTTGCCTTTAAAATAAAACCACTTTTCAAACTTCCAAAGAAAATAAATTGGTAATATCTCTACTTAGAGGAAATCCAACCACAACTTTAATAAACCGTAATATGATCAATTACATTGAAAACCCTAAATAACATTGTTTAACAAAAGAGTTTTCCATACAACTTGTGAAAGAGGAATACTAAATAAATACTCCTAATAACCAACTCCTATACTTAACCTGACAAGCCCCAAAAGCAAAAGTCCACAATGATATCCCCGGCCTCACTGGTTCGGGTCACCCGTCTCTAATCTAAAACAAGAAAGGGAGAGGGGTGAGAATAAATCTCAATGAGCTATTATGAATGCAGAAGATGCCAAACAAAGTGCAACACATAGCATGGTAGCACATAACGCATTATGAAAACGGTAAACACATTACGTTACCTCATTTTACCTTTCCCGTCTCGAACAATAAGTCGTACAACGTGGGAGTAAAACTCCACTCTTTGGTGAATTGCCTCCAAAGACATTCACCTCTTTATAGGACTCATACCCTAGATCCATATAAGAAAAGATACCTATAATAGAGTATCCAAAATAATATCGCTAATCGTAAAGCTTTAGGCTTAATACGAAGCATTCCCCTAATCGCCAATCGCAGCAAAGTATGTAAAGCCTTTTGGGTCAATACGAAGCTTGCACGCCCTCTCTGTGGCCACAGAGGGGTAGGTCACAGTACAATGAACCTTCAATCACTTATAGAACAAATCGCAATTGATTGAATTCCATTGTACCCCGAATGTAAACACGTTCAAGCACATAATAGATACTTGAAATAAATCCACAAAAAGGGATAATAATATAACAACATGGTAATGTATACTCATGCTAAACGATTACCATAGTGCAACAATTCATGTAATACACAATGCGTAATATCATCAATGCATATGAACTCAATTAAGGTAACAATATAACCACATAATCCACACCGGATACAATACAATCATGTACCAATTAATCCACACCGGATACACCACAACAACTTGCCAAATAATCCATACTTAGGATATTACGGTATACACCAAATTCAATAATTCCACAAATTGGGATAATAATGCCACAAGGCGATACATGCTCATCTTCCATTAACGAAATAGTGAAACTTATGGTTTCTACGCTATTTCTAACTAATCACCAAGGATAGGGGAACAAGTAAAGTCACCAAGTACCATAAACCAAACCTACGAAGTCATTACTTAACCTTGAATAATCTTAATGAAAGTGCAAGACCTACTTCCCAAGTTTGGACCACTTTCCGAACAATATTTAACTACTCCCACAATTCCATTTCGATCAAATAAGACGTCATGGCCAAGCCAAAGTATCCTACTCTAACTCAGGTTAAAGAGGATCAATTCGTATCCGGGTTGATTAGGTTCTACTAATTTATATTGGGTGGGAGTCACCATTTATAAAAGGTCAACAAACTTGCTAAACGATCCTAGTTTAAATTAAGAAAATTTGGTTCAGGGTTTTGGGCGACCGCCCTAACCACTTGGGCGACCACCCAAGTGGACTTCAAAGGAATTTAGACCTCCTGCCATGATGGGCGGCCGCCCAAGCCCCCATGGGCGACCGCCCAAGCGTCCTCCAGCCCATTTTTTGATTTTAACCCCTTTTAACCCTAGTTCTTCTTTCCTCTACCATTGCTTGATCAAGAACACCAAAGGATACCTTCATCTTACCAAGTCCCATTCAAAACATATAAACTCACAACCAAGTAATCCTAGATCATTTATCTCTACCCATTCCACCCATTTCAAACCCTTCTAATGATCTTCCTTGAACCCTAACTTCAACAATGTTCATTTTCTAATCAATCAACTCCCATTTATGTTTCCAAGCAAGGAATCAACATCACAAGGCCAAGAACAATAATCAAAGAACTCATGAACACATAGAAGAAGGGAATCATAACAACTCACTTGGATTTTATAAGGAAAGATTGATCTTTCTAACTTGATGGCTTCCTCTAGGTGATCCAACTTCAATGGTGCTCTAATACTTGAATTTGGTGAAGAAATGTCTTGGATTCCAAAGCTTGGGAGAAGGGAGCTTCAATGGAGTATCTTAGTTTCTCTAGGGAAGTAAGAGTGAAATGAATGAAGGAGAAGGGGGAAGGGAGTAAGAGGAGGGGATGGAGGTGACACTTGGCATGCATAGGAGGGAGTAATACAATTGGCCCCCCTTCAAAAATAAACCAAGGCTTTCACCCTAACTCATTTTAAAAATAAATCCTTATCTTAAATAATTCATCCTACCCAATTACCTCCTTGTACTATTTAGCATATTCCCATTTTTATTATTTCTCCAAATTTCTTTATTTAATGTCTAATAGTTTCATAAAAGATTCTAAATTTACTTCTCACCCAATTTTATCTTAATTTAAGAATTTAAAGACATAATTGAACACATAAGTTAACATAAATATTTGAAGCATATAATATAATATTTAAAATTAGTGCCTAGGGTTGGGGTCGTTACACAAACATAGGCCGAGTGTTGATAGATACTGGAGCTGCCCGCGATATACTCTATTACCATACGTTGGTAGGAATGAGAATGACTGAAGCACATCTTTTTCCATATGCGGGCATGCTTGAGGGCTTCACAAATCACGCCGTAAGGGTAAAGGGGACGATTGTGTTTGACGTAACTATTGGGGAAAAGCCCATGCAGAAGACGGCCAAGATAACTTTCATGGTGGTCGATCTTCCTTCCCAGTACAATGCCATTCTACAGAATCGCGAGCCGAATTAGGAATAGTTGCGTCCGTTCCCCACCAAAGGGTGAAATTTAACACCCCGGGCGGGGTTGCTACCATCAAGAACCAGCCCGGGAGATTCCTCCGAGCACTTGAGGAAAAAAGGAAAGAACAGAAAGGCCAGGTATCCTGCCCGCCGATAGAGGGCGAGGACAAATCGAAAGAGGGAAAAGGCGAGGACAAATCAAAAAAGGGAAAAACCCTTGCTCTCCCGCCGGCACCCATACCGATTGGCATGCTTTCTTTCCATTCCACGAAGGTGGAGCTCAAAACGAGCAGAAAATCGAAGCAATTGGCCCCTATTGAGGGAGGTTATATTGATCGGGGAATAGAGGGGAAGATTAACCGCGATATCATATACTCTATGGCAACACTGACTGGAGCTCAGGTCAACCCCCCAACCATAATCATTGACTCCTTGCACAACCGTGAAATCAGCGACCTCCAACCTAACGACGAGCTCGAGGAGGTGGTAATCAATCCCCACTTCCCCGAGCAAACAGTTAAGGTCGGCCTGGAAATTCACAGCGAGGAGAGAAGAATCCTGATCGAATTCTTAAGGGCAAATTGTGATGTGTTCGCTTGGAGGGTGGAAGATATGCTGGGAATCAGCGAGGACGTGATCCTCCACAAAATCAATGATGATCCATCCTTCAAAAACATTCATCAGAAATCAAAGTACTTCTCTCCGGAGAAAGAAATTGCGATCAAGGAAGAGGTGGAAAAATTGTTAAAGGCGGGGATAATCAAGGAGATTTCCTACCCCAAATGGCTGGCCAATGTGGTAATGGTCAAAAAATCCAACGGCAAATGGAGGATGTGTGTTGATTTCACCGATCTCAACAAGGCATGTCCCAAGGATTGTTTCCCTCTTCCTCGCATTGACAGATTGGTGAATTCTATAGCCGGCCACAGAGTATTAAGCTTCATTGATGCATACTCCGGCTACCATCAGATCCAAATGGCTCGTGAAGATGTCCGCTCTGTAGCTTTCATCGCTGCGGGGAAGACTTATCGCTACAAAATGATGCCCTTCGGCCGGAAAACGCAGAGCCACCTATCAAAGAATGGTCAATCGGTCTTCAAAACCAACTAGGCGAAATCTTGAGGCCTACATCGACGATATGGTTATAAAGACTAAGGAAAACTCCCACGAGCTCGACGTGGAGGAAACCTTCAAAAACTTGCGTCGCAATAACATGAAGCTAAACCCCTTAAGTGAGCTTTTGGGGTCAAGGCGGGCAAGTTCCTCGGATTCATGGTCAATCAAAGAGGGATAGAGGCTAATCCAGAGAAAATCCAAGCCCTGTTGGACATGAAACCTCCTGCTTGCGTAAAGGATGTCCAAAAACTCAATGGTCGCATCACCGCACTTCGTCGTTTCATCTCGCGGTCACAGAGAGATGCCTCCCCTTCTTCAAAACTCTAAAAGGGGGAAGAGAGCTGATGAATTTACATGGAGCACTGAGTGCCATCAATCTTTTGAAGAGGTCAAAACATACCTCGGGCAGCCACCTCTACTCAGCAGCCTCAGCCCGGTAGGGAAGAACTTTTTCGTTTTTGGCAAGCATCGATCCGGGCAAAAGAGGCCGGCTGTTCTTGTAAGGGAGGAGAATAACTCCCAAAACCAGCTTTATTATGTATCTAAGGCACCGTCCGCCGTAGAAGGGCGTTATCTTAATATAGAGAAGTTAGCTTACGCCTTGCTTGTATACGCTCGAAAATTAAGAGCCTACTTTTCTCGCACACCCTATAACTGTATTAACTGAGGCTCCGCTTAGAAAGGTTTTACACAAACCAGAGTCCTCGGGGAGAATGCTAGCTTGGTCTATCGAACTCACTGAGTTCCAGATCACCTACTCCCCGAGAAAGACAATCAAAGCGCAGGCCTTGGTAGATTTTGTGGTAGAATCATCATTCAAAATGGCGGACGGCGACTGGGAAAAAGAAAGCGGCGTAATGCGAAGAAGTCCCAAGTAGCCCGAGCACACGTAAATCATACGGCCAAGGGAGCGTCCAGAGGAGGTATGGATTCTATACGTGGACGGCTTAGCGAGCAAGTTGATTAGTGGCGCGGGCATACTTCTGATCGCACCCCGCGGGGAGAAATTTAAGAGAGCCTTGAGGTTCAAGTTCGAAGCATCAAACAATCAGCCGAGTATGAGGCGATTATAGCAGGCATGGAATTGGCAAGAGACTTGGGAGTTCGGAATATAGAGATCAATAGTGACTCTCAAATTTCATAGTTAATCAAATTAGGGGAGTATGATACTATCAACCCAAGACTAACTCAAGCATCGTGGTCTCGCAAAACCCTCATCAAAAATTTCACCTACTACGAGCTGAACCAAGTCATGAGAGAGGACAACGTGGAAGCTGACCTCCTCTCCAGAATAACAGATCAAGAAATTGATGAGTTGGAGGCAGATTGCCAGATTGAATTCACAGAGAGGCCTGCTATAGATCGGATTCAGATAAATAATATTGAGGATCAAGTAAGGGACTGGGTAGATGAGATGAAGGATTACATCGAGAAGCAAACCCTCCCCAAGGACCCAGTAAAGGCTAGAGCCATCAGAACGGTGTCCGCGAAATACCTCGTCCTCGATGGGGTACTTTTTAGACGATCATTCGCCAAGCCTTTGCTAAGATGTGTCAAAACTCACATGGTCACCAACTTACTCTATGAGGTCCATGAAGGAGTTTGTGGCGGACATCCAGGTGCTCGCACCCTCTCAGACAAGATCAAATTCCAAGGATTCTTTTGGCCCACAATGAGAAGGGATGCACAGGAGTATGTGAGAAAGTGTGATAAGTGCCAGAGATTTGCAGATATCCCCAGACTACCATCAACAGAGCAAACTTTGGTCGTACCATCGTGGCCGTTTGATACGTGGGGGATTGATCTCATTGGACCATTCCCAACTGCTAGAGGAAACATCAAGTATGCTGTGGTGGCCGTGGATTACTTTACCAAGTGGACGGAAGCCAAGGGCTTAGCCACTATCTCCGAGGAGAATACAATCAATTTTGTCCACGATCACATCTATTATCGATTTGGGGTTCCCCGAGCAATTATTTCAGACATAATGGCACCCACCCTCTGCGAAATTCACTGCTGAATGTGTGAGAATGAAGGTGCAACACCGTAAGTCCGCAGTTGCCTATCCTCAGGGAAACGGCCAAGCTGAGGCCGCAAACAAGCTAGTCCTAACCGCCCTAAAGAAAAATTTGGAGGGACGAGGAGGACGATGGTTGGACGAGCCTGCACCGCATTATGGGTTGTCCGCACAACTACAAGGAATTCTACAGGAGAAACTCCTTTCTCGCTCACGTATGGGTCAGAGGCAATGGCTCCAGTTGAGGTTGCCCTACCCTCGTACAGAGTCACGTACTTCGACGAGTCTCAAAACGAGGCAAACAGAAGGTGTGACCTGGACGATCTCGAAGGAAAGAGAATGCGGGCATATGAAAAAATGGTGAACTACAAGCAGAAAGCGAAGAAGCACCACGACAAAAGAGTAAATAGGAGGAGTTTTTCAGTTGGAGACTGGGTACTCAGAAGCGTAGAGGTCCAAGGGACCCAACCTGGTTTCAACAAACTGTCCCCGAAATGGGAAGGTCCATACGAGGTCACAAAAATAGTCAAAGAGGGCACCTACATATTGCGACCAAAAGAGGGAGAAGAGCTTAAGCATGCTTGGAATAGCGACCACCTTAAAAGATACTTCTTTTGAAATCTTTGTAATTTTTTGGAAGGAGTATAGACTATGTGTATATATAAAAAAGAGAAGTTATCATCATATTTCATCATATTTTGATGCAAAAACCTATTCCCACCAGCCTCAAAAGCTAAAGTGGATGCCCGCAAGCGGATGCCAGTAGGTTAAAGAGCAAACATATGAGCTCCTACCTACTGATGCGCAACGATCTTTCGGTCCACAAGCCTATATGAGTACAAAGATCCATTACGATCCGTACTCCGATCGCGGGAGGATACCCCTGTCCCGCCCGCGTGACACCACCAAGAATAAGTGGATATATATGCCGCCGAGGACAAAGGCCAAGGCCCTTGTCCCCGCTCGCGCGCGAAGGTCCTCGTTAGGGCCGTTACTCGTATGCTCGTATGTGACAAAGGCCTACATATAAGCCCGTTACCAGATCGCGGTAAGACCTCACACAAAACTCCAAGGGGTTTTGAATAAAGGGTCAAAAAAGCGTGAACCACCATTAGTGGATACAGATGCCAGTAGGTTAAAGGGCCGCTATGCTAAATATGCCCCTACCTACTGTTGCGCGGACTATAGCTTCACGGCCACACTCTGCATGCCCTATGAAGGTAGCTTGCCTTGGCTGCTTTTAACTTACACCACGGCTCGCAAGAGAATTTGGGAATAAGTGTAAATGGATGACAAAGTGATCAAAAGAGTTTTTACAAAGCCAAGCAGACAAAGGGGTTAAGGCCCCAAAGTTTGCCACAAGGCCAAACAAAAGCGATCACGAGATGAATAAGGCTGACTCTCACGAAAAATCCAAGTGATTTTGAATAAAGAGTTAGGAAAACTCAAAAAATGCGGGCAAAGGGCCTACTAAGCTTTTGTCCGCAGAAGGAGAGTATAAAGTTTAATTGCAAGTCAAAGAAGCTAGAGAAAGAGCAAGAATGCAAGTATCAAGGTACTCAAAAATTGCAAACACTCATAGTAGCCTACGAGACTAGTAATTAAGAGAATAGTTATGGAAAAATTCTTCTATTAATACTGAAAAACATTTACAAAGTCCTACTCTATTACAAAAAGGTCCTAATCTATTACAAAAAGAAGAAACAAAAAACCTAAGCTAGTGGAGCTTGCCCCTTGGGATCTTCAGATTGAGGAGTTGGAGAGGGCGAGGCATTCACGAGGAGGTCTCGTGATAGGATCAAGGACGGCCTCGGTTGAGGCCGGAGCGGGAGCCGCCCGATGAGGAAAGAGATCTCCTATGGCAGGCCCATCTCGGTAGAACGCGGGCAAGGGCATCCCCGAGAGGATAGGGTTCTCCCAAGCCTCGGCTCATCCAGATCTGCGATAAGGCTAAGGGCGATCACTTACGCCACGGGAGGCAAGGAGGCCACGGCGGACAGCCTCCAAGCCTTTGACCTCATCCTCGGACGAGGAACGAACGCATGCCCGGGCAAGCATTCTTCATGCAGTAGCTACAACAGAGCCAATAACGGCTGACTCTTGTACGAAAAGCACCGCAGTAGCCGCGAAGTTCCGAATCTGCGTCAGGACCCCGGCCTCATGCGAGCCGAGATTCTCAGCGAGGAGCCAATCCTTGAATTCTTGGGAGTTTTTGTACTCCTCCACAGCCTCCTTGCGGACATCATCCAGAACGGACTTCCCCTCCGCCTCCAGCCTTTTGTAGGGGAGCAGCTGCTCGGACAGCTCGTCCACCTTTTTCTCTAGGACCCTGTGTCAACCTTGGTGGCCTCCCGGCTTGGCCGCGAGCTCTTTATTTCTGGGCTCCCACTCAGCTTTGTGCCCGCGGAGCTCATCCCGCTGACCCCTTACTCTTTCAAGGTCCTTCTCGACCTCGGCCAGTCGGTCGGAGAAGTCCTTCAGATCAGACTCCTTCTAAGCAAAGGCCTTGTCCTTGTCCTCCATGAGGGAGTTCAAGGTCCCAATCCTCGCTTGAGCCTCCTCCAGCTCACGAAGTTTGGCCGCCAAAATGGAGGTCTTGTTCTCCACTTCAGCGGTCAGCGTATCGCAGCTTTCCTGCTAGCCGCAAAGACTTTCTTATTGCTCACCTACGAGGAAAAGGAACAAAAGTTAGACATAATTGGAAGGGCGAAATTGTGAAGCCAAAGAGGACAGACGATTATCTACCTCGGTCAGAGCAAGGACAATATCCCCCACCATGGCAGAGGCATTCTCCTCGACAACTATATTCTTATAGAAGTCGGGGGAATATAGACGGTTCACCAGCCCGATCCCCACTGAGGCGTTGGCTGAATTCCGGGCATAGATGCCCACCCCAGTCACAACGGTCACCTCAGAGAGCTTTTTTCTAACGGCCAGCGTCTCCTCGCGGGTGGTCAGAGGGGCCACCGGATAGGCCACAGAACAAATTGATCCCCCAATGGGGGAAGAGGATGAGACCGCAGCGGGGGCCATGGTCGGGGAGGAGCGTCCCGATTTTCCTGGAGCTTGTGACCTTGCCCCAAATCTCCTTCTCTGTCACTCCTCTTCCGAGAATCCACTTGGTGGCCGGAAGGAATGGTGCGGCCTGGAGAAGTAGCTCGGAGAGCATTGGCCGGAGGAGGACCCTTGGGTGGTGGAGGCAGATTCCCCGTGGTAAGGATAGTTTTGGAGCTGGTCAGAGGCTCCCCGATTTTCCTGCTAACCACAGGAACAGTCTTATCTTTGGTTGGGGCTCCCCCCAACTCAGCCTGCCTCCTCGCAGCAGCATCCCTATTAGCCTTCATGTTTTTGGCCTTCAGCTGAGCAGCATTCATGGGGGCCATCAGAAATTATATTCTTCTGGATCTACTCTGGAGGAGAAGAGAAATGGTTAGAATGCAGTTCAAAGATTCAAAGCAAAATAAATGGGCAACAGTTATATGAAAAAATCAGAGACCGATAAGTTTGGGGGGATCGCATTCTGTGCCCAGCATACAGGTTCTACAATCCGCCTCGAATTGGTAGTGCTCGTGCACCCTCCAATCAGGGTCACGGGGCAAAGGCTCTATCTCTACTCTGGGGGCAAATGGGGCGCCCTCCCTGCGAGGAGCCACCCCCGAGTAGATCAAGAGTGGCTCATCCTCAACTATGGCGCCCACATCATACACGGGCTCCTCCCCGCTGTCTAGATAATTGGCCAGATATTTCTCTAAGGCACAGCGCATGGCATCAGCAGAGGAGGGGTCTGGATAGCTACTAGCGACCACCTTCATCGGGACTGGATTTGAGGGTTTGGAGAAGGGCCAGCCGAACCTAGACTCAATGACCAAGATATCCCTCTGGTTCCATTGGTCAAATTTGTTTGATGGAGGAGAGAAGGTTCGGGTAGAGTAATTCCTAGCCTTCAAACTCAGAATGCTACGGCTGATCTGGTTCTGGTAATAAGCATAGAGCCCGGCCAGGGTAGGTTCATAACCGTGGAATCTGCAAACCGCGATGAAGGAAACTATGGCCCTAATGGCATTGGGAGTCGGAGTGCGTAGGGGAGCGTAGTTGAACTCCAAGAAAAATAGAAGAAGGGGTCCGGGGGCAATCTCGTGCCATTCTCAAATCGAGCACCGTAAAAAATGCAAGCCCTATTGCCCCCGCGGACATCTCAAGCAAGCTTTCTCGGCCGCACTTGTCCTTGTCTTTTAAATGAACGTGCCCAAGGGTGCGGACACGGAAGGCATTGCGGTCAACATTGTAGACCTCGTAAATATCCTCCTCCCAATCAATAGTAGCCACCTCCTTGGCTTTCTTATTTCCGCGGCCACGGCCAGGGCCAGGGTTCACCTCAGCTGCTGGCCTCTTGCCTTTATTCCGAGCAGGGGCCACCACTATCTCCTCCTCCTCGGAGTCAGGGTCAGAAAAGGCATCAACTATGTTCGTTGTCTCATTAGCCCTCTTGGAGGTCCCCGCGGCCCTCCTATCCTCAACCTCGCGGTCATCCTCCTCGGTCTCCGAGCTCGACGAGCCAAAGAGACCGGTGGCATCACCGCGGGCAGAGGTCACTTCATTCTCATCCTCCCCGCCTCCAGTAGTCTCAAAGTTCAGAGGCTCCAGCTCCTCACTACTACTCAGTTCAATTGGGTTAGCACCAGGGGCCGCGGGCACCACATTGGGAAATACCGTCCTCAGGGGCAGAACATCCAAGGGGTCATTCAGGTCCGTGCCCGGTGCCCGCGGAGCATTGGTTTGATCGGGATCCATTAGCTCACACTTCTCCCAGTCAGTTATTTGTTCGGGGACACGAATCGCTCTCCTCACTAGTTCAACGGCGTTCAAAGCCTGATCTCTCTCGCGGGGGAACACACTGAAAACCCCCATTACAAAGTTTCTTAGCCTACGGTGATCCCCCAACACCAATATGTCACGGTTAAAGATATATTTCCTCTTGGCCTCCCATAACCGGGGTGGGACGAACGGCCCCCAATCAGACTTCTCACAAAAATACAAAAAACAGTGAAGGGGCAACCTTAGCCACCCCAAACCTACTTTCCTAAAAATCCCCCCAGTCCGTTTACAGACGGCAAAGATGTCAGGGGTGGCTCCATCTCCTAATTCTATGGGACGGCGGGGTCCAAATTCACGGGTGATCATCTTTCAAAACCCAGAAAAATAAAAACAGAAGGGGATGAAGAAGAGAAACACCCTAAAAATACTTACGAAGGAAAGCTTGGAAATGAGAGTCGGAAAACGGTAGCACGAAGTTCGCAGCAAGAAATCTCTCTCTCTAAAGCTCTTTGAAGGTTTGGAAACGGTAAAAAGGGTTTGAGGTTTAAGGGTTTGGTATTTATAAGGCCTACCTATACGGGTTAACCCGTTAACCCGTATTAATTAGCCCACAAATCCAACCTCGGACCCTGAACCGTCTCCAACGTTTGAAAATTCGAAAATTAAATAAATTTTGCATTTATTGCCCCCCTTAGATGGGCGACACGTACCCCTGTACGTACCACTAACCCGTCTTTTCATCTGCCAAGGGGCCCACCTGTTAACCGGGAGGCACACCATGCAAGGGGCCACGTGTCACTCACTGGTGCCTCCCGAACGTTCCCATAGGCCCATGGGGCCAAGCAACAACCAACAAAAACGCTAACACTGGTGCTCGCCAAAGCGGCGATCCAATCCTACCGAGCTTCTAGTACCTCCTCGCTCACATCATAAATAATCACTCGGAGCTAGGGGCCATTGATGAGCCCGGATCTACTGAACCGGGCCCGCGCTCGGTCTGGTCCAAGGAACCAGTGACGTGGCAGTTCCTAGACCGCTGGGGGGGGGGAAGACCGCGGACAGATAGGCCCTTGAGGTCAAGACCGCGTCCCTCCCCGCATTAATCCTATCAAAGACCGGAAGGATCCTGACCGCTATATTCGTGCCCGCACGACCTGTGACCGTTGGGTCCGTGCCCGCAGTGTATGTCCGCGAGGACCCACGCCCGCAGTAGGCATGACCGCATCAACCGTGCTCGCGTCATATACCTTTGACTGCGGCCACAATGTTGACCGCGGGCACATGTCTGCCTCCCGGTTAATATCAAGCCTTACTGAGCAAGTTAGCTTACTGGCTCTGACAGGCCACTTGCCGGCTCCCCCATCACGCATTCAATGCGGCTCAGTCAGGCGCCTACTATTCCATTTAATGCTCCAAGCCGGCTACACGGCTCATGTCCCTTTCAGCCATGTCCCCTGGACAGTCAATGTTCCCTCCCTGACAGGACCAATTAGATGCGGACACGTGTAGCTGGTCAAATACCAAAGTACCACCTAGGGCTGATCTCATTGCTGATCTCATTGCTTACCTCAACAAGCACCATTGCATTGCCTATAAATAGAAGGCCTTTACCCCCTTGGGCAAGGTAAGTTCCAAATATATTGAGTAAGCCATATTACTCTAAACCCTAAACACACACACACTCCAAGGTATTCAAAGCCTTATTATCTCAGTATTCTTACTCTCACACCCGAGGGCCTGAGTTGGAGTAACATCCAACTTTGACCTTAACGGTGCTTATTTGTGTTGTGATCTAGGTACCAACAAACCACCTAAAATATCCTAGCCAGATATCCTCGAACCGCTCCTGACCCTGAACAGCTTGGCGTCATCAGGAGCATAAACGTTTTGATAGTGGAGCAAATCTTCGTGATAGTTTTTTGCAGTATATCATTAGTTCATTATCAGAACTATTTGTCTGGATCATTAGGGTGAATATGGAGGCTTCATACAAAGGGAATGTTAAAAGAAATCCAATGGGGTGTTATGATATTAAAGGGTTGATATGTCATTTTGATTGATGGTATTTTCTTAAGAACTGACATTGCGGGGGTATTTAGTTGCGGATGTAAATAATAATTCTCATAAATTAATTAGTTTATCATTTGGATAATCAGTTTATTTTATTTTCTTTATTTTTTTAATTAAAGATCAATCAAACCAATCTTTAAAAAAGTGAGACTATCTTCTGAAATAGCACAACCGAAAGTGTAATTGAAGAGTTTAAAAAAAAAAGAGAGAGAGAAAACTAGAGTTTATTAAAGCTTTAAAAATTAAAAAGATAGGCTTTGACAAGACATTTATGACTCGTTTGGTAGTCAAGTGGGATTAGCTCGTATTAATAGGGAAGAGATTGTTAATCCTATGATTAATAATGAGGCTTCCTAATAATCCTGATTGTAAATATAAATTTTTGTTTGGTAGAATCACATAAAACAAGACAATGTTCTTTTAAAGATCAAATTACCCGTACAATTATAAAGAGACAATCAAGGACAAAATTAAAGAAAAATAGCACTTTTTTTTTTTTCTAAATTGTCAACATGTTAACATTTTGTATAGAAAAAATTAAATATGAAAGGTTAAGTCATTTAATAATCACAAAATCTGGGGAGAAACGCGTTTCTCCGTCGCTTCTGGAGAAACGGGGCTTGTTTTGTCGCGCGACATACTTAGCCACCACAACTGGATATCCTTTCCAAAGCTTCTGAATATCCAGAAGCTTTGGAAAGGATATCCAGAAGCTTTGGAAAGGATATCCAGAAATCAAATATTTTTCTGGCGTTATCCTTTCCAAAGCTTCGGATATCCATATTCAATGTTCTCGATATCCGGAAGTTGAAAGGATATCCGTAAAAATATTTGGCTTCTGATATCCTTTCCAAAGCTTCCTGATATCCTTTTCCAAAGCTTCCTGGATATCCGTAAGCCGATTTAAAGTATATCCGTAAACCGGCTTATTACATGCCGCGCGACAAAAACAAAGCCCCCGTTTCTTCGTAAGACCTAAAAACGCGTTTCTCCCCAGACCGACTCTTTAATAATTGACATATAGTGGTTGCTTGATGGTTAGAGGCGGTAGCATGTAAGGATAGAAGAGCGGCTAGAAGGGGAAGACAATTGATGTCGGTGAAAGATGGAGTGGGGCCGCTAGGGTTAGGTTTGGAAATAGAAGGGGGGAGAGAATATATAGGAGATGCACCATGATAATGGATGCACTAAAGTTGTACTTCCTCCTTTTCCAAATATTTGTCCCATTTGATTTTTTTGTTGAACTTTGACCACAAATTTATGAGAGATTAATCATGTTCATGAAATTTTAAAAGTTGTTGTTGATAATATTATTAATGGTGAATTAATAGAAATTTTTAAAATTTCATGAACATAATTAAATTATCATATATTTGTGGTCAAAGTTTAACTAAAAGTCAAATGTGACAAACATTTTAAAACGGAGGAAGTATAATAACAAGATATTGTGAGTATGAAAAGTGGGGTGAGCTGTTAGTGGGGTATAAAATAATATATGGGGCAGTTGTTACGAGTATAAGTGAGTCTCATTAATTAAAAATATAAGACTTTCCATTTTGGGCTTTACTTACTATCAAAATGAAAATTAGTCTAATTTGAAATGGAACAAGTGGGAGTATAAAGTATTCACGTCATCTAAAAAAATTAACTAATATTTATGACATACATAAAAGAAAAATAAAAATTTAATTTGAATTTATTGTTAAAGATGGTAGTTATATTTTATTTGTATATTATTTCTCTTCTAGTGAATGAAAGCATAAAACATGTCAAAATAGATCATATATTTATTTTTATTTAAATTAAATTATTATTTAAAATTATTTATATTTAATTATTAAAAATATTTAATTAGTTAATAATATTTAATTGTAAATAAAAGTAACAATATAAAAATTATAATTTGATTTTAATATCTAACATTGGAGATGCTATCAGGGACTTTTTAAATAAGTATCAAAATTGATTGTGATACCTAGATGAAAATTTAGTACCCTATAAATAGTGCTTCATATGTATTAAAATTTGATTATGATAATTATAACTTAACTCTCCGTTGTAAATTACCTAATCGCAACTCCCACTTAAAACGCCATCAGAAAAATAAACACGAAATTGATCCTTGTTTCTAACACCTCTTGTGGACCCAATTAAGAACAAGTATTAAAGTATTAATCACCACAACAAAAATATTACCGTCTTTAATTAATTAATACCCAAGAAAATGGTTCAAGGGTGTGAAAAGAGAAATTACTCCGCAAATTAAGTTCAAACAGTCAACTCATGTACTTGTTGATGAGTTGACTTTGACTCATCATCATCATCTATGCTATAATGGAGGTTTGTTCTGTTTACATTTGCAGAAATCTCTGTTTGGAGATGAGAACAATAGGTATGGTATGTGTTTGGTGTCACGTTTAACTGGAACCTTAACCCGAATAAGAAGTCCACTTCTAGAAGGTTCATTTCTGCTGTGCTGATTCCTCCAATTTTGGCATAGTATGCGTTGTTGTAATATCTGAAAATTTTAATGTAGAAAATATTTAATTAAGAAATTGACAATACTTTGCATAAATAAATAAACATCAAAAAAGGCCATGAAAGGCCATGAAAGGTTTGTCACAAGATCTTTATCAAAATTCTATCAACTTAACAAAATAATAAAATAAAATCAATTTATAACGTATGCTCTCTCCATCCGAAAAAAATAATTTTATTTTGAGATCAACTAAATTAAACTTTGCATTGCTACGTAGTCAGCACACAGACATACTAAACACAAATAATTTAGGTTCATATGGTTTATCACAGACCTACCTAAAAGTTCATGAATGTTATTGATGCTCAAAGTTAGTTTTGTAGGCTTATATATCAAAATTCAAATTCAAATCTTTTTGATATACTCTCTCAGTCCCACGTTAGTTAGACGTATTTTCTTTTTTGTCCGTTCTACGTGAGTATAAACTATTCAAAATGACAATTTTTTTATTATTTTATATTCAATGAGATTCACTTGTCATACTTACAAAAACAATCTACTTACTATTTCTCTCACTCATTCGCTTCTTATTTTATTTTTCATATTTACAACACCTTCTCTACTAATTCTCTCTCTCCTTTTATTATACTATTATTTCTTAGTTAATGTATCCAAATTTTAGTACACATTCACGTGAGATAAGACGGGAGAGAGTATGAAATAGGAATCATGATAATTTTAGGATGTGGGTGAATAAAGCACAAAACAATCATCTTGTTGTGAAACAATCCCAATTTCCTCGACTATGGTCATTATTTTTTAAGAGAAGGGACAAATAAAATTAAAATTTATTAAATTAAAAGAACATAATCGAATCTTGGGTTTTTGTTTAGTCGTATATTTTGAGTTCACAGGTAATGTCTTCGTGGTAATGGACAGATAAGAAACAACTTCATCTTAGGTGGCTTTTGTCTTCTAAAAACAGTTGGTTTCCACATGCCTGTCCTCAACACTATGGCACTTGCATGTTGTTTCTTTAAAATTGTAATTTTGGGCATTAAGGTTAAATTTTCAAATTTTATTCTCTTTCAGTTTTATACTAATAAATACCGTGGCACATTAATTTTTTTATTTGTCCTAAAATATACTCTCTCGTCCCATCTCAAAAGACACAATATTGGTATTATACGAAAATTAAAGAGAGAATATAGTGAAGTAAGGGTTGTAAGTGGAGATGGCCAATTTGGGCTTAAGCCCGCGGGATGCCCGTCAAGCACGTGGCCCGTCGAGCCCGTGCCCATGGGTCCATGAGCCGGCCCGCCTTCCAGCAAACAGGACGGGTTTGGACATACCACGTTGTGACGTATCGGGCTTTGGCCCGCGAATCAGAAGATCCGTTGGGTTCGTGTCCCCTTTATCCCCCTTTTTTTTGTAAATATCTATAATGTTCTCAAATATCCATTAATAAATCCGGTTGAGGGGTATTTTTGTCCAAATTTTTTATAACGACTTCTTTATCAGATTTTAATTTTTTGGGACATATTTACCCCTCCCAACAGCCATATTTAGGGATAAATTTGGTCCAAAATGTATTTATAATTACTATAAATAGAAGAGGAAGACTTATCGACAATGAAAATTCCCCCCAAAAAATTATGAAATAAATATTTCTAAAGTTTATATTACTAAATTGATTACATTATTACCTCATTTAATTTATTTTTAAAGAAGAAATATATGTTATTTATCAACAAATAAAAATTATTTAAACTAAATTATTTTCTAAATGGTATAATTTATACCTTTTAGAAAACAATTTAGTTTAAATAATTTTTATTTGTTGATACCGGATAAACTATTGTTTTGTTATATCTATAAAATAACTATTTTTTTATGTTTAAGTGATTTTATATTTTTAAAAAATAGCTTATTAAATACTAAATTATTTTTTATTTTATTTTTATTTTTTCCAAGCTTTTTCTGATTTAAAAAAAAAAAGAAGAAGCTGAAAACCCGTTTAATCCCGTGGATCTTTAGATCCGGGACAAACGGGCACCCTTGGAGGGTTTTCTTGGGCCGGGCCGGGCCGAGTTCAGTCCTGTTTAGTGAGACAGACAAATAGGCTTAAATTCGTTTCTCCTGCAGGTTTTTGCCAAATGGACCGGGTAATCCTTTTGGCCACCTCCAGTTGTGAGTATGTAAAGTGATATAGGAGAGAGAACGTGGTGTATGGAATAGTGAGATACCCAAAATGAAAAATTTATATCTTTTCAGGTGGGTAAGAGGAAATATAACCTTTCTAAAATAAAAATAGTATTAATGCAAATTTAATATGAAAAAAAAACAAGTAAAAGCATATAAAGAAAAAATTAACAAATCAATTGAAACACTTATTATTATGAAAATGGTTAAAATAATATGCAATCTATATATAGAGCTTTTTTTTTTTTCAATCCTTAAAATATGTATTGCAATTCTAAATTAAGAATTATTTTCGGTTGAATTTCAAGGTTCTAAAAAGCGCTAGGCGGATGCTAGGCGGCGGAGCGGGGCCTAGCTCCTAGGCGGAGACTAGTCGGGGACTAGTCGGGATTAGTCAGGATTAGTCTGGACCTAGGCGGGGCTTAGAACTAGGCGTTGGAGAGGGGCCTAGCGCCTAGGCGGGGCCTAGGCGCCCTTAGGCGGAGTCTTTTAGAACACTGAATTTTACCATGGTATTAATGGACAAACAAATAAAATACATAAAAAACAAAAATGAACAATTCATGACATTTATTTACAATGAGATGGAGATGTTATATTACCGCTGCTACTGAATTATGATTATAAGACATCATATCATAAGTATTTTTTATTTATTTTTATAAAACCATTATAAGACATCATATAAAAACATTAACAATCGAAAATCAAAATCATCTCAAAAATCCACGTAGATTTCCAACAAATCATGCATATTATCAATTTTCGATGATTAAAACCAAAATAAAAATATTAAAAACACAAACAAAACTTACATATCGTCCATGAACTTAGCAGAAACCAAGACACTGGTGATCAACAGCCGATGAACATTGAAAGAATTGATTGGCAAATACGGCTGTTTCTGCGCAAACCGATCAAGATAAACGTAGGCCACCACAAAACACGACGGGCTACAATGCGCATACTTAAAGATTCTCTCCAGGTAGCTTTGAATCGATATCGTAGGCCGAGTTAACCCATGAAAAACCGAGATTTTCTCCGTATCTAATCTACGGTTAAGATCGTTGGATTCGGCCACCCTTTGAAGGAGATGAGAGAGATAAGTTATCACTTTCGGCATGAGTTCAAGCTCTGCCGCCATTGATGGAGAAAATGGAAGGTTTTTAAGCTTGGGGGATATATTTGAGGGTTGAATATATATTTATAGTATGGTTTTTTGAAGGGTATATTTTGTAACGTGCTAACGCGGTTGATATTGTGAGTTGGAATGAGCTGGTTAATTGTTAAGGACAAGTGTGGATCTATCTTTTTATTTTATGACAATTATGTCCAGATTTATGTCCAGAGTGGACTTGGCTTGCTTTAGATTTCATACAAGTCATTTCAGATTTGGGGTAGTAAATTAAAGTGAATATTAATTATTTTGTTAGTAATTTGAAACAATTTACAGTTTTAAGTGGGTCTAGCCCCCGACTTTGGACTGTAAAATAGTTGTAATTTGAAGGGTATGTTTGTCTTTTAAAACACTCCCGACACCTCTAAATTCATTTATTTACGTGAGACATAATTTCAGTTGTCGGGTGTTGAATTACTGTACAAAATTTGGATTGCGAAAAAACCAAGTACTTTTAAAGTTGGATGTTTGTAACACAAGCATCAATCCAATAGTTATCTAAAGCTAAAAATATTAGAGTTAATCTAGTGATATTGAAGCTAATTTAGGACTAAAACTAAAAGTAATGGATTTAATTTAGTGAGAAAAATATAGAAGTTCATCTAAGGATGCGAAGATTGAGTGATTAAATAAAATATTTTAAATAACTTAAGATAGTGATGAAAATTATTAAAGTTTTTTTTTTTTTTTTCCCCAGGTTCCTGAAAATTATTAAAGTTAATCTAGTGTCTGGTGGATCGAGTTATATCTTGCTAAATAAGGAAAAGAGACATCTACGGGTTTTGCTAATGATTCACATACATATATAAATAAGATACTTTCTCTGTCCCATTTTAATATTATTAATTAAAAAAATAAAATATTGTGAATATAAAAAGTAAGTAATAAAAAAAAGTTGATAAAAAATATTAAGTGTGTTGTTTGTAAGTGTAGCAAGTGAGTATCATTATTCATTTAATAAATAAAGCAGCTAATACTGATTAAAAAGAAAACTAAGAATCTTAAATCGGGACAGAAAAAATAGTATGTATTACTACCTCCACCTCCGTTCCAAATTTCAAAATGTATGATAAAAAATATATTTTTAATTTTGAACAAATTTGAAATTTGTTTGACCATTTATTTTGAAATGAAGAAAATAGTGTTTTTTACATAGTTCATCTCATAATAAATATCATATTTTCGTAATGTCATCCAAAGAAAATAAATACGTTTATTATATATAGCGTGGAAAATAAATAGGTTATGTACAAATTAATTAAGGGACAATTTAATTTGAGTTGATGCAATGAATATTAGTTCCACTTTTTAGCAAGTGATCCCAATAAATAATCTGCCTGGTGACAGCTTGTTCCATGGATATGAACAATTAAAAGATAACTGATGATCATTATTAACTTCCTCCAAATATCTCTCAAAAATAAAATAAAATAAATATATTAACTTCCTACAAAGGCAATCTTGCTTGCATGGAATAAACAAATTAAATGGAACATGTAATCATCTGATTTCAAAAATCAGAACTCATTCATCATAAATCAAACTCATTTATTTAACATCAATATGTTCATAGCTAGCTTGATAAAATTTCCCTTCTCAATAGAAAAAGAAATAAAATTATTAAAATAATAAAATTTACATAAATTCATGATTAAAATTTGATATATTTTTGGGAAAAGGTTATTAAGAAATTTGCACCCAAACAATCAAAATAAAGAAGCAAAATAAGTAAAAGAATCACGCACAAGAACACAAGATCTATTAACCCAGTTCGTCTGTATATCGGACTATGTCTGAGGGTGCTATCTGTTAAAAACCAAAAGAAATGCAGAAGATGGCACATATAAGTATTTGTTGATATTAAACTTAATTAAGCAATAGCCTTTAAATAGGCAGTACATAACAAAGACTTCAGAAATTATAGCAACTAACTAGAAGTAGTCCCTAAACTCTAGCTACATCAGTTTAGCTAGCAATAACTCAAAAAGACTAGGTAAACAAGCTAACAGACTCCTACAAACTAGGACAAATAGAAAATACTAACTTTATTCAACTGAAAAATACCAACTTTATTCAACATTCCCTCCCGTAAACTGATGTGTAGACATTCAGTTTAAGGAGTAAAGTACCCTCCCTCAAATTTGAGTATCCTTTGAACAAACACCAAGCAGTCTTCTTAGCTTTAAAAACCTTGGAAATTTGAGGGGTTTGGTAAATATGTCTGCAACCTGATCCTCACTTCTGCAGTAAATGAGTTCAATGACTCCTTCCTTGCTGAGATCCCGCAGATAGTGATACTTTACGTCGATATGTTTGCTTCTTCCATGTAGAATAGGAATTTTAGAGAGTTTTATTGCAGAAGTATTATCGCAATAAATAACAGTGGCTGAGTCTTGCTTGAAATCTAGTTCTTCAAGAATCTTCTTCAACCAAATTGCTTGACAAGCGCGTGAAGTAGCTGCTACAAACTCAACTTCAGTCGTAGATAAAGTAACAATGGGTTGCTTTGTAGACGACCATGACACTGCTCCTGAACCTAACAAAAAAGCATAACCCGAAGTACTTTTCCTGTCATCCTGATCCCCTGCATAATCACTGTCCGTAAAGCCAATCAAATCTAACCTTATGCCCTTCTCGTAGAACAACCCATAATCTTTAGTTCCTTGCAAGTACCGAAAAATTCTCTTCGCAGCCGAAAGATGCATCTCTGTTGGATTCTCCATGTATCTACTAGTCAAGCTCACAGAATGCATTATATCTGGCCTCGTTGCAGATAAATACATCAAGCTCCCCACAATTTGTTTGTAAAGAGTGTTGTCCACCTTGTTTCCTTCGTGATCCTTGTTTAGCTTCAGTCCAAAATCAGCTGGAGTACTCACAGAGTTGCAATTATTCATCTTGAACCTGTTCAAAACTTCCTGCACATACTTCCTTTGCGAGATAAATATACTAGCAGCTGATTGTGTTACCTCAATACCAAGAAAATAGTGCATCATCCCAATATCAGACATGTCGAACTCATCCATCATGGACTTCTTGAAATTTTCAAACATGACACTATTGTTTCCGGTAAAAATAAGGTCATCGACAAATAAAACACAATGAGCATCTTTCCTCCATCACCAGATTTAACATAAAGTGTATGTTCATAAGGACATTTTCGAAATCCCTCCTTAGAAAAATAAGCATCTATGCGACTATACCAAGCTCTCGGAGCTTGTTTTAGTCCATATAATGCCTTTTTTAATTTATACACTTTATGCTCATCTCCAATCTTAATATAACCGAGAGGTTGATCAACAAATACCTCTTCTTCCAAGTCTCCATGTAAGAAGGCAGATTTCACGTCCAACTGGAAAATAGGCCAAGAGTTTTGAGCTGCCACTGCAATCACCGTTCTGATTGTATCATGACGAGCAACAGGGGCAAAGACTTCTTTAAAACCTAATCTACTTCTAACAAAGGAGAAAGGGAGAGGATAGTTGCAACCCCAAAGTGGTAAGTGTAGATTTCTTCTTGGAGCTTCATATTCTTCATATATTATGAGGCAGAGGATTGGTGATGATGTTGGGACGTTCTAACTCTCCATTGTCAAAGAGGTCTTGAATGATGTCCTTCAAGTGGTGACAAGTGTTGGTGTCATGGCCGGTGAAGTTGTGGTACTTGCAAAATAAGTGATGAGCATGATTAAGACCCATATCCCTAGGAGGACCACCTTCCCTTGGTTTGATCTTTTCATTCTTGACAAGAACATCGAATAGTTCTTCTTGAGTGATTCCTTCAAGTTTGTCATAGTGCCTCTTTTCTTTTCGGGATGAGGAACAACAGAATACTTGCCGGTGTTGGGGCGGTTGAATGCAATAGTATTGACTGAAGCATCCTTACTTGTGGTGGGCTTGTTGTAGCGAAAAGTACTTTCCTTCTTTTTACTTTTTAGGAAGTCATCAATCCTAATTCCGGACTCATGAAGTTCATTGAAACTAGGAAAGTAATTACCGGCGAGCTTCTCTTGAAATTCATCACGGAGGCATTGGAGGAAGATGTGGATTTGCTCTTTGATAGTAGGTCTCTCGACAACTTCAGTAAGTTTGAGTCTCCATCTTCTAGCAAAGTCAGCAAAAGACTCATTTGCATGTTGCTTGGTTTGTTCAAGATCCCTCCTAGTAGGGCGGTAAGTGGAGTTGTCTTCAAACTGCCTTTGGAAGACTAAACATACAGACGACCAGTCAAGCCTTGTAGTCTTAAGAAGATACATGTACCAATCCCTTGTAGCACCCTCCAAAGTTTGAGGAAAGCATTGGGCCAAGATTGTGAACGCCCATTGAAAGCATAGCCCAAGTGTAGGTCTCAACATGAGCTCGAGGACAAGTAGTGCCATTAAACTTGGCAATATCGGGTGTCTTGTATTTGCGAGGAAACTTGGTGATGGATCGTTGAAGAGCATCGGGATCAAATGAGACGAATGATCCCTTTGAAGTGTCAAGGGTTGCAAGTTTTTTCTCGAGGTAGTTCTTAGTTACATGATTACTAAGCTTAGTAGTTTCATCACTACCTTCCTTCTTGATCTTAGTACCCTTGGAGGTATGTCCCTCATCGTTGGAGAAGAATGAGGAAGAGGATGAATCATATTCTTCCTTTTTCTTGCTTGACTTCTTGGTTTTCCTATTCTTCTTAGGATAGGATTTCTCTTCATCGGAGGAGGATCCATCTTTCTTCTTTTGCTTTTTTTCTTTCTTGACTTTCATCTCGTGGAGCTCTTGCATGAGGGCGGCCATTTGGGCATTTTGCTCATCAATTTCCTTACTTTGTTCATCCAACCTAAGCAGGGCTTCGATGAGTTCGGCTTTAGTTTCTTTGATTTCGGCTTCGGTGACATAATGAGAAGTAGACATTGTGTCGAGCTTTGGCGATGAACCTAGATGTGTAGCAATTGTGTTAAACCATGATCGAGTCCCAACAAGTCGGCTGAATAGGGTGTATGAAGGCTTGAAGGTTTTAGCCAAAACACGAATAGACAAAACACTTGTCTCGCACGAGACAAGTAGTCTCGCGCGAGACAACACCACTGGAAGTCACATTTTTCTGATTTTAATCCTAATTTTGGTTGGACGGAAAATCTGTTTTGGGGGTTTCTAAAATTCAAAATCCAAACCTAAGGACCTAGGGGTCAAAGTTATCTCAAGTAACATCGAGTTTTGTGCAATAAATTTGGTAAGAAAATTTTCTCTTTAGGGGCAAATCCGAAGGGACAATCATAGGGACATTTTCAAAGGGACAAATTCGAAGCGACAATTCATTGATTTCTTTTCCATGACTTATTGCACAAAAAATGATCTTGACAAGGGATTACAAAGACTCCAAGATCAAACTGACCGGTCACGGAGTGTCCTAAAAAGTAAATCTACATGATATGTGGTTGATGCAGGGTTTACGGCTAGGCTTCTCGCGATATTGACAATCTAGGTGGATTGAAAACACAAGGTGGGATGATCCAACTTTGGAGAGACCGGCGACTAGGCGATTACCGTCATCCGTCCTTAGTGTGGGTCCCGGGTTTTATCAAAGGTATGTAGCGCAATGACAGTTATATCATGATGTGCACGTGCGTAAGAGTTAACTCTAGGTGATAGAGTAAAATAGAAAGTTTTTTTTAAAAAAAAACTAAAAGAAAAAACAGATAATGGCTGCACCAAATGGTTGCCTACGTTTCTCCTAAATTAGGAAGACTCAGGCCATCGTAGTTTCACATAAAGAGTAGAGAGAGAGAGAGAGAGAGAGAGAGAGAGAATAAATAAATAAAATTAAATTTACAACTCCCGAATTCTCCATGGACCGGTCTTTAATCAAAAAATCAATCTTACGCAATTTAAATAAGAATAATTACTTAAATAAAATACAATTTCGAGTCCTACATCTTAAGGGAGGCCTTGAGATGAAAGAACTCTGCAAATACTGTAATCCGAGATCCCCTTGGCATGTTCGAATCTTATCTTGGATCTCAAAACGTACAAGAAAAACCAGAAGACAAAACAGTTTACAGAGGTGTTGTCTCGCGCGAGACAAAAGGTTGTCTCGTGCAGGACTAGCCTGAAATTGAATAGAAAATTGATTTTTTGCAGAAAAAAAAGGAGATTGATAATACTCAATTGTGCGCAAGTCTAACGCTCTTAATTAACTATCCCCAGCGGAGTTGCCAAACTGCAGCGATGCGATTTTTATGAATACAGAGTCGCCACTTATTATTTATTTAGGAAAACAATAAGAAAAATCGTTTTGGTAATTTAAAGAGATTCGAAGGTTCGGGTGTTAATTTATGGGATGGAAAGGTCGTGGAGCACCCATTCCACCCAATCCGAAGATTGGTCTTGCCAATTGAGTATTATTAATCAAACAAATAATATTTAAAGAAGAACAAGAAAATCCTAATTAATTTCTTAATTAGGAATGTCGGGTTGTATGCTTCGAGATCACCTCCATGGATTGAAGGGACTCTAGGCTAACCCTTTTGATGGGATTACACTACTCTAAAAGCAATTAGAGGGATTGAGAAGAAGAAAGTAAAAAATTATAGGAGTTTACCTTGTGTTTAGGGAATATTTGGTTTAGACGTGGTTCTAAGTGTCTCTTCCTCCTTCCTCGGTCGAGAAATGATTGGGACGGAGTTCCGCCTTGATTCTAGGCTTGAATCTTGGTATTCGTCGATCAACAAGGTTGATGGACGAATTTGGGTGTTGTTTATGGGTGATTTGCAGAAATCTTTCAAGAAGAGAAACCAACAAATTCTGTGTGTTGTGTTATGAATTGGGGACCTCCTAAATACTGAAAGTCATCAAGTATTTATAGGGTTTGATTTACTTGGTCACCAAAATTAGGAGACTAAAGTGGATTAGGATATCTCCCAAGGAAGATTCCAGAACTTTCAAATCAGTAGAGACCCGAATTGGATAAGCGTTATCAAGAAAAGATGTTGAAATCGACAAGGAAAGTGAATTTGCACATTCTGCAGAGGAAATGTCTCATGCGAGACACGTATGTCCCGCGCGGGACAACTAGTTAATTGACTATTCTGTCCTCTTCAGTTATTCTGTTAGTCAGTTAGGTCCAAAACTAACAAGGTTAGTTAGAAACATAACGAAACATGACGAAACTAATATGCTTTCATCAAAACACAAAAGAGAGACGAAGAGTAATGTAATCATGAATTATTTGTTCAGATTGGGGTGTTTACAACTGCAAAGGTATGTCATATTCAGATTTTAATATTGTTGGATTTGCTTATTTTATAGAACGAAATCCATTGTAGCTTGGATTTTCTTGTAATACATTGTGTGTTTATGCTTTTGTAATTATTTCAATGATCTAGTTTTATGATAATCAAATATTGTTAAATTAATTTCTCAGTTGTAATATTTTTGATGTTTCTTTTAAACAGCTGTATTAAATCTCATAGATATGGATACTCTGGTGATGCTTTCATTTAAGTATGGTGAATTGACTTCAATTGCAAGATTTGCTCAGTTTTCTTCTTATTTCTCAGTTGTTGAGTTTGTTTGTTCAAGGTGGCCGTCATTTAAGTATGGTGAATTGACTGCAATAACACCTAATAATGTCTAGGGTTGTCATATCAGACTTCCTAATTGTGATGTCTGTGTTGTTGTTCAGAGCATTAAACATGTTAAAAAATGGAGAATGTTTCAATTTTTCAATATTATATTCTTTTAACTGCAGCTTGATTAGCAGTTTCAGAGTTGCTTCTATATTTGAACGGAATGAGAAGGTTTTGGCCCTCTCCACTGATTTTCCCCGTTCTTTACTTGTGGAACCCTTTAGTGCCATTCTTTTCTTAGTCATCTATAATCACACAAAAAACAATGGAATGTTTCAAACACGGAGTGAGAGTTACAACCACTACATATTTATACAAAAACAACTGAGAAATATAATTCTCAGTTACTGGTCAATAACTCAATGGAAATACTAAGCAAACATTAAACACAAAAATAACTGTGAAATATAATTCTCAATTTATAGGTTTAAACAGACAGTTGATAAATGAACACATAGTGAGAGTTACAATGTCAAATGTATTAATCAAGACATCTTTTATACACAATTAAATCAAAATCTCACAAGTTCACACTTAGACATGTAGGACCATCACCGATTTATGTCATCACTGGTAAGTGAACAAGGTTAGAGTTTGTATGTACTTGTGTGTGAGAGGTGAAAAGACCATAAAATATCAATGTAAAAATACCAACAACTGTGAAATTTGCCCTACAGTTGTTCTAAAAGAATGACATAAATAACTGAGAAATCTACAACACATTTATAACATAAACAACTATGAAACCTATAAAACAATAATGTGAAATAGAATTCACAGTTATTTACACCAAAACAACTGTGAAATACACATCACATTTTAAAAATTTATCAGTTATTTAAGCAAAATAACTGTGATATTCACATAACAGTTATTTCACAAACAATCATAAATAACTTAGTAAAAGAAATTTATCAGTTGTTTACGTAAAATACCTCGAAAAAATAGATACATAGAATTCTCGGTTTATAAATGTCAAAATCACTATGAATAAATGAGAAACATAGTACACATTCTAAAATTAATACACAATTATTAAGATTATATACATGTCAAAACCATTTCACATTTATATATAACTGTAAAACAGAATTCTCAGTTTATAAATGTGAAAACCATTACACAGTTATTTACATCAAAACAGTGAAATAGACCTCAAAATCCTTTAAGTATTAGTTATTTAAACAAAATCCAACAAAAAATAACAAAAAACATAAAACCTAGTTCGCATTTTTGGAACAAACCGAGAAATAATCTTCTTCAAAAACTGAGAAGTCGACAACAATGATTGCAATAAACTTCAAAATCCTTGAAGTTTATCGGTTATTTAAACAAAATCGACAACAACAGTGAAATAAACTTCAAAATAGGGGAGAATATGAACTGGCATCGAAGATTACCTTTGATTTCGCGGTTGATTGTGAATAAATGTTGAAGATTACACTATTGTTGAAGACGAAATTGAAGAGAAATCGTCGAAGGAGAGACAAAATTGAAGAGAAATCGTCGACGGAGAGATGAAAACGGAGATAAAATTTGAGCGAGAAGCGAAATGAAATTTCGTCAAAAGAGGGGAGAATATGAACTGGCGTCGTAAATGGCAAATTGGTCCAGGGGCTTATTGGGGGGTTTTCAAAATATTAGTACTTAAAGGTTGTATTTATTTGTGTGAGGGGTAATTTGGTCAATGCCTCAATAAGATATCCCAAATTACTCAACAATAAAACCCTAAATTGAAATCCCAAAAATTAAAACTTACAGAATTAGTGATTAAGATCGGAGGAGGAGGTGAAGATGGACTGGTGGAGGCGAAGGTGGCTGTCGGCGGACGGCTGAATTGGGTGACGACTGGCAACTGGATTCGTGCTGCTTTTCTTTTTTCTCTTTCGCTTTTTTTTTCTCTCTTGTCTCTGTCGTTTTTAAGCTTTTTTTTAAAAGCGTGTCTTCTTTTTTTGCCAAGGGGGTGGGCTGAGTTGGTAAGTTGGGGGTGTAATATTTTTTTTAACACATCAACAGAAAATTTGGGGGGTTCACAACTAACCCTTTGTGTCTTCCTGTGTACGCCCCTATATAAGCCCCAATTCTTTCCAAAATTGGTATGCATCTCGGTTTCTAGGCCTCATGCATAGACCTTCTCCTTTAAGTACTTGAACTTCAACTCAACTCCAGACTTTCAAAATTCCTTAATCAATGGAACAAACAATCTCTTTAGGAATGAACTGGAAACTTTTATAAACAGGAAAAGTTAGAAACTTGAAACCCTAAATAAAATAAAATTTCAGGAGCCTAAGGCGATTACCTTATTGGCCAACACTATAGGACCGGGGACATTGTGGATGAAGGATATTTTCGTAATATTAATAATGACACGGGGTTTCTCTAATTCTCTCTGCATAAGATATTCAAATATTGGAAATACTGAAAATTGAATACAAGACGAGATCTTGTTTCAATTTTAGTAGGCATGTGCATGGCATCCATGTGTGCACTTCTCCTTCCCTTATTGTATCCCATGTGAGCCTCTTTATTTCCCGAATCATAACAAAATTTAATGAATAATTTTACTCTAAAAACATCTATGGCCACCCTATGATGTTTTAATGATTTTTCAATGGAGAATAAAGAGTAAAAATGTTAGAATAGGTAAATATTATGTGAATATAATTAATAATCTTATTGATAATAAACATGGAAATTAGTATCACGACCCCCTGGGTTAATGATGTTCGTTTATGTGAATTCTTACGCATAAAGAAAAATCTGATGTTTTTTTAGAGATACAAAGTCCATCTTATAGGTGATGGAAAGACTCAACATGTGGGAATTGATTGTGACGAAACTTTTAGTCTAATGGTTAAATCGACTACTATTTGTAATGTACTCAGTTTGACATTATCTAAACGATGGTTAATTCATCAATTGGATGTCAAAAATGTGTTTCTTCATGGGGATCCTTAAAAAACAGTCTATATGCATCGACTTTTGGGTTTCAGAGATCGAACTGCTCTAGATCATGTTTGTTTGCTCAAGAAATCACTGTATTAACTTAAACAGGTTCCCCGCACATGGTACAATAGATTTACTGCTTGTGTGACATCTCTCAGCTTCACCAACAGTAAGATGGATAATTCTTTGTTTATTTATTCTTGTGGATCGGCTATGACATATATTCTTTTATATGTGGATGGCATTGTTCTGATTACTTCTATGGAGGTTTTCTGATAGCGAAACAAGGGTTATGAGAATTAAGACCGAACGGAATTGAAACAAGACGGGATTGAAACCCTAATAATTGCACAACGGCAAATCTAATTTTTATTAATCAAACTCTGATTTTTCGGATTACAACTTTGAGGCTATTTTATAGCACTCATGAAACTTAGAAAACAAGAAATATCAACCTAAAATAAAGCCTAACCTATAAGGTAACCTAATAGAAGTCTAAAACTACTAAATCAATGCTAAATCTACTCTAAAACCTCTTATAATCATCCTACTACATTTAATTCCGAAAATACTAATAAAATAACAATTAATTAAAATAAAACTCATATTTATCCCATCATACTGCATCATTCTCCTCTTCTTAGAAAAATTCGGCCTCGAATTTGAGTCGTTGCTCTTCAGATATACCTCTGAAAGCTTAAGCTTCAAACGTCTTCGAACTGTATACTTAGTAGCACTTCTCATCACATCCATCCAATCTGTCCATCCGTTTACTAAAAAACTCTCAATGAATAAACCTTTAAAGAACCCCAGATTGCGAAATAAACGGAACTTCAACATAAAAGGGATCCTCATAACAATAAGAACCAAAAATACCTCCTTTTAGTAAAATAGATGAACCCAGAAAATCACAACCTGCTCCCAGGTTCGGCTGAGGGTCGCCGAGCACGGGCGTGTCCTGAAAACTGGCACGGTTGTGCAGAACAGTGTGCAAAGGACTCCCACATCCGTCGTTATTCGCACGGTCGTGTATGGGAGACTGGCACGGTCGTGCTTGCTGCGCCGAGCTGCTGCTGGGACTGGTGCGCTGCAACACAATGGTTTCTGCTGGGTCAAAACCCTCAAAATCTTCTTCATAATTATCATCATCAAAGATTGGTGGTTTTGACCAATCAATGACAACGTCGGAACCCGTCGAATCAACAAGGCAATCCACAGGAACAGGATTCAATCGGTCACAAAACTCGTCAAGAGTCAGAGGATCGGCCTCTCTCTTGCACTCAAGTTCTTGATCACGATCGAAAGGATAGATATCCTCATCATCATCAGACCACAGATCTGACTCCGAGCCCACATCGGTGGGAACCTCCAAACACGCTAGATGTCGTTGGACTCGTGGACCCTCCACACGATCAAGGCGACGTTGGAGTTCTTGAATCTCGAAACGCAGCAAGCGAAGTTGGAGATCTTGAATCTGTCTTCGCAATTCGTCTTTCTCGATGTCACGTAGGTAATGATGTCGATGGATTTCGTCTCCATGGGAATCTGATCTGCAGCCCCTACCACGATTACCACGACCACCACTTCCTCGTCCTCGTTCGGCCATTGATAACCAGGGCTCTGATATCAAATGATAGCGAAACAAGGGTTATGAGAATTAAGACCGAACGGAATTGAAACAAGACGAAATTGAAACCCTAATAATTGCACAACGGCAAATCTAATTTTTATTAATCAAACTCTGATTTTTCGGATTACAACTTTGAGGCTATTTTATAGCACTCATGAAACTTAGAAAACAAGAAATATCATCCTAAAATAAAGCCTAACCTATAAGGTAACCTAATAGAAGTCTAAAACTACTAAATCAATGCTAAATCTACTCTAAAACCTCTTATAATCATCCTACTACATTTAATTCCAAAAATACTAATAAAATAACAATTAATTAAAATAAAACTCATATTTATCCCATCATACTGCATCATTTTCCGTCAAACTGTTATGTTGTCTCTTGGGTCCGAGTTTGCTACGAAGGATTTAGGTTCTCTCAGCTATTTCTTGGGTATATCGGTCACACGACATAAACATGGTATGTTTTTGTCCTAGAAAAAGTATGCCCATGAAATTGTGAAAAAGGCAGGAATGTCAAGTTGCAAGCTGTCGTTTACACCGGTTGACACGAAGGCGAAGCTTAATTCCCATACTTCAGCTCTATATTCGGATGGTACCTTATATAGGAGTCTTGCTGGGGCTCTTCAATATCTTACGATTTAATAGCCGGATATTACACATGTTGTTCAACAAGTGTGCTTGTTTATGCATTATCCGCGTGATGTATAATGAATGCTCTAAAGCGTATAATTCGGTACATCAAAGGTACGTTGGATATGAGGTTACATTTATATCAAGCGCATATTAAAATGTACTCTCTCCATCCCTGACCAAGGGTTCTCGGGTTGGATTTCACGCTTCTTAAGAAAAATTTTAAAAAATGAATAAAGAATTGTAAGTGGGTATAAAATTAGAGGAAATAGAATGTAAAAGTTAAATGTGGGGTAGAGAATGGTAGTTAATGATTGGTTTTTATGAAAGTTGGTATAAGATTAGAGGAGAGAGAATGTAAAAGTTAAATGTGGGGTAGGGAATAGTAGTTAATGATTGTTTTTTTTTTTTTCTTAAATATGTTAATATTATAAGGGTATGATGAATGGTTTTTTTTTTGTAAATATATTTAAATTATAAGGGTATAAATATATTCAAAACTTGTCATTTATGAAAGAGACTCTTGAAGTAGGATGGATTAAAAGGGAAAGTAGGACCCTTCTTGAAGTGGGACGAAGGAAGTAACACTTTCATTTCAAAGAATAAATTTATACACACACACACACACACACACACATATATATATATATTTATATATATACTCCCTCTGTCCCGAAACAATCTTCACAAACACTGTTTGCACTGATTTTAAGGAGGGAGTATTATATTGAAAGTGTTGTGAGTGTGAAAATAAAATAGGAGAGAGAATGAGTGGAGAGAATAGTAAATTATAATGGTGTTGTGAGTATTAAAATAATGTAGGAGAGAGAATGAGTTGAGGGAATAATAAAGATTCCTTTCCATTTTAGGTAAGTTTTAAATGTGTGAAGTAAGTTTTGGGACGCCCAAAAGGGAAAGTGTGAAGATTGTTCCGGGACGGAGGGAGTATATATATATACTCCCTCCGTCCCGGAACTTACTTCACAAACATTGCCAGACTTGGTTTTAAGGAGGGAGTATTATATTGAAAGTGTTGTGAGTGTGAAAATAAAATAGGAGAGAGAATGAGTGGAGAGAATAGTAAATTATAATGGTGTTGTGAGTATTAAAATAATATAGGAGAGAGAATGAGTGGAGGGAATAGTAAAGATTCCTTTCCATTTTAGGTAAGTTTTAAATGTGTGAAGTAAGTTTTGGGACGCCCAAAAGGGAAAGTGTGAAGATTGTTCTGGGACGGAGGGAGTATATATATATACACACTCTCCCTTAGTCCCACTCAAAAAATCAAAAAAAATTATTTTGAGTTTCCCATTTACACACTCGCAAAATAGAAAGTTTTTAATAATTTTTTATTTATAAGACCCACTTGTCATAATCACAATAACTATCCACTTATTATTCCCTACTCTCATTCTCGCTCTTATCTTACTTTTCATACTAACAATACTTAATACTAACAATACTTAATGCACTATACAATCTCCTTGATTTTCGTGCAAGAACCATTTTATACTTTTTTGGGTCGGAGGGAGTATATATTTATAAATATTCTTACTATTTTTTTTTTATTTCCTTAATTATATACGTACTCATAATATGCAAGTATACATTAAAAAAATAATATTTTAAAAGTTAATAACTATAGCAAAACAATTACATGGACTACCATCTTGCCACAACTTTCTTTTTTTAAAGGACAGGAACTATTATTTTCTTATTGTTAATTTTGTAATAGTAATGAGAAAAATGAAAGTTAATGGAATTACAATATATTGAATTTATTTTTTTTTTCAGTTTTCCTATCCGTTCTTTTTAGTTAATTGGTTATAAAATTGTACCGTAACTAAGTGGACATCATGTTTTAAAAATAAAATAAAATGTATCATTATTTTTTTTAATTTTTTAAACAGAAATGTATCACTATTCTATGATCATTGAATGGAAATAAGGAATGATTTGGTCCGAGCGGCGTCAAATTTAATTAGATTTGCCACTAAATAAATTGGCCCAATAACATCAAGACATGTCAGCACCAATTCTTATGGCGCATATGATATGATGCTACTCACGTTACTGGAGCATGGGCCTTAGAAATCATGTTGGCCTTAAATTGGTTCCTTCACCATGTTTGCTTATTCTTCATCACCAAAATAAAAAAGTAAAGAATAATTAGAAATATTCCTAGATCTCAAAATAATGATTTCATTCGATTAATTGTTATTTAATGACGATTTATATACTTGAACTCCCTCCTGCTCACCATTCCTCTTTTTTAATATGTTCCAAAATAAATGTACGTAAAAAATAATTTAGTATGACACAAGAATATTTATAAATTCTATGCAAAATATATTATTTTAAAAAAATTGACAAGTTAATTGTGGCATTTGTTATGCAATGAAGTGTTAGATTTATAGACTTAGGTATGTTTGGTAATATCAAACACTTAATATATGTTGTTGAATCGATGTTTATTTGTTAAGAATGAAAGTGTTGAATTTTATCGAGAAAATTTGAACTGAATCAACGAACGAATCAACGAACGAGAGGTTATTCAATGCTGACCGAGTCAGCAAGTTTATTCATTCAAAGCTCATTCTATGTTTCAAGACGAATTAAAAAAGAAAGGTAAATTCCTTTTCTTTTTTTTTTTTATTTACCGTGGGGGTGGTGAAGCAAATAGCTAGAAATAGTTTGAAATTCCTTTGTCTTTCTTACATCTGGGCTTAAGCATTGGGTTCTGGACTCAAATTCCTTTAATGTATCTGTGTGTACAATTTCATTTGAATGATATATCATCAACATGTTGTTGATTGCCTTCTCTAATTCATAAGATCACCTGAAAATTTCGAACCTCCATCTTACGTTTTTGTGTCGAATGCTAGAGATTATAGATCGAACGAAAAAGAACGAGAATCAATATTTGAAATATTAAGCTTTTCTCTAATTTATAAAATTAAAAAAGTGAGTTTTTCAAACCCTAAAACAACTTTAAATACTCTGATGAAAACCCTACTAATTTGGAAAGTATAAGACTAAAATAACCCTAAAGTAATTGTTCATAAAATCAGCAAAATAAATGACAATATTCTGACATCCGACGATGCACGGTCGTGCATGTTTGCTTGCACGGCCGTGCCAAACATGCTGAGAGTAAAATCCCATTCAACCGAATTGTGCACGGTCGTGTCTTTTCACGCGCACGGCCGTGCATCGGCTGATTCACCAAACTGCCAAAAAACCCTTGTTGTTGCTCTGCATCATCCTCCACTTTTTTTGAAAAGACTCGATCACGAGTCGATATCCTATGTAGAAGCACCATGATAAGCCGACAAATTCGAGACATTGAAAGTTGTTGAGACATTGTAATGGCTTGGCAAATCAATCTTATAATCATTGTCATTAATACGCTCGAGAACTTGAAACAATCCATCAGCTCGTGGCTGTAACTTACCAAAACGTCCGGAAGGGAACCTCTCCTTGCGTAAGTGAACCCATACTAAGTCACTCACCCACCTGAAACACAACCCTTTTATGGTGCTTGTTGGAAAACTACTGGTACCTATCATTCTGTTGGATGATACGCTGTCAAACCTTCTCGTGGAGGTCCTTTATCTGCCTGGCACGGTCTTCTGCATCCGGGCTGTACTAACTGGTCACTGGGACAGGAACAAGATCCAAAGGATTGATTGGATTATGCCCATAAACTATCTGGAACGGGCTCTTACCAGTTGTGGGGTTCTGTGAATGGTTGTAAACGAACTCAGCCTGCGCGATTATCAAATCCAACTAACGCAGGTTGTCACCCACCAAACTACGCAACAAGTTTCCCAAGCTTCGATTTGTAATTTCAGTTTGCCCATTTGTCTACGGATGATAAGAACTGCTGAACTGCAACCTCAAACCCAATTTCCTCCACAACGTGCACCAAAAGTGACTTATAAACTTAACATCACGGTCAGAAGTGAGAGACTTAGGAATACCATGTAGCTTCACAATCTCCTTGAAATACAAATCCGCCACCTGAGTTGCATCAAAAGTCATGTTGCAAGGGACAAAATGTGCCATCTTGGAGAAGCGATCAACTACAACCATGATTGAGTTCTTCTGTCGTTGGGTCCTAGGTAACCCCAACACAAAATCCAAACGGACATCTTCCCAAGGTGCAATAGGAACCGATAACGGAGTATATAAACCCGCATTAGGCATTAGATTTATGAGTTTTGGCCACATGACAAACCCGACAACGTTCTACAAAACGAGCAACATCATGCCCCAACTTAGGCCAATAAAACTGCTCCCCAATCAACGCTAACGTCTTATCTTTTCCAAAATGCCCAGCGAGTCCCCCTTCATGACTTTCAGAGATAATGAGATCACGCAATGAACAAAGTGGAATGCACAGTTTGTTTCCTTTAAACAAGTACCCATCATGTAAGACAAACTTGTGAACACTACCACGCGTACACTTCTCCCAAATATCATGAAAAAATGGGTCATCACGATACAAATCACGCAAAGTGTCAAACCCAACCACTTCCACACACATAGTATTCAACAACAAGTGCCGCCGGCTCAAAGCATCCGCGACTCGATTCTAAACCCCAGCCTTATGTTTGATGACGAACGTAAAAATCTGAATAAACTCCACCCATTTAGCATGCCGAAGATTGAGTTTATGTTTCCCCTGAATGTATTTGAGAGCCTCATGATCAGAATATAACACAAATTCCTTCGACAAAATATAGTGTTGCCAATGTTCCAAAGTGCGAACAATAGCATAAAACTCCTTATCATAAGTCGAGTATTTACGATGTGCCTAGTTCAACTTTTCACTAAAGAAAGCGATCAGTCGACGATTCTGACTCAAAACCCCACCAATACCAACATTAGAAGCATCACAATGAACTTCAAAAACATCATTAAAATCGGGTAATGCTAAAACAGGAGCTTTGGTAACCATGGATTTTAAAAATTGAAACGCCGCATCCGCCTCCTTTATCCGCACAAATACTCCACCTTTCAGACATTCAGTAATATGGGCAATAACACTACTAAAATTTTGAATAAACCAACAATAAAAGGAAGCCAAACCATGGAATCGCATAATGTCATGAATGTTCGTTGGTGTTGGCCATCTAGTAATTGCCTCTACCTTCAACCCATCCATCTTATACCATCCTTTTAGACGACATACCCCAACAAGGTCACTTCTTCAGTTAAAAAATGACACTTCTTACGATTAGCATACAACTTTTGAGCCCGCAACACATCAAAAATATGTTTCAAATGATCCAAATGCTGCTACACAGACTGACTATAGACAGGAATATCATCGAAATAAACAACAACAAACATACCGATAAATGGTCTTAAAATCTGGTTCATAAGCCTCATAAAAGTGCTCAGAGCATTAGACAACCCAAACGACATCACCATCCATTCGTATAAACCATCTCAGGTCTTGAAAGCAGTTTTCCACTCATCGCCCGATCTGACGCGAATCTGATGATACCCGCTTCGCAAATCTATTTTAGAGAACACCCTTTCACCATGTAACTGGTCAAGCAAGTCATCAATATGGGGAATGGGGAAACGGTATTTGACTGTTATTTTGTTGATTGCGCGATTGTTCATACACATACGCAACGTGCCACCAGCTTTCGGAACCATTAGTGCTGGCACTGCACACGGAGTCATACTCTCCCGAATGACTCCATTGTTTAGTAGCTCCCGAAACTTTCTCTCCAACTCCTCATATTCCTTTGGCCTCAAACGGTAGGCTGCTTTATTCGGAATTGAAGTGCCCAGAAAAAGATCAATGCAATGCATAATATCTCTCATTGGTGATAAGCCCGGGGGAATTTCATCCGGTGTCACATCGTAATATAAGTCCAAAAGAGGTTGTATAGCTGCTGGTAGCAACACAACTACATTATTCCCCTCAAGAACCACTAACACATAGAATCTCGTCTCATGTCTCGTGATATCAACAAACTCGGAATGGCTCAATAGCTGATGACCCACAATACCGGCTGATCTAGTATCTGCGTCAGGTTCTTTTCATGGGTCAATAAGGCACAATGAAATAGATAACCCATCCTTGCGAAATGTGTATGTATTCTTGAACCCATCATTCTTAACCCGAAAATCAAACAACCATGGTCGGCCCAGTAAAAGATGACACGCATCCATAGGCACTACATCACACCAAACCTCATCCTTGTAACACTTGCCAATTGAGAATTGCACCAAACACCGCTTATCTACCTTCAGTACGTTGCCTTTGATCAACTACGAGAGCTTGTATAGTTGGGGATATGCTTCAATATTCAAACCCAACTTCTCAACCATTGTAGTGGAAATGACATTCTCACAACTACCTCCATCAATAATTACCTTACATACCTTCCCTTTGGCGGTGCACCTCGTCTGAAATATATTATGGCGAAGCCACTGCTCGTCACCCCTAGTAGTCACATTCAACACATGCCTGACTACTAAGGTTATCCCCTGATCAGCAAACACCTCTTCAGTCTCATCAGCTGACTCAGAGGATGTCTCTTCATAAACAGGTAACTCATCCTCAACCAATGCGACAACATGTCGATTGGGGCACTCGACTTGGAGATGCCCAAGCCCATGACATTTGAAGCATCTAGCAGGCTGCCGTCTCCTAGGAATCTCTAGAGTAATACTAGGTTTAGTTGCTATAGGTGTCTTCGGATCCGTCGGTGTAACCCCTTTAGGAACATTAGAACTGCTTCATCCTCGACTACTAGCAACATCTTTACCCTGCCAATAGTTTACTCCCCACTTCCTTTTGATTTGTTTCTCTACCTTAAAGCAAGTCGACAAACATCTCCATAAGTCCAATATTGTTATAACTGGACCACCTCTGAAATATCAACACACAATCCCCCAAGGAAACGAGCAACTCTTTGTTCATCTTCCTCAGCAACATCACATCGCATCCGCAAGCGATCAAATTCCTCGATGAAATCCTCAACCGACATATCACTCTGCTTCAAATTGTGATATACAAAGAATGATTCTTGACGATAGTGATCGGGAAGAAATTTCCTTCTCAACAGTTTCTTCATCTTTTCCCAAGACTGAATATTGGATTTACCCTCTCGAACCTGCTATTTCTTAACATGTTCCCACCAAATTGAAGCATGCTTCTTCAATTTAATTGCAACCAATTTCACCTTATTACTATCACTCGTGTGCTTTAGATCAAACACACGCTCAACAGTATTAATCCAATCAATGAAATCATCAGAGTATGCTTTACCTTCGAACTCTGAAATTTCGATCTTCACTCTGACATCCTTAGAAGGGTCATCCGCATACCTATCCTGACGTCCATGATTTCGGGCGAAGGGATTAATCCCCTCTCTATACTCCATATTCTCGGATGAAATATCCAAATCCGAACTGATGCAGTATCGTGTGCAAGGAACAAAGGCAGCAACAGATAACAGAGGGAGTATTCTGAGCTTGAGGCGGGCGCCTCATGTAAGGCCAGGCGGGCGCCTCGCCACCAGTCGAGGAAGCAGGTTTGTGGCTACATCAGAAACAGGCGTGGGCTTCATTGTTGCTGGGTTTGGGCTTAATTTGTTTTATGGGTTTTTAGGGTTTTAAGGAATTATTAAATTAGGGTTTTATTTTATTTATTTAGTATTTCTAGAATCTTCTTATGAGTAGTATAAATAATAAACTAGGGTTATTGTATTGATTGGACTTTGATTTTATGTAATAGAAAAGAAAAGCTTGAAGCTTTCGAAATTGTTTCTTGTCATTATTCGTTCGATCATTCTATTCTCTAGCCTATTCGGCATTATTTAGTATCAGAGCTTCGGTTCAAATATCAATGGCTGAACGAGGACGCGTTGCTTGTAGTGGATGTGGTGGTCGATGGAGCAGCCGTGCAGCGGAGCCCCAAGAAGATGACCATCATTACAAACGACGCCGTCGCAATATCGAGATAGATGAGATACGAAGACGGATTCAAATACTCCAGAACCGCTTGGATCGCAGAGAGAAGCTTCTAGCGAAGAGGGGTTCAGATCCAGTTGTTCCAGCCGAGGAAACTGAGTACTATCAAGAGGGGATGGATTCCTTCGGCCAAAATCATGGACTTCATGATAGGTATGCAGCCAACCGTTCGAGGAATGTCGATGAGAGGATCGAACTTCCGAAAATTGAAGGTAAGGCAATTCCTAATGATTCCTTTGATTCTTGGGTAGATACTGTTGGGTTCAAAGAGGGTTTGTTTTTCGAATCTTCAAGTGAGGAAAATCTTGTTGATTGGTCAAAACCCCCTCTGTTTGATGCAAATCCTGAAGATTCGATTGAGTCTTGGATTGATATTGTTATTGTCTCGGTGAATCCAGAATATCAATCGCCTGTCCAAAGCGGTGTGGTTTCAGTTGAGGCTGAAAACCCTAGTGGTATTTCAATGGGAATTGAAAACCAGAAGGATTCTGAGGTTAATGATGGAGGAAAGGATGGTTGTTTCTTTGAACAGGCATCTGAAGTTGCATTGGATAGAGTTGCAGCTAACACCTACAGTGATGCAGTTGAAAGCCAATTGAGGTGGGAGTTTGAAATTAGTCATCCTTATAAAGACCCCTTTGATGTTGATTGGGCAAATCCTTTGGCTCCTTGGTTCATCAAGAGATTGATCATTGAATATTTCATCTCAACACAATGGAGCGATTGGATGGATGTTGTCACGAAGGCATTGAAGTTTAGAGTTCGTCAAGGATACAGAATTCCTTTTGCAGATGGAGTTCGAATCTTCCGGGTTATCGTAGTGTTCCTATCGAGGGTATTGACTCGAGGACGAGTCTTTTCTAAGGAGGGGAGGATGATGCAGTATGATATGGGCTTCAAGGCAGTAGCAACCGAGCAGCAACAACGAAACAGAGAAGGGTGTCTGAGCTTGAGGCGGGCGCCTCATGTAATCCCAGGTGGGCGCCTGGCCATCAAACGGGAACTTTAGCAGGTAACCAACACAGAACGGCAGACATCAGAAAATGGGCTTCAATGCTGATTTGGGCTTGATGTGTTTTATGGGTTTTAGGGTTTTATTAAAATAATTAATTAGGGTTATTTTTGTAATTCATTACTTATTAATTAGGGCTCTAGAATGTTCTAGGTATTAGTATTTAAACAATGTTAGGATTTGAGAAGAGGCAGACTTTTGATTATATGAAATAGAAAAAGAAAAGCTTGAAGCTTTCGAAATTGATTCTTGTCATTATCGTTCGGTCATTCTAATCTCTTAGCCCATTCGGCATTATTAATAAGTAATGACAAAGGCATTATTATATTTGAATCGGGCGCCTCAGGTGAGGCCAGGCGGCCGCCTGGGCAACAGGCGGGCAAACTTCAGCAGCGACAGTTTCGGGCTTCAGCGTTGGCTTGATTTTGGGCTTTAAGTTTTAGGGTTTTTAATGTTTTAATGAATTATTAATATAGGGTGTTTTAGTCCTTTCAATTAAAAAGTGTTCTAGGGTTTTCTTAATTAGTATTTAAACATTGTTAGGTTTATGTTTTTAGGAGATTTTGATTTTATGAAATAGAAAAGAAAAGCTTGAAGCTTACGAAATTGATTCTTGTCATTATTCGTTCAGTCATTCTAATCTCTAGCCTATTCGGCATTATTTGGTATCAGAGCTCCAGTTCGTATATCAATGGTTGAACGAGGAAGCGTTGCACGTAGTGGACGTAGTGGTCGAAGGAGCAGCCGTGCAGCGGAGCCCCAAGAAGATGACCATCATTACAAACGACGCCGTCGCAATATCGAGATAGATGAGATACGAAGACGGATTCAAATACTCCAGAACCGCTTGGATCGCAGAGAAAAGCTTCTAGCGAAAAGGGGTTCAGATCCGGTTATTCCAGCCGAGGAAAAGGAGTATCGAGAGGGGATGGATTCCTTCGCCCTAAATCGGGGACATCGTGATAGGTATGCAACTAACCGTTCGAGGGATGTCGATAAAAGGATCGAACTTCCGAAAATCGAAGGTAAGGCAAATCCTAATGATTCCTTTGATTCGTGGATTGATACTGTTGGGTGTCAAGAGGGTTTTTTTGTCGAATCTTCAAGTGAGGAAAACCTTGTTGATTGGTCAAAACCCCCTCTGTTTGATTCAAATCCTGGAGATGTGATTGATTCGTGGGTTGATACCGTTGATTTTAAAGAGGGGTTTGTTATCGGATCTTCAAGTCATGAATATCTTGTTGATTGGTCAAAACCACCTATTTATGATGAGTGCAACTGTGATATTTCGACTATTGTTACTGTTTCTGTGCATCCTGAATATCAATCGCCTGTCCCAAGTGGTGTTCTTTCAGTTGAAAACCAGTTGAGGTGGGAGTTTGAAATTAGTCATCCTTATAAAGACCCCTTTGATGTTGAGTGTGCAAATCTTTCGGCTCCTTGGTCAGTCAAAAGATTGATCATTGAATATTTTGTCTCAACACAATGGAGCGATTGGATGGATGTTGTCACGAAGGCATTGAAGTTTAGAGTTCGTCAAGGGTACAGAATACCTTTTGTAGATGGAGTTTGAATCTTACGGGTTATCGTAGTGTTCCTATCGAAGGTATTGACTCGAGGACGAGTCATTTCTAAGGAGGGGAGGATGATGCAGTATCATGCGCAAGGAACAAAGGCAGCAACAGATAACAGAGGGAGTATTCTGAGCTTGAGGCGGGCGCCTCATGTAAGGCCAGGCGGGCGCCTCGCCACCAGTCGAGGAAGCAGGTTTGTGGCTACATCAGAAACAGGCGTGGGCTTCATTGTTGCTGGGTTTGGGCTTAATTTGTTTTATGGGTTTTTAGGGTTTTAGGGAATTATTAAATTATGGTTTTATTTTATTTATTTAGTATTTCTAGAATCTTCTTATGAGTAGTATAAATAATAAGCTAGGGTTATTGTATTGATTGGACTTTGATTTTATGAAATAGAAAAAGAAAAGCTTGAAGCTTTCAGAAATTGATTCTTGTCATTATAGTTCGATCATTCTATTCTTAGCCTATTCGGCATTACGAACCCATATTCGGTAGAGGCTCCACGCGTGCCATGCGATTCTGGAGTATCTGAGTCTGTCTTCTCATCTCGTCCATCTCGATATCACGAAGGACTCGTTCGCGATGATGGACATCTTCATGGGCATCCGCTGCACGGCGACCACCACGTCCTCGTTCGGCCATTGATATTCGTACAGAAAACTGATACCAAATGATGCCGGAGGCTAGAGACTATAGACAGAACGAAAAGGAACAAGAATTGATATTTGAAAGCTTATATTTTTCTCTAATTTATAAAATAAAATAAAAAATTTCTTCAAACCCTAAAACAACTTTAAATACTCTGATGAAAACCCTACTAACTTGGAAAGTAAAAGACTTAAATAACCCTAAAGTAATTGTTCATAAAACCAGCAAAATAAATGACAATATTCTGACTTCCGACAATGCACGGTCGTGCATGTTTGCTTGCACGGCCGTTCCAAACATGCCGAAAGTGATATCCCATTCAGCCAAATTGTGCACGGTCGTGTCTTTTCAGGCGCACGGCCGTGCGTCCGCTGGTTCACCAAAACAAAAACTGCCAAAAATTCCTTGGTGTTGCTCTGCATAAGTTTTTACTCTTATGGTTGTTTACTACTCCCTCCGTCCCGAAATGAATTTACAAAATAGTTTTAAATTTATTTTTGTTCATAAGCAAATTTGAAATTTGTTCGGATATTCAATTTGAGACGTGCGGAGATAACTAGTACCTCTCTGAATAATTGGTTCTGGGATACCGTGTCCGTGGTTATTTTTGTAGGTTTTTAGCTTATACAGTGATTTATTTATTTTCATGAATTAATTTAGTTCAACAGAAATAAATATGATTTGAAATTGAAGACAGTGTTGGATTCCTCTCTAAATTCCTTGTAAATATTGAGAAAATAAGAATAAATCAAGTCAAAGACAGTGTTGGATTCCTTACACGGTAGTTTTAAGAAACATTCCCTTTGACAAAATCATGCGGATTGCGGATAAGACCATCTCCAACCGCTCCGTGTCAATGTCAATTTGATGCCAAATCCTCTTCAACAACGACACTATACTTTATGCTATTTTGGTGCCGTGAAGATCGTGTTGGAACAAAATGATCCATTAAACATGAACCGTCTCATAACTAGATTAAGAAGATAAGAAGATGAAGACGGAAGCGTGTACCTTGTGATTCCATGATAATGTTCTTAGTCTTGTTCTTGAGTAGAAAGGAGCAAGTATGAAGATAGTCTTCAAAGTAGGGAAGAGTAGATCTTATAAATGATGAGTGCCCTTATTCTCTTTAGTCTTCAAGTACTTAGGAAGATTTTGGAATGAATGAGAATGTAAAACTAGTGGTTTCAAAGGCTGATGGAAAGGCCTTTATAAAGGAATCCAAGGGGCACTTCATTTAGGGACTACACCTATTGATGTATAAGATATTACCATTATGTCCATCATTTAATGGTAGTCTTATACCTAATGGAATTCTACATATTTTATCTATACTTTAACATTATTTAAATGATTATAACACATGGAATTAAATGACACATATTAATTAATCCATGTTCTAACAATCTCCCACTTGGATTAATATTAATATGTATCTTTTACTAAACAAATTTCTTAAATCATTTATAATATGAATGACAACCCTTATGTGCACGTTTATTGTCATCCAACACAATCTCGTCCATTAGTCTTATAAGTATAGGGACTAAAGGGGCAGTCGTTGTAATTGATTCGCAACTAAACCCACATTAATCACATATATATATATTCAACTAAATGACATAGATTAAGTATAGATATGTAGAATGGAATATTAATGAATATATATTATGAACGCATATATATATTCTCCAACTAGTCCTACTTAACTTAAATGAGATCAATATAAATAAAAACCAACACAAAGAAATAGAAAACAACACAAACTCCCACTGATTTAAGCATTATCAAAAGTTGTTTCACCCATATGAGCAGTATGCTCGTGAAAAATCAAAAGAGATAACACTTTATAAAAATGGATCCAATAATATGGAGTTTGATCCTATTAGTTGTATATCTATTTGTTCATTTTTATACTTATCTCTTCAGCAAGAGACATAACCATATGATGTCTTTCGACATCTTTGCATCCAGTAAAACATAATCGGAATACCTAATGATCTCAAAATAATTCGATTTTATATACATAAGCATGTAGTTAAATGTTTTATAGGTACTTCATCATTCTTTTGGATGCGACTTAATGTTCTTCTTTCCGAATTGCTTTGGTATTGACCAAGCATCCCAATAATAAATGCAAGGTCTGGACGAGTACAGACTTGCGCATACATTAAGCTTCCTACTGCCGGTGCATAAGGGATAATTTTCATATACTTGGATTCAAAATTAATTTTAGGACATTGCTTTAGACTGAATTTATCTCCCTTAGAGACAGGGGTGTCATGTGGTTTACAATTTTGCATGCTAAACCTTTGTAATACCTTCTCTATATGGCTCTTTTGTGATAATCCTAAAATACCTCGTGAACGATCACGATGTATTTGGATTCCTAATACAAAAGAAGCTTCACCAAGATCTTTTATCTCAAATATGTTTGAGAGAAATTTCTTAGTTTCCTTTAGAAGGTCCTTATCATTACTAGCAAGTAAAATATCATCCACATATAAGACCAAAATTATAAATCTATTCCCACTGAACTTATGGTATACACAATCTTCACCAAGATTCGTTTCAAAACCAAATGAAAGAATAACTTGATTAAATTTTAAATACCATTGACGAGATGCTTGCTTAAGCCCATAACTGGATTTCTTAAGTTTACAAACTAGTTGACTAGTTTGATCTGAATCAGTCACCATTTATGGTTTTTTCATATAGATAGTTTCCTCAATATCACCATTGAGAAAAACTGTCTTATTATCCATTTGATGAAGCTCAAGATCATAATGTGCCACTAATGCCATAATGATCCTAAAAGAGGTTTTTAGAAGATGCCGGAGAAAAATGTTTCTTTATAATCAATGCCTTCCTTTTGAGTAAATCATTTAACAACAAGACGTGCCTTATATCTTTCCACATTACCTTGCTAATCCCTTTTGGATTTAAATATCAATTTATAACCAATAGATTTTACACCTTCAGGTAATGGGACAAGATCCCAAATGTCATTGTATTTCATTGATTTTAACTCCTCATTAATGGCATTGATCCACTTATGAGAATTAAGACTATTAATGGCTTCATGGAAGGTGATTAGATCATCTCCCACTAAACCTAAGGTGTCCTAATTCTCCGCAAGACACATATCATAAATATCCGAAATAACATTTTTTCTAGTAGATCTCCTTAAGGGCACTGGTTCATCCTCAAATTGAGGTTGTTGAATTTTCTCATGTCCAACATTCTCATGTTGTTCGTTATTTACGGGAGTCTCTATATTATTTTGAATTGTATGTTCTTGTTGAATTTCAGGTGTAATTACTTGATTTTCAACGGGAACTAAAGTTTGAGGAATATAGAGTGGTTCCTCTAACTCTTCAAATTCAAATAGATCAGATCAAATTCAAAATAGATCAGATCATTACTATTTCTCCCACTAAATTCAACATCCTCAAAGAACCTAGCATTGCCAGTCTCGAAAAATGTTCTAGTTTTCGGGTCATAAAATTTATATCCCCTAGATCTCTTAGCATACCCTACAAAGTAACTACCAAAGATCTTAACGTCCATACGGAGTTTTGTCAGTAGCCTTTGAAGCAGCTCTATTGAGAATATAAGTAGCGCTTCTTTAATGCATCTCTTATAATGAGTGAGGTAAAGAAGTACAAGAAAACATACTTCTTACCATATTCTTAAGGATTCAGTTATGTCTCTCCACTACACTATGCTAGGTTTGCCCGGCATGGTTTAGTGAGGGACAATTCCACACTCTTCAAGATAGCGAGTATAAAGGGCCCGGACGTTTTTCACCCAAAACGTTATACCGTACGCAGTTTTCACCACCATGATCGGATTTTAACGTTCTTAATAGTCTTTCTTATGCCTTAAAAGACTTGAAAACGTCCAATGATTGAAACTTTACATGAAGAAAATAATGTATCTATAACGAGAGTAATCATCCATGAATGTAATGAAGTATTGTTGACCATTTCATGAAGGGTTAGTGAATGATCCACAAATGTCCATATGAATTAGTTCCAAGACGTTTGACACTCTCAAAGATCCTATTTCCTGTAATATTTGTAAATTTTTCTTTAAAACACTTAATGCAAAAGGTTTTATCCGAAGTATCAAGTTGTTTTAGGATTCCCTCTGACATAAGCTTTATCAATTTTTTCTTTGAAGATATGACCCAAATGCCTATGTCATAGAATACAAGAATTTTCACTTGATAACTTTTGCTTAGTGCCTTTAGTTTTGGTTTCATTATTATGGGACTCATTCATTTTCTTGACTGTATCAAGTAAATTAAGATTATCGATATATGACAAAGTACTAGTACCGACAAGATTGGAATTTAAAATAAAGATCACTTTTATTATTACCAAAAGAACAAGAGTAACCTTCCTTGTCCAAAATTGTGATAGATATTAAATTCCATCAAAGATGGTACAATGAATGTATTATTTAATACAAAATAATACCTGGTACTTAACATTAATCTAAAAATCCCTATGCCTATAACTTCAACCGGATTTCCAGCTTCCATATAGATGTTTCTCTCATCTTTACTGGGAATTCGGTAATTTAGGAAACCCTGCATACATGACCTAATGTTAGTTGTTGCACCAAATACAACCACTATGTATATTAAGGAATTGAAACCAAATTTGCCTTAGTACAAACAAGACCAAATGACATACCATTCTGAATTCGCCATTCGCGATACTTATGGTAGTCGTTCTTCATGCGAGTAAGGTCCTTGCAGAAGAAGCATTTCTTGACTTTATGACCCTTAAATGATCCCTTATGCTTCTTACTTGCAACCGCAATTTCCTTCCCTCTTCTCTTAATCCCACGAGAAGAAGTAAATGCTGAGTGAGTACTTTCTTATTTAAGATATTTCATCCTATCTTCCTCTAATGTCATATGTGAAAGTAATCTATTAATATTCCACTTGTACTTTCGACATTTATAGGTCACCTCAAAAGGACCAAATTGAGGAGGAAGATAGATCAAAACTAAGTGCATGAGCAAATCTTCCGAAATCTCTAACTTAAGCGCCTTTAGTTTGATCGAAAGATGAAATAATTCAATAATGTACTCCCGAAGATTTTCGTCACCCTTGTACCGTATGGAAACAAGTTTCCACAAGAATTCAAAGAAAAACTAAGCATTTTCGATCTCAGAGACATTGTCCAAAAATGTCTTTGAAACTGCATTTTCCATGATCATTAGACTCACGCGGTTGGACTGTTCCCATTGCTCAACATTTTTTCGTTCTATAACGGTATTTTCTTTAGTGAGAGCAGCGGGACTTGATTCTCCTAATGCGTGATCGATGTCCATATTGCCTAAGATCATCGTTATATTATTTTTCCAAGTTTTAAGTTTAGTCCCAGTAATCAAAGGTACATCATTTATAGCAGTAGTTACGGATGAAGCATTAATCAAATCTGAAGGAAAAGAACAAGATGAAACATAAAATATATATAAGAAACTACATAATGATTAATTATATCAAATGAATTCCATCAAAATAAAGATAATCAACATGACATCAAGACTAATCTTAGGATTGCGAATTGACTCATAATTTGATTTATCTTAGGATAAATAAATAGCTCAAACAATACACTTTAAATACTTGCCTTCCTTTGGGCCGGTTCAAGTATAAAAATTGTCCTAAAGTTTAAGGTACTTGTTACCCGGTAATAAAGAATATAAACAATTTATTTTAAATACCCGCCTTCCTTTGGGATGGTATAAAGTATTTAAAATAACCAAATGTTTTATTCAATTATTACCCCATGAATGCAAATACTTAGTCAACAACAAGGTCTCCTTTGAAAAACAAGCATGTTATCACATATCAATATTTACCTTCATCTTTTAACAAGTTTGAATTTAATCAACAAGGTCTCCTTTGGAAAACAAGCATGTTAATTTTTTCTAAATTGTTAAGGATATAATTAATCGAAAACATAAGGCCTTAAGGCAATTAATGAAATTTATTATTAAAAGATAGTAATCCTTTTGTTCTACCCATCCATTCTTAATGTTTGATAACTCTAAGAACCATCGAAGCTCGACTGGTGTCCAGATACTATAATTTACTAACAAATTATCACAAAATTCTGGGCAAAATTGAACCTGAAAATACTGTCCAGGTGGGCGACCGCCCATACTTAGTGAGCGACCGCCCAACCCCAATTTTCAATCGTTGATAAAAGGTCTGTACTTATGGGCGACCACCCAGGCAAAAAATGGGCGACCGCCCAAGACTAAAATTCAAAAGGCGCCAAATCTTCTGTTCAAGTGGGCGACCGCCCAGGCAAAAGTGTGCGACCGCCCGAATGACGAAAAGTCACCAATTTTACACCCTTTGCCAGGACATCGAGCCATAACATCCAATTTTCAAGATTTAAACTATCAATTCTTAACTTAATGGTGAATCAATATTCAACCAAAGCAAGTAGATCCGCATACTCACATCACATTTTTAAATGCGTGGCTATGCATATGAATAAACTCACAACGCATCCAAGGATGGTGGCTATGTTCAAAATGGGATAATCTTACATTAAGAATTGAAAGCCTTTTGAGTAAAACCAAAATTTAGAATTTAGAATTTAATACAATACTCTAGAATCTGAATTAGAGTATGAAAATAATTCAAGAACACATGATGAACATGGAATCTGAAGAATCAAAAGCATAATAAAATATAATACTCAAACTTGATCTAGAATATGAGTAGGCTCTGATACCAATTGTTGAAACAAAATGATTCATTAAACATGAACCGTCTCATAACTAGATTAAGAAGAGAAGAAGATGAAGACGGAAGCGTGTACCTTGTGATTCCATGATAATGTTCTTAGTCTTGTTCTTGAGTAGAAAGGAGCAAGTATGAATATAGTCTTCAAAGTAGGAAAAAGTAGATCTTCTAAATGATGAGTGCCGTTATTCTCTTTAGTCTTCAAGTACTTAGAAAGATTTTGGGATGAATGAGAATGTAAAACTAGTGGTTTTATAGGCTGATGGAAAGGCCTTTATAAAGGAATTCAAGGGGCACTTCATTTAGGGACTACACCTATTGATGTATAAGATATTACCATTATGCCCATCATTTAATGGTAGTCTTATACCTAATAGTTCTACATATTTTGTCTATACTTTAACATTATTTAAATGATTATAACACATAAAATTAAATGACACATATTAATTAATCCATGTTCTAACAGATTGAGCATCAAATTTAGTGCAGGTAACCCTCTTGGGCCAAACCTCTTTTTCCCTTTTTTTGTTTTTTGATACTCATGCGCTGAAACTGGTGAGGGCCAAACGGGTCGGCCCGTCCCCGCCTGATCCGTGCGAACCAACCCATGGGCGGAACAGGTTGAAGCCCGTAAGCCGGTCTGATGAAACGGGCCTAAACTCAGGCCATCCCGTCCATTTGGTCCGGATCTGAATATCCACTGGCCAAACGGGTTTTCCTAATTTTTATTTAAAAAAAAAATCAGAAAAAATATGAAAAAATTAAAAAGTAATTTAGTATTTAATAAGCTATTTTTTTAAATATAAAATCACTTAGACATAAGAAAATTAGTTGTTTTATATATAAAAAAAAATAGAAAAAACTAAACAAATGAAAGCATATAAAAGAAAAGAGGGACGGACTACCCTTTATTTTTATTTTATTTTTTTAATTTTTATTGACTAGAAATAATATTTTAGATTTTTTTTATTACTGATATTTTTTACAAATAGGTATATAAAAAAGATTTAAAAAAAAAAAACTAAACAAATGAAAGTATATAAAATAAAAGAGGGACAGACTACCCTTTATTTATTTTTATTTTTTATTAATTTTTTATTGACTAGGAAATAATATTTTAGACTTTTTTTATTATTGATATTTTTTACAAAAAAGTATATAAAAAAATATAGAAAAAAACTAAACAATTTAAAGTATATAAAAGAAAAGAGAGAAGGACTATTCTTTATTCATTTTTATTTTTTATTAATATATACAAACAGGTCCTTGCGGACCTCATTGCAACGGGTCAAACGGGCCACAGACCAAACGGATCTTCTGATTCGCAGGCCAAAGACCGGTCGGAACAGACCTCCTTTATCCAGGCCCGTCTCGTATACGAAACGGGCCAAACGAATAACGGGCCACGGGCTTGACGGGTGCGGGCCGGCCGGGCCGCCCACGGGCCACGGCCCAAAATGGCCATCTCCAGCCAAAACTCTTTTCCTTTTTTTTTTTTTTTTTTTGTGAACTTACTACTTCCTCCTCCTTCCCAAAATTATTATTTTTTTTAAATATTAATTTGAACAAATTTTGTACATTCATTTTGAGACGCAGATAGTATATATTTTTTAATTTAATATTTGTTATTTATGTTATTGAATTTTGTTTTTCTCATTATTTAATGCAAAACTATTCAATTTATTTTTATTTGTATTGTTAACTAGTACTCTCTAGCCCGTGCCAATGGCACGAGACAGTATGCCAAAAAGGAGAAAGAAGCCCCAAATCATATCTGTATAAAATGTAAATTTTTAGAACAATAACACTTCCTCCGTTCCATAATGGTTTTCCCACTTTTTTTTCTTATTACGAATGAAATTTGAGCAATAATTTTAAATTTATTTATTAGTCCAATGAAAATCTAAAACTTGTTATTGATAGTATTGTTGATGGTGTATCAATAATAATTTTTAGATTTGCATTTGTATAAATAAATCAACCTAAAATTATTGTTTAAAATTCATTTGTAGTAACAAAAAAAAATGGAAAAATCATTTTGGGACTGAGGGATTAGGGGAAAAAACTCACACCAAGCAATCACCACCTTCCTTATCTATCTCTCAATACACTTAGCAAGTGATTATTTACACTAATTTATCTCAATTCCTAAATGATAGCCTTAACTCATAGTAATTTAGCATGCACTACCTCACATTAAAATACAGGCATTTGTGTTTTCCTCACTAAACAACTATGGAGTAAACGCTGTCACCTCCAAATTACCTGCTCTCTGCAATGGTGTAGTAAGCGTCTCTTTTACACGTAGAAACTGCCCTATAAATTAACACAATATAGTACGAAGTAAGTCATTTAGTTTAAGGATACTGCACAACTCAAATTTTTTCTTGATGACATATTAAACTAATAATTTAGCAGTACAAAATATGACAGGTCACTAAATCACTAATTTTTATTTTTATTGAAACATAAAGATGAAAAGTGCAAAATCATCTCATATAACTGTAAGAATGGCAAAAAACTGAAAGCATTCAACATTAACACCACCCTTTGTTTACTCATTTTCAATTGGGCAGCACCATTTTATTTAAATGGATCAGATTGTGTCAAAATGAAGGAAAATGTTATGCCAAAAGTTTTCTTGAATTGGTGTAGGGTGATGCTTAAAATAAGTGGAGTAAAACATTTGTTGGGGACAAATATACATATATATATATACATTGTTATTAGCAATTAGCAACTGAAACTTTAACAAAACTTTCGATCAGAGCTCAGTAAGTGAATTGGTAAGTAAATGAGTTGAGCCTAAACAAAATATAGGTTCAACGAAATAAACGAATGAGAATATCTCTTCTCGTGATCCCTTCAGTTTCTAAAATCAGGAAACCTTGAACGCTTTACTTCAAACTAATCAAATATGTAGGATTAGACATCTGTATATGCAATTGTTTTCATGTAATTTCATTTTTTTAATAAGGAATCAAACATGGATAGAAGCCGAAAAAAGAACAAAGAGGTTTTTTAGAAAGATATATAAATAGAAAACACAGAATTTCCACCATCACACTCCACACCCCCACAAAAATAAATAAATTAAACTGATGAAACTAACAAACATCAAGATTAACAATTGGAAAGAACATAGAGGTGTTTTACCAAAAAAAAAAAAACTTGTGTAGGTATGTATACGCATAAAAAGAGAAGGTGGAGATGCACCTGAATGAGTTTCCTTTTGGAAGATTTCATTAATCTTCTTCTCCTACTCATACTCCTCCTTCGCAGCAGACGTATGTTGAAGAAGATTTCTAGATATACTCTTCAGTGGCAACGAGGGTTACTGTAAAAAGAGAGAATCGAGGGTTATGCCAGCCGTAGAACCGACGCACATTATAAATTCAAATATTTAAAATATTTAACTTCAAAACGTACTGCATACTACACAATTCATGTGAGATGTAAGAAAAATAAAAGCACAACATGTAGCAAGGATAGAACAAAGAAAAAGTTTTTTGAGCAGCAGTTCTAAAATATTTAACTTCAAAACATACTGCATACTACATAATTCTTTTTTTAAATGTTCATTGAGACGAAGGAAGAAATGTTCAATTTTTTTTACATAGAAAGAAATTCTACTTCTTTAAAAAAAAATCCTTCATTTCAAAAATGAATATTACTTTCCTCCCAAAATTAATACTACTTTCTATATAAAAAAAATGAACATTGCTTCCTTCGTCTCAATGAGCATTTTAAAAAAGAATTATTTTTTGGGATGAAGGAAGTAATGTTCAATTTTTGGGACAAAAAAATGTTGTATTATTTTTTGGTTATACATTTTGAGTCGAAAGTAATATTCTATTTCGATATGAAGGAAATAATTTTTTTATAGTAGTACATTTTTTTAAGTAATTATTTTAGACGGAAAAAATAATATTTCTTTTAGTTTTCTTTATTAAAACATAATTTTTATATTTTTATTTTGTAATTTAAAGCGAGACGGAGAACGAATTAGTAATTTGGATGTGTTCACACAGAAGAAAAGAAACTTAGAACTCGCTAATTGAATTAGCAATTTTTTTAAGTAATTATTTTAGACGGAAAAAATAATATTTCTTTAAGTTTTCTTTATTAAAACATAATTTTTATATTTTTATTTTGTAATTTAAAGCGAGACGGAGAACGAATTAGTAATTTGGTTGTGTTCACACAGAAGAAAAGAAACTTAGAACTCGCTAATTCAATTAGCGAGTTAAAATTTATTTTTTAGTTTTCTTTATTAAAACATAATTTTTATATTTTTATTTTGTAGTTTAAAGCGAGACGGAGAATGAATTAGTAATTTGGTTGTGTTCACACAAAAGAAAAGAAATTTATAACTTGCTAGCGAGTTCAAATTTATTTTTTAGTTTTCTTTATTAAAACATATTTTTTATATTTTTATTTTGTAATTTAAAGCGAGACGGAAAATGAATTAGTAATATGGTTGTGTTCACACGGGAGAAAAGAAACTTAGAACTCGCTAATTCAATTAGCGAGTTCAAATTTATTTCATTATTATTATTTTTTTTAATATTAAAATTTAAACTCGCTAAATGGTTTAGCGAGTTTAAACGAAAAAAAATATAATCTCGCTATACCGTGTTGCGAGTTTCAAAAAATGGGTCATTTTGGTCAATAGTTTTGAAGGATTGTTATTTTGAGATATATTTTTTCTCATCACCTTCAACCTACTCTATTATTCACTATCGAGTACCCGCCACCTTCTATGTAAAACCATCAAACTAACCTGGAAACAAAGAGACAAATTATGTCGAAAAAGTGATTAAAAGAAAAGCGAAAACTGAGGATCAACCTATTTGTGGCATTGAAAAGTTTTCAATGGTATAGCTTCAACATTTTATGATAGAAAACATTAAGTACATCATATGAAAAAAATATTAAAATATTATACAAATAAAGCATCTTCATTCTGTACTATCCATATCCACATCCACCCTCACCCCACCCCATCAACCGCCACCCCCACCACCACACACACACACAAAGAAAAAGAAAAATAAAAAGGAGGCAAAAACAAATCTGAAACATTTGGGATTTGGGTGATCGATAAAAAATAGAAAACTTTAAGCACTCTATATGAGTCACCCTTTATGAAGCATCTTCTACATAATAAAAATATATTATATGCACCCCTCACACCCCATGAACCCCCACCCACCCACCAGCTCTCTCTCTAACGGGCACATAAGCACACACACACAAAATAAGTAAATCCATAGTCAAAATCCCCCCACGCACACAATGTGCCTCCGACCAAGCTATGGCCAAAACGCTTTAGGAGAGTCCAAGAGAGAGTTGGTTATGTGCCAAAATAGGAAGTTACTAAGTCGGGTCTTCCCCGAGCTTAGAACCATAATATCAGATCAGGAAAAAACCCCATATACATACGCTCTCAAATTTCGAGTTTCAGAAGTGGACAACTCAAAAAAGAATATAGTCTGTAATAAGATGATGGAGAAATTTTTAGTCAGCATACAATGTCATTTACCTATCAACAGAAATAGTTTCTCTACTTATGTATGAAGCCTTTTCTTAAGCTACTTGTATATCGGTCAAAGATCATAAAAATGACAAAGAATAAAGAATCTTGAGTAAAACAAATGAGACTCTAGATAAACACATAATTTCATTTCAATGAATCAACTATAGGGTAAATAATTGTTCCTAAATGACCTCTCTCTTTTACTGTTTTACCTAAGTAATTAATTTGCAGTAAATAACAACGAAATAATTTGGCCATAAAAAATGTTTTTTTCTAAAGAACGTTGGATGAAAACGATATATGAAAATGTCATCGAAAACTTGTGAAACGGTTAAAACAATGATGCATGTGCAAGTACTATTAAAACTACGATTTCAAATTAATAGCCTTTACATTTTTAGTTATCCAATATTTTTCAATAAATTGACAAAATTATCCTTTTTATGGAGTTTATGATATATCTTAGGGAGATATTATAGTCACTACAAAATAATAATCTAATATAATAATGAATTATTTTTCTAGAGTAAAGAAAAATTTTCATTTTCTTTTTTAATAAAACTAAATTATTGTATTTGAATTTTTTTTAGGTTTTCATTTTTCATAAAATAAATAATACAATTATTTGTGATTTACTGTCTCCTTTCATTATATTTTCTATAAGAAGGAAGAAATCAGAACATATTGACGTCATATTTATATTATAAATTTTTCAGAATAAGTTTTAATATATTTAATTTACTCTAATAAAAAAAATATTTGTTAGTAAATTCACCATTTAGCTTAATACTTAAAATTAATAATTATTTTTACACTGTCAACATAGTAAAATTCAATTTTGTTAATAAAAATTATTAATTATTTACATCAGTTAGTAATCGGTGTAGGAGTGTTTTTTTTTATTTTTTTCAACTTTAAATCTAGGTCGCTCTTTATCTTTTGCGAGTTCAAATCTGAGCCACTGAATGGTTTAGCGAGTTTAAACGAAAAAAAATTATAAACTCGCTAATACCGTGTAGCGAGTTTCAAAAAAATGAGTCATTTTGGTCAATAGTTTTGAAAAATTGTTATTTTGAGATATATTTTTTTAAAATGGAATATTTTAAGAAAAAATCGTTTTGGGAGGAGTGGTCATAACCGCTGGCAACTGTTGTAGTAAGGGGATCCGTAGATTCAATCACAGTCGTTATTTGTCTTTTGCAAGATTAAATCTGAGCCACTCTTTGTATGGCGGTTAAATCTCACCTCTATTATAATATAGATTATAAGTTACTACTTCCTCCTTCTAATAAATTTGTATTTTAATATATTTATTTATATTTATTAATTGTCTTATTTAAGTTTTATAGCATAATATTCAATATAATATAATTTGAATAATATTAAATATGATTAATGAAAAATATTTTAATTAAATGAAATAATTAGAAATATTTTGAATTTTTTTTTTATTTGGTGTAAGATTTAAAGGAAACTGTTAGATATGAAGATATGAAAGAAGATATTTAGTGCTGACATTTTAGTGATTTGGTGCAATTTCTACGACATTGGAGATGGCAGTCAGTTGGATGTGGATAATTGTTGAGCCTTGTGCGAAATAATAATTAATTAATTAGTTTCCTTAGAAAGCTTCAAATCTAGTGTATGGACATATTAGCGTATGGTTTCTGAATTGCATCATGCTTCATTTCCGACTCTTGAATCTGCACTGTTGCTTCAAGGAACATATTTTGCTATTTTAACTTACTTTAATTCATACTTTTGATGTTTCGATTATCAACTGTTCCAACAAGTTGTGTCTGTCTAGATACAAATACAGGACTTTCTTTCATTATTTCATATCATATCATTACATTACATTACATTATGCCAAACTGCCACCCATGAAGCTTAAAACTAGCTTCTTTATGGGTGGTGGTTGTGGTCCGCCGGTGGAGAGGGGTTGCCTGAGCTGCCACTTCCACCACCACCTCCGCTACCATCAGAACTACCAGAACCAGTTCCAGCACCATGTCCTCCTCCAGTAGCTCCACCAGACCCAGACCCAGACCCTGAACTAGAACCGGAGCCTGAACCACTTCCAAAACCAAACCCACTCTCAGATCGACCTGACCCCGAACCATAACCATATCCCCCCTTCGGACCCGAACCCCAACCCCAGTTGTAGTCCCAATTAGGACCATGGCCTGATCCAGTAGCCCCGTTAGGATTCTGGTCTTCGCTACTAGGAGGAGGAGATGGCACTTCGGGTGTAACCGACATTCTGCGGTACATAAAAGAAGGGTTGGAGAACAAGAAGAGAAGAGCTAGAGAGAATGTGAACATGATGATTGGTTGCATCTTTAAGACTGGGGGATATAGAGTATAATGCCTTATCTAGTTATGGTCGGCATGTTATATGGACACATATATATAGATACAAGTGAGTGAGTGATTAGATGATTAATTTAGTGATATGACGTGATTAATTTAGTGATATGACGTAAGAATTCAGACATCATGTACAGTTCAACTACACATCAGTTCAATTTTTATAGTCGGAAAATATATTTTATAGGGATAGTACATGTTTTACATTTTATCGAAAGTAAAAACGAGTTACATTTTTGGTTAACATGACATTTTATAGCAAGATGAATTAAGTATAATTTGTACTGATATACAGTCCCGAAATCAATGTTATGGAGGAATTTAGTGTCGACATGAAAACCTGTGACATGCACTAAAAGGACTAGCAACTTCATGGGTACATACACTTTACTGGATGTGTGTGTGTGAAAAGTTGAGTACATGTGAATGGGTAGCATGGTCTCCACTTAGCTCCCCAACTATATGAAGATTTTGTAATTAGCTAGCCGCGCCATAAATTAGAGTGGGTCGGTCTATCTATTTCTTGTAGCTCTTAAGGAGATTTCCATTTCAAGTCTTAAGATTTTGACACATCATCATCCCACTATGTCAACTCTTTGTTAAATATAATCCCAAGTGGCTAATGCATACTCCCTCCGTTCTAATTTAATGGAGACTTATTTTTTTTTTGGTTTGTCTCTGCTTAATGGAGACTGTCCAAAATGAAAGGAAATCTTTATCATTTTTTCCACTCATTCTGTCTCCTATTTTACTTTTACACTCACAATACCAATCAAATTACTATTCCTTCCACTCATTCTCTCTTCTATTTAATTTTTCATACTCACAACATTTTCTTCCACTTTTTCTTTTTTTTTACTTTTTTTTAATTCATGTGTCCAAAAATTTGATATCAATTAAACTGGGACAGTATGATTTTCAGACTCTTGTAAGAAAAAGACAAATAAAGAAAACAAAGTCAAACTTTCCCTCTTTCTGTCCCAAAATGAACACTCTTTCTGTTCCAAAATGAACACGATTCACCCACATATAAAAGATTAGATTGAGTAGTTGGTATGACACACTACACACTCGTACAATTCTTAATGAGTAATATTAAAGTTAGCCAAAAATCATATTTTCGTTATTAAACTTTAGCTTTTTTTAAAAAATTTCTCATTGAACTATCATAATTTTCAAAATACTAGCAGTACATCCGTGCGATGCACGGTGATATAATATTTTTTTATTTAATTTACAAAAAAAAGAAATTGGTTGTGATGAAATTATATAAGTGAAAAAGTAAAACAACAACTTTTTAAATTTACACATTAACAATTTTAATTATAATGATCAAAATATAACGATAAGTGATAATGGAAAATGAAATATTTTTTGAAATACATTGCAATTTAATTACACACGACTCAAATAAAAGTCTCTTATTATACATTCTCAACTACTTTCTTATATACAACATCCGATAACATTTGTGGACCAAAAGATCAATCAAATATGAACCAAAATTGATCATTTATTTGAGACAGGTGTAGTAATAATATTATTTCTTACTTAAACATACAATTTCTACTTAAAAAATACGATATTTACCTTTAAGTGAAATAAATAAAGAAAAGAATATTTCCTCCAATCTGTAATAAGAGGCACATATTTTTATTATGGGAGTCTCGTTGATAAATTTTATTATTCAAAATGAAATTTTTATAATTATTTTTATTCAATTGTCTCTTTTGGTCAAATGTTAAATATTTTTACTAAATAGAAAAACGATAAAACATTTAAATAATTATTAAATATAATTACTAAAATTAGTATATTTCTCAAAAAAATATTTCAAATGCAAATTAAATTTTCTTTTGCTTATTCATTTTTTTAGACGATTAAATAGGGTGAGTGTTCAAATAAGTTGTTAAATCACTGCATTTAATTTAATACTCTTACATTTTAATTTTTAATTTCAAAACTCTCTCTGCCTCCCTTATTTCTCTTTCCTTCAAACATTGCTTCTCTCTCTCTCCATCTCTCTCTCTCTATATATCTATCTACATCTCTACCCAATCTCTCGGTTTCTTTCTCTACCCATCAATGGTGCCGCCCTACCACCGCCACACCTTAAAAAACGTCAGCACCACTCTTTACCGAAAGAGATTCCAATCCTCAAAAACTCTCAATAAAATCAAGACTCTCAATCTTAATCTGACGACCAAACTCAAACCCACTCCTCCTTCCAAAGTCAAAATCCCTAGCCAAATTTCATCTTTTCTAACACTCTCCTTCACCAATTTAATCCTTTATTCAAATCAACAATCTTCTCCAATCCTCTCCATGACCACTTTCTATAAACCTACACCACCCTTTGAATACTTCATTATAGGGTAAAGCAAGGTTCAGATCTGTCAGGTAAGAAGATAACTCCGCCATGACTGCAACCTCGGTTGCAATATCAAAGATCTACATCCGGAGATTGCCAAGCCAAGAAACGAATAACTCTGATTACCTGAGTCTACTCATCAAACAGAGAGAGTAATAAACTTCGTGTGTGAAAGTGTGTGCTTTTGCGTGTTTTGGTGTGTAACTATGTGCTTGTGTGTGTGTGTTTGTGTTTCCTTCAGTTTCTGTGTGTCTGTGTGTTTGTGTGTGTTTTTTAAATATTGAGAAAGTATGAGGAGAGAAGAAAGAAGGAATAGGCTGACTCTTTTAAATGAGTAGAGGACAACATGTGAAAATGTGCACCTTTGCCTAATCCAATCACAACACATGCAAATTTTTAAAAAAATGATCTAGTCAACAATCTAAAATGTATTCAGCAAGCTAATCTAATATAGAGCTTCTCTTGCAAGTTAAAGCAATAAAATAGAAAATTCATCCATGGAAATCGATAAATATTTGTCTTATTCAAAGCAATGGAAAATGTGCACCTTTGCCTAATCCAATCAAAACGCATGCAAATTTTTTTAAAAAAATGATCTAGTCAATAATTTAAAATGTATTCAGCAAGCTAATCTAATGTAGAGCTTCTCTTGCAAGTTAAAGCAATAAAATAGAAAATCCATCCATTAAAATTGATAAATATTTGTCTTATTCAAAGCAATGAGAGCAAGTAATTTTTTTTTACTCACAAAAAATGATAAAGAGAAAAGAAAGAGTAGGGAGCAAGTACTTTGTTTTCTCGTGGAGTGTGCATACATACAATTGTCAAAGTTTTACATATACGTGTCATTTTCTCTTTGCCAAATAAAACAAATGGACCTCAAGCACACACTAACATCAGCAAGCATCTTTTTTTGGTAGACTAAATTTTTGTCTTATTCAAAGCAATGAAAAAAAGACAAATTTGTCCTTGATTGTGACAACATTTACCACTTCCTTCCTTTAATATATATAGAGATGAATTATGCAGCACGCGGGGTCTTAGCCTGATGGTTAGAGTTCATGGCTTCCAACCTGGAGGTCATGGGTTCGATTCCCCCACCAGTGGTTAGAGGGAATGACATTGCCCTCCCTAGCATAGCTAGGCGCCTCTGTGAAGTGCATCAAGGGGGTAGCGGTGAAATGTGTTGATCCCCTTCTTTTTAAAAGAAGGAAAAAAAAAAAAGAGATGAAGGGGGTAGCGGTGAAATGTGTTGATCCCCTTCTTTTTAAAAGAAGGAAAAAAAAAAAAAAGAGATGAATTATGCATTTTCGAAAATACCCTTAATGATACTTTCCATTTTTGTTGCCATTGAAAGCGACATTTTTGAGCGGGCTTTTTTCATTTGTGAAATGCAATCTTGTTATAAGATATAGATAGATGCTCACTCCGTTAATATATTCGCTAGAAATCTAAAGAAATTTAGTCATGTGAATAATGTTCGTTAAGTTTTCAACCAATATTTTAACATTGTTGACATGTATAATGAATACTACAATTTTTTTTAAATGTAAAATGTTATTAGCACATAGTTTATAAAAAATATTACAAATTACTTTTCCCAAAAAATCATTTATCATAGATCATATTTAAAAAAACTAGTCATATGAAGTCATTTGGCTAATTTCGTTAAATTTTAAGCGAATTTGTTGACGGTGGCTAAATTTTGTTAAATTTTAAGCGAATTTGTTGACGGAGTGAGCACATTTTGAAAAATATAAAAGTTCAGTGAGAACATTTTTAAAAAAAATAGTTCAGTTAGAACATTTTGAAAAATGCTATAATTCAGTGATGAAAATATGATTTTTGCATTAAAGTTACAAAATTTGATTTATAGAATGATGTATCATAATTATGTTGATAATTTTAATTAAAATGTAATAGATTTACAACCAATGCAAAAAATAAAATATTGACACTTTATTTTGTATCAATTTTCTTTATACAAACTTCGTCCTTTATGCCTTTTGTTGGTTTTTTTTTCTTCCCTTCTAGTTCTAGTTGATTAAAAAGTCCATCTTATTTTATGTTTTTTATTTTATTTTTGGCCCAAAATTTTACCCATTTACTTAGCCCATTAGATTAGTAATATTAGGGTATTATTACTGTTTTTTATTTGGCTAAGACGTGAGAGCAGCAGCCGTGAACAGAGGGTGAAAACAGATTTTCGAGTGTAACACTCCTTCAGCGCAGCAGTTTTCTTTTCACGATTCCCGCTTCGTTTGTGGTCCGATCGGGGTGATTTTTTCGCCTGGTTCTTCGTAAGAGATAGAGCTTCGATCCTACTGGCTTTGATCGAGTTTCTCAGATCTCTAGACAGGTGATTTTCTGGTTCGAATTTTCTGCAGATTGTGGAGTTTTTGTTGGACTGTTTTTGCTGTTTTGGTTTGGATCAAGTTTATTGTTCTTGATCATTATTTGGGTTGTGCTCTCTTGTACCGAACCTTTATTTACGTAGTAGTGGATTTTCTGGACTTGGTCCCGGGGTTTTTACTTCTCGATTTGAAAAGGTTTTCCTCGTTAACAATTATCGGTGTCGTTATTGCTTTTGGTTATTGTTTATTCGTTGCTTGGGTATTATTATTTCTGTGATGTTAGTATTATCTGCTCTTACTAAATTAACACAAGTAGAGAAAGTTTATTCCGCATTGTTACTTTCTCATCAAAGTGGTATCAGAGCCCTTGGTTTTGTGGTTTATTGACTTGTGTTGAACGATGGAGGTTAATACTAGTAGAATGATTAATTTGAATGGCTCAAATTATCAGTTGTGGAAATCGAAGATGGAGGATCTTCTTTATGTGAAGGGATTTCACCAAACAGTTTTTTGTTCAGAAAAACCCGAGGGTAAAACGGATGATGATTGGGCTTTGTTGCACCGACAAATTTGTGGGTATATCAGACAGTGGGTGGATGATAATGTGTTGAACCATGTCAGTACAGATATACATGCCCGTACTTTGTGGACTAAGCTTGAACAGTTGTATGCCCGGAAGACTGGAAATAGTAAATTGTTTTTGATGAAACAATTGATTGGTCTGAGGTACAGAGATGGGACTGCGATGACAGATCACTTGAATACTTTTCAGGGAGTTATGAATCAGCTATCAGAGATGGGTATAAAGTTTGATGAAGCGATACAAGGTTTATGGCTTCTTGGTACGTTATCAGATTCATGGGAGACTTTTAGAACTTCTTTGTCAAACTCTGCACCTGATGGTATTATTTCTATGGAAATCGCTAAAGGTAGTGTTCTAAATGAAGAGTTGCGAAGGAAATCGCAGGGTTCCAGTTCACCAGCAGATGCCTTAGTTGTTGAAGACAGGGGAAGAAATAGACACCGAGGTCAGAACAACAACAGAGGCAGGAGCAGAGATCAGTCGAAAAACAGAAGCAAGTCAAGGGGTAGATATGCAGATAAAGAGTGTGATCACTGTGGTAAGAAAGAGCATATTAAGAGGTTTTGCTTTCAGTTGAAAAAGGAGAATAGGAAATTCAGAGACAGAGATGGTAATAAAGATGATAACAATGATGGAGATCGAGTTGCTGCAGCCACTGAAGATTTTCTTCTTGTCTATGACAATGAGAGCATTAATTTCATAGGCAGTGAGGTAAGTTGGGTAATAGACAGTGGTGCTTCTATTCATGCCACCTCCCATTTAGATTTCTTTACATCCTACACACCCGGTGAGTATGGGTCTATTAAGATGAGAAATGGTAATTTGGCAAAAATTGTTGGAATTGGTAATGTTTGCCTTGAAACGGAAGTTGGCATGAAACTAGTTCTCAGGGATGTGAGGCATGTTCCGGATCTTCGTCTGAATTTGTTATCTGCAGGTAGACTCGATGATGATGGTTTTTGCAATACTTTCGGTTGTGGGCAATGGAAGCTTACCAGAGGTTCTATGGTTGTGGCAAAAGGTAAGAAGCACTCTACCTTATATTCCATGCAGGCAAAAGTATGCAAAGACAGTATTAATGTTGCAGAGTCCGAGATTGCTGTTGAGCTTTGGCATAAGCGACTTAGCCATATGAGTGAAAAGGGAATGGAAAAATTGGCTAAAAGGAATCTTCTTTCAGGGGTGAAAAATACGCAGTTGAAGAGATGTTCTCATTGCTTGGCAGGTAAACAGAACAGAGTTTCTTTTAAAAGTCGCCTCTTTTAGAAAGCGTAATTTACTTGATCTTGTATACTCTGATGTGTGTGGTCCGATGAAAACTAGAACACTTGGTGGTTCTCTTTATTTTGTGACTTTCATTGATGATCACTCTAGAAAGTTGTGGGTTTATACCTTAAGTACTAAAGATCAAGTGTTTGATGTGTTTAAAGAATTTCATGCTTCTGTTGAGAGAGAAACAGGGAGAAAGCTTAAATGTATCCGCACAGATAATGGGGGTGAGTATTTAGGTCCGTTCCATAGATACTGCAAGCAGCAGGGTATTCGGCATCAAAAGACACCTCCGAAGACACCGCAGTTGAATGGTATTGTAGAAAGAATGAACAGGATACTAGTGGAAAGGGTCAGGTGTTTACTTTCTCATGCAGGGCTTCCAAGAACTTTTTGGGGTGAGGCTTTGAGTACAGTTGTTCATGTACTGAATAAGTCACCTTGTGTTCCGCTGAATTTTGAAGTACCAGAAAAGGTTTGGACAGGTAAAGATGTATCGTATGATCATTTGCGTGTTTTTGGGTGTAAGGCATTTGTGCATATACCTAAGGATGAACGGTCCAAACTTGATATGAAGACACGCCAGTACATTTTTGTAGGCTATGGTTTTGATGATTTTGGCTACAGCTTTATGATCCGATTGCAAAGAAGATTATTAGAAGCAGAGATGTAGTTTTTATGGAAGATCAGACTATAGCAGACATTGATAAAGCAGAGGTGTCACATGACAGCGGTGATTTAATTGATTGGGATCCGATTCCTTTGGAAGCAGCATGCAGGCGGGTTGAGAATGATTTTCAGGATCATATACTGTGATACGTATGAAGCCGAGACTCCTATGCGATTGATGATCAGAAGACCACGAAAGAAGAGCAAAGAATAGCAGAGCCGCGGCCTAATTGAAGTCCCACTGCACTGAAGTTATTCCTCCTAGAAGGTCCAATAGAGATCGACAGCCTTCTAGCAGGTATCCCGTTGCGATTATGTGTTATCGATCGATGGGGGAGAACCTGAGTGTTATCAGGAGGCTATAGCACATGGGGACAAGGATAAATGGGAGAATGCCATGCAAGAAGAGATGAAATCTTTGCATGACAATCATACTTTTGAGCTAGTGAAGCTACCTAAGGGTAATAGAGCACTCAAGAACAAGTGGGTATACAGATTGAAGACTGGATAAAATAATTCGCATCCAAGGTACAAGGCAAGATTGGTTGTGAAGGGTTTCAGTCAGAAAGAAGGGATAGATTTTGGAGAGATTTTCTCACCAGTTGTGAAGATGTCATCTATTCGAGTTGTTCTTGGTTTAGCTGCTAGTATGGACTTGGAGATTGATCAGTTAGATATGAAGACCGCTTTTCTACATGGAGATTTAGAGGAAGAAATTTTCATGGAGCAGCCAGAGGGTTTCGAGGTAAAGGGAAAAGAAAACCTAGTCTGCAAGTTGAAGAAAAGCTTATATGGGTTGAAACAGGCTCCAAGACAATAGTACAAGAAGTTCGAATCATTCATGGGGACGCACAAATATACCAGGACAGCTTCTGACTCTTGTGTTTTTGTCAAGAAATTTCCTGATAATGATTTTATAATTTTACTGTTATATGTTGATGACATGTTGCTTGTTGGTCAGGATATCAAGAAAATTGACAAGTTGAAGAAGGAGCTTAATAAGTCTTTTGCCATGAAGGATTTGGGTCCAGCAAAACAAATTCTTGGCATGAGAATTAGCAGAGACAGAAAAGAAAAGAAGTTGTGGTTATCTCAAGAGAGGTATATTGAGAAAGTGCTTGAAAGGTTCAAGATGGATAAGGCCAAGCCCGTTGGTACTCCGCTTGCTAGTCACTTCAAGTTGAATTCAGAGCAGTGTCCCTCAAGTGATGAACAGAAACGAGAAATGGAACGGGTTCTGTACGCTTCAGCAGTTGGTAGTTTGATATATGCAATGGTATATACAAGGCCAGATTTAGCTCATGCAGTTGGTATTGTTAGCCGGTATCTCACTAATCCTGGTAGAGAACATTGGGCAGCAGTAAAGTGGATTTTCAGGTATCTTAGAGGCACTTCCAAGTTGTGTATTTGTTATGGAGATGGCAAGCCAGTTTTAGAAGCTTTCACAGATTCAGATATGGCTCGTGATTCAGATACAAGGAAGTCTATATCGGGGTACTTGGTCACATTTGCAGGGGGAGCAGTGGCATGGCAGTCAAGGTTGCAGAAGTGTGTTTCACTATCTACCACGGAAGCAGAGTTTATTGCAACAACGGAAGCTTCGAAAGAGATGTTGTGGATGAAGCGATTTACTCAAGAAATTGGGTGTATGCAAGAGAGGTATGTGGTATTTTGTGATAGTCAAAGTGCTATTCACCTTGCTAAAAATTCTAGCTTTCATTCAAAGTCGAAGCATATTGATGTTCGATATCACTGGATTCGTGATACTTTGAAATCGAAGTTGCTACACCTTGAAAAGGTTCACACGGACTGAAATGGGTCAGACATGATGACTAAGAGTTTGCCAAAGAAGAAGTGATACCTGCTGCAAGATCGCAGGTATGATGGGACTCTCGACATAATCAACACTATCGGGAGGGGGGGTTTGTTGTGTTTTTTTTTCTTCCCTTCTAGTTGATTAAAAAGCCCATCTTATTTTATGTTTTTTATTTTATTTTTGGCCCAAAATTTTACCCATTTACTTAGCCCATTAGATTAGTAATATTAGGGTATTATTACTGTTTTTTATTTGGCTAAGACGTGAGAGCAGCAGCCGTGAACAGAGGGTGAAAACAGATTTTCGAGTGTAACACTCCTTCAGCGCAACAGTTTTCTTTTCACGATTCCCGCTTCGTTTGTGGTCCGATCGGGGTGATTTTTTCACCTGGTTCTTCATAAGAGATAGAGCTTAGATCCTAATGGCTTTGATCAAGTTTCTCAGATCTCTAGACAGGTGATTTTCTGGTTCGAATTTGCTGCAGATTGTGGAGTTTTTGTTGGATTATTTTTGCTGTTTTGGTTTAGATCAAGTTTATTGTTCTTGATCATTTTTTGGGTTGTGCTCTGTTGTACCGAGCCTTTATTTACGTAGTAGTGGATTTTCTGGACTTGGTCCCGGGGTTTTTACTTCTCGATTTGAGAAGGTTTTCCTCATTAACAATTCTCGGTGTCGTTATTGCTTTTGGTTATTGTTTATTCGTTGCTTGGGTATTATTATTTCTGCGATATTAGTATTATCTGCTCCTACTAAGTTAACACAAGTAGAAAAAGTTTATTCCGCATTGTTACTTTCTCATCACCTTTTAACGTTGCCAATTCTTAATAAATAAGTCAAACTTTATGCTTTTGTGACCATCTAGTGTATAACTGTGTATTGTAGTGCTTCTATAATTATCATCTTATATTTAAGTGCTTTGACCCTCCTCTGGCCGTTTGATTCGATGAAAAAAAAAAGTGAAGGAATGAAATGGTCATTGAAATTGAATTCTTAAGTAATTGAAATGGAAAAAAATTGGTCAAACCCCTCCGTTTGATTGGCACGGAATGGAATGAAATTGTTATTCAATTTCTTGACAAATCATGTTTGGTTTGAAAATACAAATTATAGGAATGGAATGAAAATATATAAAATATCCAATTTACCCTTCTTTTAAAAAATTAATGAGTAAAAAAAAATATTTTTGGGGAAGAGAGTGAGGTGGGCTAGGCAGGGTATGAAAAATGAGCAAAAAAAAATTTTTCTTTTTTTTGGTGGGGGGAGGGGAAGGTGGCTGGGTGGGGTAGGCGGTGGGTATGCAAAATGAGCAAAAAAATTTTTTTTGGGAGGGGGTGGGGTAGGTGGGGGTGGTAGGGCAGGGGCTGGGTGGGTGGGGTAGGCAGGCATATGCAAAATGAGTAAAAAAAAATTTTTTTGCGATGGGGAGGTGGGGGGGAGGGCAGGTGCTGGGTAGGCAAGGGTAAGCAAAATGAGTAAAAAAAATTTTTTTTTGAGGGGGAGGGTTAGGGGTAGGGGTGGGGTAGGTGGGGGTGGTAGGGCAGGGGCTGAATGGGTAGGGTAGGCAGGAGTATGCAAAATGAGTAAAAAAAATTTTTTTGCGGGGGGGAGGGGGGCGAGGACTGGTTGGGTGGGATAGGCAGAGGGTATGTAAAATGAGTAAAAAAATAAATTTTTGGTGGGGGGTGGGGGTGGTAAGGCAGGGACTGGGTGGGTAGGGTAGGTAGGGGTATGTAAAATGAGTAAAAAAATAAATTTTCAGTTGAAAAAGGAGAATAGGAAACTCAGAGACAGAGATGGTAATAAAGATGATAACAATGATGGAGATCGAGCTGTCGCTGAACCGAAAGATTTTCTTCTTGTCTATGACGATGAGAGCATTAATTTCATAGGCAGTGAGGTAAGTTGGGTAATAGACAGTGGTGCTTCTATTCATGCCACCTCCCATTTAGATTTCTTTACATCCTACACACCCGGTGAGTATGAGTCTGTTAAGATGGGAAACGGTAATTTGGCAAAAATTATTGGAATTGGTAATGTTTGCCTTGAAACGGAAGTTGGCATGAAACTAGTTCTCAGGGATGTGAGGCATGTTCCGGATCTTCGTCTGAATTTGTTATCTGCAGGTAGACTCGATGATGATGGTTTTTGCAATACTTTCGGTTGTGGGCAATGGAAGCTTACCAGAGGTTCTATGGTTGTGGCAAAAGGTAAGAAGCACTCTACCTTATATTCCATGCAGGCAAAAGTATGCACAGACAGTATTAATGTTGCAGAGTCCGAGATTGTCTGGTTGAGCTTGACATGTTTAATTTAGCCATATGAGTGAAAAGGGAATGGAAAAATTGGCTAAAAGGAATCTTCTTTCAGGGGTGAAAAATACGCAGTTGAAGAGATGTTCTCATTGCTTGGCAGGTAAACAGAACAGAGTTTCTTTTAAAAGTCGCCTCTTTTAGAAAGCGTAATTTACTTGATCTTGTATACTCTGATGTGTGTGGTCCGATGAAAACTAGAACACTTGGTGGTTCTCTTTATTTTGTGACTTTCATTGATGATCACTCTAGAAAGTTGTGGGTTTATACCTTAAGTACTAAAGATCAAGTGTTTGATGTGTTTAAAGAATTTCATGCTTCTGTTGAGAGAGAAACAGGGAGAAAGCTTAAATGTATCCGCACAGATAATGGGGGTGAGTATTTAGGTCCGTTCCATAGATACTGCAAGCAGCAGGGTATTCGGCATCAAAAGACACCTCCGAAGACACCGCAGTTGAATGGTATTGCAGAAAGAATGAACAGGACACTAGTGGAAAGGGTCAGGTGTTTACTTTCTCATGCAGGGCTTCCAAGAACTTTTTGGGGTGAGGCTTTGAGTACAGTTGTTCATGTACTGAATAAGTCACCTTGTGTTCCGCTGAATTTTGAAGTACCAGAAAAGGTTTGGACAGGTAAAGATGTATCGTATGATCATTTGCGTGTTTTTGGGTGTAAGGCATTTGTGCATATACCTAAGGATGAACGGTCCAAACTTGATATGAAGACACGCCAGTACATTTTTGTAGGCTATGGTTTTGATGATTTTGGCTACAAGCTTTATAATCTGATTGCAAAGAAGATTATTAGAAGCAGAGATGTAGTTTTTATGGAAGATCAGACTATAGCAGACATTGATAAAGCAGAGGTGTCACATGACAGCGGTGATTTAATTGATTGGGATCCGATTCCTTTGGAAGCAGTACCAGAGCGGGTTGAGAATGATTTTCAGGATCATATACAGGATACAGATGAAGCTGAGACTCCTATGCAGATTGATGATCAAGAAGACTACAAAGAGAAGAGCAAAGAATGCTGTGAGCCGCTAGCCTAATTTAAGTCCCACTTGCAGCTGAAGTTATTCTTCCTAGAAGGTCCAATAGAGATCGACAGCCTTCTAGCAGGTATCCTATTACTGATTATGTGTTATTGACTGATGGGGGAGAACATGAGTGTTATCAGGAGGCTATAGCACATGGGGACAAGGATAAATGGGAGAATGCCATGCAAGAAGAGATGAAATCTTTGCATGACAATCATACTTTTGAGCTAGTGAAGCTACCTAAGGGTAAGAGAGCACTCAAGAACAAGTGGGTATACAGATTGAAGACTGAAAAAAATAATTCGCATCCAAGGTACAAGGCAAGATTGGTTGTGAAGGGTTTCAGTCAGAAAGAGGGGATAGATTTTGGTGAGATTTTCTCACCAGTTGTGAAGATGTCATCTATTCGAGTTGTTCTTGGTTTAGCTGCTAGTATGGACTTGAAGATTGAGCAATTGGATGTGAAGACCGCTTTTCTACATGGAGATTTAGAGGAAGAAATTTTCATGGAGCAGCCAGAGGGTTTCGAGGTAAAGGGAAAAGAAAACCTAGTCTGCAAGTTGAAGAAAAGCTTATATGGGTTGAAACAGGCTCCAAGACAATAGTACAAGAAGTTCGAATCATTCATGGGGACGCACAAATATACCAGGACAGCTTCTGACTCTTGTGTTTTTGTCAAGAAATTTCCTGATAATGATTTTATAATTTTACTGTTATATGTTGATGACATGTTGCTTGTTGGTCAGGATATCAAGAAAATTGACAAGTTGAAGAAGGAGCTTAATAAGTCTTTTGCCATGAAGGATTTGGGTCCAGCAAAACAAATTCTTGGCATGAGAATTAGCAGAGACAGAAAAGAAAAGAAGCGGTGGTTATCTCAAGAGAGGTATATTGAGAAAGTGCTTGAAAGGTTCAAGATGGATAAGGCCAAACCCGTTGGTACTCCGCTTGCTAGTCACTTCAAGTTGAATTCAGAGCAGTGTCTCTCAAGTGATGAACAGAAACGAGAAATGGAACGGGTTCCGTATGCTTCAGCAGTTGGTAGTTTGATGTATGCAATGGTATATACAAGGCCAGATTTAGCTCATGCAGTTGGTATTGTTAGCCGGTATCTCACTAATCCTGGTAGAGAACATTGGGCAACAGTAAAGTGGATTTTCAGGTATCTTAGAGGCACTTCCAAGTTGTGTATTTGTTATGGAGATGGCAAGCCAGTTTTAGAAGCTTTCATAGATTCAGATATGGCTCGTGATTCAGATACAAGGAAGTCTATATCGGGGTACTTGGTCACATTTGCAGGGGGAGCAGTGGCATGGCAGTCAAGGTTGCAGAAGTGTGTTTCACTATCTACCACGAAAGCAGAGTTTATTGCAACAACGGAAGCTTCGAAAGAGATGTTGTGGATGAAGCGGTTTACTCAAGAAATTGGGTGTATGCAAGAGAGGTATGTGGTATTTTGTGATAGTCAAAGTGCTATTTACCTTGCTAAAAATTCTAGCTTTCATTCAAAGTCGAAGCATATTGATGTTCGATATCACTGGATTCGTGATACTTTGAAATCGAAGTTGCTACACCTTGAAAAGGTTCACACGGACTGAAATGGGTCAGACATGATGACTAAGAGTTTGCCAAAGAAGAAGTGATACCTGCTGCGAGATCGCAGGTATGATGGGACTCTCGACATAATCAACACTATCGGGAGGGGGAGTTTGTTGTGTTTTTTTTTCTTCCCTTCTAGTTGATTAAAAAGCCCATCTTATTTTATGTTTTTTATTTTATTTTTGGCCCAAAATTTTACCCATTTACTTAGCCTATTAGATTAGTAATATTAGGGTATTATTACTGTTTTTTATTTGGCTAAGACGTGAGAGCAGCAGCCGTGAACAGAGGGTGAAAACAGATTTTCGAGTGTAACACTCCTTCAGCGCAACAGTTTTCTTTTCACGATTCCCGCTTCGTTTGTGGTCCGATCGGGGTGATTTTTTCACCTGGTTCTTCGTAAGAGATAGAGCTTCGATCCTACTGGCTTTGATCAAGTTTCTCAGATCTCTAGACAGGTGATTTTCTGGTTCGAATTTGCTGCAGATTGTGAAGTTTTTGTTGGACTGTTTTTGCTGTTTTGGTTTAGATCAGGTTTATTGTTCTTGATCATTTTTTGGGTTGTGCTCTGTTGTACCGAGCCTTTATTTACGTAGTAGTGGATTTTCTGGACTTGGTCCCGGGGTTTTTACTTCTCGATTTGAGAAGGTTTTCCTCATTAACAATTCTCGGTGTCGTTATTGCTTTTGGTTATTGTTTATTCGTTGCTTGGGTATTATTATTTCTGCGATATTAGTATTATCTGCTCCTACTAAGTTAACACAAGTAGAAAAAGTTTATTCCGCATTGTTACTTTCTCATCACCTTTTAACGTTGCCAATTCTTAATAAGTCAAACTTTATGCTTTTGTGACCATCTAGTGTATAACTGTGTATTGTAGTGCTTCTATAATTATCATCTTACATTTAAGTGCTTTGACCCTCCTCTGACCGTTTGATTCGATGAAAAAAAAGTGAAGGAATAAAATGGTCATTGAAATTGAATTCTTAAGAAATTGGAATGGAAAAAAACTGGTCAAACCCCTCCGTTTGATTGGCACGGAATGAAATGAAATTGTTATTCAATTTCTTCACAAATCATGTTTGGTTTGAAATTACAAATTATAGGAATGGAATGAAAATATATAAAATGTCCAATTTACCCTTCTTTTAAAAAATTAATGAGTAAAAAAATTTTTTTTGGGGAAGAGAGTGAGGTGGGCTAGGCAGGGTATGAAAAATGAGCAAAAAAATTTTTTCTTTTTTTTTTTGGTGGGGGGGAGGGGAAGGGCAAGGCTTGATGGGGTAGGCAGGGGGTATGCAAAATGAGCAAAAAAAAATTTTTTTGGGAGGGGGTGGGGTAGGTGGGGGTGGTAGGGCAGGGGCTGGGTGGGTGGGTTAGGCAGGCGTATGCAAACTGAGTAAAAAAAAAATTTGTTTGCGATGGAGTGGGGGGGGTAGGGCAGGTGCTGGGTAGGCAAGGGGAAGGAAAATGAGTAAAAAAATTTTTTTTTTTGAGGGGGAGGGGTAGGGGTGGGGTAGTGGGGGTGGTAGGGCAGGGGTTGAATGGGTAGGGTAGGCAGGAGTATGCAAAATGAGTAAAAAAAATTTTTTTTGCGGGGTGGTGGGGGGGAGGGGGCGGTTGGGTGGGATTGGCAGAGGGTATGTAAAATGAGTAAAAAAATAAATTTTTGGTGGGAGGTGGGGGTGGTAGGGCAGGGACTGGGTGGGTAGGGTAGGTAGGGGTATGCAAAATGAGTAAGGTGGGTGGGGTAGGCAGGGGTGGGGGGTAGGTGGGGCTGGTAGGAGTGATATGGGTTTGGAGGTATTTTGATCATAAATTATTTTTTTTTGAATTACATTTCCGAAGGAATTCTACTTTCCTTCAATTTTTGAATGGAATGCTCAATTCCTTTATTGGAATGAAAAATTTTGCAAAACTTAAACTAAACATGTCAAAAAAATTGATCAACGAAAATTGATCATTTCAATTCCATTAAATTACATCCAAATACCACGAACCAAACGCCTTATTATTCTAAATCGTTACTAGTAACTCTTTGAAATCTTCTTTAATCATGGTGATTGGTGATTCGCAAAATCCCATGTTGATTTTGGACCCACTTATTAACAACTGATAGTGCATGAACTCATTAACAGGTACATACTTTTTCCGTCTCAAAATAATGAATGACAAACAAAAAAAAATCTAAAATGAACGGTAATTTTCTTTTAAGATTTTAATCGTTGATTGATTAAGAATAAATTTAAAATTATTTTTGATCATTTGGAACAAACGTCATAATAGATTTTTCAAGAAAATGAATACTACTTCTTCTAAAGAAAATCAAAAGAGTGTTGAATAATCTATAGTATAAATTAGACCCCCATTATGAACAGTTGAATGAACAGTTTCAAGCGGCAAATTTCCCATTTTGCTCTCATACATTTGTCCCTTTCCCATTTTGCCCTTAAAAAAAAAAAAAAAAAAAAAAACGTGTCCTTGAACACGGACATGTACTAGTCATTAATATTGTAAGCGTCATTGATATTGCTAAAATAATGATAATATTAAAGAATGCAACGATAGTGTTGAAAAGTGTCACGATAATGTTAATAACTGTCTCTTTATTAATAAGTACTCCCTCCGTCCCGCTAATATTAGCACACTTTTCTTTTTGGGCATCCCGCTAATATTCGCACACTCCCAAAAAGGAAACTTTATATTAATAAAATATTCACCCAATTCCACTCATTCTCTCCTACATTATTTTAATACTCACAACACCATTATAATTTATTACACCCTCCACTCATTCTCTCTCCACTCATTCTTTTACACTCACAACATTTTATTAAAATATCATATTCCTTAATTCCCGCGCAAACAGTGTTTGTGCTAATACTAATGGGACGGAGGGAGTATCGATTATTCATGATATTGGTATTGCTGTTTTCAAATTTAGGGGAAAGCGTTGCCATTTTCGTTTTTAAAACAAAAAAAGAATATTCATGCAAAAAAAATTAAAATTTCTTAATCTATTCAAAAATATGCTCTTCGAAAATGTTTTAACAATGAATTTGGGACAAATATTCAAACATTACAAAAAGTATCTAAAGATTATATTATTTCACAAATACCTACTCCGTCCTTAAATACTTAACTGTATTTAAATGAATGTCGAAAAAATGTTTAAAAAAATCAATTAAATTACTCACGCATCTCAAAAATGAATGTTTTAAAAAAATAAAATTTGCTGCTCATACGAGAATTCTGAAAAGGAGCAAAACTAGAAGAGAGGGATGGAGATTACTCAGTGGTGGCAATTATTATTAGGTTCGATTCAGCCAGCAACTGTCCTCAAGGTATTCAGAAGAGGGAGCTTATTATCCTCATCGTAACCTCCGATTTCCCAATCAAATTGACAGACCCAAAACAAAAACATAAATTAAAAGTGAAAAAACAGAGAGATCGCTCAGTTCAGCGGGGTTATCGACACAGCTAAATTTCTCTAAAAAGAGAAACCCGCATTCCGGTCTGTTGAGCTTGAATTTCATGGAGTCGTCACTGCAATCTCTACATTCTTTGAAACAACAATCAATCAATTACAAAATCAACATAAAGGACAGACGAAAATTGATTTAATTTGTAATCAACGATAGAATTAACGTAAAAGATTGATGAAAATTGAATTAATTGGGGGGGGGGGGGTAGAGAGGTCGAGAAGTTGAAGGTGATGGGGGCGGAGAATGATGGAGGCTGGGGGCGATGTCAATCGTGAATTTATAGGGGTTTTAAGGGTTAGGGTTTTCGTTGGGTAGACCGGGTTCGTAGCAATTTTGTTTGGCAGGTGAGTTGAGATTAGTGATGGCCATCTAGGGTTCCATTTCGAAACCTTCTATTCCGGTTTCGGAAAAAAAAAATCGGAATCGAATCGTCGGTTCACGATTTACAATTTTGATTCTGAATCGGCGGTTCAACGGTTTATATATTTTTTTAACAGAAAAAAATGTTTTAGAATTTCTTTTATTGGTGAAATTTTTTTGCAAAAAGTTATATAAAAAAGATAAAAAAAAAAAAAAAAAAAAAAAAAAACTAAGCGAATGAACTTATGAAAGTGTAAAAGAAAAGAGAGACGGAGTGACGGACCACCCTATATTTATTTTTTATTTTCTTTTAATTTTTTATTGACTAGGAAATAATATTTTATACTTTGTTTATTAGTGATTTTTTTTTAAAAAAGGAAAAAAAATAGAAAAAAAACTAAACAAATGAATGTATATAGAAGAAAAGAGGGACGGACTATCTATTTTTATTTTTATTTTATTTTAATTTTTTATTGACTAAGAAATAATATTTTAGACTTTGTTTATTAGTGATTTTTTTTTAGAAAAGGATATATTAAAAAAGATAGAAAAAAACTAAACGGATATATTCTGACGAATCTGACGGTTTCTAACGGTTTCTGACAATTTCTGACGGTTCGGTTAACGATTTCTGACGGTTACGATTCGGTGGTTCGAAACCGCCGATTACGATTTCGACCGGTTCTAATTCGAGCCGGTTCCGATTCCGATTTTGGACATCCCTAGTTGAGATGCGCTTGTCACAATTTATGACTAATCTGCCTATAGTCAAGAGAGGATAGCATGTTGATATTACTTTTAATAAGGGTAATAACAAAATTACAAATAAATGTTACAAAATTTGATTTACAAAATGGGAATTGCTATTTGCCCTCGCAATATTACTAAATACCCTCACACTATTAAGTTTATTTAAAAAAAATAAACATTCAACATTGTATATACCACCATTATTCCGATTTTACCATTTTAAACCCCTAAATAAACCTTCATCTAAAATTAACGTAACGCACCCACGCTCCCGCACCCAAACCCTTGATGAAAAAACAAGAAAAATCTCCACCACCTCCACCCAACATCACCCTCATTTGTCGCCACCATCATCCTCTGCTACCATCTACCACCCAACCCAGTCACCACTCAACACCCTCCTCCTCCCACCCAAATAATCCGATCAAATATGACAATCAAACCAAAAGGAGCCACTCGTGGCACCATTGAAGCACCACCTGCGGCAACAATCACTACTAGAAATTGCCCTTTTACGGACGAAAATTTACGTCGGAAAAGATCAATTTCCGTCGATAATGAGGCTTTACCGACGAATGCGTTCCGTCGGAGTCCGTCGGTATATTCTGGTTGGTAATACCGCCGGACATTTTTGTCGATAATTTCGACGGACCGTCCGTCAGTAAACCCAAATAACTGGACGGAAATGGTCCGTCGGCAAGGAAGCCCGCCGACCATTCCCTAGCGATATCCCTGGAGAGATTGCCGACGAAAATGTCCGTCGATAAAATAAGATATAATTACCGGCGGACATGTCCGTCGGTATCTTATGTATAAATGTCGATGGAATAGTCCGTCGGTATTGCTATTATCGTTTTTTCAATGGATTTACCGACGGACACTTCCGTCGGTAATGTGCCCAGAATTTAAAAAAAATGTTGTTATTATTTTTAAACCACCTGTAACTTGTTCAAACAAATACCAACATTCCCACCTGTTTAAAACATACACCAAAACACATGATAAAACAAATTCAACGTTCATCAAAATCTTAAAACCAACATAAAAACTACTTAAATTTGCTTACAAGCCAAATAAAACACAAAGCCAAAAGTTCAACATTCATCCATAGATGCTAATCGCTGTCGATCAGTTTTCCAAATCATACAAAGCCAAAAGTTCTAACTAATATAAACTAACGGAATAAACAAAAATGTATTGGACACATATTCCTCGATGAAACATCTTGACCCAACAATGGAGATTAAATTGCCACAAGCAGAGCCTCAAACTTTTGTTCGGGTGCTGCACATCAATGATAAAAAGCAATGAACTAAAATCTATAAAGTATCAATGAACAATCAGATTGAGAAGGGAAACAGTCAAATATTGTATATGCCACAAATTTCAAGAAGAAAAGCCACAACTATATTTTCATTTACATAACAAAATATTGACATGAAATCATATTCTTAAATATCAAAATTGATGAAACTCAAATAAATTGATGTCAATAATTTCATAGCAATAACCTAAAATGGTAAACAATATACTCCCTCCGTTCCATATTATGTTACCCACTTAGGGCTCGTTTGGTAGGTCTATAGGATTAGCTTGTATTAATAGGGAGGAGGTTATTAATCCAGGGATTAATAATATCACCCCCTTTTTTAGGATAAATAAGAAGGGGATAAGAGGTGTTCAGATGCTTATCTGAGTTGTACTTTGGATAATTACTGCGGTTGCATTTAATCTACCAAACATACTTTTATTGGACTAATAATCCTATCCGGTCATTTATCGACCTACCAAACGACCCCTTACTGTTCCTCGCGGAAAATAAAAAATAATATTATTAAAGTATGAGTTGTGAGTGGGTAGGAGAGAGAAAATGGGGTAGAGAATAGTAAGTGAATAGTTATTGTGAGTATGACAAGTGAGTCTCATGAATAAAGAAGTATTAAAAAGTTTCCTTTTTAGGAAGTGTGACTTATAAGTGGAACGCCCTATATGGCAAAGTGGGTAAGGTTATATGGGACGGAGGGAGTATTATTTAATTCAAAACAATATGGCCATGTTTGATTTGACTTATTCCAAAGTGCTTATGACTTATGACTCTCAATAAGTCATTTTTGAATCGTGTGATTTCATTTTGGGTAAAATAAGTCATAAGTCATGTACAAGTCAATTAAAGCACAATTTCCCTTATAAGTCATAAGCATTAAGTCAAGTGTTGAATCAAAAAACACGTATGAACAGTAAAAACACATATGAACAGTGACCTTAAATGAATATTTCATAATAATAATAAAATAATAATAATAATAATAATAAATAATAATAATAATAATAATAAAATAAAAAAATAATAATTAAATTATAATTAAATAATAATAATAATAATAATAAAAAATATAATAATAATAATAATAATAATAATAATAATAATAATAATAATAATAATAATAATAATAATAATAATAATAATAATAATAATAATAATAATAATAATAATAATAATAATAATAATAATAATAATAATTATTATTATTATTATTATTATTATTATTATTATTATTATTATTATTATTATTATTATTATTTAGTTTTTATAATTTCATTCAGCACTTTTTCATCTTATTAATCAAACAGTCATACTTACTTATGACAGCTCATTAGCACTTCAAAAAAACTAAATCAAACAGCATCATTAATCAGCTCATCAGTTATAAGTCATCAGTCATAAGTTATCAATTATAAGTCATAAGTCATCAGCACATATCAATAAGCTAAATCAAACGGCCTTATATAAGTTATTCCAAAGCCAAACCACACTTGCTGGATCATAACATTATAACAGGTCATAATAAACAAAATCTAGTAAATGTAACAAAGTTTTACATTTTTTTTCCAATAAGTCATCCCACCAAAGAAATATTGTGTAAATACCAATTCCACCAACATAATGTAGTTAATTGCCATAACATGAATGACAACCACTAAAGCCAAATAATGACTGATCATATTGAAACTAAATTCCTAATACCAAACTCAGCAGTTAAGTTCCCACATTTTATAGCTTAGAAAATAAAATACGAGTAGGAGAAACAAATAGGCTATTTAAGTGAAAAATTCAGGACATACCTTATTCAGAAGCTAGTTATTTCCAAGCACTCAATTTTAAAGCTTGAGTAGGTGCCTGACCACCAAATACATGCAAGTAAAAGTCAGAACAAATCACATTTAAAGAGACATACAGGAAGTAGGGCACTTGCTTTGCTCTACCCATTTTTCTTATTTTTTGTTACAATGTTACAAGAAAGAATCAAAACACAATAGAGCAACATCTAGAGACAAAGCAAAGAATTCTAGGGCATTGATTCAAAAGACTCCCAGTGCAACATAAATGACAAAATTGTATGATAGAAGGAAATCCCACCAAAAGGTAAATGCCAAAGAAATAAAGTCCACCAATATATGACAACACAGGCAGCCAAACACATCCAATAGTTTGGGATTTAAAATAGTACCAGATTGTTCTGTTGTGAATATGACAAGTATTAAAAAACAAATTTACCTCAAGCTCAACTTGAATCTCCTCACGCTCATGACCAGTAGCAATAGGCACTACATCCTCCACTCTCTTCTTCGAAACAACATTCTATGTCACCAAAATCTAAAAAAAAAATCAGTATAAATTATATTGATCCATGGTCTCAGCTCTCAAAGTAATACGGTTTCTTCCAATATATTGCTATTTTTCAGTTTTATGGAATAAGTAAATGGGCATATACTTAAAACTACAGTATGAAATTTACTCAAAGAAATAGATCCAATTTAAGTTCAGTTTCATGGATTTACCTCGGTTTGATTCTGAAATTAGAGAACCATCTGTGAACATGAATCAGAGATTTGACAAATTCGATCCGCTAAATTTGTCTGGTCATCATTCCGACAATCTCTTTTCAATCTAGGGAAACTCCATAGTTTCCTACCTATAATCGTAACAGCACGAAGCAGAATCATGTCATGAACTTGAAATCCAATTAAAGGCGCTTTAATTTGACTGAATTAAAAAATTAGAGTACCTGTTTTGACGCCGGCGAAGAAAGCGAGTAAGGTAATGCAATCGTCGGGATGAACGACGTGAGCCAGAGGCATGCCAATGCCGTTTTCGAGATAACCTTCTCGTCTTTAACGGCGACGATTACTTTATCCTTCGTGGAGAAGAGTTTCACAGGAGGGGAGAAAGAGAGAGAGAGAGAATGGGTAAGCGATTAGGTTTAAGAATGAGGGACGGCGAGAGGCCACTGAGTTTAATTTATACATCAAATTACCAATGGAATATTCCGTCGGTAATACCGACAGACGATCTCCATCGGTAATACTTAGGGAATTGTAAGCATTACCGACGGACTTAAATGAAAATTTTAAAAAAAAATTCCAGGCAAATAAAAATTAATATTCCGTCGGTAACCCTTGATTGTCCGTCGCTATTACCGACGGACCGCATCCGTCGGTAATTGGCATGTTTCTAGTAGTGAATGCAGCACCACCTTCACCCACATCGGATGGCAATCAACCTCACAATTTTGCTCCTACTCCGCCTCTCTCTTCGACTACCATCTTCGGAAGCAACCAAATCAAACACAAATCCAAATATGCTTAAAAGAAAGCCAATAACTTTGTTTCTAACAAAAGAGATTGAGGAGAAGAAATGAGATAAGTACCTATTTCGTTCCCAACCTATAGTCACTTTTTCGTTTTCGTCCTGATTGTATTTTTTTTCCGTTTTCCCCCTTTACCTCATTTTTTGTTGTTTTTATCGTCCTTTCGTCAGTTCTCCATCCATTTCTCCATTAAAAATGCCTAGCTGGCACGATTACGTCACCATTTTGCTTAGTTGGCAATGAATATCATCAAGATTTCTTGACATGAAAATATAAGTGTTGAAAATGGAATTTATTAAACCAATGACCCTAAAGACAAAATTCAATAGGGGAAACAATTTTGCAAATAAAACACCCTATTTAACCCTACCCTCCCCTCCCCTCACCTAACCTAGCATCGCATTCTCTCCCTCTTCCCCCTTTCTCATTCTCACCCTTCACCCACCCAAGTCGTCCTCCGCTCAATAATGCGTCATCCCCCTCTGAGATCTTGCATCCGCTTCCAACTTTGATATTACCTCTTTCTCATCTCCCTTAACAAGTCAGTCTCCTCCTCCTGCCTCCTTCTCATCTCCATCGCTTCTCCTTTCACCCTCGTCGGTCTTCCCTAACAAATTTCTAGAATCTGAATCTTCCTGAGTATGGATCGGGCCTGGCCGACAACAAGGCCGACTCTGTTTCTCAAAATCCAAATCCTTTTCATCTATTTATCTGATTTCGTCTTTACCCTTATCCAATTTATTCTCTAAAACCCAAGTCTGAGATATTTTATCTCAACATTTTCAAAAAAAAATCTTACTCATAAAGATCGTAGTTTGGTTTATTAATTGGGCTTGAGAGACCTTAATTTCTTGGGGCCATTAATGCTGAATTCTGATTTTGATTTATTTTATTTTATTTTGATTTTTTATTTTTAAAGATTTAGTTTTGACCATGGTGAAGTTGTTTGTTTATCTTTGAAATGGTGGTGGTGGTAATTGTGTAACCATGGTTGAAATGATGTGGGGGCTGTAGTAGTGTACCAGTGGTAGTGGTGTTGGTAGGCAGAGGAGTTGTGGAGGTGGTGTTGATAGGTGGTAAATGGTGATGATAATGGGGCGGTGAATGTTGTTGGTACAAATTGGATGTTCCTGACACAGTAATACTTATCACATTTTAGGAAATGTTAAAAGTTTTCTAAAAAATGTTAATTTCTGGAAAAAATATATGTTAGTATTACTTAAAATAATTGAGCATTTTTAAAAGAAATATTGAAATACGTAATTAATTTTGTAAAGTAAAGTAAATAAAATATATCTGCGATTTGCTCTGAGGTGGAGATGTGATGAAGATGCAAAAAACCCCGGTGGTGCAATTCGCGAACAAAGTGAAGATCGACTTCTATCTGACGAGTTCGAGCATGGAAGACGGGATTCTTGGACATGTGTAACGCAAAAATGTTGTCACAAATAAGACGGGGAGGAGATAAAGCAACTCCTAACTCACGGAAAAGATAAGAAAACCACCTAATCTCAGCGGCAGTTCATGTCAAAGCACGATACTCCGGAATATAATACTGCATGCGTTTGGTTTAACAATTTTGTATAATAATAATTTGAAACTACGCTGAAGAACTTTCAAGTCATTGTAAACATAATAAGGCATTCGTTTGATTTTAATGATGTTGTATAATAATTTAAATTACCATCGAAAAACTTTCATCATTGTGAAATTTTTAGACCGGAACTTCCGGAGTAGAAAAAAAAACTCCTATGTCAAATTCTAAAAAAAAAGAAAAAACTTTTAATATACTCCCTCCGTTCCACAATTCTACGCACTTTTTGTGTCGGTGCGGGAATTAAGGTAAAAGGTGATAAAGGTAATGTGTTGTGAGTGTAAAAGTAAAATAGGAGAGAGAATGAGTGGAGAGAATAGTAAATTTGAAAAGTGTTGTGAGTAGAGAGAAGTGGGTCCCATTTCCATTTTGAAAAAGTGCAGATTATTGTGGAACGCCCAAAAAAGGTCTTTTTACGAATTATTGTGGGACAGAGAGAGTACAGGCTAGGCGTTCGTTGGTAAAAAAAAACGGCAGAAAGACCATTATGGTCTCTGACTAGAGCCGTCAATACGGGAATACGGGACGGGACAGGACAAAATTACGTTGTCCCACGACGGGAACGGGATGAAACGGGACGGGACAAAATGGGACGGGACGAAAATACTCCGTCCCATCCCGTCCCATTTGCGGGACGCGGGATCCCGCGGGACCCATGCGGGACCCGTTGACTAGGAGGGATAAGCATTGACTACGCCAAAAATCAATATCCATAAATATAATATCAACAAGAAACTCCAACTCCAAACTACATATATATAAAACATAACATAAGTTACAAAACACACATTTATTTTCTCATCATGAAACATCAACTTATGGTATGCTCAACAAACTTACAGAAACATAAAACTACTCCATTGAACAGTCAAAATATAACCTAGATACAAGCAGAAGGCAAATAGCAACTTATGGTAGGCTCAAAGTCTAATGGATATTTTCATGTAGTCAGTAGGAGAAGACAACTCAAAAATGAATACTTCAGTGCATAAACCAATTATTTTCTTTCAGAATTTCCGTAGTCCTTTAGGGAAATAACAAGAGGCAAGAACTTTGTCACATACTAGATATAAGAACAAAAGTCACTTGCAGAACAAGTACCGGTTAAAATTCACACCAGAAAATATTATTATCATTCTTCGCTCGCACGCTGATTTCCCCAGTCATCATGAGATAATATAGACATAAGTGGTGATAAACATAAGTGAAAATGTAAACATAAGTGTTTACCTAAGTCAAATTTTACGCACTAACCTTTATTTTAAGTGTGTAGTAGTAGACTAGTAGTAGTGGTGATAAACATATAATATTTGTACGGGTCAATACGGAAAACGGGACGGGACGGGATAAAAATAAGTTGTCCCGCGACGGGAACGGGACGATACGGGACAGGACGAAAACGGGACGGGACTAAAATATTCCGTCCCATCCCGTCCCATTTGTATTACCGGACGGGACGTCCCGACGGGACCGTCCCAACTCGACGGCTCTATCTCTGACCTTTAAAACCTTTTTTGAAATAGTCCTTAACCTATTTCGTTTTTCGTTTTCGTCCCTAACCTACTATTTTAAGCAACTTTTAGTCCTTTGCGCGAACTCCGTCAAAGTCACTGTTAAAAATTGCTGATGTGGATGTATGACTTTCACATGGAAGTCAATACATTCGACATGGAAGGTTTTCAATGTCAATTTCACCACTAGCTTCAATTTTTTTTTTCAAATTAGTCCCTAAACTATATTTATTTCAATATTTTTTGATTTTATAACTTTTCCGAGGAAAAATTAAAGTGGGCCTATTTTTTAAATATAAAGTACTCTTTTCATCCCAAAATGAATAACAAAAAAGTTTTAAATTTTCTTTTGATCCAAACAAATTTGAACAGTTTTTATCATTTATTTTGAAACACATAGATGTAGTACTTTCAGTGGTATCAATTTATAACAATCATTTAAATCATTGTTGACTTTTAATCATAAACATAACACTACAACACTACTAGTACTTGCTAAAAAAAAGGCAAAATGTTGAGCAACAAAATATAAAGAAGCATAATCAACATAAAAGGTGAATCAAAAGACAAATACTCCCTCCGTCCCACAATAATATGTAAATTTTCTATTTTGGGCGTCCCACAATAATATCTAACTTTCCCTAAATGGAAAGGAATCTTTACTATTCCCTCCACTCATTCTCTCTCCTACATTATTTTAATACTCACATCACCATTATAATTTACTATTCTCTCCACTCATTCTCTCTCCTATTTTATTTTCACACTCACAACACTTTCAATATAATATTTCCTCCTTAATCCCCGTGCAAAACCCAAAAGTCCATAAATCTATGGGACGGAGGGAGTATGTCAAAGTGAATACTCCCTCCGTCCCATGATAATAAGGAAAATTTCCTTTTTGGGCGTCCCACAATAATATATAACTTTCCTAAAATGGAAAGGAATCTTTACTATTCCCTCCACTCATTCTCTCTCCTACATTATTTTAATACTCACATCACCATTATAATTTACTATTCTCTCCACTCATTCTCTTTCCTATTTTATTTCCACACTCACAACACTTTCAATATAATATTTCCTCCTTAATTTTTCTCGAAAATCCAAAAGTCCCTAAAATTGTGGGACGGAGGGAGTATTCATATCAAAAACATCATTAACTACTTGCAAACTTGAGTTCAAAAATAATACTAATACTAAACTTGATCAGTACCAAAAATAGGCCCTACTTTAATTTTTCCTCAGCTAAGTTATAAATTCAAAAAATATTAGAATAAATATAGTTTAGGGACTAATTTGAAAAAAAATTGAAGTTCAGTGATGAAATTGACATTGAAAACCTTTCATGTCGAATGTATTGACTTTCACGTGAAAGTCAAACATCCACATCAGCAATTTTTAACAGTGACTTTGATGGAGTTAGCGCGACGGACTAAAAGTGGCTTAAAAATAGTAGGTTAGGGTCGAAAACGAAAAACAAAATAGGTCAAGGACTATTTCGAAAAAGGTTTTAAAGGTCAGCGACCATATTGGTATTTCCGCCGTAAAAAAACCTCGACGAAAAGGGTGGTCGGCGACTCGGCGGGTAACATTTGATTTGCTTGACGATTCGCGCGCGACAGTTGCTTCGGCGCTCACAGTGCAAAAAAAAAAGCGACCGGAACAGAGACAAGAGACAGAGATAAGAAAACCAGAGAGCGAAAATGGAGGCACTAAGAGCTTCCTATGCAGACAGTAGTTCCGGCGATTCGGATTCCGACTCAGATTCGAAATCAATTCCCAATTCGAAGCAAACCCAATCACCACTTCCCTCTCTGCCTCCACCTCCCATCTCTCTCCTCAACCCTCCCAATTCAATTGGTAAGAACTGCACAATTCCCCCAAAATGCACTTTCATGATTCATGTTCTAGGGCGTCAGGTACGTGTATTTATTCTTGCACACCAACTGTTTGTGTTTTTGTGTGTGTAGGGACATTTGATTACTTGCAAAGTAGTAGTCAGCCTAGCCGGGTCCGGACATTTCCTCACGTTGAGGGGAACTATGCCTTGCATGTATACATCCCAGGTGAGAGTTTGTTTATATAATCCCCTTTCGATTCTTTGATTTCTTTGATTTATTTATTTTTTCGAACGAATTTTGTTCCAAGGTGATCAGAATTATACTTAAATTATTACATAATAATATATGAATATAGATAAAGAGAAAGGGACTCAAAATTACTACTTAGGCTCCGTTTGTTTGGGGGAAAATGTTTTTCGGAAAATGGTTTTTGGAAAACATTTTCTGAAAAATGAAACTGTTCTCCGAAAAATGACATTTGGTTGTTTGGTAAATTTAAGGAAAATGTTTTCCAGAAAACATTTTATGTGTTTGGTAAATATAAAAATAACATTTTCTGATGAAAACACAAAAATGGGTAGGTAGGGTAGGTGGATGGGGGGGGGATAGGGGTAGGGTAGGTGGTGGGGAGAGGGTGAGGTAGAGGTTAGGATAAGGATAGGGTAGAGTAGTGGAAATGGGGTGGGTAAGTAGGGTGAAGGTAGGGGGTTGGGGTTGGTTGGTGAGTGATTGAGGGGTGGGTAGGATAGGGTGTGGGGGTGGTTGGGGGAAGTTGTTAAAAAATAATTTTAATAAAACAACAACAACAAGAAGCCTTAGTCCCAAAATAATTTGGGGTCGGCTAACATGAATCATCATATGTCATCGTGTGAAAAGGTTGTTGGAAAAAAAAATTTAAAAAAAAATTTAAAAAAAAATAATAAAAAAAAAAAATAATCAGCCCCCCACATGGATTTTTGCCCTCCATTCCGGCCTCTTCAACACCATACTTTCATCCACTCCGATTAAACTCATATCATTTTCAATAACTCTAATCCAAGTTTGTTTGGGTCTTCCCTACCCTCGCCATTTTATCATTTCTCCATTTGTTAGGCCTCCTTACCGGTGCATCGCTCCGGTCTCCTTCTCACATATCCAAACCACCTCAGACGATTTTCCCTCATTTTATCCTCAATGGGCGCAACTCCTACTTTACCTCTGATCACCTCATTCCCCAATCGATCCTTTCTTGTATAACCGCACATCCATCGAAGCATACGCATCTCCGCCACATTCATCTTATGCACGTGACAACTTTGTTTCACGGCCCTGACATTCGGTGCCGTAAAGCGATCTTGGCCTAATTCTTTGTGCGGTAGAATTTTCCTTTTAATCTATTGGGCATGCAGCGATCACATAGAAACCACTGTGACACTCTTCCACTTCAACCAACTGCTTTAATCCTATGAGCCACATCACCGTCTAATTCTCCGTCCTTTTGGATAATTGATTCAAGATAGCGAAAAACTTCGAAGCTTGGACAATATTTCCATCAAATGTGACCGCCCCTGCCTCCCTACTTCCAACTCTGCTAAACTTACACTCCAAATATCCAGTCTTGCTTTTGCTTAGTCGAAAACCTCGAAATTCCAAAGTGTGTCTCCACAACTCCAATTTACTTTCAACACCTACTCTCTTGTCTCATCAATCGACAATATCATCTCGCATGACAACATACAGCTTTGGTATATCATCTTGGGTGACCTCGTCGATTCGTCCGTTATCAAGCAAAAGAAAGGGGCTAAGTGCGAAACCTTGATGCGCTCACAATCTTTATAGGGAACTCTTCGATCTTCCCAGCTAGTTCATGCATGCGTACTAACTCCATTATACGTGTCCTTGATAATATCAATATATTTCTTTGAAACACCCTTCTTTGTTAATGCCCACCAAAGTACCTCTCTTGGCACTTTATCATACGCCTTCTCGAATCAATGAAAACCGTATACGCAAATCTTTCTTTTGATCCAGATATTTCTCCGTGATTTGTCTCATAAGATATATTGCCTCCATAGTCGATCTTCCAGGCGTAAACCTAAATTGGTTATCGAAATATCCACAATTTTCTCGGCCTTTGTCTGATCACTCTTTCCCAAAGTTTCATAGTATGGCTCGTTAGTTTGATCCCAGATAGTTGGCGCAATCTTGGGCGTCACCTTTGTTCTTATACTGAAAGGGATCGAGTACTTTTCCGCCGCTCGATGGCATTGTGTTAATTCTCCGTATCTTGTTAAATAACGTTGTTAACGATCTATTCCCTCTCCCCGAAACATCTCGAACCTCGATTGGTATACCATCCGGTCCTATGACTTTCTTGATCTCATATTTTTCATTGCCATTTCCACTTCATCTTTTGAATTCTCCGCATAAAATCTCGATTAACCGTACTCGAAGAGATATTTAAATCTCGATATCACGCTCTTGGCCGCCATTGAAACAAGGTATCGAAGTATGAACTCCATCTATCTTTTATTTCTTTATCCGACTAGAACTCTTTGATCTACATCTTTCACATATTTAATTGTCCCGATATCTCGTGTCCTCTTATCCCTCATACGAGCGATTACGTAGATGTCCTTTTCCCCTTCTTTTGTATCCGACTTATCATAATGTTTTTGATTCACCTTTGCTCTTGCGTCTCTTCTGCTTTCTTAGCATCTCTTCTAGCTTCTTTATACTTCTCATAGTTCTCGTCGCTCTACATTTCCCGATAATTTGTAGCATTCTCGCTTACCCTTTATTGCTTGTTTTACTTCCTCGTTCCACCATGATGTGTCCTTACTTGGTGGCCCGTTTCCTCTAGATTCTCCAAGAACTTCTTTCGTCACCTCCTTTATGGTATGTTCCATCTTAGTCCAAGTCGAATCTATATCCATATCCTTCATATTATTCGACCAAATACCGGTATCGACCATCTTAGCTACAAATTTCTGTTGATTTTTCCCTTGAAGTCTCCACCACTTGATTCTAGGGTCTACCTGTGGTTTTCTCCTCCTCGAAATTCTCTTACTTCGAAAATCAAGTACCACCAGTCTATGTTGAGTTGCTATGCTCTCACCCGGAATAACCTTGCAATCTGTATAACTCTTTCTACAAGCATTTTTCACTAAGAAGAAGTCAATCTGACTTGCATTACCTCCACTCCTATAGGACACCAAGTGAGATTCTCTCTTCTTGAACCAAGTGTTCATTATACTCAAGTCATATGCCAACGCAAAATCCAGAATACTATTTCCTGTTTCATTCCTCTCCCCAAAACCAAAACCTCCATGCATGCTCTCAAAGCCATGTCGACTAGACCCACACGCATGCAGTTCGGATCACCACGATCACTAATTTCTCACCACTAGGTACTCGTTGCACCACCTCCTCCAAATCTTCCCAGAACACTTGTTTAATAGATGCATCCAACCCTACTTGTGGTGCATAGGCGGAAATAATAGTTATAATCTCATCGCGTATCACCATTTTAATGCCCATAATTCGATTACTCTTCCTGTACACTTCCACCACATCATTAATATTAATATGAGTTAAAAGATTTTTATCATTATTATTATTATTATTATTATTTATCTAGTTTCAAAGGTAGTAAAATGTTAACTTCAAAAGACAAAGGGGTCAAATCTATAGTATAAATGAGGGTGGTCCTTCTACTGTTCAATGAACAGTTCCAACGGCGAAAATTTCCATTTTGCCCTCACTATTTTGTCCCTTTCCCATTTTGTCCTTAAAAAAAAAATTAATTAAAAAAAAAAAAAATGTGGCCTTGGACACGGGCATGTGCTAGTAAGCCTATAACATTAAACATGGGCTTACCACCGCTCTGATCACATTTATTTTATGTCTTCATTGTGTAAAGCTTAACGTGGGTTATGAAGTCATTGTAGCCAGAATTCTGAATTACTATGTTGTAGAGTTTAATTGATACACAAAAGTTGCAAAGGCTAGACGTAAACATGAAATATTGGCAGAAAAATGATTTAAACCAACAAGTGATGCAAGTTCTCACTATTCCCAAAATGGGTTGGGAGCTTTTGGACCTGGTCTCTAGATGGACCTGTAATCTTTGTGCTAAATCAAAAAGTATTTACATGTTCTTGGGTTTCTTATATTTATCCTTGGTTATTAGTCAATGAGTTATCTGATCATATTCACAAGGTAGTATTTACTCCCTCATGTAAGACATAGTGACTGGTTGAAAAACAGTAGCAGGGCCTGCGAGCTTAAGTCTTAAACCATGGATCCCACTCAAGATAGGAACCTTTTGGCCCCAAGGTTAAAACCTTGGTGTATTATACAGTATTTTTGTTTGTAGATTATTTATTTGTTGTTGATTTTGTCACTATGTTATCCTTAGTCCGCTTCTGAAGCATACAATCATTTGATGAACTGCTAAGTTCTACTATCCCTAAATTCGTAAGGTATTACAAACAATTCTGCAGTAATATGCTGTGTGAATGAGTCGAATCACCCTATCACCTTTGTATTTCTCTTAATGTCCTTTTGTTGCAATAACTTATTAATGTGCATGCACCTGTTGCATGATACTACTGGCTGTCAAGGGCTTCATGTTTTTGTAACAGTAGATAATTAACTGAAGAGATAATTGTGATGGTACACAAAAGTCTGGTAGTCAGACAGTTTGACTTGTAAGTTGCACTAAATAAGACTTTCTTCCCAGACTGTGCTGCTAGTAGAATGTAATCTTAGTGCGATATCTGATGTTCATGTTGTATACTTAACATAGTTCAAGTAATACTAACTTATTTCCTCATGACATGCAATATAGTTCGTATACCATCTGCAGCAAAGAAGGAGCTGGCCCACTTTGTAAGGAAGGACACCTCTCTTATACCTGGACTTCATGTCATTGATGTTGATGTCCCATTGACTACACTGCTGAAAGTTGATCAAAAGCTTTTACAAGTTGCTTTAGGGAGGGAATTTCACATAAGCTTAGGAAGAACAGTTCCTTTGAGAGTGCACCAAATAGACTCGGTGGTCGCAATGCTTCGTCAGAAGCTTCAGAATCAGAAGCGGTCAGAATATACTCAAGCAAATCTGTTGTGAAGAATGTCATTAGTTAGCATTATCTATTTTTTTTTTAAAAATCTTTTTTCTTTTTGCAGGTATTGGATTGACTTCAGTAAGTGGGAAGTTTTCATCAATGATGACCAGACACGCTCTTTTCTTTCGTTGGAGATTATAAAAGGAGGCTTAAATGAGGTATCTTGAAGTATTATAGCATCCTTCATACTGCAGCTCATTCAACTTCTGTTTTGCCCACAACTGGCGATATAAAAAGATGACTAAAAGTTGGTTTTCATCATTTTTAAAAATTGAGATCAGCAAACCAAACGACATAACATAGCACTTGATATGCCCAGCATACCTGAATCTTCATTTCCGTGTAATGGAAGTGGTGGAACTTACTTTTATTGTTTGTTTTTTTTTTTTTTCAGATTACAAAGCAGATCCAAGCTGTTAATGAGGTTTACAAGCTTCACAATCTCCCAGAATTTTATAAGGTTAACACCATAATGACTCATGATTTATAGCTTGTTGAACTAGTTCCTGAAAAGGGGCGTATTGATTAGAGGGGCTTTGGGATTTTATGGTTTGGATCTATGTAGCCAGCCTTAAAAATGTGGAGGCCTAGAAGCCTTTTCCCTAGTTCATGCCCGAGTTGCATCTTATAATAACATGAGCTACATTTTATTGGCTTGAGATACTATTTATAATAAATGAGTTACATCTTATATAGTACATGATTTATATTCTATAGTAAGGTTTGTCGGACTGCTGCAGTCCGATTGCAAGCCCCAAATTCATTGAAATTATCAAATTGAAAATTTGAATTTTAAAATTGTTTGTAACTTGGGTCTCACATATTTGGTTATTATTCAATATGCAGGATCCTCGCCCTCATATATCCATTGCTTGGGAATTAGGTGACACCAGTGCTCTGATGAAGAGAGTAGTTGAGGAAGAGTTGATTGATGGGGGATTCTCAAACAAAAATATGTTCACCTGTAGATTTGGTGGCATTGATTGTAAAATTGGCAATAAAATGTATAATATATGTAAATTTCAGGAAGAAACAAAATAGGTAGAAACAAAGAATAATAATGAAGACTTTCAACGATGGTATTGTTTTTCTCTGTTATATATATATATATATATATATATATATGTATATATATTATTATTATTATTATTGCCTAAAATTGGTTAACTGAGTCAAATACATTTATTATAAGGCGGAGGGAGTAATTATTTTAGACAATACTTGAAATTTCAACTACCCAACTTTTTGAAGGCAAGTGGTGGAGGAAAGTGCCTACATGGCATGAAACTATTGGCTGTGGGCTGTTTTCGCACAGGTACATATAAGTGATTGTAGATCTGGATCGTCACTTGTAAGGTTAGAGGAAGAGTTGGGTCTTTGAGCCAAATGGAAACTCTTTCGAAAGTGTTGAAAATATTTTTAGCTGATGACATTATTCGACGGGAGTTTTGGGTAGATCATAATCACTCCGACAGCAGATATTCAAGTAAAACTTGTTATACAGAATACCTCGATGAGGGGTTAGATAAAGAAGGTAACAGTCAGCTTCATCTAGCTTGCAGGGACGCTTCTTTCGTGGCTGTTAAGAAGATCATCGATGATGGAGATATTAAGAAGAAGAAGAAGCTGTGTTTCGTCAAGGACAAAGACGGTTATACCCCTCTGCACATTGCTGCAATGAAAGGTAGAGTTGATGTTTTTCAGTTACTTGTCGAGGCATGCCCCGACTCTGTCAAAGAGGTGAATGCAGCTGCTGAAACGTGCCTCCACACTGCTGTCGTGTACAACAAGGGCAAAATTGTCCAGTATTTGTTGACATGGCTCGCTCGGAACAAATCTGATTACTCCAATCTCATCAATGCCAAGAATTATGAGGGAAACACGCCTCTGCATCTTGCCACTTCAAGAAGACAACTTCAGGTTAGTAGTTACATTTATATTCAGTTTCTATATATTTTTTAATTTTTTTTAAAAAAAATCGGGTTTATCACTTTGTTGGTGGGGATTGAACCCATGACTTTCATATAGAAAGGGATACCGGATGCCGCTTGAGCTACAACTCTTTGGCAGTTTCTATATTTGTTTTCAATTTGTGATATCTAAATCTAATACGTATTTGTTATGCAGATTTTGAAAGTGTTGCTAACGTGTGATCCGGATGTTAGTAAAATAGTACAAGTAAACGCAATGAACTGCAGCGGCTTGACTGCTCTAGATATCCTGTTTGTGTTGCCACATTCAGGCAAGATTGACTTGGATATCGAGAAAATTTTAAGGAATTCAGGTGGTTTAAGAGCCACAAACAATTCCAACTGCAACGACACCAAGTTTCCTGGCCAAAATCTACGGAAAAGAAATTCATTCGCAAGAAGCGGAAGGAGCTGTTCAAGAAAAATAGTAGATGCGCAAAATATACTATTAATGACGGCTATCTTGATTGCCACATTAACATTTCAAGCAGCAATTAGTTTCCCCTCCATCATGTCAAAGGATATTAGCCAAAACGACATGGTTTACTTGAATCAAGGGGACTCGATCACAACTCGTTCATTTGTGCTGTTTAATTCAACAGGTTTTATTGCATCAGTTTGCATGATAATATTTCTATTGAATCAATTTCCAATGAAACCATGGCCACAAATATCGGTATCAACATTGTTTGGATCATATATGTGTATAATCAACGTTATATCTCCACGACAAGCACTTCCTCTGTTAAGTCTTTCCATTCCTTTCCTTTTGCTGGCAGCTGCTGGAAAGTTTTTCCGCTTCCATGACAAAGGAGGCTTCATGTAAGTTGTGTCTCGATTCGCTGCATGCTGCAATTGTAATCTGTTGCAGTTTCCAAGGATTTCATTAAACGAATCGAGCGAGACGCGTCAAAACAAAATCCCGGCTGCAATCTATTGCTATGGTGTCTTGTTTTTTCCTTTCATTATTTGGAACAAGAGTGTTTCTTCCCTTCATTTTCCTTTGCTTTGATGTATAATAATGTCATTTTCGTTTTGTCGTGTAAGTTTGTATCGATCTGTAAGTCTTTAGCCAACTATGAATATTAAATTTTCATGTATAATAAATAACCGCTTATAAAAACTAAGTAAAATACGACGTAATTTACCATTTGGGGCCAAAATACGTTTATCCCATTAAAGTATACACGCAATCCCACGTTGCATCTGATGACGCCGATTTTATTCCAAAGTGACCTACTCCCTCCGTCCCGCCCTAAAGGGCACTTTTGATCAACAGCAGTTAACTTTGACCCAAACATTAATGCAAATCTAATAATCTTATTGAAATTCTAAAAATTGTTATTCATAAACCATTTATTATTGATTTATCAATAACAATTTTTAGAATTTCAATATAATGGTTAGATTTGCATTAATGTTTGAGTCAAAGTTAACTACTGTTGATCAAAAGTGCCATTTCGGACTGGACGGAGGGAGTATTAATTAACCCGTAATCCCACTTTGCACCCAATAACCTAAAGAAGTTAGAATTTAACGAAAATTGGTAGTGTGCAAGTAATGTGTGGGCTATTTTGATCATTCTGAAATTAACTTTTAATTATTCTTTAATTTTTTATTCTCTTTCAAACTAAGCTTTCTTATTTACATAAATACTATAGTAAGTATTATTAATATAAAAAATAGTATTTATTATCTAAAATAATAATTTTTTTAATAATAATAAAATAATTTTAAAATAAAAAAGTTTACTTATTAAAATCATCTACTTTATATTAAACTTTTATCTCTTTATCTAAAGTTTATCATTTTTATATTTGCCCCTTCAATTTTTAATAGTTTAAATAAAATTTACTGATAACATAAACAATAAAAATAAAAATAAATAATGAAGTTAAAAATAAGAAGCTAAAATAAATATCCTATCTAATGTCTATTTCACTTTCTGTCACCAGCCCTCCTCCACCCACATTCAGAATTTCAGATCTTCAATTGATGGAAGCCTAGTATAGAATTTTCTCAATATTGGAAGCCTAATCTTCAGATCTTCTTGTTTATTTTTTAATTTTTTTTGGACTTTTAATGTTGTTAATGGTGGTCGAATTGGTGGTGGTGGTGGTGGTTGTTGACAAATAATTTGGATGGTTGACTGGTAGTGGCGGTGGTTGTTGACTAATGGAGATGGGTGAATAATGATCAAAGAAAATGACCAAAATATTCCTCACATGACTTGCACATGATCAATTTCTTTAAATTTCAATCTTCGTTAGGTGAGAGAGTGTAAAATGGATTACGGATTAATTAATAGGCCACTTTGGGACAAAATCGGGCATAGAGGTGCAAAGTAGAATTGCATGGAAATGAAAACAAAGATAAAAGTCCTCCATTCTACAAGTTACATTGATAGTAACATATACTGACTCCATGAGTGGTAGGAAAATAAGAAAATTCTTGGAAATGCTCCTGAAGGTCCGTGGCAAAGTTTTTACTCTTTTTGGCTTGGCTTTCCTCTGTACCACCTAAACTTGTACCCCCTTTTCCTCGCTTCTCAATCATTTTTTACTTGTTTATTAATCACGCAGTCTCTTGGCAATTCTTGGGGAAAAAATTTCAAGAAATGGTTCACTCTCCCAATGCCGACGCACGCCAGACTTTTTTATTAATCACGCAGCTAAATACATTTCGCTCACATGCCCTACCAAACGTTGACGGATGATGTTGGTGCTCGGTAGTAGTTAGGTGGACACTTATCTAACACAATAAAAACTCGTATATCTTTCCGATTTAGAATTGGGGGGTTTCGCTGTAATTATATCAGCAACTTCTTTATCCCAAGCTTTCGCTTTCGCTTTCGTTTTCATTTTCATTTTATTTTGTCTGCCTCAGTTATTCGCAAGAAAACCAGAAAAGTCAAGCGTGGAAATGAAAACATTAACATCAAAGTTCCCCATTCCACAAGTTACATTGATAGTAACATGGAGATTAGAAAAATGAAATTTCCTGGAAATGCTCCTGAAGTCCCAAGGCGAAGTTTCACCTTCTCCTTTTGGCCTGGCTTTACGTCGTTTTTTAATCCTCTTTTATAAAAGGCTTGCACTCAAAATCAAAATAAAATGACGAAACTAAGTAGCCCGACAAGTGCACCTTGTTTCACATCTAGAAGTTTTTTATTAACGTCTTAATCTGATCGATGTGAACATTTCCATTGACTGGCCAAATATTTTTGCGTCTTAATCTGATGTGAACATTTCCATTGACTGGCCATATATTTTTGCGTCTTAATCTGATGTGAACATTTCCATTGACTTGCCATAAGTATATTTTTGCGTCTTAATCTTGAGTTCTTGGCTGCCGAAAATAAGAGTTGGTGGCACTCTTATCAGAAAACAGACTTCCAGTTGCCATACCTGATTTCATTGGTAAATTCTTAGTGTTTTTTTTTCTTTACTGAAAAGGAGGCATGTTTTCATTTATTCATTTCCTGCTCTTGCAAAATCCATCAATTCTCGCTAAGCTGCTTTTAGGTGATAATGTTGGGCACAAGGTCCCTACTCACCATGTAATAAATAAATCTTTATGCTTCATTGAATTGGCCTCCCAAATAATATATATACATGCCAAAGAGATTTTTCTAAATCGACATCCGATGTCCCTTTCTGAGAGTTTAGTGTAGCTAGGAAATCAATTCAACAAAACACAAATGTGAGTAAATATGTGGATTACAACTGTTCACACATTCACCAATAAGCAGCGAAATATAATAAAATAACAAAAAGAAATAAACGTTTACTGGATCTTATCCCAACAAACAAGGCTTTAAGCCCAAAAAGATTTTCACTATTAAAAACTGTTTTACAGACGAAAACATAAATAAGTGAAACAAAAAGATTAAAATACTAAAACAAGTTCTAATCAATTTCTAAACCAAGAACAATCTTCCTTTCCCAAAGAGAGTCGATTCTAAACAGAAGTAGAACAAAAAACTTGAAAGAAATTTATATGTGAGTTTGGATGTAAGTCACAACCTCACTCAAAACCTAAAAGAATATATTGAATCCGTGAAGAACACAAGGTTGTCTCTTCCAAAGAATTCTCAATCCGTATCTTCTAAATGTGTCGAGTTCTTGTATTTATATGCACCTTTGAGAAGTTCTTCAATTAGTCAAACTCTTTCTTATTTGGTGCAATTCCAACTCCTACAAGAAAATATAAGATTGACACTTACAAGAAAAGAGATTTATTAGAATATTAGTTCTAGTCTAAATATATTTACATAAATACAAGCTATGTACATATTTAACTATGTCATTTTCCAAATAGGAATATAAATCTTTGTTTAAGAAAGGCATAAATTTCACTTACCAAACTTACCAATTGTATTCAAATTAGGAAAGTCAATATTCCCTAAAATCTTACTCTTTCAATCTCCCCCTATTTTGGACTTTCTGGTCAAAACAAAGATTTAGCAAATATCTATAGTATAAATGAGAGCACTCTTTTCACTGTTCAATGAATAGTGTCACTTGCCGACTTTACCATTTTGCCCTCACTATTTAGTCTCTTTCCCATTTTGCCCTTAAAAAAAAAAAAAAAAAAAATTGTATCAGTAAAGCCAATTCCGCCCACCTCTAAATTCAAATCCCATTTCTCTTTCTCTCTCATCCGCTCCCTCCCTCCCATCCCCCTTCTCTCTCTAAACCACGCCGGTACCGGAAAAGCACTTTCCATTATTGACTTCAATGCATAAAATCCTTTTTATTTAAAGTAAGGAATATCAAAAGGGCAACCTAGAATTATCTACCACGCCATGGCCGCCGGAGCAGCAACGACAGATTTCCGATGACTCACCGGATTTTGGGATGGGGGAATTACGAAATGGAGGTTGCCGGAGATCCCGCCATGAATATGTCCGATTCAATTTTCGGATTTCTGGAGGAAAATTTCGAGATTTCTCCCGATAGCTCGGGGAGCGAAGGGTACCGTGAAAATGAAGAGGAAGATGAAGAGGAAGAAGATTTGGAAAGTATTGAAAATAAGAAAAGCTTTTGGGAGAGCCAACGTCAACAATTACAAGTAAGCTAATTTCAATTCTTCAATTTTATTTTTCTTTTCATATTTTATGAAAAAAAAAACAATTCATTTAAAAGCCCTGGATAATTGTTGAAATGTGGCAATTAGGAATTTCGCTTACTTGCAATTAGGAATTTCGCTTATTTCAAGTAAGCTAATTTCAATTCCTAATTGGGATTAAAATTCTTGATGTGATTGCCACATTATACTATAGATTAGGGTTGGGCATTAAAATTCTTGATGTGATTGGGATTTTTGAGTTATTCAATGGGTAATTGTTGAAAGAAGTGGCTGATTTTGGTCTGGATATTAATTGTTTTTGTGCAGGCAACCTTGTACAGGACCACCACTTTGGAATCAAGAATAAGAAATGAAACAAAGGCAGCACTTAATGAAGATAATCTGTGGCCGCCTTCAGGATTCCGGTTATAATTCTGCAATTTGCAAGTCCAAGTGGAAGAACTCACCAGATATTCCTTCAGGTGTTTACTAAAACTTTAATTTAGAGACAAGGCTGCCCCCTTCCCTTTCAAACAGGCTGCAAGCCTGCAATTGTGCCCCCTCCCCCTCCCCCAGTTTTAGCCTGCCTGCCCCTTTCCCCCTCCCCGTCCCCACTCCCCGTCCCAAACAGGCTGCCCCCTTCCCCTTTCAATTTGAAGTTTTTGCTTATTTCTGGAAAGTGTCAATTGCAATTCGATTATATTATTTTGATGGAAAGCTTGGCCCATTTGGCCCGCTTGAACACGAGCTTATAATGTTTATGTTAATTAAAAAAAAAAAGACCCGTGTCCTCGGACACGGGCATATGTACTAGTATATCAAATAACCAAGACTGTCAAGTTTCAAACCTCCCCCTGAAATAGATGTGTGTGAGGATGTGTAAACACATTCACACAAAAACTGCATAGACAATAGCCAGTACAAAAATTTGCAGTTTAACAAACCAAAGTAACATCCATCAAATGTTTAGGAGGTTACATACCAACTCAGTTTTAACTAAAACGAATCCTAACAATTAAACAATTTTAAAATTCAATCAAAGCATAAAACAAACTAAACTCCCCCTGAGTTCAAACACCTCCACCTTCCCAGTTTCCTCATCCTGTAGTATTATCAGCTGCAGCAAAATCATCTTCATCAACTTTTTCTTCTCCTTCTCCCCTTTTTTGACTAGAAAGTATAGTCTTCCATTTCTGGAGATTCACCTTCAAAACTTTTAAGTTTTCTGCATGATTCTGGGAGGCAAGCAATTGAGCCTTGAGAGCTGTAGAGAGAGCTTCAGCTGTAACAATTTCTGCATCCAGGGCTTTCAGTTGAGCATCACTAGAATCTGCAGATGTGTGGCTAGATGTGGCCACATCCTGACTCACATCTCCAGATTCAATTCCCATTGGCTGATCAACAAATCTCTACTTTGGGTCTAGGAGGGGCTTTGTAACGACCCTAACCCTAGGCACTATTTTAGTATAACATTATATGCTTTTAATATTAATGTTAACTTTATATGTTTACTTTATATCTTTAAATTCTTATATTAGGATGAAATGTTTGGGAAATAAAATAATGTTCTAAAGGGAAATATAAAAATAGAAAATGAATAAAATGTGGAAGAAGGATTATAGTATGTGGAATAAATACTTGAGTAGGAGGATTTTAATTTAAATGCTTTAGAATATTAGGGGACCAAATTGTAATTTGGTGAAAGCCTTGAGTCGGGTGGCATGGGGGGCCATGCCTCCCCCTAATTCACTCATCCTCCCTTGTACCAATTAGTCAAACCCCCCACTACACCACCATACTTTCTCTTACTCTCCTCATACCCCTCTAACCTCCTCATTCATCATTCTTCATCTTCTTCTTACATCTCTTCCATGGAAGCTCCATGTGAAGCCTCCCCTTCCCAAGTCATATAGATAGTTTATTTCTCAACCATTTTCAAGTCCAAGAGCATTTTTGAGGTTGGATCATCTAGAAGAACAAATCAAGCTAAGAAGATCAACCTTCCATTCTAAAAAAACCTAAGGTGAGTTATTATGACTTCCCCTTCTATGTGATGCTCATGAACTCTTTGTTGATGTCTTTGTTATGATGATAATTGCTTAAATACTTGGAACCCTCTTGAGTTGGAGATTTGATAAATGATATGGAATGATACTCTTGTTCTTAGAAGTGGATTCAAAGTGTAAGAAATGGGTGAAGTTGATTTTAGAGAATTAAACTTGAAATGTGTTGATAAAATGGGTTGGAAATCTTGTGGAAAATAATCTAGGTTTATGATATTTTTGGGATTTAAGGGATTTAGGTTGAGGTTGTAAAGTGAGGAAATTCCTTTGGTAATCATGGAAGTAGGAAGATTTAAAAAGAGGAAAAAGAACCTAGGTAATTAAAGGTTTGAAATCTGATTTGGTTGGACAGGAGTCTTGGGCGGTCGCCCAAGGGGCTATGAGCGGGCGCCCATGTCGACAGAAAATGGGATGCTTGGAAACTCCTCTTGGGCGGTCGCCCAAGAGGTTATATGCGGTCGCCCAAGAGGGCAGTAATTGGGATCACTTTGAAACCTCACTTGGGCGGTCGCCCAAGTGGCATGGGCGGTCGCCCATGTCATCAGAACCTCCTTAGCCTCCTTTCTCGATGATTTTACCAACAACCTAGTGGTGTGATTCCTAACCATTATAAATTAATGGAATCTAATCCAAACCGGATATGAATGAGTCCTCTTAATTTAAGTTATAGTTAGAACACTTAATAGTACCTTAATTGGGATTAAATGGAAATACGGAAGCACTCTATCTCCGACTTAGAAATCATTTGGCAGTTTATTAAAGGTGATTCCAACTTGGTAGAGTTAACTTGGATCCTTATAGAGATCATATATTGTCGTATAATGACTAAGTAAGATGGGTTGAAGATATCTCATCATCTTACTTGAGTACCTATTCATGGCTTGTATTATGCTTAGTGTATTACATAAATGCTGCACTCTGATTATTGTTGAACATGAGTATATTTTACCATGTGGCTATATTGCTTATTTATGCATAGTGTTTTAAATAAATGTTGCACTATGAGATTTGTTGAACATGAGTATATTTTACCATGTGGCTATATTGCTTATCCCGTTTGTGGATTATATTTCAAGTAACTATTATGTGCTTGATAATGTGTTAATCAGCTGATATTGGGGGTATAACATAATACGATCAATTATGGAAGTGTGACCTAATGTGATCGGATTATGTTATACCTGTGACCGTCCCCTCCTGTGGCCACAGGTTGGGGTTATAGCATCTGTAGTGAGCCAAAAGCCTTACAGAGTTGCTACTATCTTATTTGGTTCCCTGAAAAATGGGTCTTATAAGATGTGAGTATTGCTTAAGCAGCTCACTGTAAGATTGGAATATTATTATACCCAATGTTGTACGACTATTGTTCAGACGGGAAAAGGTAAACCAAGGTAATGGAAGGTGTTTACAGCTTTTCCAATGTGTTATGTGCAACTTGTTATGTGTTGCATCTTATTTGGCATATTGCTGCATTCATAATAGCTTGCTGAGATTTATTCTCACCCCTCTCCCTTTAATGTTTTTAGATTTCGAGACAGGCGGACCGGCCAAGTAAGGGCGGTGAGGAGTTTGGAAGTTATTTTGGGAATTGTCGGGGTATGAATAGGTTGACATAGGAAGTATATTTTGGGTATAATTCATTTATGGAGTTGTATTTATAAACCTTAATTTTATGTTATAACCGATGTCTTTTTGTAACTAAAACAGTTTCTTACTTTCAAAGTTGGTCAACTCTTTCTCCATTTTGGAAAGGTGTAGAGTTATTTTGAAATGAATATGACAATTATGTTTATATTTGAAAGTTAAATCAAAGTTTTAAAAGTTAAGGAAATTTGGGTTAGTTTGAGGACGCTCCAGCTCGGGACACGTGTAGGTTCCGGGTCGGGGTCTTCACAGGCTTGGATTCCTTAAGCAGTTCAAACTCACTTACTCTAACTTCACCCTTTTCAGTTTTGACCCCTTGAGAATTTACGATTTGAGAGATAAGAGAGGGATAAGGCAAGGACCATTTTTTGGAAGGGGACTCACAGTACCCACAAATCTTTTTAAAGATAAATGTCCTAAAGTTGATAGCCTTCTTGGCACCCAATCTATACTTCAAATCAACTTGAACCCTAGTGATAGAAGTTTTGTTATTGGAGGGGCAAAGTTTGGCAGTGATGATGAGGTGGAGAAAGCAATAAAGAAGGTGAAAGAGCCACTACCTAGATCGTTAGGTTTTGAGGGCCAAGATTTTACCTTCCCATGAGTAAGGGTAGACACTATCTCATCCTCAGACACATCATAAACTTCATCATCCACTTCATCTAGCCCTAGAAAAGTATTAATGATAGAGGGGGAAAATGAAATGAACTTCCCTCTAAACATTGCAAAACATTGGGGATGCAGGGTTGTTCATGCCTTTGGTCAAGTTGGCATATAATTCATGCACAACTTTGGGAAAAAAAGGTTTTGGGATGATCAACTGTTAACAACAAACCTCTATCCTCAAAAAAATCAACCAGACCTAGCCTAGTAAAGGTCTCTCTATCTCTCTCCATCTCTTTAATCAACACTTTATTCACTATTTGCTCATGCCTTTCAGAAGCATCAAGTGATAAAAATTTAGGGGAGACTGGGGTCAAAGCAGTAGACGAGGAGAGAGAAACAAGATTACCCCTTTTTGATGTCAGTCTTGAGGATGTGCGTTTGGATGTGTGCACATCTGATGTCACATCCTTTTAGGGAGAGGGCTCCCTTTCTTCTCCAGCAACTGTCTCCTCAACCATGATTTCTTGATCTTCTTTTTCTTGCTCTAGCTCCTCAGGTCCAAGCTTTTAATTTTCATCTTCAGCTGTATCATCACTTTTCTCACTTGATTCTTCTTCCTCCAAAACTGGTTCAGGCTCAGTTTCTGCAGCCTTCTTCTTCCCTTTCAGCTCCATCAGCAAATTAGCTAGGGGATCCTCGTCGTTGTCAGTTTGAGGAGGATTATCCTTTTGAGCCCTAGTCCTTTTGACCAATTTGAACTGGGGTTCTTCCTCCTCTTCTTCTTCATCATCAAGAGAGATGGCTGTTGAGGGTTTACCACCAGGAAACTTTTGGTGTTTGGCTTTGTCAGCTTCTGAAAGCTTTATGACTCTGTGGGACTTTCTCACCTTCTTGGGAGGTGAAGATTTTGCAGCTTTTCCCTTTAGAGATGGAAGGTGGTACCTTCCTCTTTTTTGTAACTGGGGAGTCTACACAGGGAACAGTGACCAAAGTAGGAGTAGTCTCACCAGATGGTGGAATAGAAGATGGTGGAGAAGTTGGAGCCTTTGGTGGCAAGGGAACAACTATTGGTTCCTCAATTGTTGGTTCAGTTGGAGCAGGCACCTCCATTGGTGGAACTTCAATTGGTGACTGTTTCGATGGTACTAAAACAAAGAAAGGAGTGGAAGATTGAGTTGATTCAGGCAATGCCATAGAAATTGGTTGTACATCCAGAATGTCTTCCTCACGAATCGTGTTTGATGGTTCCATTGATTCTGCAATTTGGGTTAGAAAGAGAGAGAGAGAGAGAGAGAGAGAGAGAGAGAGAGCAACAAATATGGTGCGTGCGTGTGAGAGAGAGAAAAATTGGGGCAAAGGGGAGTAAACACAATGAGGAATTAAGGATGATGTGATGGATGTGAGTCACATTTATACCCACAACTCCCCCTTTCCTACTCAATTAAGGACTCTTACCTTTCTAGGACTCTTAGTCTAGCGGCGTGATTTGACAGAGTCCACAACGGATAGAAACCTTTGGCCTTCACACACAGATGTTCACCAAAAAATTAAGGTTAAATTCAATCAACATTCTATTTACCTTTTTAAGATAGCAAAGAATCTCTTCAACCATATCTTTTACACAAACCCTTTGAAATTGTCCTTCCTTTTACCATGAGGATTTTGGTATACAACTTTCCTTTTCATAAGAGATATTGGAAATCAAGAACATGTTAAATCAAAGAATAAATTAAGAATGAAAATAAACAAGAAAATATTTATAAAGCACCCTATATGACCTAAGATTAGGATGATGCATCACACATGTGAAGAAAATAATCTCAGTTTCAGATGTGGCATAGGATGTGAGTCACATTTGGGGACACATCTTGATCACAAAAAGTCAATGGACAATAATCTAATCTGCACAACCTATAGGATGCTTCCACCCATTTTTTATTGTGGATATATTGCATATTGAGTAGCTTTCACTTGTATTATTACCCAAAGATAACACTTTGTCTAGTGATCTTTTCAAGTTTGATTTCAAACTATTATCTTGAGGATCAGTTGATCACAATGGATTGGCTTCATTCAAATGGGAGAAGCAATTGTTTTTCTTGATAAAGGCACCCACTGTGAGATATCTAGGAAGATTATATGAAGCTATCAAAAGATAACATGAACAAGAAATGCCCACAATTAATTAACCATACATGTCAATAATGTAGGACAAACAAAGGACCACACTGAGATATTTTGCGCAAATGCATGATGATTTTTTTAAGTTAATATATATACAGATGTGTCAACGGATGTGTGCACATTTATGCTCACATCCTCAAATATCACACAAGCCAAGAGACTTCCTCAATGAGGAAAATCTCTCATGATCTAATGCCTTTGTAAATATATCAACAAGTTGATTTTCAGTCCCAACAAATTTCAGACACACATTTTTTGTTCTATAAGATCCCTTATGAAATGGCGTCTAATTTCAATATGCTGAGTTCTGGAATGTTGGACATGGTTCTTGGATATGTCTAAAGCACTCTTGTTATCACAAAAGGCAGTAATAATTTTGCTATTCAACCCATAGTCTTTATGCATTTGGTTCATCCACAACAATTGTGTGCAACATCTACCAAGAGCAACATATTCAGCCTCAGCTGTGGATAGGGAGATACAATTTTGCTTTCTACTATACCAAGAAACAAGATTGTTTCCTATGTAGAAGCAGCCCCCTGTGGTACTCTTTCTATCATCACTACTGCCAGCCCAATCAGAGTCATTATACCCAACCAGATTAGTGTTTATCTCTTTTGAATAGTGTAACCCTAGGTTTGCAGTCCCATTCACATATCTGATGATCCTTTATAAGGCCTTGAGAAGGGAAACCTTTGGGTTTGCTTGATATCTAGTACAAAGACATACACTATATATGATGTCAGGCCTACTAGCAGTGAGGTACAATAAACTACCTATCATGCTTCTGTACGCAGTTTGGTCCACACTTTCACCATATATGTCATGACTGAGCCCTTAGGATGACCCCATTGGAGTCTTATGATGAGAGGAGTGTTCAAGGGAGAACTTTTTCACAAGACTCTTGACATATTTTGATTGGGAGATAAACATACCTTCATTAAATTGTTTGATATGTAAGCCTAGGAAATAGTTTAATTCTCCTATCATACTCATCTCAAATGTGGAGGTCATGCTTTCCACAAATGCAGTCAGCATAGTGTCTGAATTTGATCCAAACACTATGTCATCCATATATATATTTGAGCCATAATTATCTCCCTTCTTTCCCTTTTCACAAATAAATATTTATCTACTTCACCTCTCTTAAATCCTAGGTGGAAAAGATGGTCAGTTAACCTACCATACCAAGCTCTAGGGGCTTGTTTCAGCCCATACAGATCTTTTTTCAGTTTGTACACATGGTTTGGGTATTCATGATCCTCTAAACCCTTAGGTTGTTCTACATAGGCCTCTTCATTCAATACCCCATTCAGAAAGGCACTCTTAACATCCATTTGATGGAGAGTTAGTTTGAGGTAGCAAGATATGACCAATAAGAGTCTTATGCACTCAATTCTAGCAACATGAGCAAAAGTTTCCTCAAAGTCAATCCATTCAACTTGAGTATACCCTTGAGTCACAAGTCTGGCTTTATTCCTAGTAATTATCCCCTTTTCATCAGTCTTATTTTTGAAAATCCATTTTGTACCAATGACATTCCCATGAGATGGTAAGGTCCAGACATCATTCTTTTCGAACTGACTCAATTCTTGCATGACCAAAATCCAGTCTACATCCTTTAAAGCCTCATGAATGTTTTTAGGTTCAATGTTTGAAACATAGCAACAAATGCTTACCTTGGAGAATGCTGATGAGCAACTCCACAAACCAGCTAGCTCTCTGTAGTTTACCTTTCCTTTTTGCCTAATTCTCACCTGATCATGCACATCTCCCACTACTTATGAGGTGTGATGGTTTTTCTGGATTCTTGATGAGATATCTCTTAATCTGTCCACACACCCATCCTTATCCCTTTTTGGATTATCATCCTTGTCATATTCAGAGGAGCTGTCCTCAGGTTTAAGAGTTTGGGAGGATGTGGGGGACAGATGTGGGTGCAGATTGAAATTGTCTATGGCTTAGCAAAGTGAGACGAAACTCACAAAGTGAGACGAAACTCACAAGTGTTGTCCTTAGTGTTGGCAATACTAACAACAACACACACCAATTCGAAAACAACAAATAAATAGAAATAAATCTAATTTGCAGCAGAAGTAAATAACAATACACAAGAAATATATTTTTATCAAGTTATATAAATATATAACTTGATGGGTGCCAGGAGGGCAAGACCTTTCTATATATATTATGAATTCAATACAAGGTCAAAGAAGTTTTCTTAATGATAAATAATCATTAACTCAAGGAACAATAAATAAAGAACTCTCTCTGAATACTAACACTCAAAACCTCACGAAAATACAAAAATATATGTGAAACTCTCGAGTGTTGGATCAAGTGTTGCCAACACTGAATGGCGACACTTGAAGAACATAATTCTTTCTTGTGCAGATTTGTGTCTTCTGAATTGGATGATCTCAAATGTAGATCGACTGCACTATTTATAGGCCTCCAAAACTTGGAGCCTACTCAAAATGATCAGCTAACAGCCTTGAAGTTGTTTCCTCATTTTTAGCTCCTACTCGCCTCATTTGTAGAAGACTTGGTCTTCATTGCTTCTCTTGCTTGTACACCTCTGCTGTAGATACCTTGTACTCTATCTTTTTCTCCCCCTGAATAGCTAAATAATAGCTCTTTTACTTGGTCACTAATTAATCATATAAACAACATGTTTATATTTAATTTTCTTCATCTCCTTTGAAGTTCACGCCTGGGCACTTTCTGTTGACCTATTCAAGCTCACAAATAGCAGACTAACAACTGATATTTAAACATTAATTTACACATTATTATTAGTGAAAAATACAGTAACTATTCTGGTGTTGCCAAATCCAAATGGCAACACCAGTGGCAACACCAGTGGCAACACTAGTGGCAACACTGGTCTGGAACACTAGGGACAACATACATGGCAACACATGTTCTAACATTAACACAGTTGTGTCCACATCCTTAATCACATCCTTCTCTGCTTCAGCCACTGTTTCAGCCTTAGATTCCTCTTTTTGCACCACAGTATCTGTTTCTGCAACTTTCTAGTCTAGCAAGCAACCTGAAACATTATCCTCAGCAGTCTTGAGGTTCAGATCAAGTGAATCATAAATAACCACATTTGCAGATTCCATAATAGTTTTTGTTTTTAGGTTGGGATGTAACAGATACAACCAAACACATGAAAATACTTTAGAGTGGGTTTCTTGCCAAGTAGAATTTGATAGGGTGTCATAGTGCTCCCAATTCTGAAAAACACCCTATTACCAATGTGACAGGCAGTATTCAAGGTCTCTGCCCAAAATTTCTTAGACAGGTTTTTAGAACTTAGCATAACTCTAGCCATTTCTTGTAGGGTTCTATTTTTCCTTTCTTCAACTCCATTCTGTTGAGGAGTTATAGAAGCAGAGAATTCATGAGTAATTCCCTTGGATTTGCAGAAGGCAGTAAATATGGAGTTTTCATACTCAGTGTCATGGTCAGACATAATCCTTACAGCCTTAAGGCCATACAGATTTCTGACCCTTTTGTACCAGTTTTTGAACTCCCCTATAGTCTCAGAGTTCTCCCTTAAAAATATCACCCATGTGTACCTGGAGTAGTCATCAACACACACAAAAGTATACTTCTTCCTACCTAAGCTTTCTACCTCTATAGGTCCCATCAAGTCAGTGTGTATCAACTCCAAACATCTAGATGTGGAGCATTGTTGGACCTTTTTGTGTGAGGATTTTATTTGTTTTCCCTTTTGACAAGAACCATATATATTTGTGTTCTTAAAGTTCAATTTAGGAAGGTCTTTTACAGCTTCATACCTTTGGAGTTCCTCTAATTTTCTGCTGCTAGCATGCCCTAGTTTTTGGTGCCACAGATTGACATCATTTACTCTAGTACTAAGGCAAGACAGATTGTCACCAAATTGGTAACAATTATCAGCAGATCTAGGACCTGTAAACACACATTTGTTGTCTTTATCAAACACCTCACACAAGTATTTATCAAATTTTAGATGAAGGTCATCATTACACAACTGACTGATACTTATCAGATTATCTTTAAGGCCTTCAACATGGTATACATTGTGCAATGTTGGGAAACCCTTAACATCTAGGGTCCCTTTCCCAATGATTTTACCTTGTGCACCACCACCAAAATTCACTTTTCCCCCATTGATCATCCTATAGTCAGTTAAGGCATCTTGATTCCCAGTCATGTGCCTAAAGCACCCACTATCAAAATATCAGGAACCAGAGACACTACTCTTGAGGGAAGAGTAGACAACATTACAGGTAGCATTAGATTTAGCAATCCATTTGGTTTCAGTTTTCTTTTTGTGGTGCACTTGCTGCTGTGTACTAGGATGTGTGCCCGGATGTGTATAAATCTTTTCACACATCTGAGTTTGGTTAACACAGCCAGTTTTTTTATCAGCTTTTAACTTGTAACAGAAAGGATGAATGTGCCATGGAGCAAAGCAATAATGACAGATATAGTGCATTCTCCTTGGCCTTTTAGCACTTAAAATTGGTTTTACCTCAGATGTTGAAGCTTCACATCCCTCCTTTACAAATTTTGTTTTTTCAAACCCAATACCAGTTTTTCCAGTTTTACCAAGAGCTAGAGCTTCATCAAGTTTCATTTTCTCAGTATTTAACTTGGTTAATGTACTTTCAGCTTTTTCAAAATCAGTTATAATTTTTCAAACTCAACTTCTCTCTTGGTCACCAAAACTTCAAGTTTAGCAATGGTATCTTTTTGATCATCATTTTCTTTTGAAAGTCTAGCTTTCTCATCTTCACAAACAGTTAATTTATCAGAAAAAGCTTTGTTTACCTTGGCCAGTACCTCAATTTTGTCCATCCTTTTATCCAATATGTATGCAGTTCTGTGTATGTCTCAAAGAGTTCCTCATAGGGAATGTCTCTTTCTTCATCATCTGAATCTCCTTTTATGGAAAAACAATTGAGAGTCAGATTTGATGTATCTTCAAATGTGTCCAAGGAAGTGTCCACATCTACATTTTCCTCAGAATCTCCTTCTTATATTCCTGCAAAGTGAGCATTAAAAACAGAATGGCAGTTTATCAAAGACATGTTAGCAACTTCCTCTTCATCCTGACGAACTTAAATCTTTAGTTTGAATGTCAAACGTTGATTTTAATGAAAAGAGCGTTTGGATGCCAAACGTCGATTTTGCGTCATTTTGAAAAGGAGTTCGAGTGACGAACTTAAATCTTTAGTTTGAATGTCAAACGTTGATTTTAATGAAAAGAGCGTTTGAATGTCAAACGTCGGGTTTTAAGTTGAAAATGAGCGTTTGGATGGCAAACGCCGATTTTGCGTTGTTTTGAAAAGGAGTTCGAGTGACGAACTTAAATCTTTAGTTTGAATGTCAAACGTTGATTTTAATGAAAAGAGCGTTTGGATGTCAAACGTCAGATTTTGAGTCGAAAATTAGCGTTTGGATGCCAAACATCAATTTTGCTTTATTTTGAAAAGGAGTTCGAATGACGAACTCCAGTTTTGAACCGGGCATTACATTGTTACCAATTTCATGAAAAGAGGCATTAAATGATAAGCGATCAACGAGTCATTTTGTGACTCGGACTTTTTATAAGTAAATACTATCACGAATCAAACCGCTCGGACTCGTAAATGACAGTATTTAAAGTGTGGTATCAACGGAATCAAACGAACCGGACAATAAAGATGCGATCGATGAGCCAAACGGCTCGGATGTGTAAAGATACATAAATTAAATGATGGTATCGACGGATCAAACGATCTAAATTTTGTAAATGATGATCACGAACCAAACGGTTCGGACGGTAAACAGACGAATCGACGGATCGATCGATCCGGACAGTAAATGACATAAACATAAAGGATGGGACCGGATTGTCGTTTTAACCCGAAATTACTTCTCTTACGGGAGAGAATATGATTAAGGGGTAAAACGTATCGAGCCCCGTAGACGGCGTTACATCTACATTTTGAGAGTTTCGATCGGAACAAAAATAGCGTTTGACGCGTAAATCTAGGTGAAACGAGGTTTTAGAGAGAGAGAGAGAGTGTTACCTATGGCTAGGGGTTGACTCTTTGGCTCGGTTTACGTATACGGGATACGGTTTTGGTGTTTGAAAGGTGTTTCTAAGTTGTTTGGCTCGTGTTTGGTTGGAAAACGGGATTTTCACGCAAATCGAGACAAAACGGGGCTCGGGAGGGGGTAGAACAGCCTTGAACCGTGGGTTTTTTGAGAGAGGGTAATGTTTTTTCTCTTTTTTTTTTTTACCAAATGACAACCCTTATATTTATAGGGGTGAAATTGCAAAACAGGTCGGACGGCCTAAGGCTCAATTTGGGGGGTTTTCGGGTATTTTGGAAATTGCAGGGACTTGCTGAGAAATCTGGTTTTTCATGCAAAACTGGCCGGACGGCCTATGTCTCAATTTCAGGGGTATTTTGGTCTTTTCACCCTTGAATTTGATTGATGGGGATGCGGGAGGAAATACATGCGTGCCATGTGTCCTGGTGAGTCACCGAAGCTAGGGTTTTCATCCCGTTATTCCCAGTTTTGTCCGTTTTCTAAATAACTGTCCGGAAAATGTCTGAAATGTCCCTGAAAAGTCCCAGAAAGTCTCGAAAAGTGCATTTTTCAAGGAAAGTTGTACTTTTACGTGTGATAACGTGTGTTGAGTACACTTTGATGTCGGGATGCACGGAGCAGTCCTGGGATGTCTCGTTAACTCGAGAATGGGGAGCTTAACGGGTTTCGATTAACCTGGAAAGGGCAAGTTAATGGATTCCGGTTAACTTTTAATGGATTTTGACGATTAGGATTTGGGTACTTACAGTAGCCCCTCAGCGATGTCACTTTTGAAGGAAGTGGGGTCGTTGAAAAAGATAAGGATCCAAATCGGGGGATGCCTTACTTTGAGAGACCTGAGCGGTCGAATGGCTAGACCCTTAGCGAGAGGATTTCTACGTATCCCGAGCGGGAATCAAGCCGATCGTAGTTCGTAGGTGTGAGGGTATTTCGTAGGGGCCTCAACTTCTGGGGGAATGATTAGGAGGAGTTCATCCTGGTTGAGACTGATTCGGAGGCGTCTAGACCTGAGTGAGACTATTAGGAGGCGTCTGAACCTGGGTGAGACTGTTCGGAGGCGTCTGAACCTAAGGGAGACTGTTCGGAGGCGTCTTAACCTAAGGGAGACTGTTCAGAGGCGTCTTAACCTAAGGGATACTGTTCGGAGGCGTCTTAACCTAAGTGAGACTGTTAGGAGGCGTGTTAACCTAAGTGAGACTATTCGGAGGCGTCTTAACCTAAGTGAGACTGTTCGGAGGCGTCTTAACCTATGTGAGACTGTTAGGAGGCATTTTAACCTAAATGAGACTGTTAGGAGGCGTCTTAATCTAAGTGAGACTGTTCGAAGGTGCCTTAACCTAAATGAGACTGTTAGGAGGCGTCTTAACCTAAGTGAGATTGTTCAGAGGCGTCTTAACCTAAATGGAAGGCATTCGTGCCTTGAGTGTTGGACTTATGAAGACAGCCAGGGTTTGCCAACTGAGGATACGGTGGAGATGGTGGGACTGGTTGTGTTAAACTCGCGTTTTTAGTAACACAGAAGGATTGACGTTCCATCAACGGGGTTAGGAACGGAATGTGATCTCGGGTGAGAACGACACATTGCTAGGGAAGAGCGTCTAGAGTTCTAACAAAGTTAGTTAGAAACTAAGGAGATTGATTGACGTTCCTTGAGAAGGAGTGTCTTAGGATCCTGCTGGGGAGATATGTTCGAGCTTACGACGACGGCCGAAGAGGGATTGTTGTGCGGGCTTACATTTATCGCCGCTGGAATGAGGTGGTTGGGCTTACGATTGACGGCCGAGGAAGTGAATGTTCACTTACGGGGGAGAAGGGATACTCGAGCTTACTATGGCGGTCGATTTACCTTCTGAAGATGGTAATGAGATTTAACGTCCGAAGACGGAACGTTAGTGAGGACTAACGGGAATTTTAACGTCTGGAGACGGAAATGGGGTTTAACGTCCGAAGACGGTTTGAGATTTAACGTCTGAAGACAGAATGTTAGTGAGTACTAACGGGAATTTTAACGTCTGGAGACGGTACTGGGATTTAATGTCCGAAGACGATTTGAGATTTAACGTTCGAAGACAGAACGTTAGTGAGGACTAACAGGAATTTTAACGTCTGAAGACGGAAATGGGGTTTAACGTCCGAAGACGGTTTGAGATTTAACGTCCGAAGACAGAATGTTAGTGAGGACTAACGGGAATTTTAACGTCTGGAGACGGAAATGGGGTTTAACGTCCGAAGACGGTTTGAGATTTAACGTCCGAAGACAGAATGTTAGTGAGGACTAACGGGAATTTTAACGTCTGGAGACGGAAATGGGATTTAACGTCCGAAGACGGTTTGAGATTTAACGTCCGAAGACAGAATGTTAGTGAGGACTAACGGGAATTTTAACGTATGGAGACGGAAATGGGGTTTAACGTCCGAAGACAGAATGTTAGTGAGGACTAACAGGAATTTTAACGTCTAGAGACGGAAATGGGGTTTAACGTCCGAAGACGGTTTGAGATTTAACGTCCGAAGACAGAACGTTAGTGAGGACTAACGGGAATTTTAACGTCTGGAGACGGTACTGGGATTTAATGTCCGAAGACAGTTTGAGATTTAACGTTCGAAGACAGAACGTTAGTGAGGACTAACGGGAATTTTAACGTCTGGAGACGGAGCGTTAGAAGTGTCTAACTGGATATTTAACCTCGGGAAAGGGGCGTTAGAAATGTCTAACTGGGGAATTTTTTAACTTTTTGAATAAAAAAGTGTCAAATTCGAAATTTTGGAAAGATGAGGGGCTGAATTGGCATTTGGGCCAAAATGGCTGATGGCGTTAAAAAGTCCGAACGACCTATGAGTCAAAATGTCTAAATTTAAGGAATGCCGTCGGCCATTTTGAAATAGAGGGAGAGAAATTTCGTGAGGAAGAGAGAAAAGAGAGAAAATCTTGCCACTTTTCTGTGAGTTTTGTTCAAATCTTTGGGAGAGTATCACTATGGAAGCGGGATTAGGACGAAGGGGTCGACATAGGAGGACCGACAACGAGAGGGCGAGGCTAAAGAGGACGGTGTGAACTACCGCTCTTTCCATGGATCCAACCGAGTTTTATCCAGCTCGGGATAGCCACAAATCCAAGGAGGGGATTGCGAGAAAGGTAAGCATCCTCTAAATTCCATCAATTTTTAGAATTTGCATTCTTGAATTTTAGGAATTTTGACTAGAATTGAGTTAGGGTTCTTGGTGCCCGATTTGGGGCTTTTGACCTTGCGATGCCCCTTTGTCGAAATTGAATGTAGCTTAGTTCAATTGACGTTATGGGTAGTCAATATAGAAATTTTGGCAGAAAAATTCCATGTCTAGGGGCATTTTCCAAAATTAAAGTAAGTTTAATTTGGGACGGAATAATTTTTGAAGTGTTTGAAAGTTCCGATTTGGACGTATTTTTCGAAAGGTTTTGAAAGTTCCGGGTTCGACGGAGTTTTCGAAATGTTTTGAAAGTTCCGGGTTCGATGGATTTTTCAAAATGTTTTGAAAGTTCCGGGTTTGACGGATTTTTCGAAAGGTTTTGAAAGTTCCGGGTTCGACGGATTTTTCGAAAGGTTTTGAAAGTTCCGGGTTCGACGGATTTTTCGAAATGTTTTGAAAGTTCCGGGTTTGACGGAGTTTTCGAAATGACTTGAACGTTTTCGGGATTTTGAACCGTTAATACTCCGACTGGGAAGGGAATATTTTTAGGAAAAAAATGAACTACTCCCTCCGTCCCGGACCTTGGTGCCTAGTTTGACTTTTCACGTAAATTAAGGAGAGAGTATTATATTGAAAGTGTTGTGAGTGTGAAAATAAAATAGGAGAGAGAATGAGTGGAGGGAATAGTAAATTATAATAGTGTTGTGAGTATTAAAATAATGTAGGAGAGAGAATGAGTGGAGGGAATAGTAAAGATTCCTTTCCATTTTAGGAAATGTGCACGTAGGTTTGGGATGCCCAAAATGGAAAGTGTGCACGTAGGTATGGGACGGAGGGAGTATATCTTTGTGCTGATATTCTTTCTGTGATTTTGATATATGCCTGTGCATTTTGTGGATGTTATCTTTGTAGTAACATACTCTTGCCGTGTTCACCTGCATTGGCGAGGGCAGATTGACGTGTCCACCGTGAAGAGTAGGGGAGACATTGAGGCAGTCCGAGAGTTATGGGAAAGGTTCCCGGATGAGGCTCGTGATGGGGAGAGGAGTCCACGACAGTTTGTGATTGACTCCAGCTTAGGTGGCTTTATCAGCGCAGTGGCCGCGGTGGCTTCGACGCAGAGGGTGAAGGTGCTTCACGTCGCCCTGAGCGAGTACTGGTGGGATATGACTCACACATTTCATTTCAGGTGGGGGGGAGGAAACCGTGTCTCGTACAGATTTTGCTGCGATTACTGGGTTGTCGTTCCGAGGCAACCCTATTGAGTGGTTTGATGGTTTCACCAGGGAGCAGTTGTCGGGACTGCTTGGTTTTGATATTATCGACGCCAGGGGCCTTGGTATTCAGTGGGCCGATGGAGGCACACTTAAGGAGGGGCATCGAGGAGTATCTGGCTAGCTCCCAGAGGATGACAACAGAGTGTTTGGCTCGAGGGTTTCTGTGGTTTGCTTTGTCAGCAACCCTTTTTGCCAATGCTGACACGACGTGTCAGTTTGCTTTGCTTGGTTGCCTGACCAACCTGGAGGCCGTGAGGGGTTTTGCCTGGGGAGAGGCCGGTCTGGCCGAGCTCTTCTATGCCTTGGACAGGTGTTCTCGTGGAGAGGACAACTCATTCTGCTGCTTCCAGTTCGCGTTAGATGTGAGTTTCTTTCTTTTTTTTTTCTTGTCTCGCTTGTACTTGTATGTATCTGCTTTGTAGCTGATATAACTTTCCTGGCGTTTGACAGGTGTGGTGCTTTGAGGTGTTTCACCCGCATAGGTGGACTACCAGGGATCCATACACTCTCTTATTTCCTACCATGCTGACTTGGCAGAAGGCGGGGAGGAAGCCGGTGAAGTCAAGGGAGAGCACCCGTGTGACTTACGAGGAGGTGTCTTTGGCTCTGGACCGAGACTTTTCTCTGAGGATCAACTTGACTTGGTGGAGTCTGTTTGATCACTTTGTGGTGCAGGCTTTTAGGGAGATTACACGTCAGCGGAAGCTACTAGTGGGGCATCATTGTGACGTTCTGTACTTGGGCGAGAGGGTGTCTTGCCAGTACTCTTCGGGATCTGGTCCCTTGGTTCCAAGGGATCCGCCTCTTCATATGCAGTATCCCCTAGCCACAGTTGGGGAGGAATTGCAGCGATATAGGCAGGGTGTGCCTTACGCCGAGAACATTATAGAGGATGCCGACTATGATATCTTTTGGAGGGTGAGGCTGAGGAGTCCGCAGGTGATGGCTAGAGAGGGCGAGGACTCTGCACGTCCCAGAGATTTCTCGCTTCCCCGCACTCGGTTGGCGTTCGAGGATGCTGGTGGTTCTCGTAGGCGGTTGATGATTCCTATTCCGAAGCAGGCGAGGCCTCAATACAGGGTTGAGCCCAGTGCTTCGGTGAGTTCTTTGTTTTGCTTTTCTGTACTTGTAGTAGCATTCTGCAAATGTTGCATTTGTGCTGTCTGTTTGTCTTTTGACGGCTTTCCTGGTTTGCAGGTGTCTGGCCGTACTTACAATCAGGCTGTAAGACATCTGGACGGGATGACCAGCTATGCTAGGAGGCTTGTGGACTTCCTTCGGTGCGATTCTCGGAGGAGTGCGGCTGTTCATGAGCCGATGCCTTCTCGACCGTCTGCTGCGAGAGACCATTCTGCTTCCACGGCTGGTGGCACAGATTTTGGGCAGGGGTTTAGCCAGTTCTCTGGTGAGACTGCTGGGTTCGGAGTTCGCCACTCCTCGTATTCGGGATACGAGCAGGGAGAGTCCTTGGGAGCACAGGCACGGAGCCGTAGCTTTTCGTATTCCGGCCTTGAGGAGTTTGTGGATTATTTGTCTACCGCGGATCCGGCTGCTGCGGGGCAGTACTTTGAGTGCTCGGATGACGAGCAGGACTCTGAGTAGTCCCATTGATTTCTTTTGTTAGACAATTGTGTGCACCGTCTGAACATTGTTTTGTACTTGAAAGACCCCTGGGTGAGCTTTTGTACTTTTTGAGTATTTATTATTATTACCTTCATTTATTTTTGACAAATAAGCAAGTAGGTTGATCAAAAATAAATAATAATGGACATGCAATAAATAATAAAATTGGAGCTGGCAAAATTTATATCTACATGCATTGTTATTAATTAATTGCACTGTTGCTCGAGCCCGGGGCGGATGTGGTGTCGGCAGTGAATGATTTGATCACGGGCAAATGTGCTTTGGTCAAGGCTTAAACAGGAAGGCCTTTGGAAATGTTTCAGAGACAATTGGTGCAGCTGGCTGCAGGGTTGACCGGGTCAACCTGAAGAACAGGCCGGCCGGCCTATGACTCAGTTTCAGATTGTTTTAAATTGCAGTTCAGTTTCTGCAATTTGGAGATTTTACGCTTGTTTCTGAAGCAGAAACTGATTTCTCTTCTAAATTCCTTGAAGTTTCCTTTGTTTCTCATGGCTACGTTTCCAAGGTTTTCATCTCAGATGCAAGAACGATTTTTGGAGAGGTTCCAGACGTGGGTACGGTACCACACAAGGCAAAGTAAGGGATTTTTCGAAGGTTGTTATAGGATGAAGGCGGTTTGGGCTTTGAAGGAGCTCATGCCGGATTGGGATCTTCTGAGAGCTGTGGTCCGTTTCTGGGATGAAAGGAGGCATGTGAACAGCTTCTCGTACAATGAGATTACGCCCACACTTGAGGATTTTCAGGCTATCCTGGGAGGACCTGAGGCGGAGCAGATTGTTCTTCCTTTGACGGGCGACCTGACCACCGTTGAGAAGTTGATGTCCTTGCTTGGCATTTCGGATGAAGAAGCACGCGGGATGTTGATACCAAATACCGATCATGTTGACATTTCGGGGCTTCCCGATAGATTTTTCGGTGCTGATGGGAGCGTTTCTGCGTGGGACGCTTTTGCTCTGTGTGTGATTGCTACTTTGTTCACATTCACATCCTTGGGGGTGTGCCACCACAGTGTACTGGACTTGGTGAGGCAGTACCGGAGTGGAGGAGACATCGTGTCTTTGATCTTGGGCGAGACATTCCTTAGCATAGGCCGAATGGCGACCGATAGCCGATACATGTGGGGAGGGAGTCCCGCCATGCTTACTTTATGGTTGAGGGAGCGGTTGCAAATGATGCCCGAGGTACCAGCGACATGTGATCCCTGGTCTTTTTCTCGACGTCCCTTGGTGATAGGAGCAGTCAGGCTGACTTGGAGCTTTGGATGGCCAAACTCCGCACACATCATCTGCGATGGTGGGTTCCTTACTGGAAGTTACAGACTTGTCGGACCGTTCAGGAAAGTCTTCTCATTGTCAGAGTTCCGGGGGTGTCCCCATCTTCTTTCTACATTCCGTCTTTGGTGCTGCGGCAGTTCGGGCTGGAGCAGGTGCCGTTGACGGGCTTGAGTAATGCTGCTACCTTTGAGGTGGGATCGCTCCTCATGGAAGATCCTTCGATGCTAGCTTTTAATGCGGTTGTGGCCATATACGTCTTTTCCTGCCAGGGTTCTCTTTCATCGGAGAGGGGGGCACTATTCTGTCCACTCGGTATTTGAATTGGTACGAGGAGTGTATATGGGAGACACAAATGGCTATCTTGTGGAGATGTAGTGAGCTATTAGGCCTTGACTACCGTGACAGCTCGACTTTGAGGAGGGCGAGCGGCGCCTAACCCTCGAGGATTATGCTGGATGATATGGCTGACTATGAGGCCAATGCTAGTCAGATGGCCGATCAGAGCATGGATATGATGACTCGAAGAGAGGCAGCTCGTGATAGAGCCAGGGAAAGGGCTGCGTTGGCGGCCGCAGGTTTGACAGAGGCATCGGGAAGGGTCCCAGAGCCAGGTAGAAGGACTACGGGGATATTCCTTATGAAGGCGAAGAATACCCGTCGTGGAAAAGGGAAGGGGAAGAAAGACGAAGGACCGAGTACGAGGGACTAGGTTGACCTTGCTGTCCGGAATATCTACCCACTGTCATTGCAGACACATTAAATTGATCAATGTTTTATTGTTGTTTTGCTAGCGTGTAGCGAGTCAAGAGTAGACCGTGCTTGAACTCATCAAATACTGTTTTAACCGTAATGAATTTGTAGGTTAAATTTAAGATTTTTTTGAAACCCAAGCGAATGGTGTTTTATTTGAAATTTTATTTGTTTTTGAGACCGAACCAATGATGGCTGCCTACGTTCCCCTTTTACAATTGGACTAAGGGGCTCAGGTCACCGTAGTTCGACACTTTTAGGTGAAAAAAGACAAAAGAAGTGTGACCCTATTTTTTACCTATATCATTTTCGGGAATGTATCTAGTTGGGCATTACTTTTTTAGCACTTTGATTTTACTGAGGGGTGGTGTATGGGGAAGGAGAGTTGACTCATGTTCTTCCTTAAATGAAGTATATGCGGAGCTTGCTTCCGTTTACGGGGTTAATGAAAGGGTTTCCGTCCAAATCTGCTAACTTCATGGCTCCTCCGGAGAAGAATCTTTGTACCACGAACGGGCCTATCCAGGTAGGTTCCCACTTTCCGAGGGGATTGGTCTGTGTAGGAGGCTTTTCCTTAAGCACCAAGTCGCCTTCTCTGATGTCTCGGATCTTGACTTTCTTATCAAAAGCTCGAGCCATTCTGCTTTGGTAGGAACGAGTATGCTCCATGGCTTTCAATCTGCGCTCGTCGAGTAGAGCTAGTTCGTCGTGAAGGCTTTGGAGCCATTCGACTTCATTGATTCCGTTTTCCAAGAGGACTCAGAGGGATGGAATTTCCAATTCAACTGGTAACATCGCTTCCATTCCATATGTGAGTTCGAAAGGAGTCCCCTGTGGCGGTTTTGACTGATGTTTTGTATCCCCAAAGGGCTAGATGTAGCTTTTCGGGCCAATTCCGACCTCTGACGGCCATCTTTCTGATTATTCTTGCAAGAGACTTGTTTGCTGCCTCTACTGCACCATTAGTCTGTGGTTTGTAGGGAGAAGACTTATGGCGTGTAACTCTGAACTCGGTCAACAGTTGGTCACAATCTCCCTCGAAGTGGATCCCATTGTCGGATATGATTTCGTTGGGCACCCCGTATCTGCACATGATGTTCTCTTTGATGAACTCGGCCATCTTCTTAGAATTCAGTACTTTATATGATCTGGCTTCTACCCATTTGGTGAAGTAGTCGACTGCGACTAATATGAACTCGTGACCATTGCTCCCTGGCGGAGTAATTTTGCCGATGACGTCAATTCCCCATGTGGCGAAAGGCCATGGTATAGTCATGCAGTAGAGCTCGTGAGGAGGAATGTGATTGAGGTTGGAGAACCGTTGACATTTGTCCGGCTTACGACGAAGCTGGATGCGATGCATTTCCATTGATACCCAATAGTAACCCATACGGAGGATGATCTGTGTCAATGCTCTGGTGTTCATGTGCGGACCGCAGGTTCCGTTGTGAACTTGTGAATGTGTGCCCAAATTTTGTTTTTGTTGGATTCACGCGAGTTTGAAGACATCCGGTTTAATTTGAAAAACGGAGTCGCCACGCCATTTTGATTACCTCAAAACTTTGAAAAAAAGGTTTTATGGGTTCGGAGGTTAAGTTACCCCTTGGGAAGAACGTTTGGCGTTCACCCAAAGTGCCTTGCCGGAGCAAGTCTCCCATGATTTCATTAATCGTGCTTGCTTGCGTGCTTTCTTGTGTGCATGTGTTTTGAAAATAAGGAGGGAATGTCCCAAGTCGTCTTCCGGACGTACAAACCATTTGTTGGTTGTCGCTCGGGATTCCTTGGTATTTATGTGTTTGGGATTATGATCCCGCCCTCATCTTGGACTTGTGATCATCGCATTTTTTTAGACCTTGGGACTTGCGTGATCGAGAGAATGACTCTCTCCGTAGTCAAAGATGAGGTTCTTTAGAAAAGGAGGGTCCTTAGCCCATCAATCCTACACTTTAAGACGGTCGAGCTCGTATAGATGCTTCATACTCATCTTAAGTGATAATCGGAGATATAGGGTTCAAGGTTGTCCCTTTCTAAAGAAATCATGAAACCTTTAATGGAAGGAACGATGCAAAGATAAAACCTTTACACCGGTCCGTTCCAAGGTTACAAATGGGGACATGGGGGGAATGCATGATAAAAAATGATACTTTTAGTGAAAAGATGACATTTTTGGTGTAAAGAATGTCTTTTGATTGCAAGGGATGCTTTTTGTGTAAAGAAATGATTTTAATGCATGAAAATATGATTTAGGTGCAAAGGATGCACCTTTATGTATGAAAATGGTATTTTAATAAAAAGATGGCATTTTATGTACAAAGATGTTCTTTTGATGCAAATGATGCTGCTCTGTATGCAAATGTTTTAGTTTAAATGCAGATTGATGCATTAGAAAAGGCAAACATCAGATTACGAGTGAAAAAGATGAGGATTACGCAAGCGGCTACTTATGTCGCGTGACATAGGCTGCCTATGTCGCGTGACATAACAAGCCATTTTGCAGAAGCCTAAACAGCTGAGATTTGCAGAGGTAACTCGGTACCAAAATGGTTAAGTTACTTCACAAACAAATCTCAGAGACCATGTTTATCAATAATGAACGCTTCAAGAGGGTGTGGATATGAGGGATCCACACTCATCTTGAGTGTTCATGCAAAACCAAGCCAAACCGGGGCTTTTACATGCAATAGTATGCAAATGGATATGGATCTAAGCACTATGAGGATAAAGTATGCATCTTTAATCAGAAACAACATTATCAACGCATTTAGCATAGAGATTTCACATTCAAAGGAGATAGAGAGTGGAAAAGGGTAGAAAATCGTTACCCTTGAAGACCACGACTCCCTATATCAAGTTAGATATAGGGGCCTTCAAAACAGCAACCTCTGGGGCTGAAATGGAGCCTTGGTTCCTTGAGAGCTCCTTGGTTCTTGATGTGTATATGAAGTGTGTGTGTGGGAAGTGTGTGTGGGATTGATTTGGGAGGATTGGTGTGGTTTGGGAGGTATGTGAGGAGAGAGGAGGCTTCTGGGCGTATTCCCTATAGAGGGGGACTGAGGGGTGGAAGAGGTGTCTAAAATGAGAGGTGAAGGCCTCTATTTATAGAAATTCACTGCATGGGCTTGTTATGTCGCACGACATAACAAGCCATAACTGCTTTCCTTCTAGAAACATGCAAGGTGGCAACCTTCTAGAACTTTTCATGGCCTATTATGTCGCACGACATAAGTAGCCACTTCCAGATTCTTCTAGAAACATGCAAGGTGGCAAGCTTCTAGAAGTTTTTCATGGCCTATTATGTCGCACGACATAAGTAGCCACTTTCAGTTCCTTCTAGAAACATGCAAGGTGGCAGTCTTCTAGAAGGGTTTTGGAATTAAGAAAAACGTGTTTCTTAATTACCAAGCATTCCCTTCAGCCCTTAAAAGGCTTGGAACATTTCTGAAATTATTCCGGAACTGTAGGAAAGTCCGAGGAATTACCGGAAAAATTACCGGAATTGTCGGGAAAATTAACCGGAAGGCATGAGCCAGATTTGGGTACTTACAGAACTTCGTTCATCAGCTTGCTGGATTTTTCTTTATTTACACACCAGAAGAGTGGTCCTTGGTGGCTCTTCTTGTATAACATACCCCCCAGAATGACTAAATGGGATGCCAGGCATTTTAGAGCCATCATGTTTTTGGCTTTGATCCCTTCTTTGTATTTTCCATCTTCATTTGTGAAGGAAGCTTCTCCATTTTGGAGGTACTGGTAGATTTGATTGTACCAGGGTTCGTTGATCGGTTCATGTTCAACTTCGATCTCACAACAATAGGCGGGTGTTTCCTGTCTGCCTATTCTGAGGGGTTTTACTAATTTCCCTTCAGGAATTTCAACAAGAGATGCTAGAGTGGCCAGGGCATCTGCGAAGCGGTTCTTGTCTCTTGGCAAGTAGTGTAAAGAGATGTCCTTGAACTGAGCAATGAGCTCCTCCATGTACGTGTGTGAAATTACCCGATCTTTTTCGCGCGCGGGCGGGGGGCGCGGAAAAGGCGGTTGTCTTTCGCGGAGGGGTTGGTGTCTGAGACCTCGCTTCATGGGAAGGAACAAAATGAGGAGTCGCCACGCGGTTTTTGTATTTTGAGCCCAAACGTTGAGAAACGGCTTTTGTGAAAAGGTGTCGTTTTTATTGGTAGCAAAAACTTAGGAAAAGGCTTTGAAAAAAGGGATCATTTTTATTGGCAGCAAAAACGAGTAAAAGCTTTTTGTACGAGAGATTGTTAGGTTCGGAGGTCAGGTTACGTTTCGGGTAGAGTATTACGAGATCGCCCGAAACGCCTCGCATGACGAGTCTTTCTACCTTTCTCGAAATCGTGTGTGTGTGTGTGTGTGTGTGTCTTTTGAAATGGGGGCTTGAATGACAAGCTTAATCTTGGTTTGAATGACAAACGTTGATTAGGTGACTTTTGAAAAGACGAGCGTTTGAATGACAAATGTCGGTTTGAGTTTGAAATGAGCGTTTGCGTGGCAAACGTCGATTTTGAGTTTGAAATGAGCGTTTGCGTGGCAAACGTCGATTTTGAGTTGAAATGAGCATTTGCGTGGCAAACGTCGATTTTGAGCCGTGCGAGTCATTGTTAACGATTTTTACGGGAAAAATGCGTATTAAATGATTTTAAGTGTCAAATGGCGGCTTTGAGTTTGAAGATGAGCGTTCGGAGGCCGAACGTCATTTCGCGCGTTTTGAAAGAGAGTTCGACGGACGAACTCCGGTTTTGAACCGGGCATTACATTGTTAACGATTTTTACGGGAAAAATGCGTATTAAATGACATGCGATCAACGAATCGGGTTGCGACTCGGACTTTGAAAAGTAAATACTATCACAATCCAAACGGATCGGACTTGTAAATAGCGGTATTTAAAGCGGTGTCAACGGAATCAAGCGATCCGGATTCGTAAATGACGATCGACGAGGCGAAGCGGCTCGGAATTGTAAATGGCGATCAACGAGGCCAAACGGCTCGGAATTGTAAATGACGATCAACGAGGCCAAACGGCTCGGAATTGTAAATGACGATCAACGGATCGATCGATTCGAAATGGTAAATGACATAAAAGTAAACGGAACGGGGTCGGAACGCCGTTTTAACCCGTGATTACTTCTCTTACGGAAAGAAGAGGATCGAGGGCTAAACGTATCGGACCCCGTTAGACGGAGGCGTCTACATTTGTGATAACGACGTTCGAAAGCGGTTATAGCGGCGGCGCGTAAGCAGAGGCAGGCAGGGAGATTTAGAGAGAGGAGTTATACCTATGGCTAGGGTCGACTCCTTTAGCTCGGGAGGTGTGTACGGGACACGGAAAGTGATTCGAAAGGTTGTTTCGAAGTTGTAGGGTGCGTATTTGATCGAAATACGAAGGTTTCACGCGAATCGAGACGAACGGGAGCTCGGGAGGGGTGAAAACCGGTTTGGACCGTGGGGGTGGTGAAATTTTGGTGTAAAATTCCTCTCCTTTTGGCTTTGACAACCATTTCTATTTATAGGTGAAATTTGCGGTAGGAGTCGGACGGACTTGGCTTGAATCCGGGGGTTTTGTGGTATTTTGGGAATTTGAAGGACTTGCGGCAATTTCGGAAAATGTGCACGGTGAGTCGTAGGACTTGGCTTGCAAACCAGGGGCATTTTGGTCTTTTCCCTTTGAAATTGATTGAAGGGTGACTAGAGGGAGGTGGCATGCTGCCACGTGCCCTACGAGTCACCAAATGTGAGGTGGAAGATTGTTCCCGGTCCCGGTTTTGTCCGTTTTTTAAAATAACGATCAGGAAATGTCCTAAACGCCCGGAAAGTCGGAAAATGCGTTTTTCAGGGAAAGCCATACTTTTACGTGAGATGTCACGTGCTAAGTACGGTTCGGCGTCGGGATGCAGGCGATCCGGGAGCGTCTCGTTGGCATGGCAACGGGGAGTTTAACGAGTTCGGTTAACACTTGGAAGCGGGCCGGTTAACGGATTTCGGTTAACTTTCGACGGATTTGGACGATCGGATTTGGGTACTTACAGATTAGCCCCTCGCGACGTCTCCTCAGAAGGAGAGTGGGGTCGTTGAAAAAGATAAGGATCCAAATCGGGATGCCTTACTTTGAAAGAGACACAGGCGGTCGGTGGTGGACCATAGTGAAAAGGATTCCTACGTATCCGGCGGGAATCAAGCCGATCGTAGTTCGAAAAGGGCGAGGGCCGCGCATGGGGACCTTGACCTGGCGAGACTATTAGGAGGCGTCTAAACACAGGATGAGACCATTCGCGAGGTATCGGAACTGAATGGAGACTATTGGGAGGCGTCGAACACGAGAGGAGACCATTCGCGAGTATCGGAACTGAATGGAGACTATTGGGAGGCGTCGAACACGAGAGGAGACCATTCGCGAGTATCGGAACTGAATGGAGACTATTGGGAGCGTCTGAACACGAGACTACGAAACCTTCGAGGCGTGTGGCGCCTCAAGCCGGAGTTGCGATGCGCGAGGGTGTTCGTGCCTTGGGTCTTTGGGCTTATTGCTTTGTTGCCCGGTTTTATCCTTGAGGATGAGCGTTCGGAGCTTACGGATGGCGAAGAGGGATTGTTGCAAGGCGTTCGTGCCTTGGGGTTCGGGCTTATTGCTGTTGCCGCTGAGGTGGAACGATCGGGCTTACGACTGGTGGCCGGGGAGATGAATGTTCACTTGCTGAAGTGAAAAGGTGTTCGGGCTTACGAGGATGGCCGAAGAGGATTGTTGGTTCGGGCTTATTGCTGTTGCCGGAGAGATGACTGTTTGCAAGGCGTTCGTGCCTTGGGGTTCGGGCTTATTCTTTATTCCGGAGAGATGGCTTGTTTGCAGCGTTCGTGCCTTGGGGTTCGGGCTTATTCTTTGTTGCCGGAGAGATATTGTTTGCAAGGCGTTCGTGCCTTGGGGTTCGGGCTTATTCTTTGTTCGGAGAGATGGCTTGTTTGCAAGGCGTTCGTGCCTTGGGGTTCGGGCTTATTCTTTGTTGCCGGAGAGATGGCCCATTTCTGCAAGGCGTTCGTGCCTTGGGGTTCGGGCTTATTGCATTGCGGAGATGGCTGTTTGCAAGCGTTCGTGCCTTGGGGTTCGGGCTTATTGCTTTGTTGCAGGAGAGATGGCTTGTTTGTAAGGCGTTCGTGCCTTGGGGTTCGAGCTTGTGCTTTGTTGCAGAGATGTTTTGCAAGGCATTCGTGCCTTAGGGGTTCGGGCTTATTCTTTGTTGCAGGAGAGATGGCCCATTTGCAAGGCGTTCGTGCCTTGGGGTTCGGGCTTATTCTTTGTTGAGGAGAGATGACTGGCGAAGGTCTCGATAAGAGAGTGGAGGTCGGACCGCGAAGGTCGGGATTGACTGTTTGGGATGGGACCGTGAAAGGCCGAGATGGGAATTGAGATCGGACCGTGAAAGGTAGCGATTTAGACTTGAATCAGACCGTGAAAGGTCGCGGTTGAGGATTGAAATCGGAACGTGAAAGGTCGCGATTGAGACTTTAATGGTGAGGACCATTATTAAATTTTAACGTCGGGAGACGGAATAGTAACTGAAATGTCCGGAGACATGGTTGAACGTTTGAATGTCAAACGTCAGCGGGCCCAATTTAACGTCGGGAGACGGCGTTAGTGAGAACTAACTTTGATTTATCCTCGGGGATAGGGTGTTAGAAATGTCTAGCGGGGAAATTTTACACTTTTGGGGGCCAAAAGTGGTAAAGTTGGAATTGCAGGCGAGGGGCAAAAGGGGCAAAAATTGTGCAGTGCGGTAAGAGTCAGGTCGGACTTTGCGAATTTCAGAATCTTTTTAATCTTAGAAATTTGGGGAAGGAAGAAGGCCATTTTCTGCCATTATTGCCGGCGAGAGAGGAGAGAAAAGAGAGAAAAATCCAACCCAAATTGCAAGGTTTGCTCGAATTTGTGAGGGAAAATTGCTATGGAGGGTGAAGGAGGACGATGGCTCGCCACGGAAGGACCGATGACGAAAGAACTCGATTGGTTCGGACCATTCGAACCACCACTCTCCGATTGAATCCGGCGGAGTTTTATCCGGCGAGGGACCGCCACAACTCTAAGGGAGGGATCGAAAGACACGTAAGTTTCCTACAAATTCCATTAATTTCAAGAATGTGCATTCTTTAAATGTTAGAAATTTGTTAGGAATTTACTTAGGGATTTTGGTGCCCGATTTGGGGCTTTTGACTTTGCTATGAACATTTGTCGAAATTGACTAGGATGTAGTTCAATTGACATCATGGGTAGATGACATAAAAATTTTGGTTGCAAAATTCCATGTCTAAATGCATTTTCCAAAATTAAAGTAGCTTTAATTCGGGACGGAGCGAAATTTTCGAAAAATTCGAAAGAATTTGAAAGTTCCGGATTCGACGGAGTTTTCGAAATGTTTTGAAAGTTCCGGATTCGACGGAGTTTTCGAAATGATTTTGAAAGTTCCGGATTCGACGGAGTTTTCGAAATGATTTTGAAAGTTCGGATTCGACGGAGTTTTCGAAAGATTTTGAAAGTTCGGATTCGACGGAGTTTTCGAAAGATTTTGAAAGATTCGGATTCGACGGAGTTTTCGAAATGATTTTGAATATACGTAGGAAATGAATGAGAACCGTATCTGCATTGCATCCTTTTGACATGCGTTGTTGCATTTTGTTGACGTTGCTTCTGTCTTGTTTATGCACGGGGACGGGGGCGGTTAGTACTCAAAATCGAGAAGAGTCGGGGTGCCTTTGAGGCGGTGCGAGCATTGTGGGGCATTATCCGGACGTGGCTCGAGAGGAGAGAGGAGTCACGGCAGTGGTGATTGACTCCGGGTTAGGCTGGGTTTATCTCAGTCTTGTGGCTGCGGCAGTGATACAGCCGAGGGCGAGTCCATGTATGTCGCGGCGAGCAGTGCGGTGGGATACGACCCACACTTTCCATTTCAGATGGGGAGCGACGGTGACTCCCACGGATTTTGCCGCTATCAGCTGGGTTGCCGACTTATGGCAACACGGCGGGTGTGGGTTGATGGTTACACCCGGAGGCTTGATTATGCAGGCTGCTTGGGTTTTGATATTACCGATGCCGGGGGCTTAGGCATTCGGTACGAGCCGATGGAGAATCATTTGAGGAAGGGGTCGCCGATTATCTGTTTGGGTCCTTGAGGATGACCGCGGAGCGTCGGCTCGAGGTTCCTTTGGTTTGCGGCTGTCGGCGACTTTGTTCCCGACTTCCGACACGTCTTGTCACTTCCCTCTGCTCGGGTATTGGTAGACTTGGATGCCGTGAGGGGTTTGCGTGGGGGAGGCTGGGTGGCAGAGCTCTACCGCTCTACGGACGAGGTTCTCGCGGGGAGAGGAGCACTCATTTAGATGCTTCACTTTGTCTTGGATGTAAGTTTACGTGCTTTTTCTCTTCCTTGCCTCCTTTATGTACTCGTATGTATACGCTTTGTAGGCGACATAACTTTCCATTCTCTTGGCGGTGCGGTGCTACGAGGTGTTCGGTCCGCGAGCTTGGGACATCAAGGAGCCGTACCGTCCCCTGTTCCACTGCCATCTTTGGTTTGGCGAGAAGAAGGCGAAGAGGGCGGTCTCTTCGAGAGTTGGCACTCGAAGTGTCATACGAGAGATATCTACGCGGCGAACACAGGTTCTCGAGAGGATCAGTGACACAGTGGAAGCGAGGTTTGATCATGTCGCGGTGCGGGTGCAGCGAGACTACACGGCGGAAGCTCTGGTGGGACTTCTTTGTGACGCCATGTATTTGAGGGGAGAAGGGTGACCCGTCGGCATAGGCGGGGTCTCTTCCATTGGTGCCGGTGGATCCTCCTTTGTACATGCGGCATCCCGGGAGATGCCGATTGATGAGTGGAGGGTACCTTCGGGCGTGTACTTCACCGAGTACATCATAGCGGGGGCCGCCTATGATGTTTTCTTGAGATGAGGCGAGAGCCCGCGGGTGCGGCATAGAGAGGCGAGGTCCACAGGAGGTCCTCGAGATTTTCCGATCCGCGAGCTAGGCTAGCGTACGAGGCTTTGGATGGTTCGCGTAGGCGACTTGTGATCCAGCTCCCGGCGGGCGAGACCACGATACGGGCGGACCCAAATGCTTCGGTGAGCACCTTTTGACTTTACTGCATTTGATAGTAGCATTACGCACATGATGCATCTGTACTTTACATTCGCTTTCGATGATTTTCTGGTTCGCGAGTTTACGGCGTACGTATAATGAGGCCGTAGGGTCAGTGGACGGGTGGTCCCGCCTACGCCCGGGAGGCTCGTGGAGTTCATGCGGTGCGGTTCCGGAGGAAGCGTGGGCGTCCGTGATCGGGGAGCCGCCTAGGCGAGGGTTCGCTGCTCCAGCGGTAGTGGGGAGGACTTCACGCGGGGTTTGGCCGGTTCGCGGGCGGAACGGCTGGATTTGGAGCTCCTTCTTACGCGCGCTCGGGGGCGCGAGAGGGGAGTCTCGAGTTCGCGTACTCAGGAGGCCCTTTGCCTATTCCCGGCTGGAGGAGTTCGGCGAGTTCTGTTTGCGACGAATCCGGCGGCGGCGGGCGGTACGTCGAGTGTACGGATGACGAGCGGGACTCAGAGTAGTCCCCTTTTCTTGCTTTCTTTCTTTCTTGCTTTGTTTAGACAAAATGCATGTATTTATCGGGAACAAATTTTTGATTTGAAGCTTGTATTTGCAAAAGGCGCCAGTGGAGGCGGGAACATGCCCGCATATTTATTACGCGATCACCTTACATTATTTTTGGCAAATAAGCAAATAGGTTAATCAAAAATAAATAAAAAGGAGAAATGCATTAAAAATTGAACGGGTCAAAAATTAAGCATGTATGCACTAATTTTTAATTATTTGCCTTTGTTGCACTGAGCAGGGCGGAAGGGATATTGACATTGGTTGAATGAAATCGAGGCGAGCACGCGAGATTTCATAAGAGTGAACAGGGGCATGGTTTGGAAATGTTTCCAACTTTAAAGCGGTAGGCTGCGAGTTGACAAGTCAAGCTATGAGAGGAGTCGGCCGGACTAGGCGAATTTCCAGATTCTTTAAATTGCGGTTTCGGCTTTGCAATTTGTAAGAAGCTAGCATTGTTTTTGCTCATTACGGTTTGAATTCTTTTCCCTTTCTTAAGGTTTTTCTTCACCTTCGACATGGCTCCCTTTCCCAAGTTATCGTCTCGGATGCAAGAGCGATATTTGGACAACTTTCGGTCGTGGGTACGGAACCACACGAGGCGAGAACAAAAAGGTTTTTCGAAGGCCTTTACGGGATTAAATCTGTTTGGGCTTTGAAGGAGCTCATGCAGTTGGGATCTTTTGAGAGCCGCGTCTCGGTTACGGGACGTAAGGAGGAACGTGTACGGCTTTTCGTACAACGAAGTCACTCCTACGTTTGAAGATTTAGGGCCATGCAGGAGGACTGAGGCGACGAGCAGCTAGTTCTTCCGTATCTTGGTGGCATGGCCACCGTTGAGAAGCTAGTGTCTTTGTTGGGTATCTCATTTGGAGAAGCATACGGGATCTTGTCTGAGGATACCGATTACGTTGACATTTCGGGGCTGCCCAGAAAGATTTGCAGGAGGCGAGGAGCGTCTTTTCGTGGGACGCGTTTGCTCTGTGCGCGCTTGCTACTCTGTTCACATTCACGTCTGCAGGTGTGTGCCATCACGATGTCTTGGACTGGTGAGCGATGCCGGAGTGGAGAGACATCGTGCCATTGGTCTTGGGCGAGACGTTCTGGGCATAGGCCGGATGGCGGCCGTAGCCGATACATGTGGGGAGGGAGTCCCGCTATGCGGCCATGTGGTTGAGGGAGAGGCTGAGATGATGCACGAGGTGCCAATGTCTGTGACGCTTGGTCTTTCTGCGGCGTCCTCACAGTGATAGGGAGCAATCGAGTGGCTGGAGCTCTGGATGGCGAGACTTTGCACGCATCACTTGCGATGGTGGGTTCCCATTGGAGATTCTGAGACTTGTAGGACCGCTCGGGGAGGGTGCATTGATCGTCGAGTGCGGGGCTGTCTCGAGACGTCTTTCTATATTCCATCATTGGTTACTGCGGCGATGCGGTGGGCGAGGTGCCTTGACGTCGAGTTATGCGCTACCTTTGAGGTGGGATCTCTGCGGATGGAGGATCCTTCGACGCTATTGCGATCACCGGTGGTGGCAATACGTCACTTTCTGCCCGGGGTTCTCTTTCGCGGAGAGAGGGCATTACGTCGACGATATACGGCCAGTACGAAGAGTGTATGGGGAGACACGAGATGGCTATCTTGTGGAGACGGAGTGAGTGTTGGGTGCGTCACACAGGCAGCTCGACCTTGAGAGGAGAGACGAAGCGAGGCTAACCACAGGAATCGTCTTGGCGATGCCATGGCTGATTATGTGGCAAGTGCTGATCGGGAGGCCAATCAAAGCACTATGATGATGGCTCGAAGCGAGGCGGCTCGAGACGAGCCGGAGAAAGAATTGTGTTAGCGGCCACGAGGCTTGACGGAGGCGTCGGGAAGGGTCCACGAGCCGAGGTAGAAGGCCTACGGAATATTTCTGCGAAGGTAGAAGAACACTCGCCGGGGAAAAGGGAAGGAAGAAGGATGAAGGACCTAGTACGGGAAACTAGGTTGAGCCTGGCTGCATCAGTATCCGCCCATTGTCATTGCAGACACATTAATTGATTAATGTTTTATTGTAGTTTTGCTAGCGTGTAGCGAGTCAAGAGTTGGCCCAGGTGCTTGAACTCATCAAAGAATGTTTTAACCGTTATAAATTTGTAGGTTAAATGAAAAGAGTTTTTCGAAACACAAGCAATTGATGCTTATTGTATTTTTTTTTTTTTTAGACCGAACCAAAGATGGTGCACCTACGTTCCCCTTTTACAATTGGACTAAGGGGCTCGAGTCATCCATATGTAGTTCGACACTTTAGGTGAATTTGAGAAAAACAAAGACAAAAGAAGTGCGACCTGTTTTTACTGGATCATTAGCGGGAATGTATCCGGTTGGGTATTACTCTTTTAGCACTTTATTTTACTTGAGGGACGGTGTATTGGGGAAGGAGAGCTTGACTCGTGGCTCTTCCTCGAAGCATGAAGTATGCTGCGGAGCTTGCTTCCGTTCACGGGAGTTAACGAGGTTTCCATCCAAGTACGCTGGCTTCATGGCTCTCTCGGAGAAGATTCTTTGTACCACGAGCGGTCTTTATCAGGGTAGGCTCCCACTTTCAGGGTGGGGGATTGAGTCTGCGTAGGAGGATTTTCCTTTCAGCACCAAGTCGCCTTCTCGATGTCTCGGATCCTTGACTTTCTTGCTCGAATACTCGTGCCAT